>OX438787.1:5320469-6520469 GCA_949316455.1 Acleris holmiana
TTCATGTTTAACATAAACCTCAAAACTCAAAAGTTGCATGTTGGTGGGTATTTACTGAAAGTGATGAAAATCGGTTAGGCCTGAGACAGCTTTGAAAGTAGTGGTCGCTAATTATCGACGTGTTCTACTCTTGCCGGCGACCTGCTCAGCTTAAAACTCTGTAGTTTGGTCTCGATGACCAGTTGATGGTTGTGCAAAAAAAATTAACTTCTTTAACACTAGAGAACACCCGTGGCTTTGTACGCATAGAATAAGTTTGCCGCTGCTTTTCCTATTTCAATCGCTTAGTGGATGGATTTCCAAAAAATCCTTTTTAGTGCACCCATAGGATACAAAATATATTCCCTCCAAATTTAAAGTCCCTAGGTCCAGCGGCTTCGGCTGTGCGTTGTCTGCCAGTCAGATACGGTAGTTTTATATGTAAACTAGCGACCCGCCCTCGCTTCGCTCCGGATTAAAGTATTATACATATAAACCTTCCTCTTCAATCACTCTATCTATTAAAAAAAACCGCATTAAAATCCGTTGCGTAGTTTTAAAGATTTAAGCATACATAGGGATATAGGGACAGAAAAAGTGACTTTGTTTTATACTATGTAGTGATATATGGTTATAAAGGGCTCGGGAGGTGTAATGAGATGAAATGAAATAAAAGGAAATAAATGAAATGATTTTTTTGCTCTAAACATGGTGTGGTAGTTTTTAAAATAAAAACATTTCTCGAAACTCATATGTAACCGTAATCTGCATGCAATAATTTGTCTTAAAACTAATTTAATTATATTCCTATTAATAGAATAATGCTACACTTTACACTACTACCAATGTATGGGTGAATCAACTTTTAAAGTCCTCCTTTTCTACACGCTAATAAAAACTTACTAGAATATGTGAGATTGATAATGGTTTACACATGTTAAAATTATATAATCAGATTTTCGGATTTCACTATTCATAATCATAAACCAATTCTATAATTTTGTAAAAACATGGTAATGGAAAATGCACGTTTTTCATACAAAACCCGGGGACAACGTCGTCCCCTGCGTTACCTGATATATTTGTGTAAATCATAGAAGAATTTTTAAAATTGTCAGCTAGAAAGTAAGTTGAATTGTCTGATTTATTCAATATATTGACCACATCAAAAAAAAAATTGCATTCTACCAAATTAAGGTGACATAGTGAGACATGTCGAAAGTTGGGGAGTACCTTCAAAGTTGATTCACCCGTATATGGTATGTTACAAAGTCACACAGCAGACGGCACAACCACCACCTTTTTAGTTTTTTTTTTTGTAAAAACAATGAAACAGAGATTTAGGCCAAGAAGCAAATAATTTTGTAATTATTGTGTTAATTTATCCAATAAAAAAACTTTTTAATATATTTTGGACACTAATTAATTTTTATTGCATTTGTGGGAGGGATCTGATCCAATCACTGATTAAATCAGTCATCTGATTTCCCGGTGCAATACGGGGTGAATAGCTTCAATTTAAATAATTTATAAAAGTTAATAAAAAATCTTTTCTTTTTTTGTGTTTAGCTGGTTGGGGCAACTGGAATAACTGGAACAACTGGAACAACGCGCAGAGTCAGCAAGGAGGCGCGGGGGCGGGCGCGGGCGGCGCCAAGCAGGGCCAGCAGGGACAGCAGGGACAGCAGGGACAGCAGGGACAGCAAGGACAGCAAGGACAGCAGGGACAGCAGGCCACGCAGCAGCAGTGGCAGCAGTGGTACCAGTGGCAGCAGTGGCAACAGCAGCAGCAGGGCTGGTCTGGGGTCAGTACACACAATAACTATTTTACTATTTTACACTTTATATCCTAATGTTTTCCTTACATACATATATACATAACATCACGCCTTCATTCCCAGAGTAGGGTAGGAGTTACAGAAATACCAACAACTCTAAAATGACTTGTTAATAATTCTGTAACTACATTTTACGCATGTAGGCTAAGATGTTTTCTAGTGCATCAGTGACAGATTGCAAACCCATCGCCTAACAGTACTACAAGCTCTTATTCCCTTAATCGCCTCTTACGACATCCACGGGAAGACATGGAGTGACACTATTCTAACCCGGCAACCACACGGGACAACCATGGAATGTGTGTTTATTGTTTATGTGTACGGGATGTTTTTCTTAAATGCGTTTTTTTAACTTTGCGACTGAAAGTCTCTGACTGTATGTCCTAATACAGCAGTTCTCAATTTTTTATAGCAAGACGCATACCTTTGGAAACACAAAATTTGAACGGAACCTCATATTGAGCAAATCATGGTTTTTCTATAGCTTTTGTGCGTAATAATCGATAGATGTGATCCTGACGGGCTGTATTACTACTGCACTTGGTGGATGATGATGTGACCGTTTGGTCTTCCCCTAGATCCGTTCGGCGGAGGGATCGAAGCGTCGTTCAGACGCTCCCGGGGCGTTTAAATATGGACGCTGACTTGATTATCATATCGATTTATTTTTTGCACCTATACTAATGAAAATACCATCAATGCATGCGGCAAATTTTACATGATGCTGGCGTTGATCCTATCAAGAAGTCACAGTAAAGCCAATGACAGTTATAGTCTATTCATGAACTAGACAAGCTTATGATTGTAAACAGACAAAAAGAACGCTGTAAATATTGAAGCTTTACACTATGAGAAATAAATGAAATACACGTTGACATTGACGACACGCTAGCCTAGTAGGTAGTGACTCTGCCTTCGAAGCTAGGGGTCCTGGGTTCAAATCCTGGTAAGGGCAAATATTTGTGTGATGAGCACGAGTATTTATTCCTGAGTCTTGGATGTTTTCTATGTATTTAAGTATTATATTTCTCTATGTAAGTAATTTTATCGTTGTCTAGTTCCCATAGTACAAGCCTAGAGCTTAGTTTGGGACTAGTTCAATTTGTGTGACATTGTCCTGTGATTTATTTATTTATTTATTTATTTACGTTCATTTTTGATGCCTGGTTGTGCAAAATGTGGTTACAGGATTACCAATAAGTCCTTTTAAAGTTGTCAGTATTTCTGTAGCTCTGCCTACCCCACTCTGGGAATGAAGGCGTGATGTTATGTATGTGTATATAAATTACGCTGTCCTCTCATTGTTCTTTGCGGAGTCCTTGCAGAGGCCTTAAGGACGCAATAACGGGTTTTTAATATTTTTTTAAATTTGGTTAATAAATGACTTCTACCCTGAAGAAGGATATGATATTAATATCCTAAGATTTAACATAATCATTTTTGACCGAGCCAGGTTGATCATTCTCTAGTTTTAAAATAGCCGGTAATTGCACGAACTAATTGTTGATTGCAGTACGGGCAGCAGCAAGGCAACGCGGCGGGCGCGGGGAACACCGCGGCGCAGGACTCGCAGGCCTGGGCGCAGTACTACCAGGTACACAGTCCCTATACACCGCCTCTCTAGCAGCTAACAGCACGGGCATGCCTGTACGAACGGCATTATAAAGCTCAACTGCCGAAACTCTAATAGGAATGATGCCTTTAGTCAAGGTAAATTACTCTGCAAAAATCACGAAATAAATCAAAAATGTACCAGCGCTTCCCAAGAGGAGACCACTGCTGAGAAGAAATGCCGCAAGAAACTCAAGGCCGTCATTTTTTAAGTATTGCTTATGACAGTGATGATACTTAACCTATCATTATATAAAACTATTAATCTATATATACAGGGTGGCTCATTTAAATCGGTGTTTTGGGCAAATCTTGCAAGTCAATTTTGAATCACTTCCCGCTATGGAGTCTGAAGGTGCCAACAGAATATCAACTTTTCCTTATCGAGTTAGAAATTGTCAGTTTGGTCTGGATAAGCAACTGTCTGTGCAAAAATAATGTAACTTCGGCAACTAAAGGTTGTACCAACAATTTATTTTTTCTTGACAATAATTTATTTAATGACTTCACTTTTTTTGTTTCAGAACTACAATGCTAATGCTGCGGCCAACGCGGCGGGCGAGAAGAAGTGACAGCAGTCAGTGGCAGTTGCTCATTAGCTTCCATTTAAGTTCCCATTTGTTTCTCAGAACTGTTAAGATTTAACCCAACTAGAATGTTTTCAGATTAGCAAGTTTTAAGAACACAGATTAGATAGATTGTTACACCTATTTTCCACGTGATCTTACTACGCACGATATCGCAAGTTAGCAACCTTGTTGCATTTCGTTGGTGATAATAACCGCGTAAAAAAAACAATAAGGTGCAATGAGAGATCTTTGTGACCATATTTGTTTTTTTTATTTAAACGGTATTAGTCTGTCATCGAAGATGTGCAAATATAATTAATTTTAATTCAACAGGGTGTTTGTAATTTGCACTTATGTTGCCTATTGTAGAGTTAAATATTTTGAGAGCACGACAACGAAGAAACGAGGGATCGTTGAGTGCCCTAACTAGGGAAAGGTTTTTACGGTTTGTCACTTTAGACCTTCATAGCTTTATATTTTTAGCATTTTCTAAAAAGTAGTGGATGACTGCCAGTAACCTATTCTCTTTTCCTAACTTTAACTTTAGGAAACTGCCAAGGGCAAAAATATGAAATTATCAAAGTTTCAAAATAACGTCCGTTTCACTGCACTAGCAGCAGCAAATATTTAGGTTCCCCTGGAGTGTACAACAGTAATGATGAAAGTTCACCCGCATGCAGAACGCGTGCGGTTTATTTAAGGATTAAAGTAACTAATCAGTTATTGAAGTGTAAATCATTAGAAAAGTATTTTTATAGACGATTGAAAGCAATACTTATTGTTTCAATATGCCTAGACCTAGGATTAAATTACTTATAAAGGTGTTGAAGTAGACCGTTTAGATGAAAGGTGGTTAAATTGTTTTCTTTTTTAATATAGTTAGAATAATTAGCACAGTTTTAAGATTGATTTTCCGAGCACCTCAACCTAATCAAAAAAAAAATCAAAATGAATTGTACTCAAAAGTACGAAATTGATTTAACTTTTGATATAATTATGGGCGTAATTTATACTCTAAAGTGCCTTGTATGGAAGCAACGGCGCTAGTGTTATCACAAATTGCGCCTCCGTGACTAATATCACTTGAGTTTACTTCTAATATTTTGAAAATGGCAATGTTAAAATTAAGTAATTGTAAGGTTTTAATTGACTTGTTACGATAAGTAACAACGGCGTGAATGCGTGTGTGAGCGGGCTGCGTGGTTGGACAAGCTTAGTTTCGCTGTACAAACTATTATAGTCTAAGAGCTGTGGGTTATTTAGTTCGATGTCATCATACTGATGTAAATGATTTTAATATAATAAAATGTATTTAATAAGTATTCGGTTGGTTTCATTTTAGCATCAAATTATCGCCTTTCTTCAAATTTGGGTTTTCGTAATGCGTACGAGATGAAAGAAAGGTGGGTCCGATTGTTTTGTGCCAAGTTTGGTTTGGCTACCTATATTTTTGTAAATTCATGTGAAATTATATTATGATGCCCTACAAAACCAAATTGCCAATGTTTTATTGGCCGAGTAAACCTATATTGAAGTGCTCGTTGTATTTATTTTAGAAAATGAATAGATAAACGAAGGAAGCAAAATAAGGACGGAGAAAAAGACTAGTTTTTACATGGTTTATTTGTTCAAAAACTGTACTATTGCCAATAATCTGTTTCATTATGACAATATCGTGAAAAATATTACAATGTTGTGAGCGAACACGCGACCCGCTGCAACCCTCGGGGGTGCCGTCGCTGATCCGTGATCAGTATCCCGTAGTTCGACGAAGTACTCGCATTAACACTAATAGTTACCATATTATTATGTTAATAAAAATAGATTTTTCAGAACTCGCCCAAACCTACATCAACATGAAATCGAAAATCTTTAATATACTACACAAATACTTAACTAGAAAAACATTGTACACGTACGTTTTAAAACATCATCAAGAGAAAATGCAAAATATGGCTTTACGCCTCCACACACTAAAATAACACATTAATTCATAAAACTAAAATTACCAAGTTAAAAAAATCTGTTGCAGCACTTTGGGATATTTAAACTATTTTTATTATAATAATTATTATAGTTCACTGAAATAACATGTCTATTGCTATTTTCATGAACTTATCTATATTAACAATATAGTTTATTTTCTGCTCTGGAAGATTGCTTTTCCCTTTATAGATATTAAATTAATTGAAGTAAAGACGTAAAACACTTGTATGGGTCCTCCTCATACTGCCAATATAAAATAACAAATTGACCCATGAAGACATAAATGCCACTATGCAAAGCTGAACTGTTAAAACCAGTTAAAATAACTTAAAAATAAATAACTAAGAAAGAGCAGCAGATTAAGTGTTACTTTATTGTCATGATAAAAGAGTGATGAGGTCATATATTACATTATAAAAACATTCTAAGCTGTACTGCATCGGCGGTATTCAACAGATATAGGAGCAGGGTTAAAACAAATTTGACGCCTATAACCTTAAAATAGTAGAGGATCAATCAGTCAATAAATAAATAAAGGAGGTGTATAAAAGATATTATAGTAAAACACTCGCACTAAGACCTTCGAGTAGTTTGACGATACCTTCTTCAAAACACGACAGTACGTTTAACAAGTCCTTAAATGTTCCTAAACCAGACGTTCAGCAATAAATTTACAACGGCACACCGCTTCACACATTCGCTTATTTGACTCTGAGTATAAGCTCCGACGTTACACAAATCATAACCCTTCTAGTCGGGTAATAAGTCCAAACTAACTTGACGCGAACAATTTGGCGCATTTTGAACTTAACGACACTTCCTATTCTTTAGCTCGGTCAAATCTTTTCTAAGTCAAATCAATAACAAAATCCGAATTTAATTTTACTATTTGGCATCGGCATAAGAACAGCAAACTGGTGGAACAGGGGAATGTAACGCAGTCTCGGTTTAATAATACCGCTTTCAACAAACCCGTTACTTGTCGAAAATACAGCATTGGCACGACAATACCCAACCGAGCTTCAGTAATGATTGACATTCAATCAATGTCAATGTTGAAACGCTTATCTCCGAAATACCGGAATTTTAAAAATACCTTATTCTCAATATACAGGGTGGCTCATTCAGATCGGTCAGTATGGGAAACTCTGAAACTGTAAGACGTACGAAGATCTGTTCTTAGGAACCATGTCATCGATTCTAATAACAAGAATAACTGCATTCATATATTTAAAAAAAGCATGTACTCAGCGCGGGAATCGAACCCGGACGTTTTGAAAAATAAAACTAACACTATTTCTATTTAGATACCGATTGTGTAGGTCTTAAGAAGCAAATGTTACTACAGAACATGATGTCTTAAATTATTCATGGTTTTCATATCATTTAATTTATTTTAGTAGGTGTTCGAAATGACTACCATTTTTTTCAATACAACATTCAATTCGTTTAGGATATGATAACAGTGCATTTTATTAATTTTAGTCATCATGTTTCATAGTAACATTTAATTTTGCAGCTCATGACGTACACAATCGATAACTAAATAGAAATAGTGTTCGTTTTCTTTTTCTTAATTTCCGGGTTCGATTCCCGCGATGAGTAGGTATAGGTTTTTTTTTAATGTATGAATGCAGTTATTCTTTTTATTAAAATCGATGACATGGTTCCTAAGAACAGATCTTCGTATGACTTATAGTTTCTGACTTTCCCATACTGACCGATCTAAATGAGCCACCCTGTGCCATACTGGAATCCAAAACTTAATATTTAAATTAAGGTTTAGTTGATCATCCTTACCTAATATTGCAAAGCCGATGTTTTGGGACTCTAGTAAAGAGAGTATTTTGAAATTCTAGTATTTTGGGAGTGAGCGTTGAAAGTATAACTATTTAAGACTGTCTAGAACATATTTGGCCGTAACATAAGCTATAATTGTTCATGGCAAAATCTATTGTTTACTGGATTATGAATGCCACGTTAATGTTTGGCGAATTGTCAATCACATGAGTTCAATAAATACAACCTATAAAGAAATGTGTTTGTGTACAAGCAAAGTTAATTAGGTACTTTAACAAGTAGGTAAACAATATGTTATCCGCTTACTTCGTCATTGTGCAGACCTGACAATTTTAAATCAATTCTCTGGAACACCTACTCTTACAAAAATATGTTTTACATCAAATAGTAACAAAAACAGAAATGAGAAATCTGTCCGCACAATAACTTTAACGCATTCCCTGCCGGCAACGCATATAAGCGTTTTTCCGACTTTCACCCAGTGCCATGAACGCGTATATGCGTATTTACAGTATGCGAGTTTCGGATATAACACAAGCCGCAGCACCTGGCGAAGGACCTGGGCCGGTTGCAGTGAATACGTTAAATTTAATTTATTTATAAATATACACATATCAACTAGAATTTTCCACAATTACATCCGATGGCACACTTTTATGTATTAATTCTTACAAATAAAAGTTCAATTGTACACGTTTATGTACAAGTCCTTTAAGTTAGAACGACACAAGCACGCTCTAATCTGTAGCTGTAACAATTTGGAGTTATAATATTCCTTAAAGTATGTACATGCAGTTAAAACAGGGTTCTCAGGTCTTCCTGCGATACGTCTAATAAGTCTCAACGGACGGACCACTAAAACTACATATTTTAATTTACTTACTAAACCGAACTTTATATAGTCAATTTAACTGGTTATGAACTCACTTTACCGCGATTAATACGATATTCAGTGGCATAAGATAGATCAAAAACAAACTTCATTATGTTACAGTTTATAATTTATCAATTTTGTCAACTTTATAAAATACTAGTAGTGTTTTAAACTCACAAAGACGCGGCCTAAATATTTGCGCTGCGGAAGTCCGTAAATGTACGTAGGATAAGGTAAGTGGCGGGCGGGTCTTTGTGGGTAGAAAACACCATAGGGAGTTTATATCAATGTTATTTTTATTGTAAAAGGCATAATATTCTGAAATATCCCTTTGAACAAGTTTCAAACTAGCTCCACTGCATTTATAGCGTCGTCGATAAAATTGAAATCTATGAACAACTAGCCTTTAAAAACACCAACAACATGGCATTTTGTTTTATGCTAATGCAATAAAAAATGATTAACCTTAGCTATATATACAGATAGACGTTAAAATTACACGGGGTTTTAAAAATTAGCTTTTTGAAAAACTTACTTTATTTATTGCTTGGTATTTTTGTTTCGGGCTAAGGCAAATTTATTATTTGTACTACATTTTTTATATATTTGTGCATTACAGATTAAACAAATAAGGCAGCAATAATCCTACTATCTCACTAATGACCATGTTCGGATGTTTGTCATTTAATCACGGATTGTAACACGTGATACAAAACGTCACTACTTTGAAAAAATGTATCTCATTTTTCGTTTTGTACGATTTTAAACTTATTTCTTTTCATGTTTAATGTTAAAATCGTACTAGACGAATTATTAGATACGTGATTTTTGCAATGTAGTGACGAAATAGTGCATATCCTGAATGAGTAATTAACAGTTCCTGAGCGAACGGATAACAGAGTTGAAATCGGGCAAAGGGCAGTAGTTAGTTTCGTTATAAATTTATTGCAGATAATGATGAACACTTGTCCTAAGGAATATTCCACAGTTCTTCGGCTATGGCCAGACTCTCGACCGACAAGTCTTACGTCTGAGCACAACGCGTCCTCCTGCGACGCAGCACGTCTGAAATAAAACGTCACCAATTATAATATAATTATAACTTTTTTTCTCTTTCAATAAGTAGCGGTTTGGCTGACAAACTGAGGAAGTATTATGTTATGTGCCTTCTATTGGTCGGTGATACCGGCGATATTACGAGGGGTGGCTGAAAAGTAATCTCCTTTGTCTATATTTAATTAAAAAATGTTACTGGCCACTAAGGTATCGTATTGGCTGTTTATTCCTTTTTTGAAATTGCCGCCATTCTTTTGTTTACTATGTTTCGCTTCGAATTGGCAGCTCTGAGTTGTGAACATGTCGGAAGAAAAAAGTAAAAGGATTAAAATTGAGCAACGTGCGGTTATTAAATTCCTCACTAAGGAGGGTAATACTCCATCGCAAATCAGACAACGCATGTTAGCGGTGATAGGTGACTCTTGTCCTTCCGAATTCGTCGTAAAGTTTTAGTCAAAGCAATTTAAAAATGGCCGCGAGAGCCTTGAAGTCGATCATCGCAGAGGAAGGCCAGTTTCCGCAGTTACTGATGAAAATGTGGCCAATATCAAAAAACTTATTATGGAAGACTGACGTATAAAACAGTGGGAGATTTCTAGAGACATTGGCATTAGTAAAGAAAGAGTGCACCAAATTATTCATGAGTATTTGGGAATGTCAAAGGTTAGTGCTCGTTGGGTGCCTAGAATGCTGACTCCATTTGATAAGGATCGGCGTGTCCAGTATTGCAAGGCATTTTTAGAAATGAGCAAAGGTATGGAGGAAGAAACTATTTCTAAAATAGTGACATGTGACGAAACATGGATTCGCCAATGGGATCCTGAAAGCAAACAGGAATCTATGCAATGGATATTTAAGGGAGAGAAGCCTTCTCGCAAGTTTAAAGACCGTCCGTCAGCAGGCAAACTCATGGCCACCATGTTTTGGGATGCCAACGGAATTTTGCTAATAGATTATTTACCCAAAAATACTACGATGAATGCTAATTATTACGCCAACTTGTTAATTCAGCTCTGAGAAAAAATAAAAGAGAAACGACGAGGCAAACTGGGCAAAGGAGTTCTAATATTGCACGACAACGCCCCAGTGCACACCGCTCGAGTAGTGAAGGCAGCTATGAGTGCAAATGGCTTCGACCAGCTGGATCATCCACCTTATAGTCCAGATCTAGCCCCCTGCGACTACTTTTTATTCAGGCTTTTAAAAAAAGATCTAAGAGGGCGACGGTTCCCGACCGATGAAGACATGAAGTCCGCAGTAAATGATCATTTTGACGAGAAAACAAAAGAATATTATTTTAACGGTCTAATGTCACTTTATGACAAATGCAATAAGTGCATTTCTCTTGCAGGAGACTATATTGAAAAATAAAAATAAACTAGTCATGTCAGTCTTTTACTTCATACTTAGGTAGATTACTTTTCAGCCACCCCTTGTATCTCATAAAGTCCATAGTCCAAGTCATAGAGTAAATTTAATGTACCTATTTAATTAACAAGAAGTTCCACTATATCTCCTTTGCAATGGATCTTTATGCCAATGGCCGCACTATGTATGATAAGGGACTGTTTCAAAATTAATCCTAAAACATTGTGACAAACACACACAAAAAATATAATATTGTTTATACTAATTAGTTTGCGATTTGACAAGAATCCTGATGTGATATGACATGAAACGCAACTGACGCATATGACGTAAAGTTTGAGACAACGTCGACAATAGCATCATGACAGGACGCAGACGTCCGTGACATTAAGTTATATTGGCGATGTGACGTAAACATTCGCAACGGCGTGACGTTTCAGATTCGTGTCAAAATAATAACCGCGACGTGACGTCCACTGGTCTCTATCGTTTGACCGAATTACATATGCATCAATTTCACTTGCCCGAATTTCATATGACATAATTTTCATCTGTCACATATTTAAAAATATTTTTTCTGACTCCGTGATCTATTCAGAATTGAAATAAAACAAACCTAAACTACCCTATTGGGTTCTATACGGTGGCATGTAAAATTTACCTGAAAGGTAATTCAAAAGAAATGCCTCTATGGCAAATTAAATTATGCTATGTGATATTAAAGAAAGTGAAGGTTAGGTTAGGTTAGGTTAGGTTATATAGCCAGTGACCATTATGGCAAATGAAATTATGAAAAATAGAGGGATACCGACGTCCACATTCGCGACATGGCGTGGCGCTAGCACTCGTGAGAGGGGTGTAGTGTCGGGCTTACCGCCGGCGCTAGCGGTCGTCGCGGCTGGCGCGGCGCGCGCAGCAGGGCGCGGCGCCCGGGGACTGCGCCGCCAGCGACGGCTGCAGCAGCCACTCTCTACAGAGGACAAGGGTGTAGTGTCGGGCTTACCGCCGGCGCTAGCGGTCGTCGCGGCTGGCGCGGCGCGCGCAGCAGGGCGCGGCGCCCGGGGACTGCGCCGCCAGCGACGGCTGCAGCAGCCACTCTCTACACAGAGGACAAGGGTGTAGTGTCGGGCTTACCGCCGGCGCTAGCGGTCGTCGCGGCTGGCGCGGCGCCCGGGGACTGCGCCGCCAGCGACGGCTGCAGCAGCCACTCTCTACACAGAGGACAAGGGTGTAGTGTCGGGCTTACCGCCGGCGCTAGCGGTCGTCGCGGCTGGCGCGGCGCGCGCAGCAGGGCGCGGCGCCCGGGGACTGCGCCGCCAGCGACTGCTGCAGCGCCGCGGGCGTCAGCCACTCTCTACACACACGACACGGGAGTTTTGTAACAATACTGCAAGAATGACACTATTACAAAATTTTTAGAACTGGCCATTTGTAAACAAAATAATTAAAAAATAAGTTTAAATTTTGAAAATGGAACTCTTTGCCAGTATTATTGAGTATGAATTTCATTCATTTGTCATTTGTTTTACGATTTGGCGGCGAATTGAAAATTGTCTGTCACGAAAGCATGAATTTAACGCGAGAAAATTTTCGAGCAATAATTTTTAATGACTTTCGATCGGCCTTTCCCGATGAAGCCCCATCTCATGCCCCTGTTTACAACTGGTTTAATAAGTTTAAACGTGGTCGCATTAATCTCACCGATGATCTGCGTAAGGGACGGCCTTCTACAACGACGACTGAAGATAACATCAGTGTTGTGCGGCGTATGATAAAGACTGATAAAAGAGTGACCTATCAGCAGATTCGGACAAGCTTGGACATCGGTATGAGTCAAGTGCACAAAATTCTATATGAACATTTAGCGGTCAGGAAGCTTTGTGCCCGGTGGATACCTCATAATTGGGCCGAGGCCCAAAAACTCCATCGTGTTGATTGGTGCCGTGAAATGATTGAAAGATTTAACGCAGGTGACTCAAATGCTGCGTTCGACATACTTATGGGTGACGAAAGCTGGATTTACTGGTATGATCCCGAAAGCAAAAGACAATCTGCTCAGTGGGTGTTTCCTTCCGAGGAGTTGCCAACTAAAGTGAATAAATGTCGAAGCGTGGGAAAAAGATGGTGGCCTTGTTCTTCGGAAGGACAGGTCATTATGCGACAATTGTTTTAGAGGATCGAAAAACAGTTACTGCAGTGGTGGACGCGTGGGTGCAGTGGTACACCGTGGTGGTGGAAAAAGTTCGGGAGAAACGACCTCGCAGTAGAATCCTCCTTCACCACGACAATGCCTCGTCACACACCGCCAGGCGAACGATCGACTATTTGGCGACGTCAGACGTGGAATTACTGGGTCACCCGCCGTATAGCCCCGACCTCGCACCTTGCGATTTTTATTTATTCCCGAAAATAAAAGAAAGACTTCCGAGGAAAACGTTTTGTGGACGCGCAGGAAGCTGTGGCTGCGTTTCAAAAGGCCGTCGAAGAGACCCCTAAGGACGAGTGGGCAAAGTGCTTTTCTCAGTGGTTCCATCGGATGCAGCGATGTATTGACATGAATGGACACTATTTTGAAAAGATATAATAAAACTAATAACTTGCTAGTTGACTCACAGGCAACCATGACAGAAATATCCATCGTTAGCGTTGAACCAGTGGTGCGGAAATATCCGTCAATAGAGTAGAAAAGGTTATTAAGTTTAATAATATTATTAATGCCATGTAATGGACCAAAATGTATAAAATAAACTTTGTTTTAATGTTTGTATTATATTTATTAGCATACTAAAAAAGTCATCAGCAAAACTAAATTAAATTATTCAGTCGTCGTATTCCGTAACAATATCGTTTAATGAACTCTCTCCCCCGTCACAATCAAAGGTAAACCACTAATACCCAAATAACAAAATTCCAAAGTTTTTAAAATAGCTATATACATTACACATAATTTATTCGACTTGACGTCTAATACATCGACTATCGGCGAACTCATTTTTGCGTAGCAATCTCGCATTTTTTTATGTGCGGCTGCGCTTATGTACACAAGTGACCGCCAACAGCGACGGCGGCCGCCCCCCCGACCGCGGGAGTGTCACGATTGTCACGAATCAATTTGCCAAGTTATAGTTACAATAACTGAAACTATAAGGCCGAGTTGTTTAATCATAGTTAACTAAACATATGGTTAAAACTCGAAAAAATAATCGAAAATTTGACACATTTCCTTGCGAATTAACCATTAGTACGATTATTAACAATTACTTACTTTAAGTATTGATCAAACAATAGGCCCTAAGTGTGGAAAAAAAGGCAGGACGATGACGAACGAGCACACAGGCCATCTGAAGATGTCAGCTTTGAGACCCTTTGCCATCTCAACTCATTTTGCTAGTGGCAAAGGGTAAGATGGTAGTATACAGGGTGTTAGGTATTGAGTGGATAATCCTTGAACTACGGATAGAGGGCACTTAGGACGTTATGAAAAAGCTAAAATAGGTCTAGTAAAAGTCGCACGGTTTTCGAGATATTTGGACTTTTAATCGGATTTTTTGTCATTTTTCCTTATGTCCGTGTTACGAAATTGAATTAATACATGAACTTAGGGTTTTCGTAACACGGACATAAGGAAAAATGACAAAAAATCCGATTAAAAGTCCAAATATCTCGAAAACCGTGCGACTTTTACTAGACCTATTTTAGCTTTTTCATAACGTCCTAAGTGCCCTCTATCCGTAGTTCAAGGATTATCCACTCATTACCTAACACCCTGTATATCAGTGTAATATAATAGTGAATTACATTTTCAATAAGATATACGTACTTGGGCAGACACCGCTGAAGGAAGGGCACGCACGAGCTGACGTACGCGAGCCTGTTCACCCACGACGGGATGTCCTGCTCGCACAGCGCCTGCGAGACCAACATTTTATAGAGCACTGCTTCTTGCTAAGTGCCAAGACGCCTTAACCTTTTGAAGGCTAAAGCCGGCAAATTACGTCATCGGATTTTTGTGCCGGGGACGCCGAGCGCTCAGTGACATCGGCGCGGTGTCGGCATACGTCGTAGGCGTCGGGGGCACGTAAAGTGGCAGCCGACCGTGGCGTTCAAAAGGTTAATGTCTGTCGCGAGGCACCTGGCACAAGGGGCCATAGAACGGGTGTCCCACGGGATACCTAATAACGTTTGTCCTAAAGCATCGTTTGTCAGAATTATCAATTGTCCTAAAATGGTTTTCAGCTTAGTCAGACATATTATTTTTTGCCATAATACCGGTTAGTGTTGTATAACTTGCGTTAGGATTTTGGTCACGTACCGTGCTTCTAGAAAAAAACATATTTTATTGGGTATGATTAAACCGAACCAAAAATGCCTTTAGTAGTTTATTTCGAAATATGATAATACTGAAAATATGTATATAATAATCAGGAAATAGCGACTCTATGGATACTTGAACCACCCAACGTTTGCCACCAAACCTAATTACCCTAATAATAACACTAAAAAGTTTATAAATTAAAACGGAAATGGATTTTGGATAAACGAATTCGGGAATACCCCATAAGAAGCTCTAAAATAAACTTTAGAGAAGGCGCTGTTATCCGTGATGGAAATATCCGTTTAATTTTTTTGATGGCATAGAGAAGGCAAACGAGCACACAGGCCACCTGGTGGTAAGTGGAAACTGTGACCCATAGACATTCGCATTCACAGATGGCAATCCTAAGACTGCAAAGAAAACAGTGATACGGATATATCCGACAATAGCGTTTAAGAGGTTAACGAGAGACAACATACCCGACAGAAGGCAGATGTGAAGTGGTTGCAGTTGTTGTTCATAAGATGGTATCTGGAACAAAGAATTTCTTAAATAGGCAATTTAAATAAACCGGTCAGGTGCGAGTCGGACTCGACAGGTTTCGTAACACTAGGCGGAGGTTCTCGCGGAAGTGCACGCTTACCGCGGCAGACGTAAGGGCTCCGAGAGAACTCCAAAGAGGTGGAGGCGTTGAGGGCCTTACTCGAATGCGCGTGCACAGTGCGGCCAACAACGGCGTGGACGGAGAATCGCTGGGTTTGTGGGTATTCCTTTCGCTCTCGGTTGAAGAGTCCCGCATAACCACCGTGGGTCCCCCCGGTGGTATGCTTAAATGCATTTCCCCAGAGTAAAAAAAAAAGGTTTCGTCATATTCTTATTTTTTCAAATTAAGCGGGGCTCGCTTAATTTGTTTTTTTTTATTTTGATTATTTGTTGTTATAGAGCGGCATTAGTATTACACGCTCTTAGAAGATTTATAAGACTGTGAACTTAAAGGAAATATGACGCGGTATAAAAATGACTACTTTCAAAACATAAAGCCAACGTATTCAAACATTCGGTCAAATACTGGGTGATTTTGGAGTCATGATCAGGAATGGCCAAAAGTGAATAAGATGGTTATACTGAACAACCTTTCCAATGGGACCAACCCCAAAATCGCCAAAAAAAAAACAGCTGTTCCATACATTAACGGTGAATTAATTGAGAGTTAGTGTATGGAACAGCTGGTATTTTAAGGCGATTTCGTGGTTGGTCCCATTGGAAAGGTTGTTCAGTATGACCATCATATTCACTTTTGGCCATTCCGGATCATGACCCCAAAATCACCCAGTATAATTTTCAACTAAATTTATGTGGGCATTTTTTTTTTCGCTGCCCAATCTCACCCTAATGGGAGAAATTGTCTTCCAACGCACTGACCAGTGTATCATTACCGATGAGAAATATAAGACTTTGAAGGGGTTAGTTTTTAATTGTTGTTCCAAGTTTTCAAAAATGTAATCAAACCAGTACATTAACTAGCAATTTGCTTAAACGAAACTCTCTACAGAAGTTAGAGGGTTTCACTTTTCAGTACTTTGGAAGACTATTTCTCGCAACAGGTTGAGATTGGGCAGCTATAAAAATAAAGGGTGTCCCAAAAAGGACGCAAGATTTGAAATTGATGAAAAACACATTTTTTTTTTCGTTCAAATATATTTGAATATAAAATCTTGAAATTTAAAAAAAAAATATTTATTATTTTTTATTTATTTATTACATAAAATAGGGTTATTTGTGGAATAATATGCCAGGCAAATGTCCTCCGAGGCTTTGCTGGCACATAAGCACTCTTTTGTCAAAATTTTCTATGACCATTTTGCATAGATGCGGCTGAACATCTCCAATGCAGCGTCGAATTTCCTCTTTTAAAGCATGAGTGGTTGTGGGATTATTGGCCTATGGCTATGGGGTTATTTAAAGTCTAAAGTCTATACTTTAGACTTTAAATAACCCCATAAAAAGAAGTCTAAATGCGTTAAATCGCCGGGGAATCGAGAGATCACACGACATTCTGACGCACTGACTCGATATTGCCATTTGAACGGCTTGTTTTTGGACGACCAGTGGAATGAACATCATGAATTGATCCACTCTCCCTGAAATTTGCAACCACTCTGCTCACAGTTGATGAAGACAAGTCGATATTCCGACCATATTTTGCACGGAATTTTCGAACCGTACACGCCAAATTTTTATTACTTTTAAAATATTGTTCGATGATAAAAACGCGTTGATCTTTCGTATAACCCTCCATTTTTACAAACCCTAAACATTCAACTGTCAAATAGTTTTTTTTAGGGTTGCCAGCACTATAATACAAAAATGGCGGCAAATTGAAATCTTGCGACCTTTTTGGGACACCCGTTATTTGTCTGTTATTTTAGACTACTTTCTAACATATATCAAAATAAACCAATCGGAGCCGTACAGTTCGGTGCCTTTCCTTGTTAGTTACAAATAGGGTCCCGTTAGCACCCTTTTAATCCTAAAAAGCGTTTAGTAGACAAGAGACTCACCTGTCACCTCGAAATTGTTTTCCTAATTCTGTTACCAGCCGTCTCACTTCTTCTTCGCTGAAGCTTGTATAACCTATGTGGACACTTTGTCTGCGAAAAAAAATCATCCTTATCAGTTAAACTAATACATACTATCTTAGCTTATCATATCTCGCAGATGGGCCCTTTCGGATACAGTTCGATCGTTTAGGATCTTTTATGCATTGACTTAGCTGTCAGAGCATATATACCATACTATACAATAATACAAAGGATAACTATGACTGTGGTTTGAAGATGGCTTTCAGTTACAAAAATAGGATGTTACCTATAGTTCAGATAAAAATATACGTACAAACTAGGCATTGGAAATCGTCGTTACCATTTATAAATTAACAAAAATCGACTATTACCGTCACGATTTTTAATATATCAAGGGTTAGCTGGAGGAGATCCAATAAATAATTTCGCTGTTCAATTATTTTTTATCTTCATTGTATTGTTTTTGTCTTGTACAGTACAGTGTCAACATTCATATACATATGTTTACAAAAACTATAAAGAGTATGGAATTGATCAGTAGTAACATAATAACTTCATACTTTATACAAAACCCCTAAACCTATGGTTTTGGAATTTGGTAATGAGAAACTGATTTGACTTGTTATTGGCACACTTGATAATCCATATCCAGACTAATGTTATAAATGCGAAAGTGTGTTTTTTTGTTTGTTTGTTTGACATTCATTCAAGACTCTGCCGCTGAACCGATTTCGATGAAATTTGGTATAAAAATAACTAAAGTTCATTGACATTATTATTTGACAGTTCTCCAGGGAATAACGATACACGATTTCTACGCGGTCGGAGTCGCAGGTATAAGCTAGTAACATTAATAAGTAAGTTGAACCGGGGTTAGCATAGTAACGACATTTTTTGTATCATAGAAACGGTAAAACATATAAGTGATAATTTTGGTATGACTATAGAGTAAAAACTCTAAAGAAAAATAATAAATATTAAAACGCTCGGTAACTTCTAAATAAAGTATGTTTTGTATGGAATGATATTGTCATTTAGTTACACATTTAAATAATTGACATGCACAATAACAAAGCGCCTTCTTTCTTACAGAAGATCTCAGCATGTGGAAAAATAATAATGAAATGCACTTATTTAAGCTTATTTTGAATACAAAAGACGCCACTCACGCGCCAATGACAGCTTAAAACCAGAGCGAATGTCAACCTTGCCTCATATATGCCTTGCCTTGCCTACAGCCAAAACTACAATTACTAACAATCTGAAAATATTTTAAATAAGCGCATACCTATAACGAATATGCACGGTCCGACATGCTCTTGCCCGGTTTTTCTACTTCATTATGTTTCATCTTTCTCATAGCTTTAGGTAGAAAGTGTTATTCAGAAGCCAGGATGGTTACCACGATCCACTAAATTCGCACTGTCACACGTCACTAAAGTCTGAATTGCGAGAAAGGGATGGAGATAACGTAACTTCGAACTTCGATTTTCAATGCAGGTCCTCAGGTCCAGCGTACCTGAAGCGGAACTGCTCCCCCAGCTCGCGCTCGTCCCGCGGCGTGATCTCGAACACGCCGGTGAACCCGTACGGGTGCCCGCCGTACGCCCACTCCGACGAGTGCACCTGCACGCCGCTGTGGAACACGCCCACGCCGGCGCCCGCCGTGTACCTGGACACGGGTAATACATGTTATACACATAAGGGGACACTCATCAATCATCATCTTAAGTTTGTGTACGTACGTACTTGTAGGTTATGTTCAATAAAGAGTTTATACAGGGTGGGAAGGAGTATACCGACAAATTTTAATCATCGATTCCAGAGCCTATTTGGAGTATGTGGTACAACATGTAGTCCAATAAAGCATAATTTCCGAGGTTTTAATTATTTAAAATACAATTTCATAGTTAATTTAATTTGAATTCTGTCACCTTAACCTAACGCATTATTTAATAAGAAAGATTCATGCTATAAGTAGCAAATCATCAACGTACAACATAAATTAATTTAATAATTTTCTTAGTAAATAATGCTTTAGGTTAAGGTGACAGAGTTCAAATTAAATAACTTTGGTAGCAAGTGGTGCCCACTAGCTTCGAAGGCAGGGTCACTAGCAACTAGGCCAACGTGTCGTCGAAAATCCAAATCAAAAATAATGTCTCCAATTTTGAATTTTATTACAATGCAATAAGGTAAAAAAGTGGATACATCTGTTTGCTGAGTGAGTGTACACGGGTACCGTACCAGTTGGTCCAGTACATGTCGTACACGTTGAGCACGACGGCGGTCTGGCCGGGGCGCGGCGTGCGCTGCTCCGGGCGGCGGGACAGCAGCGACATGCACGACGGGAACATCACGCACCCGCACAGACCGCACAGCTGGAACACGATCAAACGCTACACGGGTATCCGACATGCACAAACAGTTATTATATAACAAATATAGCAATGGAACTAACCACTCTGTATAGATGTATCAAAGTTTAGGATTGTAAATATTGGGTCAGTTAAAAACAGTGCAAGGGCTGCCCTGAGCCAACGGCCTTGACGCGCGATTTTCTGTCATTCTCCTTTGTATCTTTCACAGCATGGAAACAAAATCCGATAGTTTTATGGAGTATAACTTAATGGATGATTCGTATTTTTTTGCATAAGTAAACAGGAAGTAATTTCGGAGGAGAATCAAAAAACTGCAAATTGTGATTTACTCTTAACTTTTGCAAAAAATCCTATACTAACAATCCAGGAAGTTATCCTCTATAAAATTTCATTTTTTTTTTATATAACTATTTTGTTCCATTTGAAATATTGGCCCAGGGTAGCCCCTTAAGATTTGGGATTCTAGCGAATGCCTGAATACCCGAGACTTATAAAAACAACTTCAAATTACGAATTATTTTGTGCCAAATATTTGTCTCGATAGTTTTTCTCGTAGGTCTAGTCTATATTAGAATCATTACGAGATTAAAACGCCTGCGACCGTTAACTTACACGAAGTGAAAATTATATATTTTTCAAATTAGAAAAATAAGCACGTGAAATAAATGCATTTTGGTGACAGTAAAATACAAGCATTCAAATATGTATCGAATATACAGTCGGATACGGAACACATTAAACTCTGACATCACATCGGTCTAATCGACCTGAATCCCACACCCTAGTACTAGTTATAATTATGGCAATACTAGCAACCCGACAAGGTTTTACACGGATGGATATAGCGGAATCTATGTAGGTACTACACATAAACATAAATAGATCCCTGAGTAATTCTCTAAATAATGGCAAAAGCTACATCAAAAATCTATGGCGTAATTTAAACGAAATAAATTCAAAAATAGACAGGACAGAAAAAAACGGTTTATTCGACTAATGTCTATATTGAAAAATTACGAGGTATAATAATGCCGACTTTCCAAACATTAAAAAGTGGAAGTATAAAAATGTCGAGTAATAATAACGACGAAGTAAAACAATGACGAAGTATAGTAATGTCGAAATGGAATTAAGGCGAGGGGGGATTTGTGGAACAGGGGCTAGGTAGGTTTAGGTTATGTTAGTTTTGCAGCAGGCCCGGAGGGCCAAACCACCTAGAAATAGGAGCTCCGCGTAAGCTGGGCTCCGTCGACACTGTTTAATCGATTTGAAATAAGAGCGTCGAGGGAGCTCAGCTACCGCGGAGCTCCTACTACCCACTGTCGTCATTTTTATACATCGACAAAAATCAGATGGTCATTGTTATATGTCGACATTTTTATACATCGACAAAAATAATTCTAGTCTTTGTTATTTTTCGACATTATATAAGATGTCGTCATTTTTATACCTAGTAATTTTTCAATATTGATATTACTCGCCTAACTCAAAAAAACAACTTTGACTTATACTGTTTAGATTATGATATAAATTGGTTCTTCTAGCCACGATAACTGGAACGTACTAGTTTTATTTCTAGCGTCACAATTAAGCAATATCGGTAACCCATATTTTTATCTAATTTCACTTCATCGATTGTTCATTGAATGCTATTTTCTACTAAAGCCATGATGTTTTCAGGACATCTTAAACATTAATTACGTAAGTTAGGTTAGGTTAACTAGAGACTTCCAAAAAAAAAAACTCGTGCAGGGAAAAATATGCTTTTCGATGAAATGAAAAATCTGCGTAACGATACGTAGTTGAAAGCTGTTTCTTAAAAATAATAGATAGCCAGCACTATCACATAAATATTTTGATTAAAGGTTAAAATGCGAGGTTCATTACAGTGTGTGAACGTTTGAGTAGAAGTTAGAGAACATCAAGAACGAGGAAACAATACATCGGCAACGTAAATCCCAATTTATCCTGTAGTTCTTCCGTTTCTGGGTAAAATTGTCTCATCGAGGCAAATACGTGGGTCACGAGGGCTGGTCGATCTATTGCACAAATTAGTTCATTCAAAACATTAGGCATACAAAATATTGAGCATTTAATGACAAGTATGTCTGACAACCCAAATTAATAATTCGTGCCTGTCCTAAATTTTAACCAAAATCGTGGAGACAAAACAGAATCAGACGATGCTTTTTAGTACCTACTACAAGTTCTAGTTGTTGGGCATTTTCATTTATCTATAAGAAACTCGAGTAACATACCTATATATATTGACAGTTGCGAATGCACGTGATAGCCAGTCGAACGCAAATAGGAAAGGAAAGTCCCGTAGTCTTTGAGGTAATAGGTAATTTATAAGGACAGGGTTAAACGTGCTCAACATTTTTACTCGCTGACTGTACGTAGATGGGAAATTAAAATTTTGAATATATTAGATCTTAATGCTATTGGCTTGTCATGCTGGCGTCTGTGCTAGTTTGCGTAGGAAGGCAGTGGAAAAATGAGAGAAATGTTTATTGAAAGAAACCTGAAATCAATGGTTTCTTTCAATAAGCATTTAGCTGTTACAATATATTTGATGGTGACTGTAAAGTGTCATTCTATGGAACTTGCTAACTATGTAAACAAGCCGCCATACTAAAATTGACATTAGATGTCAATTTCAATATATTGTTTGTTTACATAGTTAGCAAGTTCCATAGAATTGGGTGAATCAACTTTTAAAGTCCTCCTTTTCTACACGCTAATAAAAACTTACTAGAATATGTGAGATTGATAATGGTTTACACATGTTAAAATTAGATAATCAGATTTTCGGATTTCACTATTCATAATCATAAACCAATTCTATAATTTTGTAAAAACATGGTAACGCAGTGGAAAATGCACGTTTTTCATACAAAACCCGGGGACAACGTCGTCCCCTGCGTTACCTGATATATTTGTGTAAATCATAGAAGAATTTTTAAAATTGTCAGCTAGAAAGTAAGTTTAACTGTCTAATTTATTCAATATATTGACCCCTTAAAAAAAAAAAATTGCATTCTACCAAATTTAGGTGACATAGTGAGACATGTCGAAAATTGGGGAGTACCTTAAAAGTTGATTCACCCAATTACAGTATACAAGCCTAGAGTTTAGTCTGGGACGAGTCAATTTGTATAAGATTATCCCCCGTTTTTTAGGGTTTCGCAGTCAAACTAGGAACCTTTATAGTTTCGCCATGTCCGTCCGTCCGCAGCCTAGCTCAGAGACTCTTAGTACTAAACTAGAACGGTTTAGGTACTTAACTAAAAGTAAACAAACAAAACCACGTGGCTCTGTTCAACAGCCAATCAAGACTGTTTTGTCGACCTATGACGTATCGCACGTATCAGTATTCTGCTTCTATTGGCTGCTGAACAGAGCCACGTGGTTTCGTTTGTTTACTTTTAGTTAAGTACCTAAACCTTTCTAGTATAGAAAGCTGTAATTTGGCATTAGTCACGCCAACTAAGAGGTAAAATAAAATCTTGAAACAATTATTTTTTACTCTACGTCCCCTACACGGAACGTGGCGATGTAATTTTTTTCTCGTCTACCCCATAGTGTGGGGTGTCGTTGGATAGGTCTTTCAAAAACGCGGGTTTGCAAAAACTATTTTTCGATTAAGGGATCCATTTATGAAATATTAAGCTTTAAAGCGCTAATTTTTGTTAGAGTCAAGTGTCCCCTCCCTCCAACAGCCAAAACTACAAATAGTAAACCTTAAAATCTTAAATGAAAGCGCATATCACGAATTTAAAAGGAAAACTATCACAACTAAGTAGACCTCATTGATTCTTGAGATACAGGCGATTAAAGTGTTTATACCTACTAAAATCATCAAGTAACGTTAACTAGAAAAATTAGTTATTAATTGTTGTTAATGTTTGTAGCACTTAACGGTTTGGGAACCCTACAGTGAGCATGACATGCTCTTGCCCGGTTTTTTTATATAGTATACTAGCGACCGGCCCTAGCTTCGCTCCGGATTAAAGTATTATACATATAAACCTTCCTCTTCAATCACTCTATCTATTAAAAAAAACCGCATCAAAATCCGTTGCGTAGTTTTAAGCTTTAAGATTTAAGCATACATATGGATATAGGGACAGAAAAAGCGACTTTGTTTTATACTATGTAGTGATGAACGAAATACGCGTGTCACAGAAGTCATCCTAAATTTACCCCGTTATACAGTTAGGGAATAAATCAATATGTGTAAGAAAGACTACATCAGGCCCTGATATTCATTGGAACACAAACATTTCGTGTAGTCTGATAAAATAAACTTTAATAAAAGATTGGTTTCAATTGAAAAGTGCCGTTCGACTTCCAGGGATGGATGAAAGCCAAGAAAACTAGAGCGCGGTAATAAATCGAACCGGCGTATTGGTAACAAGTTCCAACACGAATTATCAGAATGTAGTTGTAAAATAACATTCATTTGTATAAATAAGGTACAGTCTCATAAGAAGATAAACACTATTGTACCCACGGGCTGCAACTTTAACCTTATCAACGTTATGCCAATTACAGAAGACGTCACTCACACGCCAATGACAGCTTAAAACCAAAGCTAATGTCAACCTTGCCTCAAACACTTGGGTCTATTTTGCACTGTCAACCATGACGGAAATATCCGTCGTTGGCGTTGAACCAGTGGTGCGGATATATCCGTCAATATAAACATAATTATATGTTTCGATAAACCGTTGGGTTTATAAAACCTTGCTTTTTAGGGTTCAGTACCAAAAGGGTAAACACGGGACCCTATTACTAAGACTTTGCTGTCTGTCCGTCCGTCTGTCGGTCACCAGGCTGTATCTCAAGAACCGCGATAGCTAGACAGTTGAAATTTTCACAAATATGTATATCTGTTGCCGCTATAACAGCAAATACTAAAAACAAAATAAAATAAATATTTAAGGGGGGGTCCCATACAACAAACGTCATTAATTAGTTTTTTTTGGTCGATATTAATAACGGCAACAGGTAGACACTTGAAATATTCACAGAATATTTAATTAGAATAAATAATTAAATTAATATTTTAGGGGAGATTCCATACAACAAACGTGATTTTTTTGACGTTTTTTGCTCGATCTTAATACAGACACCGTGGTTGTTTAGATAATGGTACGGAACCTTTCGTGTTTTATATTTACAGGCATGCCGTACAAATAAGTAACTAGCTGTTGCCGGTGACTACGGCCACGTACAAAACTATATAGGTAAGTAGCCTTTGTTATTCAGTGATACCTAACATAGAATAGAATAAAAAGCTTCTACTGGTTTTTTTTTCATCAAAATTAGAAATCGAAGTAGTTCGTGTTTATTGATTACAAACAAAAATACTATCTTTTCTCTTTATAATATTAGTTTAGAGAGATATGTTACGTTATGTTCTTTGTAGTATACCTACCTATCATTACTTTACTAAACCTGTGTAGGTATCTTATAAAAAACTTCGAAAGTCATATCGTCTTTTTATATATTAAGGAGAAGGCACACGAGCACTCAGGCCACCTGATGGTAAGTGGAATCTGAGACCCATAGACATTTCAATTCCCAAGACTATAATCTTAAGACCTCAAATGCGTTGCCAACCATGAGAACTACGACGGAATGCCTCTATGCTAGTAATTTCACCGGTTGTCTTTTCCCCACACCGGAACACAACAATGCGAATACTGTTGCTTGGCGGTAGGTTAATGGATATGATGGTGGTAGCGATCCGGACGGACCCCGCACAGGGTCCTGCCACCTGCTAGCTAGTGAGCCTAACTTGAACCGTCAGTACGCATAGTCTGCTTTCTCGGGCGTGTCTCTACTAAATTATTGGACACAGTATAAACAAATCAGTAGAGCACTATCGAACAAGGGTACTGTGGACTACAAAGATATGTATTTACTTTTCAACTTATTGCATTGTAATGAGGTCCAAAAGTGGATACATCTCCTTGTAGCCGACTGTAAATTGAGCGATTTGTGTTGTACGTGTGCGCACACGTATGCGCCTCATAACATGCCAGCGGTGGGGCATGATGTAACGCCAACCTGACACTCCTAACCTAACTCGAACTCCTAAATGTATTGCTTTGGAGTTGTATAACTTTTCTGTGTATACTTTGCCTTGGTCGTTCCTTGACGCGGTTTAACCATGGACATACAGCGCCAGTAAATAATACATCACATTTGTACTTACATCTCATACGATTACCTACAAATGTGACTCACCGAAATTGACAACCAATTCAGAACTAGTTGACCAATTGTATTGCTATAATTCGATTCGTTAGCTGATTAAATAAGGTTCAAAATGGTATATAACAAATGATTGTATATATACATAGTAGTTTAAAAGTTTAGTATTTAAAAAACCATTGCTGACGTGTTCATATACAAATGTCGTAAATTTAGTGTGAACGCGTCGGCAATGGTGTTTTAGTAGCCTCCACAACCCAAATTGTATTGTTAATTTCTACAGTTAATGAACAGCATGAAGCCAGCTAACAGCAACATAGAGCCGCTATTGTGTCTCGTGAAGAGCGAACAGGTCCGCGTTGTTTCGGCGTTCTAAATATTAGCGCTAATTAACTCGAGTACGGGTGGAACCAGCCGGCTTAGAAAAGATTTCATTTAGCTCACCATTTCAACATTTAAGAAGACAATAAAACAAGAAGACAAAAAACCATACAAAATGCGATAACATTCTCCCCTTAAACGTCCGACGTTTTTTAATATGTTATAGATATTATGAAAAACGGGTGCAGACCCACCGTATCCCTAAACCGTACCACTGACCCAAATTTGTATCATAAATATGAGGTAGGTTTAGGTTATGTTAGTTCTTCAGCAGGCCCGGAGGGCCAAACTACCCAGAAATAGGAGCTCTGCGATAGCAGAGCTCCGTCGACAACGTTAAATTCGATTTTAATAGTAATAATTGGTCAAAGTACCACCAGTGGTACGGCCGAGGGGTACGGTGGGTCTGGAAGGTGAAAAACAATGTCTGTAATTTCCAAGAAAATGTTTATTGGAATGAAAATAAAATAAAAAAACAAAAGCGGAAACGTACCTAGACCTAGTTTTCCATAATATGTACAACATTTTCAAAAATCGTGGAAATCGGACTAGATTTAGGGGGTGAGAAACGTTATCGCCCGAAGCTAAATTTGTATGGATTATTTTTGACAGCTACTGGATTTAGGCGTCGCTTCACAATCCTCTTAAGGTGGAAATGCATGTATGCCAATGGCCTATAAAACGAACTTATACAATGATCGCGATTACGTCCCGTTTTATAGTTTTATACAGATGCTATTTTCTCCTGAAACTATAATGTTTTCAGGGTATCTTAAACATCTAACCTAACCAGAAAAGTACGGACGTGTCTTGCTACTTCAGTAGACCTCAGTACTTTTTGTACTGTGACCGATTGAAATAGTAAGAGACACGTTCGTATGTTTCCGTGAAAATACGAAGGAAAACAATTATGCAATACATCTGTACTTATACCAGCGACCCGCCAGCGGATTCGCCCCGCTGAAAATTTCTGACTTTCCCGGTAGATTTGTCTTTTCTTTTTTTTTTTTCATTAGAACCTTATCCTGACAATAACAAACACGGTAACTCATCACTTTATCTAATGTATAAACATTAATTATGTAGGTAAGGTTAGGCTAGATGTTTAAGATACCCTGAAAACATTATAGTTTCAGCAGAAAATAGCGAAGGTTTTTCGATGAAATGATAGACACCCAGCAAAAAAAGAATTAGCGAAATCGGTCCATCCGTTCACGCGTGATCACGGCACCAAGCGAAACAGGGATTCATAGTATGTATACTAGCTGACACGACTGACGTTGTCCTGTCTTAACTATGAATATGAAATTCAAATCGGTACGTACAATAATTATTAAAAAAAAAAAAACAGAAATATCTGTCAGTCGTTTTACAGTTGGCGCCATTGACAGAATGCGCGCTGCAAATATCGTTTAAAACGTGCTACTATTTTAAAAAAATTCGCGCAACTTTATTATTTTTTGCTTTCATAAGAACCTTTTCCAGTCAATAACAAACACAACAAAAAAAAGTGAGTATTAAAATTATAACTATCTATCTAATTACATAAAAGCCCCTTACCTTAAGAGCTGGTAATCTTTTAAAAGACCACGTCGATATTCATGAAGCGAAACTAAAAACTATCCCGATTGAATTAGCTACCTTTAAAAAAAAAAACAACGTCTCAAACGGTCCATCGGTTTCGAAGCTACGATCCCACAGACAGATACACAGATACACACGTTAAACTTAAAGCAGCAATATTTTTTTAGGGTTAAAACACAAACTTGAACCAAAAGTATAATTTATTTCTAATTCTGGCCCTTAAGAAATTTCCGACGTATTTCAGACCAAAAAATACATATTATACAAATACGTGCTAAGTCGTTAAAATTGTTGCTTATTTTGTATTAACTGTATTAACTGTGTTATTGTGATTTGACGACATGGTGGCCTAGTTGGGAGTGACCCTGCCTCCGAAGCCGGCGGTCCCGGGTTCAAATCCCGGTAAGGGCAGATATTTGTGTGATGAGCACGAGTATTTGTTCCTGAGTCTTGGATGTTTTCTATGTATTTAAGTATTTATTTATCTATCTAAGTATGTTTATCGTTGTCTAGTACCCATAATACAAGCCTAGAGCTTAGTTTGGGACTAGGTCAATTTGTGTGACATTGTCCTGTGATATTTATTTTATTTTATTTTTATTTTATTTTATTGTGGACATATTTTATTGGCTTACTGTTTTGTATCATATGTTACTGATTCTATAACATGTATCGCTGTTGATGACCCGAATAAATAAAATAAATAAATAAATAAAGGTTTGCCCACCGCTAGCCTAGGCCTGAATGTCTTTCCAGTGAAAGTATTTTATAAAATGCCTGGTACAGAGTTAATAGAAGGAAAGGAATAGAACTGTCTTCCGGTCACCTTCTGGGAGGCAAGATGGCAGATAGAAAGATGCCCGGCCTTTGATTTATTCTGTTTACGACAAGCGAGACGAAGGGGGGACCGGGGAGGCACGGACACAAAATTATAACGAAGATGAACGTCAAAATAAATGACGCACACTCCTTTATTGTTTAATTTCGGTGTGGGCAGCAAATGCCAATAACACTATTTGTGAGTGTGGCGAAGCGGCCGCGCTTTATAGATAACAATAAGCCTGCTCTTGTTAACGCTCAGTCTGCATGACGCATATGTGGCGTCATAAGTCACAAATCCACACAAAGTACGATCAAGGAAGCCGATTGGGAATACTCCTTCATTAACAAACTGAGAACACGTTGGTATACATATAAACAGTGATAATATCCGCAAAAGGCTTCGTATGGAATATATTTTTAATAGCTTTTGCACCGTCCGAGTAGAAGTCGTTTATCGCTGCTCCCTCAGAAACTGTACAATTTTCTGGGATAAAACTATTCTATTTATGTCCTTCCCCGGGACCCAATCTATCTCCATACCGAGCTCCATCTAAATCGCGTTCACCAAAGTAAGCGTGAAGAGGTAACAGACAGACAGATAGACATAAAGACGGGCGCACTTTATCATTTATAATATTAGTATAGATTTGTATAAGTGTATTGACAACTGAACTTTTATGCAGTCATCAGTTGCTGATCGAGGTCAAGCTTACGATTCCAAAGTCGGTGGACCTGCGATGGTCCTCTTGCCACCTTTCGAAACTACCATCAGATTACCTCTCAGACACTTTAACATCGCATTATCATCCATATTTATTTCAAATTCATCACATTCCAATAACGGTAATAGGTTTAACATTTAATTAACATATAATGCGTGAAATTAAATAAAAACTTGGAAAATGGTATAAAAACATCCCGTCAAGCGCCTAAACCTACTTCAGCAGCATTGACACGTGGCAGCGGAGCCGCACCCGACCCGCTGCCGCTATCACAGAGTTCACGGCCTAATCTCGCGTCATACCCGCGTTGCATCAGCCGGTAAAATGATCCACTTGATCCGTGGATCAAGCAATGCTCCTGCTCTACTTGTAGTCATTTCACCGATTGTCTTATCCCCACATCGGACCACAAAAATGCGAACACTGATGCTTTGCGGGTGTTTAATAGATAAGAAGGTGGTAGCGATCCGGACGGATCCTGCACAGGGTGCTACCACCACTAGAAATACTACATACTAACTTGTAACTTTATTTACATTAGTCGTATTAGCAAGCATTATAATCGAGGAAGCGAAGCTGTTTGCTAACCTTAGTTTTAAAACCCGTCGGATAATAGGAATCCGTATCAGCGTAGATTGCCGTCGTTAAGCATGTCAATAACTCTTGGTACTCCTTTGTTTACTACAAGCGATTAAAAAACAAAACAATGACACAATTACAACGTCATAATGCGGCAGGGTCAGCAAAAACATACGTATTAAAGGTAATATATATATATTAAATTCATTCATTGCATAACCGGATCAATCAACATTTTCTTTGTACCTCGTTGCCATGATTTAAAAGTATGGTAGATTTACACACCAAACATTTCTGTGCCTAAAATAATTTGGAAGGCAATACAGAAATTTTATCGACACAAACTAGGCATGAATATACACGGTCTACCTACCTATACTATACTCTCTACTATATATTACCTAGTCTATAAATAAATAAACAAATAAGTCGCTATAGATCGAAGTGAATCTTCGTTTTTCAAACTACTAATGAATTCATACATTAGTCAAACATGTCAAAGTCTGTCTTGCTTGAAGAGTATATTGGAAACAGACAGATAAATAGCACGTCTTTGCTCCATACAACACAATCAATACAACATTAATCTCGTTTAGTATACGAAAACAATGCATTTAATAATTTTAGACATCATGTTTCATAAAACATCCCGGTTCGATTCCCGAGCCGAGTACAAGTTTTTTTTGAAAACATATCTTCGAATGTCTTATAGTTTCAGACTTGCCCATAGTTACTGACCGATCTAAATGGGCCAGCCTGTAATATACATAGAGACGCACGACTGCTCCATTACTATAATAATATACATGTCATAGAAATTTGATATCCAACAATACGCGAAGCAAAAATATCATTAAGTAGAATACTAATTTTACGAGTCACCATAGCTATGATTTTAATTCTCGAAGTCCCGCAATAAAACACGGGGTACATGTAACTCGTACCTATAATTTGTATTTATTATACACAAGGACAAACGTACCTTGTCCGCGCTGCCTAGTACAAAAGATAGCTAACTTCAACGTAGTAGCCGAAGCATTCTAGTCTCTATTGGTAACCACATTAAATTTTAAATGCTTATACTAATACTATGCAGTTACCTGCCTTCTTTGGTATTACATACATACGTAGACGCGTTACACCAGATTCGCTTTCGGACATTGCGGTTTACCGGTGCGTATTACTTATGCGGTTCCCAGTGGCATTTATAAGTTATTTTTAGTGGCAAGGAGAAGGCAAACGAACACAGACTACCAGGAAGGTTATTATGACATAGCTATGCAGTTTACTTTACGGCGGCTTTGAATAGCACTTTGAGTGGTGGTAGGACCCTGTGCAGGGTCCATCCGGATCGCTACCACCATCTTATCCATTAACTACCCGCCAAGAAACAGTGTTCGCATTGTTGTATTCCGGTGTGGGGATAAGACAACCGGTGAAATTACTAGCATAGAGGCATTCCATCTTAGTCCTCAGGGTTGGCAACGCGTTTGAGGTCTTGGGATTATAGTCTTGAGAATTCAAATTTCTATGGGTCTCAAATTCCACTTACCATCAGGTGGCCTGAGTGCTCGAGTGCCTTCTCCTTAAAATAAAAAAAAAAAAGCTTTAGAACTGCCACAGCTCTGTCCTTTACGCTCGCCAGAAAATAAACTGTGGGGCTAGACGAGTTGCATTCGACAATCGTTAGCGATTATGTTTCGATAGACAAATGTATGGAATTGACGTAAGCCACCGAGAAAAGCACGTGGTACTATCTCGGTGGCTTACGTCAATACGTCTTACGGGCAACTTCAGCATAGCTATGTCATAATAACCCTCCTGATGGCAAGTGGGATCCAAGACTGCAAATGCGTTGCCAAGGCCTAGAAGTCTATTATCGCTCTTCCTTCGAGAACTGTTCAATTTTCCGAGATACAGGTACCCAGTCCATCCCGGAGGTTCGAGCTATCTTACAAAATGTAATTAAAGTGGTTTAGCTGCGAAAGTGTAACAAACAAACTCACTTCCGTATTTACGATATGACCGCCGTATAAAGATGGCCGCCATCATGGCGTGCAATAAAAATAAAAGCTATACTTACTCCCAAGGTAAGGGTGACATTGAAGAATTCTCAAGTTAATAATTCAACCCGACTAGCGTGCGTCCCTGACGCAATAATTATAGAAGACACAGATTGATACGGTGAACAAATTACACTATATGTAATTGTAAGTCGATACTAGGAATTCATGCGATGTACAGTCGAAGTAAGTAGCTGTACGTTTAAGTCGTATGACGCAGTAACGTATTACAGTGTGAATGGTTTGAATTTAGTACATCAATAGCTCTGCCCGCGGCACGCCCGGATACACGTCAAAATTACGCGAGGCACTCACACTGAGGCGCGTTTGAGCACGGTCAAAAAACCTACTAACGGCGGCTCGCAGCGCGCCGCTAGCAAACTGCTCGCGCACAGCGCGTGAGCGCGTACGAATTTGACCAAAATAAGTGAGCCGTGCGTGCCTCAACCCGAGGCTGCTCTAACTCGTACCCACCTCGTCGCACTAACACAAATGAACGCTCAATTTTCGATGTTTCAGTTTGAGCTGATGCGTTGTAATGTACGATGGTCGTAAGCCAGTGAAATTGTAGACGACTTGAAGCTTTTAATTGAATATCAAATAACAAGTGTGACAATGACAATACAATCACAACGACAAGGTTCTTACTATGTTCAACGATTATAAAATAAATAAATAAATAAGAAAAGACACAAATCTAAAAAGACTTGTTGATAATTCTGTAACCACATTTTGCAGAAGTAGGCTAAGATGTTTACTAGTGTATTAGTGACAGGTTGCAAGCCCATCGCCTAACAGCACTACAAGCCCTTACTCCCTTAGTCACTTCTTACGACATCCACGGGAAGACATGGAGTGGCACTATTCTAACCCGGCAACCACACGGTTAACACACACACGCGGCAGCATAGATAGCAAAGGGTTCAAACATACAACAAGACCACTAGACTAGAGTATTTCCGAATCTATGTTGGCGGGGTGACAGTTAAACACACCAAAACAATAAAGAGAGAAATTCAAAAATATTGTTCGTAAATCTATTCTAATATTATAAAGCTGAAGAGTTTGTTTGCTTAAACGCGCTTATCTCAAGAACTACTGATCCGATTGAAGAAAGTTAACTATATAGTATTTGTATGAAAAATGTTCGTTACACAAGGGACGAAAATTACCGTTGTCTCAAGGCATTTCCAACGTTTAACATTTTTAAAATTCACCAAATACTCGCTCAAGCAAACTAAAATTAAATACACGTATAACATTTACGCATACCTACTAAAATATTTATGCAACTTTTTGAAGACATCTGGGTAGCAAATAAGTATTGCAAGTCCATTTCCATGAACAAACTACTTAGAAGAACGACTAGGACTTTTTACCCTGGAAAATTTGACAGTTCATGAAGGAATAGCGATAGACCATTTCTACGCGGACTGAGTTGCGGGAAACGGCTAGTAACCCGTAATTCATTTAATAACAGTTTCATAAAAAAAAAAATACTCTTGCTATAAATATGACCTACAACTTCAACACATAGTGACTTTAATAATTATGGCAGACGATATAGACCCTTTTATTATACCAATGAGTATAACAAGTTCCTAGTCTTTACAATAACCCATCACGACATACCTTCTTAACTTTTTTCGGCGGTACACTTATGTAGATTTTCTTTTTCATTGTGTAATTCTTACGCACAATAAAACACCATCACTTAAAAACATGCGTAACATTTAAACTTAACGATAAAAAGATGGCGTACATAATGCCGTCATTCATAACACAACCTCCCAGCCCGAGAGCACTAAAAATACTAAACAAAGACCTCTTAATGATCGAGATACATTGACAACCACTAAATCAAGACACGTCTCATACAGCCGCGATATCAACAGAGAGATCATATTAAAATGGTTGAAAAATTATCTGGCATTTTTTTAATCCCTAATAATCTTTAGAAGGCATTTATCAGTTAGCTAATGACTTATTTTATTGTCTGTTCGCTGAGATAGCGAAACCTAGCAGGTGAAGGTTGCTCTCAGGTTATTGTAGTACTTTTAAGGTTCAAAATACCTAAATCAGCGGTTATCAAACTTTTAAGCGATGGGACCCTTTTGAAACACTATATATTTTACGGAACCTTGAAATAAGCCAAATCTGGTTTAAAATAGTTCTTAAATAAAATTAATATACTTTACGTATTACAACGCTTTTAGCCTAGTTGGTAGTGATCCTACCTGCGAAGCAAACGGTCCCAAGTTCGATTTCTGGTATGGGCAAACAGTAAAGTTGTTTGATGAGTCTTGGATGTTTTCTACGTTAAATACGTAGAATATACGCACAAACATTTGTTCCTGAATCTTCGATGTTTTCTATTTATTTATGTATTTCTCTATATAAGTATGTTACCCATAGTAGGTACAAGCCTGGAGCTTCATTTAAATCTAGGTATTTTTTGTGAGATTGTCCACTATTATTTATTTCGGTTTATTTTTACCAGCGGGCTCTCTAAAGCCCCAGGGCTCCGCGAAGACCCCTTATAAATATATATTTTTTGGTCGAAAGGCTATTCTTTCTAGTTGGTCACACGTCGGGATCTGGTGCTGGAATCTTGGAGGAATCGAGGGAACTCCTCAAATATTATAGGCAAACATATGTATAGTACTACAGTAGTGTTGTAGTATACATATAGTATTTTCACCAATAAGTCCAGCATTTGTATTTAAAAAGTATCATTTGGTGAAGTGGAACTGATGATGAAGACCACCACAGATGGCCACCGGATTTTCAATGTTTTTATAGTAGAGCTACGTTTTTTACTAATTTCATAATTGGTCTTTGTGCTCAGTGTAAATATCTTAACGCTTTCACTACCACCGACGCAAATACGCGTTCACTGGCATACAAGTTTGTTCCTAGGCCACACCCCCTGGCAGTGAATGCGTTAAGGTGGATACATATTAGAGCAGCCTCGGGTTGAGGCACGCACGGATCACCTATTTTGCTCAAATTGATACGCGCTCACGCGCTGTGCTCGAGCGGCGTGCGAGCGGTGCACGGCGAGCCGCCCAGCGTCGGTATTTTGCCCATGCTCAAATGCGCCTCAGTGTGCGTGCCTCGCGTAATTTGGACGTGTATCCGAGCGTGCCGCGGGCAGAACGACAAGTTGTAACTTGTCTGTGGGTGAGGCGCGTACAAATTTGATAAAGTTCTTGAGCCGTTCCACTTTTCTTCTTCTTTTTGTTAATACCTAGTTGGTTACTAAGTTCTGTTACTCGATTTGCAAACTCTTTTCTTGCGTTAAAACAAATGCTAATACTAAATGGCGTTAGCAGTAGAGTTGCGGAACCCACCCGGCTGGTTATAAGTGTTTATTTATTTTTACCATTTTGATACGGAACTTCACATCAAGTGGTGACGTCACATCTAGCTACTGTCCAACACATCTTACCTTTAAATAAGGGCTGTCCTATTTTCCTTGTTATTTACAATTGTAAATAAAATAATTTATATTAAGTGCAGGAAAATACAATCATACGTATTCATAAAGGAAAACCACTACTTCCGAGAAGTTTTAAAGGTGAAGGCAGTGTATGTAGACGACGCGATCCTGTGCTTGTCCCGCACTCGAGTATATAGAACCCGGATAAAGGAGAATGGGCATTTTGGTACCTACTCAATAGTAATCATAGAGGAGTCATTGAAAGGCTATACAAATAGGAACAGTAAATGGAAATAAGCGCCTGGTTTTTTTTCCTTTACGTATAAAATTCTATCCATTGATATAGTAGATGTCCATGGGGTGGGTACCACGTTCCATACATTTTTTCCGGTTCTCATTTAGTTAGTTACCTACCTCAGGATAATATTTGTACGTGGCAAATGTAAAACTTTAACCTGAAGTCACCAAACCTCTCCGCGTTATGAAGCGCATAGTTGTTGATGGATGACTCTGCTGACTCTGCCTATAAGGCAGCGTTTCCACCAGAGCTGTGATCCACCAATAGGATTCCTCAGCTCTACTCTCCTATTGGTGGTTTTTTTCCCCCACTGCTCCGCTATCTCGCACAGCTCTGGTGGAAACGCAGTCTAAAGCTAATCATTCTGGATGCATCCCCAGTATTAGTTAATGTAGTTTCTGGATTTTTCAAATATAGAGGGGTATTATAAGTTAACGTGTGCATCTGTGGGTCTGTGGCGTCGTAGCTCCCAAACAGATGGACCGATTTGGACGCGTTTATATAAATATGAAAGCTAGAATCATCGGGATGGTCCTAAGCCAGGTTTCAATAAAATCGGTTAGACTATTTCAGATATATCCTCTCTGAAAGTCGCCGTTATATTCGGGTTGGAGGAAACTCAAATGCAGTCGTGGATAATTTGGGGTATATACTGGAATAGGTTTTTGGAACAGGTCGCATCATATACCCACGCGGCCACATTTTAGTTTACGATTATTTAGGAGTACGGCGACTTCTAACGTCCAATTGGGCGCGCATCTCGCTTTAGGCACCGAGGCAGGTCTCGATCAAGTGTCTGTACTTGTTATGACTTTATATTACTTGTACTCCCAAGACAGACGCATACTAAAATGGCCCGTTTTACTCATTGAATCGCGTACTCGTGGCGCTAGTCTTTGGCACTAGTATTTTTGTGGACTCGTACTTGGAAGACTCAGTAACGCAATTTGCCTAGTAGGTACGTCTCACCTCTTGGATATATGAATATGAGCCTGAAACTAAAAACCAATCTCGCCGTCAAACAATCTTGACGACGCGTTGGCCTAGTTGGGAGTGACCCTGCCTCCGAAGCCAACGGTCCTGGGTTCATATCCCGGTAAGGGCAGATACAGTTAGTTGCAAAACTGAGTCAATATTAGCACCTTAGTAGAATGTTAATAAGTCGATGACAATCAAAGCTATTTTCAAATGCTTAGTACAGAATAGTTACCCTTGAAGTAAGCTACAAAACTGCTGTATAAATAATTAATTTGTCATTTATATTTTTTTAAAGATTTTGAACCAAAAACTGTAAAAATTCAATTTATGTTTTATACTAGTAATTTAGTTTTTTCTATGGCAACTCCAAATAAGAAAACTATTCAAAATAGAGAATTCCATTCTTTTTAAAATGAGGTATCAACTGCTTGAATCAGGGACGTAGTTTTCTAGTTATTGCAGAATTTTAATCCCCTACCATAGTGAACTAACAACCAGTTTGTATGGCTAATTTGTCTCGGTGCAAAAGTGAACCGTGCACCGAACTAATGTTTCCAATAACTGCCACCAAAAGTATGTCTGATTTGAATAATTTTCTACTTATTTTAAAAAGGCAAAATTTCTTTAATTTTATTCGTGTCCTTAGTTTGGGTTGCCACAGAGAGAATTAAAATATTAGACAAATAAAAAAAGTTAAATTCAACAGTTTTTACGATAAAATTACTTAAAAACTGTAAATGACAGGTAAATCATTTGGTAGGAGTATTTGTAGCAAATTTCAAGGAGTACTTGTCGTATTAAACATTTAAAAATACCTTTAACTATCATCAACTTATTTACATTCTACTAAGGTGCTAATATTGACTCAGTTTTGCAACTAACTGTATTTGTGTGATGTGCGCAAAATTTCAGCTTTCAAACTTCAGTCATAAACTTAAAATTAATAATTAATTCGAAATTTAAAATTTCTGAATTGGGTCACTATTGTTCTGAAGATGCGATTTGCTCCTGAGTCTTGGAGGTTTCCTATGTAATTCTCTATTTAAGTATGTTTATCGTTGTCTAGTGCCTATAGTACAAGCCTAGAGCTTAGTTTGGGACTAGGTCAATTGTGTGAGATTTTCCCTGATATTTATTTATTTATTATTTATCTCGTGTATGGGTCTATGAAGACGAGCTCAAACCAACAAAAGTTATTCTTACAGTAAATTATTCATTCAAAAACTTGTTGTTTGTTTCTTGTTATTTTAAGTTATTCGTTCTCGCAGAATGGCCAGAAAGATGGCTACGTTTGTCTCCTGGGTCACATAAAACTATTTGTTTGCGGCGTATCTTCACTGAACTCCGAAAAAAAAGCCACAGTAGCCGCATCACCTTTGACCACTACAATGCCAGCCCTCACACGCTCGGAAGCCAAATCAGTATCGGGACGGTGAAGAAATCGACTTATGGTACTGGACCATCGTCTAGGTATATAGGTATCCCATACGAAAATTAAAGCCTTTAAAATGGCCATTTTATCGACCCCTATTTCAGCCTTCAATAGTTCTTTTACTACTGGTTTGAACGCATGGGAAAGTGCATAAAATATAAAGGCGGATAATTAAAAAAGAACAAAATACTTTTATTCATTTAAAACTGCATATGTTTTTCCTTTTCTGCAGCTTTTAGTTGACCCTCGTATGTATGTTTTAACAGTATGCAAGCGATAAATAAACTTCATAAGTGCAAGTAGGCATATCAAACAATTTGATAAACTAATACATTTATAATATTTGATTGTTTGCAGACTGGTTCAAGTTATTCAATTAAATGCTTGTTGACCAAGGCAGTGATAGCAGATAGACCAGCACCTTAACACAAATTGTATGATTCATTGATTGATAATAATGAAGGGGCACTGTTAAGCACACCCAATGAGTAAATGAGTATTTCTACTGTATCACATGTATTTTAATGGTGTATACAACCTATGCACTACACTAGGTAAGGTTGGATTTATTCCCACAGAAAAAATGTAAACAAAGGTGTTGCCCCTGACGAAAAACATTTGCAGCATTCAAAATATTTATACTTTCCACATTTACTACAATAATGACGGCATGCTAGCTTAGTTGGTAGTGACCCCGCCTTTGAAGCTAGGGGTCCTGGGTTTAAATCCCAGTAAGGGCAGATATTTGCGTGATAAGCATGAGTATTTGTTTCCGAGTCTTGGATGTTTCTATGTATTTATGAATTATATTTCTCTATATAAGTAAGTTCATCGTTGTCTGTTTGGGTCTAGGTCAATTTGTGTGAGATTGTTCTGTGATAATTATTTATTTATAAAAAATCTATATAGTTTAATCAAGATGAAAGACTAATTTGTTAATGGCAAATTTTATTTTGAAATAAACTACATTACATTAATTTAAAACAAGAATACTGTTTTCATATGCATAATTTATTAATTGCTCAGATATAACTGACTCGATACACACAGGCCAACAGGTTGAGGGCCGCTTGATTGATGAGAGACACCACTACACTCTCTTCAAATTTCGTGCTCCTATCATAATTACTTTCCAGTGACAATTGTTAATTCTTGTCTGTTATTGACTGTTAATGTATGTCTATAATATAAGAATATTATTTCTGTATATTACCTAATGTTCCTTGTGTCTTAACCCTTTTTTTTACCTTTTTACAATAAGGAGAAGGCACACAAGCACTCAGGCCACCTGATGATTGTGATTTACCGGTTTCTTGTGAGAATCAATATAAATTCTTAAATAGTTATTAAAATGAATTACCAAAAAAAGTATTACCTACTCCTAAAGAGATTTGGAATGGTAAACTGTGTAATTGACGTTTAGATAGTAATTCAATCTCTCGGACAAACCTTTGTGAAAACACCAACTGTCTAATAATAAGATTTTTTTGTGCTTTTATACTAATAATTTTCATAGTTTACATGATTTATTGCCAAAATAATACATATATTCATACATCTCATTCATTTTAGTGGTGCCAATTAATGCTCAGTGTTTGTACAGTACAAGTAGCATAAGCCAGTGTCAATGCAAAAATTACATTTCTTTTATTTCATACTTTTTGTAGCACAATCACCACCAAACATTATAAACAAGGTCATACCAGTGCACGCACATAATTTGCAAACGCTATTTACATATGCAAATGTATATAACAAAAGAGAAAATAATCATCATTAGAATCACACACCTGCAATTTGAATTAAACATGATTTGGTGGTGATCAAGTCACAAAAACAAACTAAGTAAAAGTTTAAACAAAAATGTGTCAGGCCTACAAGCAACAGTCTATCTACATAATTTAATTCTTACAGAATGCGGGTCCTCGGAGACAGATGAAGGGACAATCAGGGGGTCACTGTCCTCCCCCTGCAAGTCCAAGTTCCGTTCCGTTCGGATACGGTTGCATGGGTCACATCTCTTCATTTCTATACATACTTCTCAACCGTGACTGTTAAATGTGTCCTATAGGTAAGGTTAATAATTAAAACTTGAGTTTTGACACTTCTGACACAAATGAAGGTAGGATTCTAAATTTATAAATATAACAAATTACCCTTGTGAAAGGGTGTTTAGGATAATTTATATATGTACCTCTGAGTCACTCTCGTCGAGGAGAGAAGCATGTTCCATGGCACTTAAATAATTAAGTATTTAAAAATAATAGAAATATCACTGGCTTTACAACTCCTGAAGTACTGGCATTAGGCACTAGACAAAAACAATTAAACGGCCATTTGCGGACACTCGACGTCGTTAAGTTGCTGGCTAGTCTTATTCGTAGTTCGCAATGCTATTAGCTAAGAATAGGCTGCTAAACAAAATCATTGTATGCAAATTAACAGCTCCAACATTACCTCAAATAACGACTGAATTATCTCTAACAAGGCACGTGGAAGATGTGTGGCCTACAGTACTAATTCTAAAACTAATATAAAACGAGAATATGTAAGGATTTCACTTACAACTGTTAGTTGGCCTCTTTTGTACGCAAACGTATTCCATAGAATATAGCGGCTCCTTCAAACAAATAGCTCCATTGTTGAAGTAACACTAACCATGCGACTAATTACTTAATTTAAATAACGCAACGAGACTAATAAATAAAACACAAAAATTGAACGCTATTTCAATGTGCGCCTACTGACAAAAGTGACAAACTTGACCCCTCCATAGATAGAAGTAAATTGTGTTGTGTTGTGATCCAGCAGATGTCATTTCTCAAAGTTTTTTCCGGCTTGATAGTGTTGTGAAAAGTATTTTGTGGAACTGGTAAAAACGGGAATACACCCAGTACTTATACGAAAGGCATGGCAACCCAAACTCCAACTAAAATTTAAAAAGTATTTCTACACGTCATCTGGCGACTGTCTAACAGTTTTACGCGAGGATTTTCAGTTTTTTAATGAAAATTACTTTAGTTTTAATAAAATCAAAATGGTAATTCCATTCTAAATGCCTAAACTTTACCATATAGTGTTGTTTAACTATTATACCTTACCAGTGCCGCGTAAAATAAAGCTAAAACTTGTGTCATGTTTCCGGCGTATGTTTATTATTTTATCGTTTCATATTTTATTTATTTCAGGTGCTTATAGCAGCTACAGTATGCACGAAAGCGGGGAAAGGTAAACAAAATTACTGTGCTTTAATTTGACGCGGTTCTGACGTAGTTTAATTGGAAACTTACTACAAAATAAACGATCCCGTTTTCAGCATTGGTATCTCGGCAATTCGTCGAAATGACGAAAGCCCGCATAGAGGGGCTGCTTGCTGCGTTTCCAAAGCTCATGACCGGTGGCAGACAACACACATTTGTGGAAACTGAGTCCGTCAGGTAATTTGTCAAAACAATACTCTATTTACATCAAAATGTCAAAGAATAGTTATGAATTCTATCTGACATTATGTTTTCACTTGAAAATTTCGTCCAACTGTGTGTGTTATTCCCTAAAAATAAATTCTAAGGTCTGGTAAGAACTAAAATTTTTCAACTTGTCAATAGCAATGAAAAATACTTGATAAACCAAAAAGTTGTGTTGATATTTCATGGAAACTTATGTGTAAGTTTTACTGTTTGGAATTTAATTTATAAGTGTAAGAGCTACATACATCACCCAGTCTCTTCCTTATTTAAATGTTCACATCTGAGCTGTAAATTAGTAATTAGTAACTGCAAATAGTGAATCAATAAATTAATAAAAATATTATCAGTTCTTTGTACTGTTGAAGGTATGTGTACCAACCGCTGGATAAGCTGTATATGCTGCTTATCACCACAAAAGCCAGCAACATCCTGGAGGACCTGGAGACCCTGCGTCTCTTCAGCCGAGTGGTAATTTAATAGTATTATATTCAGAATGGAGTTTATAGTACACATGCCTCTTTGGAAGAGCTGCATAGTCACGTCGCAAAAACTAGCCGACAAATTGGTGAGCGACGATATGCCTCCGTACTCAAGAGGTTGTTTATGAAACTCTGCCGAGCCTGCAGTAGGGCTGGCAACAAGCAATTCGAGCAGTGGCTTTAAATTTAAGTTATTACCTTTTATCATAGTGTCATTGTATTTAACAATCACGTAAACTGTATTTTTTTTAAACTATTTAACTTAATTATCAATTTAAGCAAAAGATGTTTTTTTAAATTAGATAGTTTGATAGAATTCAGTCTTTGTTGGACAAACTTTACAACTACTTTGCTGCTTTAATCAATAAACTCAATTGTTATATCATTTTACAATCTCCATTAAACAGGCAAATTTTTAAGAAAGCAGCACTACTGGTTTTTATAAAAAAAATATGCCGTGCAATGTTAAACTTGACAGAAAAAAACTCTGATTCCTACCCCCTTACTTATAAACGTGGAATAAGCTTGGAATAGTTTATGCCATGCTTTGTCCTTGTCTTTAATTGTTACATTTGCATCTGACAGAAAGTGACAAAGCGTGGCATAAACTATTCCAAGCTTATTCCACGTTTATAAGTAAGTTGTTTAAATTTTAACTTTTACTTAAAAATAAAAATAAACTGCTTATTATTTATTAGTTTCCTTAGAAGTGTCTCAAAGCAAATTTAATCAGCTTTCTCAACTTAAATAGAGATACTAGCTAGCTGTTACCTCTAACTCTATTCATGTAGAAGTTGTTGACCGTTACTAGCAGTAATAAGTACCTAAGATGTCCTTTCTTGGGTTTTAGGACATATCCATACCAAATTTCATCAAAATGCTTTTAGCAATTTACCTGTGAAAGCATAACAAGCAGTTACTACAGTTACTTTCACATTTATAGTATAGATACATACTTTTATAACAAACATCTCTTAAGGTTTAGCTTTTTGCCCCCAGGTCCCTGAGTACTGCACCCAGCTGACGGAGACCGAAGTTCTAAATCAAGCTTTCAATCTTCTATTCGCTTTCGATGAGATTGTGGCTCTCGGATACAGGGAGAGTGTTAACTTGGCGCAGGTAACTATGAAAGAGGCAAGCCCGAGCCATCTTGTTTGCCAGTTTGACATAGAAATCAATATACGTTTCATAAATAGGTTTATAATTCAAAATTATTAATTTGCATACCATGTTTTTATTGCATTATTCTATTATTAAATTTATGTAACACAAGCTAACATAACTCATTCTCATTTGTGGGTATTTGAGGCTCCATTTGGTTATCTATAAATATGACCATGGCAATAAGTGTATAAGTCCAGAGACTTCAAAAAGGAGGTTATCAATTCGTGTTTTTTCGCCAACTGTCACCTTGATGAGATGGGTATATATCTCAGGGCACATTTAAATTTTTACAAGATCCCTGGAAAGCCAACAGAACTCTTTAAAATTTGGAGTTGGTTTATTGTTTTTTTATTTTTTATTATGTTTGCATTGCAGCCATGCATGTTTTTAAAGGCCTGTTATATAAAGTCTTTTAATACTTTTATCCATCTCTGGTTCTACCTAGCTTCTATATTGTTATCATATTTTTTAGGTTATGGTAGGTCTAAAAGCGAGATGCGCTAAAACAAATAGTAATATAAATATAACGCTTGTTATATCTAGCATATCTAAATGCTGAATCAAATACGAGTACGGTTAAAACAAATGTTTTAAACTACATTTTCAGGTTCGATCATTTGTTGAAATGGACTCCCATGAAGAAAAGATCTACCAAGCTGTTAGACAGGTGACTGGATATCTCTTTTTCACTCGGTATTATATCTGTGCTGGTTGTAATGCATCTCTTTCTCTCATCAGACCCAAGAGCGAGAAGCGGCGAACCGTATGCGAGAAAGAGCCAAGGAGCTGCAGAGGGAAAAACTCGAAGCTGCCAAACGCGGCGGAGCCCCGCGTTCACATATGTCTTTCGGTGAGTTTGTTTTTTGAGTTCCGTACCGAAAGGAACCAAACAGACAGGCGACTGGCTATTGCCAGGGCAGCGATTTTTCACATTCGAGGCCTCGAAAGTTTCAATCGAAGTTGTGCGTTACGGTGACTGTATTTTTGAAATACGAGCAATAGAAAATTTAAAAACGAGTGGTCCACACCATTCGTTTTTAATTCTATCATTCGAGATTTGTTTTGACATCTGACAAATAAACACAAACCACAGATGTTAAATTTTGAGACAAACTTCAAATACCTATCATAGACAAATATGAAATAACCTTGGCAAAATAAACGTTTATATTAAAAGTTTTAAATAGTTAAAAGTTTTTGGTAAGCAGTAATAGCCATAATAACAATTTCTCATTAGGTCGTATTATTATTTATATTTAAAACATGACTTAAAATGTTCACGACGTTTTAAGTCAATCACTAGCTTTTGAGTGAGGACTTTAAAAATACGGAATAATGGGTTCATGCGAAAATAATCGTGACATATTTTCGTGTGCTAATATTTTCTATTACTCGACTTAAATTCGTGCACTTGAAACTTCAGGCCTTCATTTTGTGGCAGTCTGTCTGTCCGTCCGTCCTAACTAAAGATTTGTGTCGTCCATACCGTCGGTACGCTCGATCTAACGACATTTTCTGTTGTGATATACGTTAGTAATTCATCAAAAAATATTGGTATTTTTTAAGGTTCCGTACCTGGAAGAAGCTAAATGGGGCACTATTACTAAGATTACGCTTTCCCCCTTGTCCCCTAACCCTAAAAAAACAACAAATCGCACTTTTAGAATTATAGTGACCTAATTCAAACATTTTCAGCTTTCGATTTTGAGTCATAAATTTAGTACTATAGAGACCTAAATCGAAATTCAAAATATTTGGATTAGGTCACTATAATTCTAAAGATGCGAAATATTAAATACGGGCAAGTGTGAGTTAGGCTCGCGCTAATTTATTTGGTAGATATAACATTTAAATTGAAATATAATAATACCTACTGTGCGGTGGTAAGGAGCCCTCGGTGCGCGAGTCCGACTCGCACTTGGCCGGGTCTTTGTAAACGAGTTTTACGTGTTGTGTATCGCGTACTCAACAATATATTATTGTTGGTGGATGCGGTGAAACCATAGACAACACTAACCATTATTTGATGTAGGCAGCGGCTTCGGCAACCAGTCCATGGCGTCCAACACTTCTGAGCCGCTGGCAGAAAAGATCCCGACCACGCCCGCCAGAGACACGTGAGTATTTAATTGTCAGATCATAGACACAAGGGAGTTGTGTCATGACTTCATGAGTGCAAATTCCATAGCGACCCGATGCCGACACTTTTAAAAATATGTGTGTACACTTAAAGTGTCATTCTATGGAACTTGCTAACTATGTAAACAAGCCGCCATACTAAAATTGACATTAGATGTCAATTTCAATATATTGTTTGTTTACATAGTTAGCAAGTTCCATAGAATTACAGTTTACGCTCTATAGACTACAAAAACAACCTACTCATAATTGGTTTAAGTTTACGAACTTAAAACGCAGTAACGTAATTTTGATAGTAAGACAAAATTAAGCTTTATGCTATTTTAGTAAGGTCGAGAAATGCTGAAAGGTCGCGTTTTTTCATCGTAGTTCAGCTACTCAACGTAAGGTAGCGCTTTCTAGTTTACTTAGCTGCCATCTAGCGATTTGCTATTCAGCGCTAGATGGCGCTAAGACAGTAATTCTTATGCTCAGTATCGACAGTATCTTAAAGACTTCTTTTACAATGACATCTAGTGGTTGTTTTTACAAGCTGTGCGCGCTATTTTTCAGCTACTCAAGTAGGAATTTAACCATATCTGTTTCAAATATATATATAGATAACCATATGAAACTTGTTGGAAACGTTAATATATTCCTTTGTCAGACTGTAGGTAATATTCTAATATAATTTTTATTTTACTATTAGGTTAATTAATATAAATACATCCTTTTAACTTTTTAAGTTTATTAAAATTTAAAAAAAAAACAGTTTGTTTGGGACATAAAAAGTAAGTTTATCACCAAATTTCGTGAAAAAAAAAACTTAAAATAAATAAATATCGACACTGGTCTAGAAATGACGTACGATAGTGGGTTCTATATTTTAAGACTAAACTCTCCCTCGGGAGTTACAAAAATCCATAACTCCCGCGGCAGGTAAATCTGCTATAACTGCTATAGAGCGTCGGGCTTCTAATACTCTCGTTCGTTATCCCTTTCTTACTTACCTTGATGCACAATGTACTTTTACAATCTTTTATTAAACTTGCACTGTTCATAAAAGTTGTTAATGGAATGGGCTGAAGTTTGGACTACATTGTTAAACCAATGGCAATGCAATATTATGGTATCTAAATAAGAGCTGATCTGAGGAGTCGGAAGATGGCGGCAGGAACTCAGCTATACTTAACGTAGACCCTCCGTGTTCGGACTCATTGCTTTGGTCTTGATAACCAGAATATGACTGCAAAAAAATACAATACAGTCGGCAAAAAAAGTTTGTCCACAAAAGTTTTTTTTTTAAAGAAACCTATTTTAAGAGATTCTTATTTAGCAAGATATTTCTTGTTCGTGTGTCGATAAAATAATATTGGTTTGTTGGTTTGTCAGGCGCGCGCCGGCTACTCGATCCGCGATGAAGCTGGGGTCGCGCGGCGGCGACACAGAGTCGTTCGTGTCCAAGCTGCGCAGCGAGGGAGACTGCGCCGCGCCCGCGCTGGCGCAGCCCGCCGCCGCGCGCCCGCCCGCGCCCGACCAGAAGGAGTGAGTATTGTTACTGTGACGACACGCAGTCGTTCGTGTCCAAGCTGCGCAGCGAGGGAGACTGCGCCGCGCCCGCGCTGGCGCAGCCCGCCGCCGCGCGCCCGCCCGCGCCCGACCAGAAGGAGTGAGTATTGTTACTGTGACGACACGCAGTCGTTCGTGTCCAAGCTGCGCAGCGAGGGAGACTGCGCCGCGCCCGCGCTGGCGCAGCCCGCAGCCGCGCGCCCGCCCGCGCCCGACCAGAAGGAGTGAGTATTGTTACTGTGACGACACGCAGTCGTTCGTGTTCAAGCTGCGCAGCGAGGGAGACTGCGCCGCGCCCGCGCTGGCGCAGCCCGCCGCCGCGCGCCCGCCCGCGCCCGACCAGAAGGAGTGAGTATTGTTACTGTGACGACACGCAGTCGTTCGTGTCCAAGCTGCGCAGCGAGGGAGACTGCGCCGCGCCCGCGCTGGCGCAGCCCGCAGCCGCGCGCCCGCCCGCGCCCGACCAGAAGGAGTGAGTATTGTTACTGTGACGACACGCAGTCGTTCGTGTCCAAGCTGCGCAGCGAGGGAGACTGCGCCGCGCCCGCGCTGGCGCAGCCCGCAGCCGCGCGCCCGCCCGCGCCCGACCAGAAGGAGTGAGTATTGTTACTGTGACGACACGCAGTCGTTCGTGTCCAAGCTGCGCAGCGAGGGAGACTGCGCCGCGCCCGCGCTGGCGCAGCCCGCAGCCGCGCGCCCGCCCGCGCCCGACCAGAAGGAGTGAGTATTGTTACTGTGACGACACGCAGTCGTTCGTGTCCAAGCTGCGCAGCGAGGGAGACTGCGCCGCGCCCGCGCTGGCGCAGCCCGCAGCCGCGCGCCCGCCCGCCCGCGCCTGACCAGAAGGAGTGAGTATTGTTGCTGTGACGACACGCAGTCGTTCGTGTCCAAGCTGCGCAGTGAGGGAGACTGCGCCGCGCCCGCGCTGGCGCAGCCCGCAGCCGCGCGCCCGCCCGCGCCCGACCAGAAGGAGTGAGTATTGTTACTGTGACGACACGCAGTCGTTCATGTCCGAGCCGCGCAGCGAGGGAGACTGCGCCGCGCCCGCGCTGGCACAGCCCGCCGCCGCGCGCCCGCCCGCGCCCGACCAGAAGGAGTGAGTATTGTTACTGTGACGACACGCAGTCGTTCGTGTCCAAGCTGCGCAGCGAGGGGGACTGCGCTGCGCCCGCGCTTGCACCCATAGTACAAGCCTAGAGCTCGGTTTGAGAAAAGGCCTATTTGAGATTGGCCCCTGATAAAAAAACACTTTGCCGTATAAATGTATCGTTTACCAGCCTGTTTACCTTGTGATGTTTGTCGCAGCGTACACCTGCGGTTCGAAGAGAGGCTGAGTCTCGTGGCCGGCCGGGACGGGGACATCCAGAGCTTCGAGCTGTCTGGTAAGACCTCATGTGCCATAATAGAGTTGGGATATATTTACGTAATGTTCGCGAGAGGACGTTATAGGGCCTGGGGAACCCGAAAGATTTAAACCACGCATTCCACGCATGATACTTTTTGATTTTTAAATATAGGTACTTAAATTACTCTGTGACATAATAGTTACTGCTTTGAAAAAACCTCGTACTTATCTCATATTCGTGTTGTGCGATTTTAAACTTAAACATGAAAAGAAATAAGTTTAAAATCGTACATCACGAAACATGATATACGAGGTTTTTTTAAAGTAGTGACGATATTTTTTATTTGCCTCAATGGTTGTGAGCATTGCTATTTTATAAAGTCTGTGTCAATTAAAAGTAAAATTGTCTCTTGCAATAGTTTTCCCTTGTAACTGATTTATTTTTGTTTCATTGATATTTTTTCGCAAATGTATTAAAAAAGGTCGTTTGCGGAACTGACATTTTAACTTGTCCCGAGTCATGTCAAGACACCTTGGGACTCGTGTAAAATGTCATACTTTCCGCACTTGCATCAAAATATACTATTGTTATAAAGCCGAAACCAAAATACTACAGAAAAAAATAAGTTCGTGAGTGACAGAGGGTTAAGGTTAATTATGTAAATTATTCGACCAGGGAAGTCGAAACGGGCCGCTAGTTTCAAATAACTAGGGTTAGGACGTTTCCTGTCGTTTTGAGCATGAAGTAGAATCGTTGTTTTATGATCTTGATTATCTATTTTTTTTATATTTCATGAATTCATCTAATGTATAGTCGGTAGTGCAAGCGGTCCGCCTGCCTCCCCGCGCAGCATCTATAACTATGGTAACACTGTGCAGGTCTACTGACCCTGCGCATAAGCAACGAGCAGTACGGCCGCATCCAGGTGCACGTCGACAACAAGGACCCGCGCCCGCTGCAGTTGCAGGTAACATGCATTCCAGAAGTTGGTGTACCAAGAGTTTTGGCAGAATATTGCTACTTATTTTATGTAACACACACATACATAACATCACGCCTTCATTCCCAGAGTGGAGTAGGCAGAGCTACAGAAATACCAACAACTCTAAAAATACTTGTTGATAATTCTGTAACCACATTTTTCACAAGTAGCCTAAGATCGGAATTGTCTTATTTTCTCTTAGTAATCTTAATGTACTGCCCTGCTACCACAAATGGCAGTATCTCAGACAAAACTCCTGTAGCAAAGCAGCCTTATTACTAACAAGGTAGGATTGATTCTGCTTTGGCTATTAATAATAAATAAATAAATAAATATCAGGGGACAATCTCGCACAAATTGACCTAGTCCCACACTAAGCTCTAGGCTTTTACTATGGGCTTGACAAGGATAAACATACTTAAATAGGGAAATACATAGAAAACATCCAAGACTCATGAGCAAATCACATCTTCAGAACAATAGTGACCTAATTTATGGTTAAACGAACTTACCTTAAGTGAAGTTCTACCAAAATTTTGTGAGATGTTGCATCTGAGAGACTTCATAATAAACACACCATGTAGTCCGTTTTTTGACCTACAGCATCGTCACACAATTTTAGATATTTAAAAAACTGAAAAAGAATACGTTCATTCACTCACTCAGTGTCGTTCGTTCCCCGGCTCCCGCTCCTCTTCATTCGTTTCAGAGTTCATGGCTTTTATTCTGCAACCTGGGGTCCCTTTTCTGTACTCAGCGCTGCTATGTGCTGTATTACCAGGGCTTGGGAGGGTCGTGAAGTCTCTCAGATGCAACATCTCACAAAATTTTGGTAGAACTTCACTTAAGGTAAGTTCGTTTAACCATAAATTTTATTTCGATGTTGCATCTGAGAGACTTCATAATAAACACACCATGTAGGATGTTCAGCGTTAGTTGCAGAATAAAACACAATAATAATTGATCATTACCGTAGTAATAGATATATTGCAAAATGGATCCTAGATACCCAAAGTATATTAAATAATAAACATTATGAATAATGATTGGTAGCACCAAACAATATAAAAGTTGTATTCCAAAGGTATATAGTTAAAAACAAAAGTAACCTCTGCTAATGTAATTATAAACTAATTATAATGACTAACTATTTAACACGGCCTGAGCAAAGGCACTGTCATCTTCTATATCGATAAGAGGTTGATTGTAAAAACGCGCGAAACAAAGTGAGTTGCCCGACCATCCCGCCGTTTTCTTAATTAAGTCGATGGAAACACCGGACCGGTTGGCCGCGGAGGTGGCGGCGTGCCGGGTGCTGTGGGCCGTGAACGTGTTCACGTCCACTCCGCTGCTGCTCAGCGTTTGTTTTATCCATCGACTTAGTGTCTGCGAAGTGGCGTTGTGGATGGGCTTTTTCAAAGTAAGGAATAATTTGTTTGTGTTGGCTAGATTTCTAAATTTACTTGTCTTTTCTATGTAAGATGACAGGGCCAGTGCTGGACATATTAAAACATTGTCTTTGAAAAAAGGAATAATTAATCTTGGGTTATGCCTATTTGGCATTGAGGTCTTAATAAAATCATTAATTGTAATAACAATGCGAGAGTGTTCAGTATGAATATCTGAGACATTAATTAATGATAACGTCTGCACACGTTGTCCTGTAGATAACGCGAGGAGAGTAACCATCTTTTTTGATAATACATCCATTGTTATTAAATCATAGGGGTAAAACCCGGATAAATATTCTAACACTAAATTGGGATCCCATATTGAGAGGTATCTCGGGAAGCAAGGTTTACTACTAAACACTCCCTTCAAGAATCTTACAATACAATCATCATTGCAACGGTTCTTACCCATGATCAGAGACAGGCTAGACCGGTAAGAATTTAATGTCCCGTAACTTGCATTTTCTTTAAATTTTTCTGTTAGAAATTGTAATATATCAGCTACTGATCCATTAAATAAATCAACATGATTAATCTGACAGAAAGTAAACCATTGTTTTAGCGCAACATTATACTGATTGAGAGTACCTTTCGATAATGATTTTAACATAATATCAATTGAGTCATTTCTTATGCCGCGCTTAAGGTAGGCTTGCCGCACAACACTGCACACGCCAGGGTAAGGCTGGGCCATAGCGGGTGGCATTCCCTAGAAGGGGACAGTAAAAGATTTTTGTTAGGTTTAAAATAAATAATCTTCGTTTTCAGCAGTGACTGAAATAGGGGGAACCACGGCCGTGAAGGCCAACATGGGACAACAATGATACCGGTCACTTCCTCTTCGACTATTTTGCGGAGGCATTTGACAACCAGTGAAAACGGTGGAAAAGCGTAGAAGAAATGGTTCCGCCAGGATATAGTAAAGGCGTCGATTTCATATGCACCTGGATCCCGTTTCCAAGAAATATATCGTTTGCATTTTTTGTTGAGTCGCGAGGCGAACAGATCTACGTCAGGCTGGCCAAATATTCGAGTTAATTTTTGAAAATTTATTATATTTAATTCCCATTCTGTGTCGACATTAGTGTACCTTGAGGCTTGGTCAGCGTCCGTATTATCGCGTGATTTAATATAAGACGCAAAAATAAATATACGTTTTTGTTCGCACCACTGCCATATCTTTCTTGTTATTTCATTTAGGTGCGGGTATTGGATACCGCCAGTTCTGTTAATATAAGATATGGCGGTAGTGTTACCTATCCTAAGTAACACATTTATATCGTGGTTGTTTTTACAAAATGATTTTAAACCTAAAAATGCAGCAAACAATTCAAGGTAATTAATATGATGACGAGTTTCGACCGCTGACCAGTGCCCTCTGGTTATTTCGCCATTACACGCGGCCCCCCACCCTGTAAGCGAGGAGTCCGTGAAAATTTCCAATTGATACTTGCCTTTATGTATACTGTTACGAGCTTTAGGTGCAATGTCACACCACCAACATAAGTCATCATATAAATAAGGCCTAAGTGACATTATCGAGTCAAAGTTATTATTACATTTTTGAAGAGCCAGAAACTTTTCTCTTTCAAAATACTTAGTATGTGGCCAACCGTAGGCCACTGCAGGACAGGCTGAAGTTAAGGTGCCAATAAACTTTGCAAAATCACGTATACTAATGTTAGCTTTGTTACGAATTTCTTTGGCCATCACCGAAATTTTTAATATTTTTTCATGGGGCAAATGTAACTCCATTAATAGCGTATTTATTTCAAGGCCCAAAAATCTACAAACCTGAGAAGGTATCAATTTACTTTTATCAAAGTTGATAACGAAGCCTAATAGTTCGAGATTTTCCTTCAAAATATTTACAGTGTTTTTACACGTATTATAATCTTTTCTTATGCATAAAATATCATCGAGATAGGCTACTAATGTGTGCCCCTGCCTTTTTAATAAGGTCAAAAGAGGCTTAAGGAGTTTAGTAAATACGAAAGGGGCTGTAGTCAGACCGTACGGTAGGCAATTAAACTCATACAAATGATTAAGTCTGAATCTCAAAAACTTTTTATGTGGCGGATAGATAGGCACTAAAAAATAGGTCTCTTTGAGGTCGATTGAGGCCATATAAGCATCTTTCGATACTAATTTGCTAGCCTTGCGAATATCTTCCATTTTAAAATGTTGTTTATGTACAAACTTGTTAATTGATTTTAGGTTCAATATAAATATGAAACTGCCATTACTTTTCGGCGTCAGGAAAACAGGTGAAATGTATTGGTCAGGTAAATTATCACTGCATTGTGCGATAGCGCCTAAGTCAATAAGCTTATTTATGGCTTTATCCATTTCAAGCTTAGAAAATGGTGGATTACTCGGCTCAGTATTTTGATAAATTGGCTTGCAAAATGGAATCTTATATCCTTTTACATAAGACAATACAGTGCGATCATTAGTAATAAATGACCAATTGTGAAGGAAAAATTGAATGCGCCCGGCATGTGGTACCTCTAATAGCGACGCCGCCGTTCGTTGGATTTGCCGGTCGCGTAGGGGCGCCCGCGGCGCTGCTGGCCCTGGTTCCTCCTCGTCGGCTGCTGCTCGTGGCGGTAACTCGGCGCGGGTGGCGCTGTCTTCTGCACGTACTGCTGACGAGGAGGAGCTCGGAAGTTTCCCGACACTGTCTGTTGCTTACGCTGCTGAAAGACTGGTTGTGTTACAAAAGATCTCTTAATTTGTTGCCCGGACCTCTCTATGTCCTTGGTGTTTTTTACATATTCACCAAGTCTTTCGCCAAACAAGTAAGCATCCCTTTTGGCCCCTTGGATCGCGGTCCAGAATTTTTTATTAAGTTGCGGCATTATGAGCTTTTTCCTATTAAGTGATCCCTCAAAGTGTAAGTCTAGTAAAATTTGAGTTATTTCCGAAACTCTTTTAATATTTTCCAATTTTGATAAGTCACCCTTAATAAGGTCGTTTGTGAGGGTTGCAAGACCAGCAATTCCAAAGCCCAGTTGGTTTTGAGCCTTTTCTAGCCTCTTATCACGATTTATCACTGCATCATGTAGTACTGCAGCCATTTCTTGATTTAATTTGGGTGCTTGTGCCAGTAAAAAGTTACCCGGTATGGGCATTTTTCCCACAAGCAACTCCTTTTGCTCATTTGCTAGCCCGTCTACCAGGATTTTACCCCAGCGTTCAGTGAGCTCATCAGGTATGTGGTCACCTAACGGTTGTTCTTTGTTTTTAGCCTCCCCAAGTACGTTTAAGATTTCCGAAGGTAATGCAGAGGTAGATGGTTGACTTGTATCTACTGGGTCAGCTTGACTAGCCTGTACTGAAGTGGCGGATACTGGCAGCACTGGTTGCGCTGGCGGAGCCGCGGGCGCCATCGCGCTCAGTGTTAAGGGGCCAATACTTACGTTATCGGCATGCACCGAGTTTACCGAGGACCGCAGCTGCGGCGTTCCACAGCGCGAATCGTAATTTGCTTCATTTCCCAACATATCAAAGTCATCGTTGGATAGCATATCGACATCAAATAAGCGTTCATTGTCATGGGGGCTTCTTAATGAGGGGGAAGACGACGAGTCATGTCTTCTGTCCCAATCTGAACAAACAAATAGGACAATGTTACTTTCAGGATGGCATCACGTGCCACCACATTAAGAAAGAACTTAATTTTGTAACCAGGGTAATATCTCGTATTACCACATTAAGGTACAAATAATTGACCATCTGGATAATATCTCGTATTACCACATCAAGACGGTCCATTTTACATTGCAGTCGACTTCTTGTACAACGCCTTAACTGGGAACAAATAAGGAGCACGAAACATTTTATCAAAAAATGTAGGGTAGTTAGTTACCTTTATGTTCGTTGTGGCGCAGCTTATCCTCCAAACGACGAATTTTGCGACGAATATCCTTATCATCACTTTTATGCTTCCTTTTTCCCATTTTGGTTATTTCTTGATGCACTTACCGATCACAAATACTTTTATTTTACGCTATCAAGCTGAAATGAAATGTAGGTGTTGACGATGCCGTACACAAAAAACGAATGAAGAGGAGCGGGAGCCGGGGAACGAACGACACTGAGTGAGTGAATGAACGTATTCTTTTTCAGTTTTTTAAATATCTAAAATTGTGTGACGATGCTGTAGGTCAAAAAACGGACTACATGGTGTGTTTATTATGAAGTCTCTCAGATGCAACATCGAAATAAAATTCTAAAATTTATGACTTGAAGTTTGAAAGCTGAAATTTTGAATTGGGTCACTATTGTTCTGAAGCTGCGAAATGTTCGCGCTCATCACACACATATCTGCCCTTACTGGGATTTGAACCCAGGACCGCAGGCCCCAACTAAGCCAACGTGTCGTCAATTGAATTTGAGATACTGCTTATTAGCTTAGGAAGGCAGTGTATGTCTCGTATACTCTGGTCGTGTCTGGGTTCCGTGTAGACGTGTCGGGTATCCATTTCTGTTACACGGACACGTGTTTGTTCCGAACGGGTACCTAGGTACTGGTGGTTATACTCAGATATGGATCAACGGATCTTAATTACCCGCGGTATTGCATCGCCTTGCTCAGCCGGGCCGTTGTTTATAAGACAAAGAATTGTTTTTTTGTTTTTTTGAATGATTTTTGTTGTTCGTTGTTTGAAAGAATGTGGGTAGTTTTCAAAATAATTGGACCGGTAACTTTTACATGTCGGTCGTTACTCACATGTAAAAGTTATCGTTTCTTAATTTTACTACTTAATTAGGTGCAATTATTTTGAAAACTACCCATGTAGCTAATTATGAGTATAAACATTGTGGATTCGCAAGAGTGGCTCTTATTAACAGCGAGCAGACAACTCGCGCCTGCCTCAAACCGTCGCGGACGCGTAATACCTGCGGGTAATCAAGGCTCGCGTGAATATCCGTGTACAAACTAAAACTCGGGTATAACACGCATTCGTGTAGTTCCGATGCTTAACACCGCCGGGGCTAACAACACGGGTAATCGTGCGGGCGTGTAACACGTGTAGCAGGAGCTTTAGTTCTTTTAGGCCCTGTACACCAATCTATTTTCCACCCTGTGCAACAATGTACCCTTTTTCCAGACACACCCCAATGTTGACAAAGAGGCTTTCCGCGCTAGCGGAGTGATCGGACTGAAGCAGGCTCAAAGGCCCTTCCCGCTGCACAGTGACGTGGGGGTCCTAAAGTGGCGCCTGGCCACCAACGACGACAAACTGGCGCCCATCTCAGGTACTTATTGCACCCAAGTGGCACCTATTTCTGGTACCTATGGCACACAAGTGGCTCCTATCTCTGGTACCAAACGTACGCAAGTAGCACCTATCCCAGTTACCTATCGCACACAAGTGGCACCTAATTACTATAGGCATATAGAATACAATTCAAAACTTTCATGACGAGTAAATTTGCTCGCTAAGATTTGGTGGTCATTTAATATAGTTGGTCTACCGAGGCTATTTAATTTGATGCCTTTAATTTCTGCATTGGGTACTTTATAAGCCTGCTTGCAAAAAACGGGCACTTTCGATGTTTTCAAGTAGCTAAATATAACGTAAACGATTCTCTAAATTACGCCATTTTAGTGAGGGTTTTTTATCTGTTTAATGAGTTAATGCGAATGAGTACGTTTGCGATGTGGTAGTGAACTGCTGGCCGTCGGAGGGCGCGGGCGGCGGCTGCGACGTCAACATCGAGTTCGAGCTGCAGCAGGAGCACCTCGTGCTCACCGACGTCACCGTCGCCATCCCCCTGCCGTGAGTACACAGCGGTTCATTTCATTTTCAACTTTATTTTTATACAAATAAAGCAATTTTCAGAATACTGTTACCCACGTCTACCGATTGAGTAATAACTATTTTTTTTGTATGAGATTAAAGCTGAAAATTAAATGAAGGTAATCCATCTGTCAGAGGTAAACTCCAAGGCAATCCTCCAATTTTCAAGAATCATTTTTTGGTGCTTTGGGAGCGATTTCAGCAGGCTGAAATATCGTTTTAGTCCATTTCAGTAGCTCTATTACATAATAGGCTATCAATATTTAGACCAACTCGTCGTTGTTTTCAGGCGCCTGAACATGTTTAATAAGAGTGTCAGAGATATCGCTATTGTAAACAAGGTCGTAGTGTCAGAGATATCGCTATTGTAAACAAGGTCGTAATGTGTAGAACCTTCCAGAAACGAATTCTCTAGATCACCTCGCCGGGTCAAAGTTCATCGGTCTACGGGATATTCTTTACTTCGCGCACAGTGCGAATAAGAGTGAATTAAGCGAACATCTAAGTATTCGGAAATAATGAATATTTTATGTGTTTTTATAACACTTCTTGGAAAAAATAAGAGTAATACATTTTTCTACATCACAGCGGAAATATTATCTTTAAAACCTGCCTACACCTGTGTTGACGAAATAACAATGTTTAGATTTTCTGATATATACCTGATACAAATCGTCGGTGAAACTGCAATACTGCTTAACTAGTAAGTCAGTAAGGCACATTTTGCAACTTATTGAGTTTGTTAGTTTCGCGGTATCGCAGTTTCATCGGCGAAATTGTTGTCGCTGATGTAGGTATATATTTTGTGTTCTCTCGTGATATGTGAGCTATGCTCGGCGAACGTGTTTGTCAGCGCCGGCAACAGCGCGCTGGTGGTGCACCAGTGGGAGGGCGGCTACGCGCAGAAGGGGCGCAGCCTGCTCTGGAACATCCCGCTCGTCGACAAGCAGCACAAGTCGGGCAGCCTCGAGTTCACGTGAGTAGCGCTCGACCCCGGTATACACAGGTGGCTAACTCGCCTATTTCATCGTAGCCCCCTTAGAATTGAATAATAAAAAAACAAACAAATGTCATACGAAAAGTATTGATGAATTCATCTACATTTGTGACATAACACGTCCAGCTTACTCAGATCTTTTAGACGTAAGTTAGCCTGAACCGAAAGATGTACACACTACATACATACATAACGTCACGCCTTCATTCCCAGATCGGGGTAGGCAGAGCTACAGAAATACCAACGACTATAAACTTGTTGATAATTCTGTAACCACACTTTGCACAGTCAGGCAACATGATTACCAGTGTATTAGTGACAGGTTGCAAGCCCATCGCCTAACAGTACCACAAGCCCTTATTCCCTTAGTCGCCTCTGGACATTCACCGGAAGGCATGGAGTGGCATTCTTCTAACCCGGGAACCACACGGGACAACACTAAATAGATAATAAACGATTTCTCATTCTCATTCATTATTTCATCATCCTGACAGGTGACATTTCAGTGTACATGCCGCAGCTGATATGAGTCCCACTGATGTGAAAGCTTGTTAACGTTGGCATGTAAACCGAATTGTCACGATGGTCAAGTAGGGCTGATGTCAAATAGAAATATTTGTGTATTTTTCATAAAACAATAGACCGAGCATGCAAATATCACTTATCTAATTTGACCACCAAAAAAGTAAGGGGAAGGTGGTTCATTTAAATCCGTCAGTATGGGAAAGTCTGAAACTATAAGACATACGAAGATCTGTTCTTGTGTCATCGATTTTTGATAAAAAGAAAAACTGCCTTCATAGATTTTATAAAACAACAAGTACTCAGTTCGGGAATCGAACCCGGTTGTTTTGAAAAATAAAACAGACATTATTTCTATTTAGATATCGATTGTATAGGTGTTAAGCAGTAAATGTACGAAACATGATATCTGAAATAAACAATATGCATTCTAACTAAAGCGTTTAGGAATGGCATTAAAAATGTGAAAGCAAAATAGAGACCAATTGTGATTTTACACGCATAAACGAGTCTAATGTTGTATTGAAATAAAATGGTTATCATTACGAACACCTACAATTTTAATTAAAGGATATGAAAAACAATGCATTTTATTCGTTTTAGATACCATGTTTCTTTTATTCGTTTTAGTTGTCATGTTACATAGTAACATTTACTACTTTAGACCTGCACAATCGATATCTACTTAAATGAAAATAATGTTCATTTTATTTTTTTAAACGTCCAAGTTCGAATCCCGAGCTGAGTACAGGTTTTTTATAAATCGATGACATGGTTTCTAATAACAGAACTTCGTATGTCATATACTTAGTTTCATACTTTCCCATAAGGGCATTTTCAAAATGGCGTGTTAGAGTACACTCCATATAAATGTATGGCAAATTTTCGTCACAAAACTGACAAAGTTAACGTTTCTTAATTTTCCTAAACTAGTAATACACACAAATTGGTTTTCAAAAGATAATCTAGAAAGCGTACAATGTCGCCAAGAGAAACTTTTTTTTTTTTTTTTTCTTCTCTTTGGCATGGCGCGGATTGCGTATTGCCACAAACAAAACGGGGAAACGTTATTCGCGTTAAATTAAATCAAGGGCAACGGAAATTTGGATAGGAAAAAAGACAGGATCAGTTAGGATAATATTTATAAGAAGAGATGAGTAAACTAAATACGGATATCATTGAATATAATAAAAGAAGATATGGATCGGTAAACAGAGGGGTGATTAGTAGCAAGAAGGACAGGAATGGATGTTGGAAAAGGAATTTTTAATTGAATTAAATCATTATAGAAAGAAACATGGCAGTAGAGAGGGCAAGACAAAAATATGTGATTAACGTCTCCTATCGCCCCACAATCACACAAATTGTTTCCAGTAATATTAATTTTACTTAGATGAGCAGGCGTGCACACATGACCCAATCTCATTCGGATGATAATACTGGAGGCACGTTTGCCAAGTCCTAGCTTATTAAACCAGGGCTTGGGAGGGATATTACTTTGGATATTAAAATAAAATTTACCCTTAACCTGAGCACTCTTCACCCACATATCACTCCAAGAATCCCGAAGATAACATGCAGGCAGAGAAGTCAAGTCATGGCTAAAATTTGTATAAGGAAAACTATCTCCACACTCGACAGCCTCGTTTGCCAAATTGTCTGCTCTAACATTGCCGTGGATTCCGCTGTGACCCGGAACCCAGGCAAAGGATACTAAAAGATCCTTCGTAGAACATTCTTTTAGTAACATTCGGGTGCTCATAATTATAGGAAAGATAATTTTACAATTAAAGGGATATTTAGACAAAGCTTGTAAGGCACTCATTGAATCGGTAATTATAACTGATTTTCTAAGTTTTGCTAACCGAACATATTCAACAGCTTTAAATAGTCCAAAACATTCCCCTGTAAATACGGATGACTCCGCAGGTAGTTTTATTTGTTGAACAATTTTATACTGAGAATGATACACACCTACTCCCACACGGCCTAAAGAAGAATGTTTTGAAGCATCTGTATATAAAGTGTGACAGTCTTTCCAGAGACTATCCTTTACAAAATGGAAAGATCTATTGATATTAAGATCATCTTTAGTAATACCTAGATTTAAAACAACGTCAGGAGTATAAGTTAATGATTCAAAAGTAGTACAAAACAAAGGGTATGTTGTAGAGGTATGGGTTGGAGCTTGGATAGAGGTATACTTTCGGAAGCTATTTATAAGGCATGGGACAGACTTATGTGACCAATAACTAGAAGAAACTATGAGATCAGAAAGAGACTGCAGTTTATAATGAAGTGGATGGTTAGAGACTTGGAGGGATCGAAACAAAAATTTATCAGCAAGGTATTGACGGCGTAATTGTAAAGGAGGTTCACAACATTCTGTCTGTAGTGCATTAATTGGACTGGATTTCATAGCACCCGTTATCAACCTTAAAGATTTCGACTGAATATTTTCCAACTTTTTAAAAGCAGTAACACTACCAGGCTCCAATAAAAAAGTACCATAGTCTAACACGCTACGTATTAGGGCATTATAAATCAGTTTCATACAAAATGGATGAGCGCCCCACCAAACACCAGAGAGGCATCTGAGCATATTTAGCAAACGCTCGCACCGAGCGTAAATATATTCACAATGTGGGATCCCTGTTAATTTAGAATCAAGAATAATACCTAAAAACTTTGTTTGGTTTGTTACAGGAATTTCACAGTTATTATAATATACCGATACAGGTGGAGGTAGTCGCATTCGAGAAAACAATATTACTGAACTTTTAGATGGAGACAAATCGAGCCCATTTTTATCTAACCATCTCCTAAGTAGATTCAAGGAGGCAGTCAGAGAACGACTAGCGTTTTCAATGGATCGATTAGTACAGTACAACAAAAGATCATCTGCATATTGGAGGACACTGACATTCTTATCTAAAGATGATTCTAGGTCATAAGTATAGATATTATATAGGATTGGACTTAGTACAGAGCCTTGTGGAAGACCTTTCCACACTAACCTTGATTCCTCACTTTCGTCGTCTAAAAGTAAATGAATACGCCTTTCCGATAAGACGTTAATTATAAAGTTACTCAGAAGAATCGGGACATTCAAGGTTTGCAGCTTATTTTTAAGGATACTTAAAACAACATTATCATAAGCGGAACTGATGTCAAGGAACGATGCAACTATAGAATGATTATTAGAGAAAGCTAATCTTATATCAGTAATAAAAATACTGATACTATCAATGGTACTTTTACCTCGCCTAAATCCAAACTGAGTTTTACTCAATAAGTTGTTAGTCTCAATGAACCATTCTAACCTGTTTTTAACTAGCCGTTCACCAATTTTCATTAAAATAGAAGAAAGTGCTATTGGCCTATATGAAGAAGGATCAGATGAAACTTTGTTAGGTTTTAAAATCGGAAGTATCTCCTGAGACTTCCAGGAAGTAGGAACAATGCCAGAAACAATAATGGAATTAATGAGGTTAAGGAGGTATAGAAGTGTATTATCACTAAGATTAGAGACAAAAGAATAAGGTATACCATCCAACCCAGGGGCAGAGTCCTTGACATTAGATAAGACGCCCTTAAGTTCAGCAAAAGAAAATGGACTATTAAGACCTTCAGGGTCGTTTGTAAATGAAGATGGGATAGAGCAAGGCAAAAGCACATCCTCTGGAACTGACGGAGGGGCTAATTTATTTAAAAAACTATGAGCTAATGATGAAGGAAAATGACGCGACGTGGATTCTCGGAATGCTGATCGAAACCTACGAATATTGCGCCAGACTTCAGATGGAGGGATATCAGGAGATAAAGACAAACAGAAAGTTTTCCAACTTTCAAACTTTTTTTTTTTAAATAATTTATTAGTATCCTTAATACAAGCAATAAGTAACTCAAAATTTTCAACAGAACCGCACTCATTGTACCTAAGTTCATTTTTTTTCCTGTTTCTTACCGCATCTGTGCATTCTTTATCCCACCAAGGGGGTGAAGGAATGACGTTTGGATACCTACCTTTTAAAGGAAACGTAGCGTCAGCTGCTTCAATAAAAATATCAGCCAAAACCGATGCACAGAGTGGTTCTGATCCCTGACAAACACTAGGGAGCAAAGAGATCTTACTCTCTATATATTTACTGAACGAGTCCCAGTCTGCATTCTTCAAGTTGTATTTTAAACGAGGGCGCGGGGACTGTTTTCGCATTGGACTAGCAATGAAAGGGAATGTAATTAATAATGGAAAATGATCACTTCCATATGTTGATGGCAGTGTATCCCAAGAAAGTGTAGAGGCTAGGCCAGGTGTACATAGTGAGAGATCAGGTACACTAAGACCCTCATTAGGGGCCGTTCGACGAGTTGGCTTTCCAGTGTTAAGTATACAAATATTATGACTATCTAATAAGTCTAGTAGTGCAGATCCATAATAGTTTGAGGAAGCGCTGCCCCATGATTGATGCTGAGAGTTAAAGTCACCAAGTATCACAAATGGTCTAGGAAGTGAGGAAAGAATGTTATCAATTTCATTAAAAATAATAGTAGAAGGGTGAGGAATATATATAGATACAAAGCATATGTCCTTAACTAAAGCTGCAATAATAGAAAAATCTTTATTAAGGTGGGAAGTAGGAAAATATGTAAATGTGAAAGAGTGTTTGATGAGCAGGGCTGTACCCCCATACCCATCAGATCTATCTTCTCTGAGACAAGCATAACCAGGAATCCTAAACGAGAAACCTGGTTTAAGCCAAGTCTCTTGCAATGAAACAATAAATGGGTTATATTTATTAATTAAATAGATCAAATCATTTTTCTTGGGAATTACACTCCGACAATTCCACTGAATTATCTTTGCGTTGTCCATTGTAAGTAGAGATTTGAGTGATGGCATCAATCAAAGGGGCAGCGTTGGTCGGTGTTAAAATATTGGATTGGGACAAAGTGTTTATTAGTGCAATTATTAAGTCTGTTACAGAAGAATTATTAGGTAAATTATTATTACTGTTATTCTTAAGAGCACATCCATTACAGGACTGTGGAATATTAAAATCTTTTAAGATGGCATTATGGGCTAACCGATCATAACCTTTTTCAAGTTTTGGAGGGGATTTTGCTTTCATAAATACAGTTTTCTTGTAGGATGAGACTTGAGGGCGCTTAGGCGAGGAATACTCAGGCTGAGGGCCTGTTGCAAGAGATGAAAGGTTAGGAGTAGCTAACAAAGCATCTGCATATGATATTCTGAGTATTGGGGGATGAAGTTTAGAGGCTTCAGCATAGGAAACACAGCTTTTTGCCATGGATTCCTTAATAGCTTTTTGTCGGCTGAATTCAAGACAAGATTTACTTGTTGCCAAATGAGCTCCTTTACATAGACAACATGAAACATCATCATCTTCAACTGTGCAACTTTCACCAGAGTGACCCTGACCACACTTGAAGCACCTTGGCATAGCCGCTCTACAATTAACTTTAACATGCCCAAATCGACAACACCTATAACATTGTATAGTTGGAAAAATATAAGTATCCACCAGTAGAGCTGAATAACACATAAAAATGCGTTTTGGTAGCACTTGGCCATCAAAGGTTATTACAACAGATTCAGTTGGTTTTAGTTGTGAGCTGCCTTCTGACAATATTTTTCTGTTAATCCGTCTAATCTTCAAAATCGGCCCACATCCAATGGGAACAGAAATATTTTCTTTAACTTCCTCATCTGACCATTCCGAGGGAATGCCTCGTACAATGCCCATGCGAGTCACAGAGAAAGTTGGAATAAAAGCCTTATAATTTTCACTGTCCAGATTTGGGTTGCTCAAGAAATGGTTGGCGTCTTGGTAATTTGAAAAGGAGAGGGACATTTTATTTCTACCTATCCGTTTCAAGCTGCCATTAACAATTCCATTTATCAAATTTTTTTTCAAGAATCTACCAAAATTTATTGGGTGTAAAGTTACACCATCGTTAGGAGATGCTTGTTGTCTCTGCACATGCACATTGTATGGGGCTGCGTCCGAGGACTGGTATGCAGGCCGACCAATAGGAGTTTTGTGAGGGGCAGCGGGCCCAATATTATTTAAATTAATGGGTGGAGATTGAGAGTCACCACTAGGATTAGCAGTGACACGAGTACCTTTAACAATTATCACACGAGACTGTGGAGGAGGCATAGATTCGGGTTTGTTATTGTCATATTTTGAACTTTCCCTAATTACAGCCTGTTCATCTATGTTGCACTGACATTCGTGATCCTTAACAGTACTATCGGTATAACTATCCTTGCCCACACGATGCCTACGTTTTTTATTGCAGTGTTTACAAACGCGACAAGATAATTTACGTTTATTTTTGCGCTGATTTTGAGTCCAAGATCCATCTGTATCTACACCACTTATAGATTCATTATTAGAGACGGTTACCTCTTGAGCAACATCCATACTAAAATCTACTGGGGGAATTGGAGGATCCTTTCCAGAACCCCCAGGATCAGGGGGTTCCGCCATGTAGGCGGCAAAAAATAAAGTTTACTTACCAATAATTATGTACAATTATTTACACTAATTTCTACACAAATATATACAAAACTACTAATTACATAGGGAAATATACAAAACTGATCCTATCTACTAGATTATCAGCGTAAAACAAATTTAAAGCAAAGAAGCCGAAAAAACACAACCGAAAAGGAGGACGTTTCCCGCCAGCCCAAGAGAAACTTCCACTGACACCGAGAGCGATTTATCTGTCAAACGCAATAGGGATGCGATATGAAATTAGTGATGTTCCCAATCCATATTTTTCCCGTCCGACACTAGGGTACACATTATTTTGAAAATGCTCATGAGTGTTGTTTTGGAATGTTAGCGTGACCCCGGCCATCCCGAACGACTTCTTCCCGCTGGGCGTGTCGTGGCAGTCCGCCACCACCATGGCGCTGCTGGGCGGCGCGCGCGTGGCGCAGGCCGCGGGCGGCGAGCCCGTGCCGCACTCGCAGGACGTCTCCTTCCACCCCGACAAGTACGAGATCGTCTAGCCGGCTGCTTCGTCTGCTGACCGCTCACTACTTGCGATCATTTAAACTACACAAATTGTTTATCTATGTTATGTTTGACACATAACCTCTCATTTTAGCATACGAAGAAGAGCATATAGTGAATACTTTCTTTATTCTTAAACAGATTATGAAAGTGACGGTCGAACGTGCAAATTATTAACACCTTTTTCAGTTAAAAACAAGACTATATCTAAAAAAAAAACTGTAGTGTAAAATTATTACATACCCGGAACATTAATTTGGCTGGACAGTAATAAAATGTCCGATGTGTCCCGAATTGTATATGATTGCGTTCGTCTAACCCACGGACTAACGGGCTGATGACTCGTATCATCTCGCGCCAGTCACCGTCCACGACACAATGGAGAGTGGGTTACACGATCATTCTCCGGTCATTCTGACCAATCTGATGAACTACGGAGCGTGTAACCTCCCTCTAAACGACGACTGGCGTACGTATTTGAATTGATCTAATAACCGTTCAAATCACCCATCATTCTCGTCTATCAAAGTTTGACCTGTGACCGTAGCACAAGTTGTATTATCTGGCTTGTCGCTCAGTGCGTCTCTATCGTTACAGACTAGATAGAGAGGGAGATCCGAGCGACAAACTGACAGATTGAACTGATAAAATAATGAGCGTGTAACCTCCCTCTAACATTTATGTATTTGACAGTTTTTTTCAATTGTTCAGTTAATTATGTTCTTGTATTAACGTTAACATGAAAATAGGATAGTTGTAATAATATTGTAATATCATTAAGCTATATTGTTTAAATATATTAAGGCGTAATGTGCAACATAATATAATATTATTATGGAATATAAATTGTTCAAAGAAATTAGGTTTTTGCTATTTGTAAGTATTTATGATATCCATTCCTTTTTACGTTAACAATATTGAAAACCTGGCAGTGAGTTCAAAATGCTTTAGTTTATGGAGAATTGTTCTATTAAAATTCAATTTAAAATATATTTTATTAGTATTCCTCAGCGATATGATTCTGTATTATATTTATTATAATAAAATGTGAAAATTATAGCGTTCGTTTTTATTTGGTGCCGTACAATGTACACGATATGTTTGGTACCTTTACTAGTGATTTGTTTGGCGGAAAACTACAATTATGATCAATTGGAAGTTATATTAAGAGAAAAGAAAAAGGTCAGTATAGAACAGACCGCCAGCATTGAAAAAGGTGGTATCAACAAAAAAAAAGACTGATTCAGCTAAAAGGGGGTTGTCCGTAACTTACGTCACACGAATTTCATAATTTTCGGAGCACCTTCTCCTCCTTATCGGGAACTCCAGTGGCCACCACGTGCAAAAAAGATGAAAACAATATGGACAAACACATTTATGATGATGATGATGTGTTCATGTTATCCATCATCAGGGACATAGGGCTCGCAGAAGGTATTTCAACTGTTTACGCACGATATTGCGCGGCATCTTCAAGATCTTCCTAGTGAAGACCAGTCGATAAAGCCTCTCTTTCAACTGATCGCCTCCAGGACCACCTGGACCTGGCCCTCGTACCAACGAGGGCAACCAGGTCTTCTTTTTCCCCATGCAAGACCCTGCTTGGAGATGTTTGTCTGCTCTCCACAACACATGTCCAATCCTGTGCATTTTCTTAATAGGATCTTTTTGTCCATGCATGTAAAGTCTGTTTAGCTCCCACAGTCTTGCATGGGAAATAGTTCGCGGCCAGCAAATCCCCAATATATTCCTCAAGCATTTGTTCACAAACACTTGAGAGCCTACTGGTAACGTCCCGAATAAATTTATGCCAAACAACATTTATGCGAGACAACCAACGCTTTTAATCACATGTATGATCAAACGCCTTCTCAAAGTCAACGAAAACGGTGTAAAGCGGTTTCCGCATTTCATTGCACTGCTCAAAAATCATGCGCAAAACGTTGACCTGGTCAGATCGCCCCGCCTTGAACCGCCTTGCTCGTGTCTCAGCGTGCACTCAACAGCTCTCGTCATCCGGTTTAGCAAAATATTGCCTAGAACTTTTGAGCACACCGGAAGCAAGTCGATTCCCCGCCAGTTAGGGTACCGGGACAAATCACCTTCTTCAGCAGTTTGATGATAATCCCCTGCTTCCAGCCACTTGGTATGTCCCCCATATGGTGGTCATCAGGGGTAGGAGTATATCTGCTGTCGCCTCGATATTGGCCTTGAGAGCCTCCCCTGGGATGTTATCGTTAGCGGGGGCTTTTCCACACTTTTAAGTTTCCTCACGGCCAAGCTGATTTCGGCCTTACCAGGAACACAAAAACACATTTACAAGAATCAGAATCAGAATCAGAATAATCTTTATTCAAGTAGGTTTACAAATAATAAACTCTTTTGAAACGTCATAGTAGCGACTTAGCCTAAATTGACTGCAGGTTCAAATCGCGACCGATCAGAGAAGAACCTGTAAGAAACTCTGTCGGATGTCTTTTTTTTTCGACGTTCGCAACCTTTTGTCGTAAGGACTAAACATTTTATTACAAGCAATTCAGTCCCAAGCATTGTTATCATTAATATAGTCTTTAATACTATAATATGCTTTAGAAATTAGTTTACGCTTAACGTAACTCTTAAATTTATTTACTGATAGTTCAGTAACATTACTTGGGAGCTTATTATAGAACCTAATACAATTACCCATAAAAGAGTTTTTTATTTTATGGAGCCGCGTGAAGGGCACTGCAAGCTTATATTTATTTCTGGTATTAACATTATGTATGTCACAGTTCTTTCTAAATTTAGCGATGTTTTTATGAACATACATAATGTTTTCATAAATGTATTGACTGTGCATGGTCAATATGTTAATTTCTTTAAACTTATCTCTAAGCGAGTCTCTCTGGCCCATCTTGTAGACAGCACGAATAGCCCTCTTCTGCAGAACAAAGATGCTATTTACATCAGCAGCACTACCCCACAGTAAAATACCATATGACATAATACTATGGAAGTAACTAAAATAAACTAATCGAGCGGTATCTAAGTCTATTAATTGCCGAATCTTATTAACTGCAAAAACTGCAGAACTGAGTCTACCCGCCAATCCAGCAAGATGAGGACCCCATTGGAGCTTGGAGTCTAACGTTATACCAAGAAACACTGTATCTTTAACTAGGTCTAGTTTGTCATTTTTAATAGTTACAGTAGTTTGACTATTTTTCACATTAGTAGTCATGAACTTTATACATTTCGTCTTTTTCTCATTCAGTAATAAATTATTAACACTAAACCAATCGACTACTTTTGATATAGCATTGTTTACATTGACATTAAACTGCTGTTGTCGTTTAACTTTGAACACAAGTGACGTATCATCAGCAAACAAGACTATATCATGGTTGTCCTTTATAAGGTAAGGTAAGTCATTTATGTAGATGAGGAATAAAAATGGACCCAATATTGAGCCCTGTGGTACGCCCATTGAGACCAATGACCCAGGTGATCGTACTCCATTCACGTCTACCCTTTGTATTCTCCCGTATAAGTACGTTTTTATTAAGTTTAGCGCAGTACCTCTAACTCCATAGTGGTGTAGTTTCCTGATCAATGTGTCATGGTTAACGCAATCGAAGGCCTTGGACAGATCACAAAAAATACCTAAAGCATCCTGTGACCCTTCCCAGGCATTAAAAATGGTTTTAATCAACTCAACACCAGCTTCGGTTGTCGAGCGACCCCGAGTAAAACCAAATTGTTTATTGTGTAATAAATTATTATACCGAAAATGTTCCGCTAACTGTGACAAAATCAATTTCTCAAATATTTTACTGAAAGTGGGTAGTATGGATATTGGTCTAAAATTTGTGGGGTCAAAAGTACTACCCGTTTTGAATAATGGAATTATCTTACTATGTTTCATAAGATCAGGAAACTCACCACAATCAACACAGTGATTAAATACGACCATTAAGTCAGATGCTATGACTTCAATTAAGGATTTGAGTACATGGACCGACACTCCCCAAAGGTCACTGGTTTTCTTTATATTGATTGAGTTGAATGCCTTAATTACATCCAAGGCAGTAACGCGCTTGAATTCAAAGTATATACTGCATTCAGGCACGTTATCTTCTAAAAGTACAATGGCAGACGCAGGCGAAGAGTTCAAGCACTTAGTCGTGGACACTGGTATATCGGTAAAAAACTTTTCAAATTCAATTGCGATATCTGGATTGGAATCTATTATTTTACCATCTACTTTTAAACGATAGTCGTTAATGTTCTTTTTTCGGCGACCTGTTTCTTCATTAATTATTTTCCAGGTCGTTTTAATAACATCAGAACTATTCAAGATTTTGTTACTTAAAAAATTTCGCTTAGTTATACGGCAGTCTATCTTGAATTGCTTAGAATACTGTTTGACATGTTCCTTAAACTCCTTACTCGCGTTATACCTTCGTTCCTCATATAGTTGATACAGTATTCTTCTACGCTTATGTAAGTCCGCAGTAGCCCAGTCACTGAAAACCTTTGCACCATCAACCACAACCGATTTGGATGTAAATACTGCGTTAAATTGTTTTATGAATGTGTGAAAGAATGAGTTGTACATGTCATTGGGTCCCTTATCAGTTGTTAGAAAGGGCAAATTATGCACTAGGTTATGTCTCATTCTTTCCACACGGTCTGCAGTTATTGGCACAAAAGTAATTTCTTTTTTTGGAATATTATTCGATACGGATTTGAATTTAATTAATTGACCCAAATGATCCGATTCCAGGTTGCTGATCACACTCTTACCAATAGGAATTATATCAGTAAAAATATTATCAATACACGTGGCACTAGTGTCAGTAACTCTAGTTGGCTCCAAAAAAGTATGTGTCAGGCCGAAAGATTTGAAAAGATTTATTAATCTTTTGGTTAGTGGACTGTTTTCTAAAATATTTACATTAAAATCTCCACATATAATTGTTTTTTTTCTCGAATAAGATAATTTTATTAGAACAGTTTCCATAATCTTCTCAAAAATTTCGAAATTGCCTAATGGTGGCCTATATACACATACAACTATGAATTGCTCTAACTCTATTGCAGCGAGTTCTAATATTCGTTCAACAGATAAGGACACAATGTCCTTACGGTCTTTAAATTTTAATTTATTGTTTAATATGATTAACGACCCGCCATGTATCGAGCTATTTCTAGTAAATAAACTGCCGACCTGGTGGTTGATAAAATTAAACATAGCTTCGTTACTAGTTAGCCAGTGTTCCGTTATACATAAAATATCAATGCTATTACTATTAAGAAATAACTCGACTTGCAGGTCTTTACTCCTTATACATTGAATATTCTGGTGAACCAGAGTGATATAATTAGATACTTTGCTGCTAAATTTGTCCTTATATTTATTACAATTTTGGTTGCCAGGGTTGAGCTCCTCTGTTGTCTTGTCATTTAATTTAAATGATTGATAGTAATTGGAACATGTTCCAAAAACCTGTCAGGTTGCTGAATAGCAGCAGGAGCCAAATTCTTGGCTGAAATGTCAAAAAAATAGGATAGCGACATAGCTATCTGTTTCTTAAAATAATTAGGCAGGTAAAATTTACCTTTTGTTAAAATATAATAATTGCTAACATAATTGTTAGAGTCAATAATGTCAATTTTTTTATTATATGTACACATGTTATAAAGTGTCACATTTAAATTATATCTTATGTCATTTTCCAACTGTGACAACTGATTACAATAAGGGAATGTAAACAATATGATTTTTTTCACACTAAGGCTATTCAAAGTTTCAAAAAAATTAATTAGTTTATTTTTGTTTACATTCCCTCTATTTCCTACAAGAATAAGCAAAGTCGTGTCTATATCAATATAGCTGTCCTCTAAAATTTTATTTTGGATATTTTCCAAGCTGCTTAGAGGTAAACAGTTGCTGATCACACTATGTCCCTTAGTGTATGAGTTCAATAATGAGCCCATATTGCTACCAATCTCATCGCAGTACATTATTATGTCAGGTTTGGATGTCAAATTGGTATTACTATTATTATTTAAGTTTTTATGAAAGGAACACTTCTCATCATATTCCTTTTGTGTAGGGACACTGACACACAAACTCTGCTTCAGTCCACCGGGGGCCGGACAGTCACTCTTGTGTTGACAGACACATGTGTGGTCGTCCTCCAGTGACTGAACTAACTCTAAATTATAGTTGAGCTGCCCTATTAGATCATCCATTCCTAAAGAATACTCATCTATAATTTTATTTGAATTTTCCTGCATATTGTGCAATTTTTGTAACGACTCCTCTAAATCCTGAATTTTTAATTGTAACATTTGTGTGTCATTGTCATACTTTAACTTATTATTTTCTAACATAGTGGTATATATATATAATTTATCAACTAACTTTACATTTATTTTACTTAGTATACATTTTCTATAATACAGTTTATTTTGCTTTAACAACCTTCGGGTTTTCCTTATATATCTGTTTATTTTAATATATTTTTTTAGTTTATTCCTGCTACAATTACTTAACCTTGTTGTAGTGGACGTCTCATTAGTTAAGTCTATAGTAACAACAGGAAGGTCAATTGAAGCAGTAACAAACTGCGGGTCATTCTCTACCAATTCATGAAATAATGACTGTGTGTGTACCTCTGCAGTGTCTTGCCTGGCCTCCTGCAGCTCGTAGATCTGTTCATGGGCAATATGCAGCGCTCTCTCCAGGGAGTCAACGTCCTTCAGGGCCTGCTCGTACAGAGTGGTACACTCAGTGAACTTATCTACTGTATGTTGAAGCTCGACCCGTTCCAAGTTCACATCATTATACTTATTTTCAAGTAGAGAGAGTTCCTTTTTTAACCTATCCCTACTGTTTAGAATCTGGATTACTTCTTTCTCATTGTCCTCTCTCTCACTGAGTAATTGAGCACACAATTCCTTGGATTTTTTTAGTTCTAATAACGTTATTTGAAGCTTGTCAGTTTGTTGCTGACGCGCAGCTACAGCAGCTGCCCTTCGAGTTATCATTTTTACAAAGTTTTAGTATAATTAAAGTGGTAAAAACAAGAAATTGTATGCCAAAGGAATGCAAGTTACTTACGTGAATATAGTAACGTAGATCAATGTCCACATTTCAGCTCAATTATATAATGTCAACCAACGGCTACCACACAGCAGTATTTATAGTAAATAGTGCTTGGGCAAGCCGACAAATATGAAATGTAGACATCGAGTTCAAATTTATAACCAATAACGGTTACCGAATTGAAATGTTTCGGAACACTATTAGACGTCACTATAGCACTTGAAATAAATCACTAAGCTAAAACTTAACTTATAAACTGTCTGCTTAACAACAGAGAAGCTCACATTAACAATAAATATCATTAAAATATAAATATTTTATAGGGACCTAGTGAAATCAGCTGCTTATCCTTTGACAGCCAGTGTTGCCATATTGTTGTTGTACATGTTGCCACAAGATATTGTCTTACTATCGATCACCAATTAACCTTTTAACCGCCAAAGCCGGCAAATCACGTCATCGGATCTTCGTGCCGGGGACGCTGAGCGCTCAGTACCTACGCTCCATAAGTTTTCTATCGGCGCGGTTGCGGCAATACGACGTCGTTGACATCTGAAAGTTGCAGCCGACCCTGACGATTAAAAGGTTAAAGATTTTCCGTTTGTTTTGCAAGGTGAAAGTAATTTAAATAGTTAACGTTAACAGGCAGATAATATTTATATATGAAACAAGCCCTAAGTATCATGAACAATAACTGCGAGTGTAATATAATTACAAGCTTGCCGTTTGAATTTTAATAGTTATCATTAAAATGCTTTAGATATGCACATCTTACGACACAAAGTTGCATGTAACACTTTATTGATCCACTCGCTCCTCCTTAACGTATGACGTTATTTATATAAATTACCCCCAAAGACGCAACCAGTAAAAACGACTAAACCAGTTAAAAACGTAGCCACCAGCAAAAAAGACGCAACCTGTGAAAAAGACACAACCAGCCAAAACGACGCAACCTGTGAAAAAGACTCCACCAGCCAAAAAGACGCAACCAGCCAAAAAGGCGCCACCAGCGAAAAAGACGCAACCAGCAAAAAAGACTGAACCAGCAAAAAAGACGCAACCAGCCAAAAAGAAACAACCAGCAAAAAAGAAACAACCAGCAAAAAAGACGCCGCCAGCAAAAAAGACGCAACCAACAAAAAAGACACAACCAGCAAAAAAGACGCAACCAACAAAAAAGACTCCACCAGCCAAAAAGACGCAACCAACAAAAAAGACTCAACCAGTGAAACCAGTCAAACCGACAACAAAGAAAGACGCGAGTAATAAACCAACCAAGGTTAAACATAATTTGGGCAAAACCTGTATGTATACTAAATAAATAAATATTTATTATAATATGAACAGATGTAGTAAGTAAGACATGGTATTTTTTCGCAAAAGCTCGTGTTAATCTAGCTTTCTCAGTCGGCATGAGTATAAAATCCAAAGATCGAAATTTTCTTATCACTTGTCAAAGTGAGTTCTCGTTTATCGACTTCCAATATACATATATATCGATATTATCGATACAACACATCACAAAATTCAAAGATTTAAAGTAGAGGTAATCAACAGGCGGTCTTAGCGCTAAAGAGCGGTCTCTTCCATCTAACCTTTTGGTAGCTGATAATTTAAAATCGACTCGTGCAATTAAATTAAAGTTACTTGGAAAACAATGTATCTTAAAATTAGTTCCCAAATAAAGCTAACAAATACTTAATCCATTGCTGCCTTTTCAATTTCATGTAAAAAGTACTCGCTAGTGCTATCAAGTATTTCTTTAGTTTTTTTTATAAATAAATAGATTTTCCTATTTCTTCCATATTACCAGGTTACTCGCTTGACACGATAAGTTGCTAACAATTTATTTAAAAGTTTAGTATATCGATATGTACATTGAAAGTCGATAGATAAGAACTCTCTACCACAGCCCAAAAGTGCCACGAAGATTCCGGTCTCAGTATCTAAATTCACCTTACTTTTACTCTCAAGCAAATGAAAAGCGCTGAACAAGAGGTTTTCCTCATTTTCGTTTTAGTTAGGTTTTTAGGCAGGCATCAAGATTCTCTTGTAAGGGTTCCGTACCAAAATGGTAAAAAAGGACCTTACGGTGAGACTTGTGTCTGTGGGATTATTTTTCTCTTTTGTTCAGTTGACTGAACTATTTGGATTATTTTTCTCGTTTGTTCAGTTGACTGAACTAGTGGGATTTATTTATGTATTCATTTCTCTATATAAGTATGTTTATCGTTGTCTAGTACCCACAGTACAAGCCTAGAGCTTAGTTTGGGACTATGTCAATTTGTATAAAACAAGACCTGCAACAATCGTGCAATTTTGTCAATTTGTATAAAACAAGACCTGCAACAATCGTGCAATTTCTGGGAAAAATTAAAATAGATGCTGCTTTTTTTGCTGTTCGTACTATCCAGGACAAAAACATTACATCAGCAAAACTGAGGACCAAAATTCAAATTGAAAACGACTCCTTCATTCGGCAAGTGCAAATGCAGCTGATAGATGGCGAAATCAACGTTCCTATGTTTCTAGAAAAACTTCGTGTTAATTAAATAAATAAACTTTTTTAAACATTAAACTGTAGGTCCCTATCAACCAAATAATTTTATTTAACTGAACAAACGATAAAAAAAACCTCACTAGTTCAGTCACTAAAAAAATTAAATTAGAAATTTAAAAAACTTCCGACTAAATAAATAAGTCTGTAAAAAACCGCTAAAAAGTTAAAAATAATAAGTAATGGCCCTAAGGGCTAATTGTTTGATAAGTAGATAGTTAACTGAACACTGAGACTAACTAAAGTGACACGTCGGGAACCGCTAAGTAGCTGGGGTATTTTATGTTATTTCATTTACTTAGCGGTCCCCCGCCGTGTCACTTTAGTTAGTCTGAGTGTTCAGTTAACTATCTACTTATCAAACAATTAGCCCTTAGGGCCACTACTTATTATTTTTAACTTTTTAGCGGTTTTTTTACAGACTATTTATTTAGTCGGGGGTTTTTTAAATTTCTAATTTAATTTTTTATTTCACACTTTTTAAACTTCTCCATCTGAGTGTCTGTTTGTGGCACCGTAGCTCCCAAACGGATAAACGGATTTGGACGCAAGTTTTTTTAAAATAAAGCTACATTCATCAGGATGGTTCTTAGCAAGATTTCATGAAAATTATTGAGGCAGTTTAAGAGATATCAGCTCTGAAAGTAGGTGTCGCCGTTACTTTAGGGGCATTTTACCCTCTAAAAGCTCAATATCTCAAAAACGGCTGAAGTGATTTTGATGTAACATATCTAAGAACCACCGCTAAAAAACCTGCCTTCATTTTAAAAAAACTGCATTCAAATCGGTTACACCCATTTTTAAGCGCTACAGTGCCACAGACAGACACACACACACACGTCGAACTTATAACACCCCTCTTTTTGCGTCGGGGGTTTAAAATAACAAATGAATTTGAAAATAAACAAATCTATCATAAAGAGAACTACATAGTTAAGACAAATCCAACGAGCCCAAACTCGATGGGTTTACTAAAAGGCAGTCCAGGGTTACGTCTCCTATCTTCGAGCCCTAACAGCAGACCAGCTCAGTGGTTCCAGAAGACAATAGTGTTTCAAATGTCAGATCCCACATATGCTTGCAAGCAAACTGAGCGTGTAACATTCCTATCACACCTAACAAACGACCTGATGACCTTGAAGACCTGAACCAATTTCCACCAAACATAGCTAAGAACACTCTCGACTGATATACCTTTCAAACAAAAAAACCTCATTAAAATCGGATCATCCGTTTGGGAGCTACGATGCCACAGACAGACACATACACATTTACACACACACACACACACAGACACGTCAAACTTATAACACCCCTCGTTTTTTGCGTCGGGGGTTAAAAATGAAACCAGGTGAAAAAGCATACTGTATTTACAACTGAATTAACGAGAAAAAATATCTCACGAGTCCAGTCAACTGAACTGGACAACTGAACTAGTGGGAATAGAGGGTAAAAAATATATTTGTGTAATTAACGAGAATTAAGTTAATACTTTTGTATTGATTCGTGTGCTCTATCTTGAATACGGGACTTCTGAGCGAGAGTCCGACTCGCACTTAACCTGTTTTTTTATCTCCCTAATCTGTATAATATTCCTCATTCGGAAGCTTAAATGTCTAGTTGTTTATAGCGTACTTTTAACTACCCGACTGACCCAGAAGGGAGGGTAATGTTTTTCGCGCGTATGTATGCAGGAAAGTACGTCCGTTCCAATGTGACCTGTAGCCTAAACGGCTTGACCGATTTTGAAGAGTGAGGTGTTGTTAAGGTGGGTACGAATTAGAGCAGCCTCTGGTTGAGGCACGCATGGCTCACCTACTATTTAGGTACTAGTATTTTGGTCTGCTTCACCCGCGCTCACGCGCTGTGCCCGAACAGCGCGCGGGAACCGCCGAGAGTCGGTCTCTTGCCCGTGCTCACAGGCGCCTCAGTGTGCGTGCCGAGCGTCATGTGGACGTGTATCCGAGCGTGCCGCGGGCAGAACGACAAGTTATAACTTGTCTGAGGGCCAGGCGCGTTCAAATTTGATAAAGTTGCTGAGCCGTTCCATCACCAAGGCGATTTCTTCTTCGCTTTGTTAATAATTCGGTGAATTATGATAAACGAAGCCATCGTGACCGACGCCATTTTGAACGACGCACAATGTCGGCTCGCGAGCAGCTCGCCGTGCGGGGCGAGCATGCCTCAGGCTGAGCCGCTCAGATTCGTACCCAGCTTTAGATTTGCCTTGGTTGTGTGAGTGCCATTTTAATTGAAGTAATGAGGATAAGAATAATAAAGAGATTAAAAACTAATTGACGACAATTTCAAAAAATGCAGTCAATTTTTTTAATCTTGTTTTCTATTAGTTATTTACGTGAGGTACAGTTGCTGCAGTCGATGCTCAAGCGCATGGCCGACTGAGGCGCCAGATGTCATCCTGTTGCCTAAATGTCTTTACAATCGTTTCCAGTTTTCTGTGTTCTTCGGGATTACGGTTCCTACACAGTACCCGCGACAGAGAAGGAATACAATTGGATCGCTCGCGTCATTCACTCGAAGACCAAAGACTACCCGCACAAGTGCACAGCCGCCTGCATAAGTCCTAGGCTCTTCGTGACGGCCGCTCGATGCGTTGTCGTGTAAGTAATTTTAACCCCGACGAAAAATAGAGGTGTTATAAGAAAAGAGCTAAGTAACTTACTTTGGAGGTGTTTTTGCACGTGGCACCGACACGCCACATCCACAACCTGATGTCACAGCGCCGGGAGCCCAACTGAGGGTGAGGACCGTGGGGTTTCAAAATGGCGCATATCGGCGATAAAGCCAAAATAATTCGTCCAAAAACTCACTAGTTACATTCATCCCGTGTTACTTTCATACCTGGTAACGTGTCCCCTACGGACCATTTTCATGAATATCTATTTTAAAACGTTAAAAATTACGATTTGTCATATCAAAAATACCTAATTTCATGTATGATACTTTAAAAAAGTATATAGAGATAGAGTTTTGCTTTGTGGCTTTTCATTTTTAAAAAGTAAATGCCAAAACTGGACTTAACAGTGTTTTTCAACCTTTTTGAATTCTGGTTACCCCCCCTAGCCCGTATGAATCGGGTCAATAATGTAGTCTATGGAAGTGTAGTCTGTGAAACCCCCGAGTAGGACTTGTAACCCTCTGGAGGTTGCGATTTTGCTACTCAAAGGTTGAAAAACACTGCTCAAGTCTATCAGCACCTTAAGGCTAACGTTTACTCCATGTCACCCAGATCTGGTAATTTTGAAACACTAAAATAATGAGATTGCGTCATGTTAATCGCCAGTAGGATTATTATTTTTAACTTTAGATTGTTTATGTTTAGTTTAGTGGTTGAATACACGCATGTCAAGTATGGCGGGTACAGGATGCCAGTGTTAGCCTTCGTGGTGCCGACGAACCCAACCAAGCAGATGTTTGACGACATCGGCATCATCGTTGTAGAGAAAACGAGTTACAAAGGTTCCTGGAGCAGTATTAAGCTGACGAATATGAAACGTACTGACACCGACTATGGGTGGCTCGACAAGTTAAACCTGGAAAAATCCAAACTTGGAACCCACGTCGTTGTGGGCTACGTCAAGGAGAAATTGGTAACTGTTTCTTTGCAGCCCGCATAATATGGCATCCTCCTAAATCCCATCTTACCACGAAATTTGCCAAAGGAATATGGACCTACTAGCTATTGCCCGCGACTCCATCCGTGTAGAAGTCGTGCTATTCCCTTAGGAAACATCTAATTTATCGGGATAAAAACTACCCTATGTCCTTCCTCGGCACTCTAACTATCTCCATACCAAATTTCATCTAAATCGTTCCGAGAGATCCACAAAGAGAATCCAGAGATTACCCCCTAAGTACAACTTTAAAAACTCACAAACATTTAGTTCCTCTTTAAAATATTAGTGTCAAGTGATATTTATAAGATAACGCTTGCGAATAATTATTTACGACAATAGTACGTTGTCGCCAAGGGTAGAAAGTACTCAAGTTACGGACGAGTCATATATGTATAAACTTTAAATTATTTTAAACAACAAAAGTTCGCGCGTAATGATGATTTCATAACATTGATTATTAAAATCTATAGGTAAATGTGGTAGTTGGCTCTCTCGCTGCCCGCTTGCACGGTGACTGTGCGGTCTAGTCGTAAGTATACAGAAGTCTTTGTTACTCCCACTTAACGATAAAATCTCTGACTTCTCCGCAGAATCCACGCGACACAGTTTATACGGAGTTCAAACTTTCTTCATTGAATGTCTCCGTCGGCATGAGCCTTTGCTACGAAATCATGCAGCAAAACAAGTCGAAATCACCAGACTTCTGGGTGCCATGCTATCACGCATGCAATGTCAAGCAATATTATACGAAGAAAGGTTGTTTTTATAAATATCTAGGAGGGTTAGGCGCAGCTATTATCGACTCGGTTAATAAAACGCTAATCGGAATAGCGACTTGGGGGACTAAATTGTCAGATTCTACCGCGCCAGTAGGGTTTGCGGTACCGAATTCGAAAAATTTCTTCGAAGATTTGAAATGTGCGCAGAAGATTCTGAAAGATAACGGAGCTACAAAGGACATGCAGAGCTTATGCCCTATCCCAAAAAAACCTAAATAAATGAATTACATTGTCGATGCTTTTACACTTAAAAAAGCCGAGTGACGACACTGCAGAGTGTATATTTTACTTAGACCCATTCAGGCCCTATTCCCATTCCCACCCTCAAAACTTTTTCCCAGGGTAAGTTTAATTACCTACGACTTACTCCATAATGCTATGGTAGTTCTTTTAATTAGACTAGGGCCGATTCCACACGGTAAAAATACGGCACACGGCATATTGTCTTTGACGTGTTATTACTTTATGGTATTGTTTTTAACATGGCCGCCATTCCAGTCAAGTAAATAAAAGTTGGCTAAATAGGTATTGGATCAGCGCCTTGATTTTTCCATTTTTTTTGAATAGTTACACTTCACACGAAAGTGGGCGCCGCGATCCTTTTCCTTTAACCTAACGCCGAGCAGCAGTGTTACATTGTTGTGTCCAAGTGTGGAATAAAACTATCGGTGAAATTACTAGCATAGAGGCATTCTATCTCAGTCCTTAAGATTGGTAACGCATTTGCGGTCTTAGCATTACATTCTTCAGAATGCAAATGTCTATGGGTCACAAATCCCCCTTACCATCAGCCTCCTATTTCACCATACCGACAATGACAGGTGACATTTCAGTGTACATGGCGCCGCTTATATCAAACCCAATGATGAGGTACCAGCGTGTTAATTTTGCAATGTATACCGAATTGTCACCTGTCACGATGGTGAAATAGGGGGCTGGTGGCCTGTGTGCTCGTTTGCCTTCTCCATGCCATAAAATGACCACATAATTATTATTCATCTCTTTTTTAGAAAATCTGTTCTATTTTGAGCTACCGAGTGCCTTTCGATTTAAGGTTGCGGCAAAAAAAGATTATTATTATTCTTATTCTTTCATTCCATTGCTTGCTTATTTTATTAAGGGCCTGTATCACAATCGACAAGTAAATTTATCTGTAAAATAAAGATAGCCGTCTCTTTGTCTATTTTCAAGCGTATAAAGGGCTAAATTTATTTGAGCTGATAGATTTGTGACCACCACCCTTTACCGCCTCCGTTTTGGTCATGCTTGTACCCCAGTCCACTTAGCTAAGATCAGGGTTAAGGATAGCTCTCTTTGCGAGTGCGGTTTGGATGAAGGATATCCCGATCATATTTTCTTTTCTTGTTCAAAGTTTTCATGCTCACTTTACGACATAATCCCTTTAGAATTTCCTCGTCCTGTAAATATGAATAACTTTTTAACCCTTGTAAATAGTCCACTCATTAAACATTTAGTTAATTTCATTCATAAAAATAGAATTAAATTGTAATAAATAATGTAATTTGCGTTTTGTATTTATACTTACGTAACCTAAACTTACTTTATTTTTATTTATCTTTTCAAAACTATTAACTCTCTTTGTAAACGTGTGTCTTCCTTAAACCTGACATTGGCGAAATCATAGTGGCCAATACCTTCTAATCTGTGATAGTGGCAACACAAATGAAAAGCCACAAAGCAAAATTCTATCTATCTAAATTTATTTGACACATGCTTTACTTGACGGTTGTGAAACAGGCAGTTAAGCTAACAAGGCTGGGATTCTACACGGTAATAATCATATCGTCTCTGAAGTGTTTCCGTATTGTCAACGTTTTTGTAACTCTTATGTCATTTACAATAATAGCGACCGAGTCATAAACGATTCTAAAACACCTCAAACGCGATATAGTTATAACGCAGTAGAATCGAGGCCCTGTCTTGCTTTTTTATAGATAACTTACTCTTATCTAAGATAAATAATTAAATAACTCTTGAATTCATATGCAACAGTACAGTTGTATGTGACTATCATTAGTTTCATCACTATTTGATATTTATTTATTTATTGTAAAGAAAGCCCCCTGATTTGGTTGGAATTTAATTTATTTAAATTAAGAACTATTTGCATTAAAATTAAACTTAAACTCGGAGTCAGAAAATGTAAATTTAAACTTCTTGGAACTATTTTCAGTTACATTCAAGCTGCAATTTTTTTTCGAATCCTGATTTTCCTTTTCTTGATTGTCTTTCTTCTCTGTGGTATGGGAGTTTTGCTCAACGGTGGGGTTGCCATTATCAATTTGATCGGGTGATAAATTGAAGTTAAATCGAAAGGAGTCATCACCAGTGGTCAAAAATGCAGATTTTCTAAGAAATGTGGCTTTGGGTTGTACGGGTGCATCAGATATCTTGATTTTACTGGTCACTGCAAAAAAGACTTTGGTCAACAAGACGGGCTGTTTCAAAATCTTCAGATGACACTGTCTGACAGATAAATTATAGCTCTATCCTTTTCTTTTGTAACTCAAAGAAAGGAAAAGCTACAACATTAACCAGTAGATAGTATGTAGAGATTGTGAATTGGGCCCAAATCTAAATACAGTGCAATATTTAAGTAACTTAAGTGCGGGTAAGTCAGGCTAGCATAGGTATGTATAGAGAGTACGATAGTGAGGAAAGTACAAACCTGAAGGATGTTTTAAGAGCAATGTAACTGAACTAGATGTACAGCTGCCCTTACTAGTACATAGCAGCTTTTTAAACTTACATACCTTTGTCGCTTTAGGGACTTAACCCGTAGGGAAACAAAACTTAATTGATTCCTTTGTGCAACGAGATTTTCCCATATAGTTTGTATGACTAACTTTCAGTACACAAAGGATGCGATCGTGATTTTGTTTTCATTAACCTTTCATATGCCAGGGGGGCTTGCACACTTGTACCCGTCGTATGCTGGGCTATGACGTCATTGGTGTCACGTGACAGAGTTCCACGTTTCGCACTACCGAATATTATCTATGGAAGATAGTTTTTTTCGTTTTTTCTACAAGCAAATTAGAACCCTATCTTAAAGGATTAGTCCGATTTAAAATAACAAGATTAAATCCCTTGCCGGGTATGGCGCTAGGCATACAAAAGGTTAAGCATTTATCTATCTATTTTTTTTATAACATCCCGTTAATGCCTTTGACTCATGACTGCAGCAGTTCAAACATGATGTTACACAAAGCACTAAAGTGTGCAGCTTATAAGAAATATGACTTAAGCCACTGCCACGGTGAATACCACCCTTAATGCTGGCTGCATATCTTTGTTATGATGCCTAATGAATAATTTATTTAGGTGATTTAGTAAGCCCTGTGTGTGTAAACCTTATTAAAACTGTTTTCAAAAAAGTTCAGCCATTTTCAAGTGATGCCCATACCAACAAACAGCTTTTAGTTTCATTTATTTAGTATTAGATTATTTGAGTAGCATCTTCTTGGACTGTAAGTACTAGGCCCTTAGACCCTGCCACTCTACTACTACCGTCACTTTTTGCAAATTAGTTAAGCATTGAGAGCAAAAGGGATAGCAATAGATGAAGTTCGAACTACGGATGTCAAAGTAGAACCCCTGCACTCACAAGCCACAACACAAACTGATGAAAGAAAAATCTTACTTTTGGCTAGTTTCTTCTCCTCTGCTGCCATTTTCACCCTGTAGTCTCCAAAATGAGTTCTCATCAATTGTCTCTTACGTATGATAGGTTGACTGTTGTTCTTTAGAACTGTAAGAACCTTCCATGCTTCTTGTACTTAAAACAAAAGTAATATGTTAAATTCTTACACCACTATTAAAGAACATAATTTAAATTGTGAAATAATAAACTGTTCAACACTCTCACTACAGCAATATACTAATAACTCTAAATTAACCATACTTTCATCAGGATTCAACCTGATACCGGAGCGAATGTGAATGTGGGGGTTTTTTTTTTTTTTTATTGATTATATTTATTTCTCAACAAGACAAATATAAGCATAAAAACTAACGCACAAACTCGCAAACTTACATAAAACTATACTAATCTAACAAACCCCTACCAGTTGGCACTGTTCTCAAAATGATGGCAGCACTGCCACATTGAATGGCAATGCTTAATCTTTGTGCCAAGTAAAGGCCAGAATTTTGGTCAAGAGTTGCGTCAACCAGGTGCTTAGAAAGGTTAAAAATACTGTGTGTTCCTGGTTCCCACAGCTTCGACCCCAAAAAGGTCAAATACGTAACTTTGATCAAGTTGACTGTATTTGCGCCTTTTGGAGTCTCCGCTGACTCCGCCACGAAACCAGCCCTAATACTTGTTCCGGAAAGGTGTGACGGCGCAAGGGTGTCCACGCAAGTGGCATCCGAACCCAACAGCTGGCCCAACTTCTACAGAACCACAGCCATCCCTTCGGGTCTTTTACCATGAGAACAATTGGTTCTAAAATAGCCGCAGAATTGACGCTGGTAAAAGACCGACGGATGACATCATTAAGTCTGGAGTGACGGGAAAATCTACCAGCACTTGGCGTACATCATAAACCGTGGTGACCACAAGTGTGAGGAGCACAACATTGTGCACCTAAGCGGAGTGAGGTTAATAATTACATTGTTTTTCATTGCCTTTCTTCTCTCCTAAATTTTTCTCTAACTGCTGGATGCACCAGCATAACTCTAATTGGAACTGTCTCAGGGATTCCTCAGGATCCACACCATCTGAATTCTCATTACCCACATCGACTTGTTTCTGAATCGAGATAGGTTTCTTTATAACATGCAGCTTTGTCGGTTTCGGCATGGTTATTAAATATTAAATCCAATGTTTTTTCAACACCATATAACCTCGCGTATTGTTTAGAGATGTTTTTGACGTTTTACAGCACTCGCCCTTCTAATCTGTGGCCTGTGGCACTCTCACTCTACACTAGTAGAGGTGAGACGTATTTACTGGAATAGGTTTTTCGAACAGGTCTTATCATGTATGTACTCGTACGTACGCGTTCCCTCGCGGCCGCATTTTAGCGTACGAGTATTTAGGAGTACCGCGAGTCGGCGACTTTCAACGTCCAATCGGGCGCGCAACTCGCTTTAGGTGTCGGGCCGACCGCGAGTGCCGAGTCCATCCGTGTACTCCGTCGCCGCGTTCGGATGATTTTGGAAGTGTTCGGGTCACTTCGTGTCAACTTAGCGACCGGCGCCAAGACGGACGCATACTAAAATGGCCCGTTTGACTCATTAGAATCGCGTACTCGTAAGTACTCGTGGCGCTAGTCTTTGGCACTAGTATTTTTGTGGACGTGTACTTGGAAGACTCAGTACGCATTTTACCTAGTACGTCTCACCTCTACTCTACAGCACAGATTATAAGAGTATGTTTTACAGAATGTTGACTCGTAAATTACCATTTCAAAAAAGGATGCTAGTAAAGTCGGATAAATGCTCTTACTTGGTATTGTAAGTATCTTATTTTATACTCTTATTTATATTTAAATTGTGTATGTAACAATCGCTCGTTTGTGGGATATCTAAATACCCTTCTTATCTGTGATCTAACTTATAGATTAGACAGTAGCGCCATTCATTGATGACATAACGTGGCTTGAAGTGGTACTAAAACCTAACCTCTAATTGAATTTGTCATTTAGAATTTAATTTTCCACGAGAAAATAGTATGCCGCTTGGAAAATTTGGGAAAATAACGCTATCGTGGTAATTACTCCAATAATAAAATTATAAAGTGTCTTTATCTGAAATACATATTGCGGTGAGCCCTGATGAATAATATAATTTGGTAACTTTCATAGATGAAAAACATTTTTTATCTTACAATCAAGATTTTTCAGATATTTTAAAGGCGAAGTTATATTCCGCCCTGGTCCCCTCATCTTCAAATCATTTTATTGAATTAAGTTGCAAATAGAAACAAATTTTGGTTACAGTAAAAAAATGCCTTTAAATTATAATTTCTACAATTATCTTCATTTTGATAAGGATAGAATGAACAAAATATGTTTTTCTGATACTTTCACGTCAGATTGTTGCTTACAGCGAGTCTTTATTACTCTGGACATGTTTGATTATTTAACACCGGTTTTGTACTAGCCTATGCTCACAAGTCTCGTCTTTGCATAGAACTTGGTTAGTTTAGTGTGTTACTGTTGGGAATGTATCCCATGTGTTATGGACGGATGTAAAAAGCAATTCTCCTTAGATTTCTTTTTTAACTTCTACGGTTTTCATGTAGTACTCTATTTAACACTTTGATTGTTACTTTTGTCAAGTACGTACCAATAAATGTGTTTTGGCATCTATTTTTGTTTATTGCAGGGTTGGTATTACGGTAACAAGTCTCTCCTTGTTTGTGTTGTCCCGGAACACTATCAATGGGCATCGTCTGAATAATATGAGAGCACGGGAACGCATGCGCAGAGCCAACGAAGGAGAATACCCTGACACCTATAGGAAATTGAATTAGTGAGTATGTGGTCAGCATAATCTTTCTATATTTTAAGATTTGTAATATATTTGAAATATAACTCTTATCCAAGTTTCTTTACAATTCTTAGTACCTATATATTGCACATTGAGAATCAAACCGTCACTAAACAAAAAAATACTTTATGTGAAATCCAACTTCATTTTGATGGCAATATTGTCATTATTCGAACTATTATATATTTTGTTTAGTGACGGTTTGATTCTCAATGTGCGATATATTTTTTTATACCCAACTGATATAACTAAACTATATAAGAAATTGTGCACTAGGTATAACACAGAATAAATAATAGTACAAGTACAGAAATTTCACTTTGTAACAAAAATGGCATTTCAAAGACAGAAAAAGTATATTCTGACTTATTTCAACATAGGCACCTATTTACGTTTTAAAATACGAGAGTAAATAAGTGGGTAAGTACAGTCACCAGCAATAATATAGTATACAATGTAGTGCTTGAAAATATCTGACACTCTTATGCCTCCTGTAATAAAGACGTTTCAGATATTTTTGAGCCCAACGTTGGATAGTATATTATTGTTGGTGAATTTACTGGTGGGTGAATTGCAAAAATATTGTACATAGTTAAGGATCTAATTGATGTCAATGTTTAATAAACAAGTTACTTTTCCTTTGTGTAACAAAGATTAACCATACAATTGTACAACTAATTTTCGTTCATGAAGGAAAAATAATTTGTTTCAGTTAAACTTTGACTTCAATTAGGTCCTTATATTATATGTACAATATTTTTGTAATTCACCCTGGTGTCTGTCATAAGTTAGGTACAAATAAACCATCTAAAGTTATACGCAGGTATGTAAAATGTTGTAGTTATTTTGTTTTTTTTGGCGTGACAAACCAGGACTTAACGTGCCGCGTGCTAATGAAGGAAAGGTAGGTAGGTACCTATCCGGTCGTAACTTTGCCATTGTTCAGTTAAAGCCGCGCGCGTCTCGCGACTACTGTCGCTATTACTGTAGACACTGAAAACGTATGGCACCGCTTCTGCGGTTAGCGACCGACGACTGAGCGAGTCGCGGGGCTGACCCGCTAACCACGGAAGCGGTGCGATAAGTTTCGCAGTGTCTGCTACCGTCGCGAGCCGCGCGCGTCTGTCGCAACGGCCGCTACCTAGTACGCATGGAGGTCAACCTTTAACTATTCGTATGCCGGAGGGGCTCGCACACATGTACCCGTCGTGTGCCTTGTTTCGTATCCGTACCCGCGCTGTCGTATGCCGGAGGAGCGCGCACGCGTACCCCTTGTCTGCCGAGACTTTATGTCAATAGAGAGCGCGACTGTAAGGGTTTAGATTGGGGACGGATACGGTACTAGACAAACGAGGCTATAAGTACGGATACGGAACAAGGCATATGACGGGAACAATTGTGCGAGTCTTTCCGGCATACGATGGCTTTAGTAGAGCGGGGTCCGTCCGGATCGCTACCACCATCTTATCCATTAACCAACCGCCAAGAAACAATGTTCGCATTGTTGTGTTCTGCTGTGGGGATAAGACAACCGGTTACATTATTAGCATAGGGGCATTCCGTCTTAATCCACGTGCGTTGGCAACGCATTTGAGGTCTTAGGATTAAAGTCTTGTGAATTCAAATGTGTATGGATCTCAGGTTTGACTTAACATCAGGTGGCCTGAGTTTTAGTGTGCCTTCTCCTTATCATTAGAAAAAGAAACGATGGTACAGGTACGGATACGGGACTAGGCATACGAAGGGTTATGTGCTCGCTCGCGCTCTATGACGGACAACCCCCGACTGATGCGGTTCGCTACGGCTCCTCGAGCAGTCAGTATTACAAGCGGCGCGCCCCACGCGCATTGGTTGCCCACAGACTATAGGATCTACCTATTCTTTGCAGATACATTAACCGGACACTAAGCCACGTCCAACATGGCGATGCCGCAGCTGGACCCCGCTAAACTGCAGCTGGTGCAGGAGCTAGAGATCGAGATGATGTCGGACATGTACAACCGGCTTGTCTCGGCCTGCCACCAGAAGTGCATACCTGTCAAGTACCATGAGCCAGAACTAGGTTAGTCTGTTTATATCTCAGCCAGCCTCTATGTTTTAACCATCTCATCAACGGTAGAATCTTTTGCCGAATCCGTGCGGGATTAGGGTGCGATTAACATATCGTTTTAGGTACGAGGGTGACCAGAATGGCCTTGCAGCTTAACCGATTCCTTCCTGTTTTCATCGCTGGAACCAAGCAATTTGTTAACCAGTGAGGAGCGTCAAGACATAAGAACTACGGGTCGATTTGTGAGAATCGAACACCCGATAACAAACGTAAAACATTCAAAAAACCAAGATTTACTATAGTTATTCTTAGTTTAGGGTTATCCTTGGTGTGCTATTAAATTTCTACTTTCGAGCGCTCGATTTCTCAAAATCGCCCCTGTAGAAAGCCTAAGCCTTCTAAAACCACAATAATTTCCCTGTTTTATTGCCATTTTTAAACATCAAACAAAAATATATCATCAAATATAAATAAATAAATAAAGGAAGCCTTCTCATATTATTGATGAAAGAAAACAAAAGCAGCTTTCTACAATTTTAATCGTTAGCGATAAAAAAAATATGGACACTAACGTTGTACATAATGACTTATTCATGACATGCATTTTACAATTTTAGAGATAATAATTATGTAGAAAGCTGCTGTCTTCTTTATTTATGTCTTTCCGTAGGTATAAATGCTTCTTTTTTTACCCGTATTGATTTTTCCGTGTCGTATCTAGGTAATACTGTCTACGAATCCGACTAAGTTCGAAAGAACGGAGCCTATAATTATTATATAGCCAAGTGACGATAGTGTTAGCGTTTATAGAAGCGCTAATATGTTCACCCCTATCTTAACTAATAATCGAGAGCGAGACGGTTGGTGTCGTTGCGTAAACGTTTGAAGATACGAATGCCGCCGCTTTCTTAGGCTTTCGATTGGCCGAGATTACCTAACATTCGCGTGGCTCAGTTTGTGTTTACCTAAAGCTGGGTACGAAACTGAGCGGCTCCGCGTGGTGCATTCTCGCCCCGCGCGGCGAGCTGCTCGCGTGCCAAATTGTTGCATATAAACATGCGAGGGCGAGGCAGCATGCTCGCCGCGAGCCGACATTTCAATTTGGCGTCGGATACGATGACAGCCGCGGCTGCGATATCATAATTCACCGAATTATTAACAAAAATAAGAAACCGCCTCGGTGGTAAAGACTCGCGCGCGTCGCCAGCAGACACGTTAGAACTTGTCGTTTTACCCACGGCACGCTCGGATACACGTCCAAATTACGCGAGGCTTTTGAGGACGGTCAAAAGACAGACTCTCGACGGCTCGCCGCGCGTCGCGCGCCCGCTGTTCGCGCACAGCGCGAGAGCGCGTACGAATTTGAGCAAACTAGGTGAGCCGTCCGTTCCTCAACCCGAGGCTGCTCTAATTCGTACCCACCTTAAAGTACAGTATGATCGATTATTTATGAAACTGTTGTCAATTGTTAAAACTATTATTACAGGAAAAGGCGAGTCTGTCTGTCTGGACCGATGCGTGGCAAAGTACCTGGACGTCCACGAGCGGATTGGCAAGAAACTGTCCAACATGTCCTCGGGAGAGTCGGAGGATTTGACCAAAATCAACTTACAGGAGAAGAAATAGTTGTCGCGCCTCGCAGTGGATCGTTAGCAAAAAATAATTTATATTAACTGAGTGTGGGCTCGAACCTATATTTTAAGTATTGTTTATGCACCAAAAGCAGGGTTCTTGCGGAAAACCTTGGAGTACCTCGAATTATGACATGCCTCAGGTGATATAATGTATTTTATTTAGCTTTTTCCATATTTGGCACTTTTAGAATTACAGTGACCTAATTGAAACATTTTCAGCTTTCGATTTCGAGTCATAAATTTAGTACTATAAAATATTTGGATTAGGTCACTATAATTCTAAAGATGCGATTTGTTTGCATGAACTTTTTAAATGCCAATGTCATCGATATCTACGGATAAATCTACGTTAGACAGCGCAAAATAAACTTTCGTACGATTCCCAGCTGATAGCGTATTAGTGGTTGGTTTCGCAGGTATATGGAGTTACTGCACACTGTGACACTATACACAAGTTCTCAAACGGGAGGTATTACAGGAGAGCCCACACCAAAACGTCAGTTTAACATTACTGTATGTTTGATACCTTGACGCTCAAAAATATTATTTAATGATAAATGGTAATGGTGGACGAGGAACTTGAATTAATTCTACTTGATCCTGGTACTGGTGTGACAGTGTCTTGTGGACGATTCATTGTTAGTTGCTTTTAGTTTTAAAAATCGTAAAATAGATATTTCGTTGTTTAGATTTCGGCTATTACATACAAATTGTGAACTCAAACTTATTGAAATGCATTTTGTTTTAGTAAATGAAGGTGATTTTCTTAGTGAGTGAGTGTTAGTTAACTGTTGGAAATAAAAGAACACAATCGATTTTGACTTTTTATTTCATGACATTATTTTTTATTACAATAGAAAATAAAACCAGATAAAGCTCACAATTTTATAAGTCTGGAAACTCGGGAACTACTCGGGAATCACTATGATTCCGAAACGTGTTGGACTGTTCACGACTTATGTTCGTGAATTTTAGCGGTTTTTTCTTCAATATACAAATAAACGTCATGTTTACTCAAATTTACCTAACTACACAAATCTACAAATAACTAATCTATTAATGAATTCATTGCACACAATACTAAAGTGAAAAACTTAAAAAAGGAACAGGACATAATTAGACATTCCATATTTGTAATTGGACGTATCCCATATTTTATGTCTATACATAATTAAATGTCAGAGTTCCCTTTTTAAGTTTTTACTACTTATTTTTTTGTACTTAGGGCTTGACCAAATCCATGTTCCGGCGAATAAGATTTGACAAGCTGACCTAAAACATAAATATTAGCGCAGAAAAACACAACACTCTTTAGCCAAATAAGAATAAAAACTTCCCTACATTTGAACTCTAATAAATAAGCAAAGAATAACCAGCCTCCTTGTGCGAAAACCCATACCAACATTAAGAACACAGCGTTGGCCGGTCTCAATTGAAAAGTGTGGACTACTAAAGGCAGCAAAGACAAAAACCAAATAAAATACTGTGACGTCATTACACTATTAAACGCGACCAACACTACCGCTTGGAAGAACAATGCGAAAGGCAAAGTCTTCGAGTCACATCCGAAAGTCAAACTGGCGACGAACAAAATGATACACTCAAATATTTTCGAAATCCACTTAACAATATCGAAAGCCAACTGATCCATAGTCAAGTAAGAATAGTAGAATAGCACAGAAAAGTTATGCCTCGTGTCTTTCCTAAACAAATGGTATATGTAGGTTTCAAATAAGAACTCATAGCCGTACATTAGATACATTCCGTAAGTCAACAGGAATAAAGTCGCCACGCAACTCGAAGCTAAAGTGATTTGCTTAGTGTTGGGGAGAAGCGAGATAACGCCATCTTTGAGCGATGTTCTTCTATTAATCTTGTATTCACCCAAAGATAAATACATGGGGAAACTAAACGCCAAAGGGTATAAACGCAAATGTATGGAAATACCTAGCAACATGCCAGATAAAACAAATTTCAGGGAAGACTTTACTGCGTCGGTTTGTAACAAGAGTATTGATAGAATAATGAAGAAGCATGGCAGGGAATCTGCGTTGCCTCTGGTAGAAATACCTATGCTAAGAGGATTGTAAAGCCAGAACAATGAACAATAAACGGAAATTTTCGATAAATCTTTACGTCCCAACTGACACTGCACCAAAGATTTAACGGCAATAGTAACCAGAATATCGAATACAGAAAAGAGAATTTTTCCAAAATGTTTGCTGACAATGATATTTGGGACCAAAAGGTACGCAATCAAAGGACTGTATCTGTATGTATGACGTTTGTATGGGGAGTTTCCGTTGACGACATGCCTAGCCGCATCAGTGAATACTTTATAGTCAACATCTGTGTAAGGGACGTCGTAAAGGTTATCATGTATGTCCCCGTACACTATTAAAGAAAGTCTTATTACTGTGCCTACAAAAAGGTGGTATTTAAAAGGCAAATCTATAAACTCTTTAAGCTTCATTTTAGATCCTTGTTTTCATGTCCTTGGCAGCAGCGTTGAGGCAAGTTTTGAATTCTTGGAACTCTTTAACACAACTGTCCTTGTTCACTTTGTCCTCCAGAAGCAAGACACACCGAGCATACAAAGTGCTCTGTTTTGCGCACTTCGCGAAAATTAAAGGGTATTTAGCGAGTCTTTCTCTTGCCCTGGACACAGATTCCATAGTAGATAATTATTAAGGAATATATTTAAAGCTCGTTTTCAGGATTGGTTTGTCTCCTGGTTAAAGTGGTCGGAGGTTCGGAGAAATCAAATGGGTCTCTGGGTCTAAAGAAAATGTCGTACAACGGCTTCGAGAAGAAAATGCTCAGCCCCAACACAGAGAATGTCACTTGGAACGTCTTCGGGTATCTAAAGATCCAACTCCTTTTGCCAAGTGGTTGGATGCGGCGACGATTTTCCATTATTTTCTGAAATGATAAATAAATAAAATAAATAAATATCACAGGACACACACAAATTGACCTAGTCGCAAACTAAGCTCTAGGCTTGTACTATGGGTACTAGACAACGATAAATTTACTAATATTGAGAAATGTATACTTAAATACATAGAAAACATCCAAAACTCAGGAAAAAAATACTCGTGCTCATCACACAAACATCTGCCCTTTCCGGGATTTAAACCCAGGAATAGTAGTTGGTCAATAGTAGTTGGAGAGTCACTACCAACTAGGCTAGCGTGTCGTAGCGTGGCTGGGTCTAAAAAAAAGGTTTCATCGAAGTTTACCATAAATTCTCGTAGCTTTATATCTAAAAAATAATTCGAGACGATTGGCACTAGGATCACGTTCAGGACTGAGTTAAGCAGATCAACATAGTTTATCGCGTCTGTTCTTTGTTATTATAAACCGACATGACGATGTTCATTTATTTGCTAATTGTTATCTGTTTCTACAAAAAGAGATAACCATTTGAGCCAACGGCATAAAATACGCCCAGTCTATCTCAGCAGCAATACGTTAAAAGCAATATTAATCAAATGCACCCGAAGTAGAATGGTTCTTTGAACCGCGTGGTCTCATTACAGGGAGCACGACACGACAACCCACAATCCCACCTCTGTTAAAAATGTTTGATAAGTATTGGCATTCTATGGAAGGATGTTATTATTTGTATGTAAAACGGAGTTGGGAGAGAACAAGGAAAGCAAACCCCACATCAGCAGGTATTAATGGGAGAGGGTAATATCCCATGGGGAGAGAGGTACTTTTATAAGGGTATTAAAATGTGAAAGACGGTAACTTAGGGTCAAAGCGGCAACAGATCTGCACTATACTGTAGCTCTATTGCTACTCTACTGTTCCGTTGTACGGATAACACAATCGGTAAAATGACTAGCATACAGACACTTCATCTCAGTTCTCAAAGTTGGCATATTGTGCTCGTCCAAGGGTCTCGTCCCATTGCGATTGCTATCAATGGGGACCCGTCTATATGCTTGATCGCCTTCTCGGCGAAAGAACTATAAGGCTATAAAGATAACAGGGTTTGTCGGAAAACCTCAAAGAGTTTACATCGTACACCGCTGCCTTTTAGCTTACATAGGAAACAAAGTGATATCATGACGGTAGCGTAATATAGAAAACTAAGGCCAGTACCTTGAATTCTATAGAATTGGCCGTTGGCCTAGTTGAGAGCGAACCTGCCTCCGAAGCCTGCGGTCCTGGGTTCAAATCCCGGTAAGGGCAGGTATTTGTATGATGAGCGCGAATATTTGTTCCTGAGCCTTGGATGTTTTCTATGTATATAAGTAGGTATTTCTCTATTTAAGTATGTTTATCGTTATCTAGTACCCATAGTACAAGCCTAGAGCTTAGTTTGGGACTAGGTGAATTTATGTGAGATTGTCCCCTGTCCCCCTGATATATATACAAAAACTGGGGATTTCACAGACAAAGCGAACATTAGCATCAGCCTCAGTTAGTCTCAAACGTACCTCGACCTCTGGCGTACCTACGCCACGCCACGCCAAGCCGAAGTGTCGTGCCTCGGAGAAAGGTCGTGACCCTCGTAGACCGACAATGAGTTGAGCTTAAGACAGCACGGACGCATCGAACACTAGCATCAGTCTCCTGTTAGTCGCAGACGTACCTCGAACTTGGACGCGGATCGTATGCCGGCGTGTACTCCCTCGGATCCAGGTTGTAGCCCTCACAAACCAATGACTGGGGCTTGAACTTGACGCAGCACATACGCAACGACTCAAACACTTGGTGGCACAGTGCTTCTTTAAAGTTGTTTACTGAAAGTAAAAGTGACACCTTAATTACACATAAATACAAATACTACAATAAAAATACGGTATCGTCTTGGGTCGTAGGTACCATTAGATTTTTGTCAAGTTCTTAACTGGTTCCCTGTCCCATGAGGCACATGTGTCTCATGCGTGACTTTTCTGGTACGTCCTGAGGCACATGTGCCTCATGGCCAGTGATGTAGATAATGCAGTTGTTCTTTCGATAAATAATAAATTTTGGTACGTATTATAAGTAGTATTACCTACATTATTTTTATTTATGACCCACATTTAAATAACCAATGACACACAAACACAGGGCTGCGATAGCAAGCTAAATCTGAAATGCTAGATACAAAAAAGAATAGTATTTTCAATCAATTTAACTTAAGAAGTAAAAGAAGTAATAAAAAAACGTAAAATTTCGCATATATTCATTAACTAGCGACCCGCCCTCGCTTCGCTCCGGATTAAAGTATTATACATATAAACCTTCCTCTTCAATCACTCTATCTATTAAAAAAAACCGCATCAAAATCCGTTGCGCAGTTTTAAAGATTTAAGCATACATAGGGATATAGGGACAAAAAAGCGACTTTGTTTTATACTATGCAGTGATATCGAGTCTGAGTACGTTTATTGTAAGTAAAGATACCTTTTTTCGTTTAATGTACATATTTCATTTCCTTACTTTCAAAGTTATCAATATAACCAATATACCTATCTAAGTGTCATAAAATACATGAAGGTAAATGGCGTTTCTTACACGAAACTTTATGAGCATTTAATGACATTATTAGTCACTAATACGCTAATAAACTTCATAGTCTGTTTGTGCAAAATATGGTTACAAAATTATAAACAAGTCTTTTTAGAGTTGTTAGTTTACTGTAGGTCTGCCTACTCCTTTAGAAATTGATCTGTTTATTTATTACGCACATTCACTATTTGCCCCGTTTGATATTCTCAATTTTACTTGTTTTCTTTCAGGCGACTAGAATCACGAAAATCACGAAAGAGAAATTATGAAAATTATGAAGGTTAAACATGTCTACTACAATAGGCCAGGGTTTCCACTCGTTTGTACGTGCAAATTCGGGTCTTAGTAAATGGTCATCTGGGGTTCTAGACAAAACGCTTCGATATCCAGTGTCGAAATTGATTATCGACCAAATTTAGATACGAAAGTGACAAATCCTGATGAATCCTTTTTTCGCTATAAATAGTGCAGTTTTACAGCATAAACAACAGAAAAGGAAGTTAGTAGTATAATTAAAAAGATTTATTTTGACATTTGGTAATGAGATTAATGAGACAAATTTAAAACTTGACAAAAAATAAATGGACGACCAATAATACTAGATATTACTAAAGTGTATTGTTTAATAATTTTGTTGTGCATAACAGGGTTCAAATTAAACATTTATTACTATTTTCATCTTTGTAGATTACATTATAAAATAAATAAATAAATAAATATCAGGGGACAATCTCACACAAATTAACCTAGTCCCAAACTAAGCTCTAGGCTTGTACTATGGGTACTAGACAACGATAAACATACTTATTAAGAGAAATAAATACTTAAATACATAGAAAACATCCAAGACTCAGGAACAAATATTCGCGCTCATCACACAAATATCTGCCCTTACCGGGATTTGAACCCAGGACCTCTGGCTTCGGAGGCAGGGTCACTACCAACTAGGCCACCGTGTCGTCAATTATGATCGCAATAAAGTATTGAGTATTGAGTACTGTCTCATTTAGAACGGTGAAACTTCTAATAGTTTTACCGGTATATGTATAATGAGTATGACGGGAGTCAATAATGATCGGCGCGGTTGACACATGTGGTTAAAAGGTAAAGCGGAACAACGTGCGGCGCACGGTCAAGCTACGCATGAAATGACGTCACTGGTACACGCGCAATGCCCGTGCACGTCAGCGCGCGTGGCTATATGCAATTCACCGCAAGCGCTTACAATTATAACAACCGCCTACCGCCATCAGTCAACACGTTGGCAACAACAGTATTTTTGTGCGCGAGAGTTGTTCACGTGGATAAAGATAATATCAGAAGCGAAACGCTACAATTTTATATTTAAGACACACCACGTCTAATTTACGTAACTGTAGATTAGTGTAGGTACGAGATACGTAAGTGTGTAAATGTTTAGTCTTCAATTAAGAGATACCGATCTTCGCTAACGGGTACAACCAGTACATATCAAAATGCATAAATTCAAAATATACCTACGGTTAGAATTCGTTAAGTTAAAATACCGCAAATCAAAATATGTTGTTAGTACTTAACATAGGGTTAAAACTCTTAAGCTTGGAATTTTATGGTTCCTAGTCATTATCAAAACGTCCAAACTTAACATTGATAATAATTGTGTCTTGGCCGTTACGCTACCGTCACATGGGCGTGTTCATTACTTTTCGACGTTCATTACGTAACGAAACCGCCGATCTACATATTTTGACCGCTTCGGAGTAAAATGCACAAAACGCAAAATGTACAGCTACACGCAAAACGTACCTAAGCAATGCCGAAATGTACATAAGCATATGGTGAAACATGCGGAACTTAGAAAAAGCAAAAAGTACATTCGTAAAATGTAAAAATCGGTTATTTATTTTTTATTAATACTTCTACAAACTGGTTTATGCGACTAGATTGTAAACAAGTAAAGAACACTGGATAATATGTAACATAATGCGCACATCCTTAAAAAGTAGCACAGCATGCTTTGAAAGTAAACAGTTATAAAAAATGAATCTAACTTACTACCTACTAATATTTTACAAAAAAGCAATAATGAGCCAAAACTTAAGTTAAAATCAAATATAAAGTAACAGCTAAATGTGAGATTGTCGAAGGGATTTAACACTAAAGCCTTGTTCGGACTAGGCTAGTATTTTAGTCTAGTGGCGAGTAATTTAGTAGCTAAACGTGTCTGAACACCAAAAAATTAGTCGAGTGGATTAGTAAGCAATTTAGTCGAGTCAATCTATTTTATTCTATTTTTTTTAGTAGTCTAGTAGCGAGTAGCACCCCCACCACGCGTCCGTGCTCACTCGGCCGCCGGCTAAACAAGTCCGAACCTGTCGATTTAGTCGAGTTCATTAGTTGACGTGAAAATGTCGTTTCGCTGGAGCGAGGAAACTACTTTAAAATTTGTTTCCAATTATATTGAACATGATTGCTTATGGAATGTTAAGTCCCCGTGTTATAAAAACAAAGAGAAGAAACAATCCGCATACTTGGATATAGAAAATAAGATGAATATAGCCGGATTTGGTGAAAAGGAAATAAAATTGAAAATTAAAAACATCAGGTTAGTGAATAATGGTATTATTTTATTTCAAATGCTAATTCCTTTAGAAGACAATTAGTACCTCCTAGGTCATTTCTTCTATTGATCCATTTTCGTATCCACAGCTTCTTTTTATTAATCACGCAAATTTCCTCATTCACCTCTTCTAAAATAGCCGTTACGATTAGCTTTATCAGTTTATTGACTTTATTACGCTGTAGGCTGTTCATTTTGCAGAGTACCACTGACTTGTGAGCTTTACTCGACAGTAATGCGAACGATTTTTAGGCAGTAGCGAATAGTTTAGCTACTAAATTACTCGCCACTAGACTAAAATACTAGCCTAGTCCGAACAAGGCTTTAGTCTTTGCCTGTTCTTCATTTTAGCGGAGGCCAAAGAAGGACCAAAGAAGGACAATGCACACTAGTCGCAAAATGTACATTAAGCAAAACGCAAATGCGATGCGATGCGCAATGCGCATCCTATACGCATAATGCACAAAAAGCTAAAAACGTTGCTGTTCAAGTGGTTGATCTATGATCTATTGATGAATGATGAATTCAGGCAGTAAGGTACTCTGAGTAGACACATCTGCAGTTTTAGAAACGATCACAAAGTGAAATTATATTTTATGTCTCACGATTATCAACCATTAATCGTGTTTATTTAGTTTAGACTTAACTTATGGAAAGTTTCAACGTATACTCCTCGCTTTTTGTACATTTTGCGAGTAGTGTGCATTTTCCGATTTGTAAAATTTGCGTATGTACTTAGGTACTTTTTGCTTTGTGTACGTTCCTCGTGTTTCACAATACCTATGTGTTGGGTACATTGTGCATTTCGTGCATTTTGCTCCGTAGCGATTTTGACTAAGTTGTAGAGTTAGTGAAGTTAGGTCTTGTAGAGTTAGGGCGTGTAGAGTTAGAAGCTTGTCTCTACATGAGATCTGATCTGTCTTGGCAAACATTTTACATGAAAACATATATTTTCAACTTGAACATTGTTCACATATGCATTTAAATGATATGTACTTAATTTCGACTATTACGCGAAACGTAGGAATAATGATTGTTATTTTTTTCAAATATCCATTTTTCTGTTCTATACTAATATTAATAAATATATAAAAGTTTGTGAGTTTGTGAGGTTTTAGGGGGTAATCTCTGAATGTAGGTACTGAACCGATTTTGAAAATTATTTTACCAATAGAAAGTCACGTTATTTATGAGTGTCATAAAAATGATTTATTTTTATACGCGGACGGAGTCGCGGGCAACAGCTTAGTCTTATATTAAGTTTTGTAAATTTATATATTTTTAATTATGCTTTATACATATATATACACCACAGAAATCTATATTAACATAACAGTTCAGCGAATATATTACTCGTAATAACGTTTTCTATTCCAATGCGAGCTATCAAAACCTATCAACTCTGATGGAGTTAAAATGAATCAATTGCCAAGTTACGCAACGCCACTCACCATTTTAAATTGATCTGCGTATTTTATGACTGAAATTAGTCAGCTATTGTTCTATGTCTAAATCGAATGTCCCGTCCTTTAATACCTACCGGATAATAATCTACAGAGGCGTCCACAAAAAGGCTTCCACCCACACATACGAGTAATGCTAATGTCACTGACTTCCCAGCAAAACATTTGGTAGCTTTCTTTCTCATTTGTTAAACAACTGTAGGCTGATTCCTTATTACGTAACAGCGACCCGTAAGTCTGTCTCAAGACTGAAACGCTCATCTCTCGCGTTAAAAGTTAAGTATTTTGAGATCAAAAGACATGTCTATGCTACTAGGCTACCGACGCGACGGCGCTACTTCTAATCTTTCTTTATTCATGTGTTACCAAGTTTACGGTTATCTCATTAGTGTACCGCATACCTACCTAATGCTAATGAGCCAAGCCAAGCCAAGGATTTTTGTAGCGGGTCACGGGCTTATAGTGGAAATGGGCAGGCAATTTGGCTAGACGGGAAGGTGGCCGGTGGACGAGGGCAACATCAGAGTGGCGATCAAGGCAGGGAAAGGGGTCACTCGGTGGACCATCTGCGGATGGTTAGATAATCTGGCTGATTTATGAGGAGAGAGCTGGATGAGGCAAGGGCATGACCGGACAGTTTGGCGCTTGAGAGAGACCTGCTATACCCGATAGATTGGATGGAAGTTTACGGAGCGCGATCTCACACTTCACTCCATATCCAATATTGTCTTGCCTCTGGAACTAACCAAACCTTTATACAAATAGGAGCATCCTATATAAATACTATATATAGGATGCTGCTAGTGACAGATCATTATAAACACCTATAAAGTACAATCCCTTAATAGGTATGTAGTCTGAAAAGTGACGAAATACATTAATTGCCTATGATTCCGTTTAAGTGAAGTTATATTATAATATAAGTGTTACTCGTATGTACATGAACTTTGAGTTCCGTTCTCGAATACCAACATTAGTATCTGACTAGGTATGGCAGCTTATTGAGTGTCCTTGGTTAAACATATAAATAAATAAATAAATAAACATCTACGGCATCAATGATTTGTAATTTCCTATTTAAACGACTAGATGGCAAGTAGGTAGCAGGTACCTAAGGGTGTTTCTGGGATCTCTAATATTACCTTTATAATATTTATTACTGTTGGCTTGCTCGATCTGGACCATTTTCTTTTATGGCAAGGCAAATGAGCATACCTGATGGTAAATGAGATTTTGGACCCGTAACGTCCAATCATCTTTTCTGATGCAAGAAAGCGTTACATATTACAATAACTCACTTGTCCTTATCACGACGCGTTTATAAATATGTCAAATGCATCCCATCGATAGAGGAATATAGCGATCCCCAATTGGATAGGTAGTCAGTGAGCTGTCTCTCGTGGGCAGGTTACCAAATCCCAACCCATAACCATGAAATTTCATTTTCGAAACAGAATACTTTACGTGCCCCAGACGCCAACGACGTCATATGCCGACACCGCGCCGATACAAAATGTACGGAGCGTACTGACTGCTCGGCGTCCCTAGCCCCGAAACCCGACGACGTGATTTGCCGGTTAAAGGTCACAGCACACATATCAACTCGGAAAGGGATCGTCACCCTATCAACTCGAGCCGTTCAGTATCATTTGTATGAAACTCCCTACTGCAACGCAGACTAATCAGTACCGTAACGGCATCGCCTCGCCTTGTATGAATGAGGCGAGGCGATGCCGATCCGTTGCCGAGCGGGTATGTCTGCGACAACCCTAAAGGGTTAATTGTTTTTCACTCAAATATATCAAAGCGATAATTGCCTATCGTATTCCATTCACTTTTATCAATTAAATTGACTGGTATAAGTGGGCGGCTCGCAATCTGAATCGTTACAATATTTTAACGTTACCACGTCATCGCCGGCCAGTCGATAAGCTTCGATAAGCGAAATCTGGGAACATTCACCCGTATTTCTATGTAAGTAATATTTATGCGAAAAAAAAGTCGGTGGAGGTCTTCCGAGGGCAAGAGCAATAAAGGAAAACTTTCATATATATATTACATTTTATTAACAATATGATATAATCGACATGCGCTCTTAATCTCATTAGAAAAAAAAGATACTTAATCCTTTTATACAATAAAACACTAAAACCAAACAATAAGATATACATATAACAGAATAATGTTTTACATAACATGGACTTTCCCCTATTTATAATGAATAACTGTTGCGGGCCGCAGCTCCGGACTCGGCCAGAATCATCATCCATCACAAATGAATTAAAGCAAAATCTGTAATATAGATTAAAAGCAAAGCAGAATACAATAAAAGTGGACCCATATTTTAACAAATAATGTTCAATTTTCAAGCCCTCGTCCCCCCGCGGCCCGCCAACTCTTCAAAACCTATTCTACTATTTAATCATAGTTATTACCATAATTATACAATTTTAGTATACTTTTTACAGACAATTAGTCTTTTAGATTCACTTCAATGCCGTTGCCGAGGTTTTATATAAATATGGCACCTGTTCGGTAGCCATGGTTTTGCCGTGGTATTATAATCTCTCAGGGCCAGATGCATCAACTTGGTTAGCTAAAAGTAAAAGCACCTATTATGGACAATGCTCCAGTGACAAACATTAACTTTTTTTAAATGAAATCTTGGCAATATCGAATATTTCATTCTAATAGTGGTAATCCCGAATAAATTAATCTAATTATAACGCTAAAAGCATAATTATATCAATCTCAGAAGCTTATATTTATGTAATTGTTCATAATTAGAGCACTGTCCATAATAGGTTTTACTTTAAACACTATTTAATATAACAGTTCCATACATTTTGTCATAGCCAAACTGAACTTGAGCACAAATTAACCTTTTTAGCTACAAGACGCCCTTATTTACTTTTTGTCGCTAACTTGGCCCGTGCACCCGTAGGTATTATACGGCTTAGCGTGTCTACGACCTAGGAACAGCTGCATGATCACCAAGGTTAAGTGTCAGGCCAAGTTGCAATCGTCAGAAGGTTCGTCAACTAGGTTTCACGAGAAAATAACACCCAGGGTCCCTAGCCAAGATGTAAACGCTCCTAACGTTTTTCTTTTCTATCGCTAAAAATGTATGGGATGACAGTCGACCACGTGGTTTATCGAAACGCACGAGAATGTCATCCCATACATTTTGAGCGATAGAAAAGAAAAACGTTACGAGCGTTTGCATCTTGGCTAGGGCCCCTGATAGCAACAGTGTTGGGCGAATGTCGGGCGCTTCGACCGCAGTCTTCACATATTATTCTGGCGAAAATAATGAGAACTACCAGCTACTTCTGTTTTAAAAGGAAGCAGAACCAGGGGGTAGTTTCATTTTATTAAAATGAAAAATGAATTTGATAGTTTTACCTAGAGCTATATTTAAAGACGACAACAACGGCGGTTGGAACGCAAAAGAATCGCCCAGTTTCGTTGTAATGGTCAATTGATACGTACGCCGTTGATTGGTATAAATTGAACCAGAGTGCAGTTTCGTACACTGCACTCTCGCTTTCCGATAATAAAAATATATTGTATAAAAAACAAATCACTATGCATAGTGAAAACGACCTCTGATTCCGTCAGTGCATGACCATATCTAAATTCACAAATTAGTGACACAAAACTATCGCATTTTTATGATATTTGTTATTAGTCACAGATATCACTACTATGTGAAAGATAGCAACATTCGGTAATAACGTAAGTTAAAACCATACATAAAAAGCTATTCTACCTGATGATAAGTAATACTTGAATTAAATGTTAACACTAATGAGATTACATCTCATTCACACACTTGTATGGAATATGATCTTGGTACAGTCAGCATTATAAATAGATGTTTAGTTTTACATAATTGTTGCTGTAACATCTGGTTTGAACTGTCATACAAAAAGGTCAAATAAGTGAATGCAACCAAATATAAAAGTAACAATTTACCTATGACATTGACTATACACAGTTCTAACTATGGTGACTTAACCGTGGCAAAATGCAATAAAATTTAGTTTTTTGCTGCAATCATGCGTAACCTGACTTACGGTAATCACCTCAACACTTAATACATTGGGTATGAACACAAACCAAAATATGTAACAATACTCACTACAGTGAATAGCTTTTAGATAACAATTTTCTGTAATACAGCACATTGAACAAACAACTGCTTGATAACTCTTGATAGTACTCTTGATTGGCAATAATGAAGCCATTTATTAACTACTGGGTATTATAACAGAAAGTTTCTACCCTATATTTATTTGATTTTATTAATTATTGTAGCAGTCCTTTCAATTGTTCACAAAAACTGCTTTAGCAAGTTTATTCAAATGTACAACACTCCACATATTAAAATATTATTTTACAATCCTTCTTCTGAATTCAAATTACACCTAGCTTCCACATTGTTCCAGTCTTTTTCTTTAAAGTGTTGATATTGATGTTCTCTTTGATAAATAAGCAATTAGTATATTTATACATAACTGTACATAAAAGTTCTTTTGACTTTCCTTAACAATTTCCCTGGAGCTCTACCATACCTACCTTGATAATGGTTTCTGATTATGAAATATTTTTTAATTTAACAACTGACGAAAGCATTACTCTGTGGTACTTTTGTAAAAGCTACATCTCTTGCTCTACCTCTTATGCTTAGAGCAAGGCAACATAATGGGAGATTTACATTAGACAACCAACAAGAAACCAGTCAATTTTAAACATTTTAGATCTATTTCTCCTGCTCCAAATTTATTAAAATTGACTTGATTGGTTCTAGCTATGACCCAAATGTAAATATGCCATAATGTATCTAACACTGGCAACACTGACCAGTAGCAGTAAGATGACATTGGAATACAGTCATTCAGAAACTACTTGACTTTGAAACCTTTACACAATTGTCTTCATATATGAAAACACACAGTTCATGTTGTCAACCGCTGAAAGGTCAACAACACATTTACTTCTGCGCTATTGACTTGGTTCAGCCTCCGCACTCTCTGATCGGCTTATAGATGCAGGCTTCTCAGCAATCTGTGGTTTTTCAGCAACTTGAGGTTTCTCTGCTATTTGAGGTTTCTCAGCTAGAAGTGGTTTCTCAGCAAGAATCGGCTTTTCATTTACAATAGGTTTTTGTGCTGCAGGTTTTTCAGCAGTCTTCTCATTTTTTGCAGGAGTTTCATTAGATTCAACTTCTCGATCATTCTCAATATGAGAATTGGACATTTTGTTTGTTATTTCATCAGATTTTTCTTGCTCCATTTCATCTGGCTTGTGGGTATCTCCATCAATGTGAAGTGGACCTTGCGGATGGGAGTTTTCTTGGTGCAAAGGGGAGATGGCACTTCCTGTATTGTCTTCATGCACTATGTTCTGCTGCCTATTGGGTTCAGATGGATGTGACAGTGTTTGTGGCAAGTGAGGGTTATGTAATAGCAATCTTGATTTGTCACTCTTTCTCCATAAAGTTACTTCCTGCTGCTTGAAGTAGCGTCGATCTTCTGTATCCATCAGTACAAGATTCAAATAGTACCGCACTGAAAATTTATTATTAATATCCCTCATGGTTGGAGTTAAGTCATATCCAGCTAGGAACACTCTTATTGGTATGCTCTCCCCTCTCACAGGAGCTCCATCCATGATCTCATATTTTGCCACCGTCTCATTCTCTGTGAATGTGTTAGGCCCTGACCCAGTTGTCTCCCGTTTGATTATGGAGATTTCCATGTGTTTAATCTTAATGCGGACTAATAAGAAGTAAATCTTACCAACTATTACATCTTTCAGATGGTACTTTGATTTGTTGTACTCAAACTCTATATGGAGGCAGTCCTCTATGCCCACCTCCATTTTTATAGAGTTGAGGACGTCCGGGTAGCTGCAGAGCGTGTGGACAGCGATGTCGACCTCTTTAACGATGTCGGTGAGGCGGCGAACGATCGTGGCGCGGAGGAAGTACCTGAGCCTGACGTTGGCCCCTGTGTATACTTCGTACGGTTTTTCCACGTTCGCAAACTCGAAAGGATACGACGTGTGTTGCAGCAGGTCACCCGGACGCGCAAGCTCCTTCACAAGAGATATAAATTCATGATGGTTACCTCGGTCGTAGAACAGTTCGATCTGCCCTATTAGTTCGACCTTGATTCCCTGGTGCTCAAGCTTCGACCCCGGCTTCCGCAGGGTTACGTTCACCCGCCCCGAAACAGTTTCGCCATCGTAATACAACAGTAACTTCTCCTTTTTGCCGTCATCCGTTTTCACCTCCGCTACCTTCCGCTTGTCAGCATCGTCGAATACGATTTCTATATCGGCGGTTTGTCCGAATCCGAAAAAACTCATTTTTACACTGAACTGTTACGTGGGCTTCAGGAAACTTTTTACGCTATAATCCACTAGAACAATCACGTTTTATTTAAGAAAAACATTGAAAAACGGCGATGAAACGCCCGCGAATCTGCAGAGGCGATTGAAGGTTGAAGCAAAGATGGCGACTAAATTCATGTCGGCTGTCGGCCGAGCGGTTGTTAAATGAAATAATTTGTTAAAACTCACCAACGAGACATCTTTGGAGTTCACACGCAAATTTCTTGCAAGGATCGACCGTCATATATGATAAATATATGGTATTTCTACCGAAAAATAATAAACGAGGAATTTTATCATGTGCGCTAATGACAAATTTTACAATAGCAACCTTAAAATAGTAATTCGGCGTTCAAGTTAATTCAATAATTACAGCTGTATTAAAAATATTTTTTTATGTATTTTTTAAAACTTTTTGTATTCGATCCAAGCTGTTAAATATAATTTGGTAATAAAATAACGAACTTGCAAAAATCTAATTTTGACATTTTCATTCAATATATTTTTCAGTATTTTTGTGAATGCTTTTGACTGTCAATGCTGCCAACAAACAGCCTTTTTGCTAATAAATGGCGGATCACAAAATTTTGTAACAAAAGCGAGCTGATATTTCTGTGAATTTAATCGTTATTAACTTAAATACTACTATGGAAATAAATCGTGCAACACTTGGAATTGCAGTGGGTATAGCTGGGACCCTGTTTTTGGGATATTGTGTATATTTCGACCAGAAACGTCGCAAGGACCCTCTTTTCAAAAAGAAGCTTAGAGAACGTGAGTGCCGTTTATTAATTTTCGCTATATTATCACTGTTCCTTGTCTTGGTTTTAGTTTTAGCATGAAAACTAAACATTATTTAATATGTCATGAAAATCGCATGCCACTACTATGCATGTACTAATCAGTTTTCATTCCTCTGTCAATGAAGGAGATATCTCAGAATAACCTACAAACTCATTGATTGTCGTTACGCAGTTGCGCCTGATCAATCGTATTTATAGTGCCGGCGGTCTGCGGTGCGATGCGCATGTGATATTGACAATTAGGACAAATATTGTGTAACATTTTACATTGCACCATTGACCATTGACATTGATTCTGTGATCGAAGTTTAGTAGGACTTATCATCAAATCGGCATCTTATTACTTGTAATTTTTTCTTTTTCTTTAAGGAATTTCTTTTTTATTATCTACCTCTCTTCTCATCTTGTGCTGCATATTATTTAATACAGTAATGAACACATTTGATGTCTTAACTACTTTTATTAACAGTAGGTAATCAATTCTTAATAAAAATTGGACCCTAAACTAGAAAGAGCCAATATTTGTGTTAATAACTATAAACTATTGCATGTGTTATCTGAATATTGTGTAAGGAATTTTTATGAACAAGAAAAGATTTCAAGCAGTTAGGCAGGCCATAATTTATTGTTGACACAAACTTGTTATTTAACAAATTCCTAAATGTATGGGCAAATATATTTAGAAGCAAAAGCAAATGAATATGCTTAACTGTGGAATTGGTGTCTGACTGTACAATAAAAATAAATGCTTATGCTACCACATACAACTTGTACATTGAGAGTTCCCTAGAGATTTTTGAATGAAATGTATCTTATATAATTTTCCTGAAATTTAACGCATCACTGCCACCAACGTCTATGTGTTAACTCTCATAGAAGTTTGTTCCTAGGCCACACCCCCCTGGCAGTGAATGTGTTAAACTATCACCAGCAAATTTTTAAATCTAGTGGTTTAGCTCTAAAGGTAACAAAGAGACAGAAAAAAATTGATGAACTCCATAATATTATTCACTCCATAGTTTTATTTATATAAAATATAACACTAGAGGCCCGTTTCACAAAGCTACAAGTTACAAATTACAAGCGGAAGTCTCTAACTCCTTTTACTAGAAAGAGAGTTCCACTTGTAATTTGTAACTTGTAGCTTCGTGAAACGGGCCATAGGTGGTAAGTTTAGTTAAATGTGTGGACAACTCTTCAAACAATATTTTTTTTTTAATAAAAATTAATGTAGTGATATTGCTTGTTATACTGTTTAACAACTTCAATAAAGTGCAAAAATAAAAACATTTTAAGTGAAGTCACAATAATGCACCTTATTATGCTTTGTTAGTAGGGTGATCGAACCAGTATTGGACAAGGTCCAGTGATGGACACTTGACTCTTATTTTACAGACAATAAAGGTTATTAATTTGTTTTGCAACAATCAATTTATAAACTTATGATCTTTGAATTAATAGTAAAGTGTCTATTATTAGTGCCTGTCAGCTTAAAGTGTCCAACACTGGTGCAATCACCCTAACACGGTATTAAACTATCACTGACAACATGTTTTAATTTCTGTTGCAATATTGCAGGTAGACAGAATGCAAGGAAGAATGCATCAAATGCCCACTCAATCGGTGGCCCACTACCCGACATGAGCGACCATGAAGCCATGCAGAGATTCTTCTTGCAACAAGTATGCATTAACATGACCATAAAAAAAGTGCCCTATGTCAAGTATACTGCCCTCCTAAGCCAAAATGCAGTATCTCTGATTCAATGCCCAAAGCAGATTCAATCCTAAGCCGTTCGTAATAAGGTTACATTTGCTACAGAAGTTTTGTTTGAGATACTGCCTTTTATGTTAGCAGGGCAGTAAAGGGTTATATCATTATTTAAGGGAGTTGGTCATTTGAACAGCATGTATGGAGCTGAAATCATTGAATAATGAACTTTATTATAATAGGCTTTAAACTATAACTTAGGCCTGAAAGTATAACTTATTCAGCTGATATATTAAAAAAAGAACCAGGCATGAGCCCATTACTACAAACACATTCACCCCTCGTATGCTTAGGCACGGATCTGTGCTCAAAATTTGGATATCTTTTTGTATATTCTTAATTTTATGGACTTTATCATAATCAGAAGAGACTACAACTTGCTACTTTTTGACCATACAAGGCATAGGAGGGATTAGCCAGGCAAGAGCCAGTTTAGGGTTCAGACAAGATTTTTAGTAGGTATGCAAGTAACAAAAATTACACTTTTCATGTTCAATATTCAATCTGCCTCCAAATCGAAAAATTTAAAATATGCATAGTTTAATTTTCTCAGATATGTATACAGTTTTGGACCTTGTCCCATTGAAATTGTACATACTTAATGAATTTTTAGGCACTAATCGGTTCCGTGTTTACTATGGAACCCTAAAAACCTTAAAGATATCAATTTTGAATAGAATTACATAGAAGCTTAGAGACAAGGCTCAGGAATTCAGGATCGCTTTTCAATTTGGATATGGAGTGGTCCGCGCGCAATCAGCCTAGTTGGTAGTGCCCTTGCTTATGAACTATGGGCTAAACATTGTGCGGTGAGCGCGCGAGTATTTCTCCATGTATGTTGTTCTCAAGTACCCATAGTACAAGGCTAGAGGCTTAGTTAGGGGTTAGTTCTATTTGTATGCGGTTGTCCTCGGATATTTATTTATTTTTACATATCAAACATATATATATTTGAATCAACTGAGTTATTAGCACCCATTGCCCATTTTATTATTTTCAAAACAATTCTCATTGTACATTGATATATCCTTCTGACTGAATACTGAAAATACTGAAATGTATGTAGTGCAAGCACTTTATTGCACAAAACAAAATACAATAAACTCAAATACAATATTTACAGGATAGGAATGTACAAAGGCGAAGTTATCCCCTTAAGGGATCTCTTCCAGCTAACCTTTGGGTGATTGAGGAAAATAAGAAAAGCAAAAAGTTGCAATGAGTAGACAAAAAATAACATAAAATGACAGAATTTTTATTTGATAGACCGGATTTTCTAGGCGCAGGAGGTTAGATTTTGTGATAGTTACAAGTCTAACACAACCTAACCTACTTGTATGTAATGATTGCTTAAGATAACAGGATTTCAGCAGAAAATATCTTTTGATGAAGTGGAATTCTGTGAAATAAGTTTCAGTGAAACACAAGGACAGCAAAAATTATTCGAGCACTGTCTTGGGCAATTTATTCCTCAATAAAGCTAGGCTATGCTCCACGGGTTAAGGAAGAAGTAGTACTGTGCCTACTTGGCATGGTTAGACCAAGAAATTGTATCCAGGTTTCCTATTATTCATAGTGTCCTTAGTAATATTGGTTACGTGGTTGATGTTAGCTTCAAATTATTTTCAGATTCAGCTCGGTGAAGAGTTGCTGGCGGCTGGGGATCTGGAGGCTGGTGTGGAGCACCTCGGACAGGCTGTGGCCGTGTGCGGGCAGACACAGCAACTGCTCAGTGTAAGTGTTACCATCATATTACTAGTGTAGAGGTTTGTACCTTGCTTGAAACACAAAACGCATAAATATGTCAAAGCCATAGAAAATTGTAATTTTTGATGCATCTTGAGAAGGGCATTACAGTGGAGCTCAGTTTATTAAAATATAATAGAATAGAATCATTTTATTTCAGGCAACAAGACTCATATTTATGAATACTTAACAATATGTAACTTAAAATTAAAACAACTATTAAAATACTTTCGCGGTGTCAGCTAGCCGGCGGCCACGAAATCGCTGAAACATGACACCCCTCGGCCAGAATACCCCCTTTAAAAAGGTCGACAGATCATTGGTCGGTACTCTCACCACAATGGACTTAAAGTTAACCTTGTGGCGGGGCTCCAACCACTACCCTCAGGGTAACTCCTGTCTTAACTCGTACATAATCTACGAGCTCTTTCGCCCCCGTAGAGTAATGTAATCGGGACACTTACAACTACGTCGTGGGCGCAGAAGGACACAGCAAGTCTTGGCGAACCGACCGAACGGTCCGGTCGGTGCGGTGTCGCACAGCTTCTAAATACGGGCCTTAATCCTCGGGGTTGGCAACGCATGTTTACGGGTCCTATTAATAAACTCATCTTGGGCAAGATGCCTGTCACAAGATACGTCAAAGTAAACGTCAATCCATAGAACAATGTCATTTTTGACGCATCTTGAGATGAGCATTATATTCGAGACTAACGTGGCATTTTTTTTTCAAATGTCACTAATGTTAAAACAATGTCCACAGGTACTCCAACAGACAATGCCGGCTCCTATCTTCCACCTGCTTCTAAAGAAGCTCCCAGAAGTGTCAGAGAGGCTCCGTGCCTCCATGAAGGCTGGTGGAGGCAACGTACTGCAGGAGGAGGATGTTGAATAGACCTTGCCCTTTCAGAGAGGTGGGGACTTGTTTTAGGCTTTGGCTTGCACTTGGAACAATGCTACTTAACTTTAGTGCCGGTATTCTGTTAAGTTTGCTAGCTGTCACTAGTCAAGGCGACTTTCACTACTGTCATGGGTGACAAATATCAATTAATCACATGTTTGATTGTCTGATAATTTCGAAACTGATAATTTTAAACGTGTGCCATATTTAAATCTGACATTGGCGAAATCATAGTGGCAACACAAATGAAAGCTACAAAACAAAGATAGTTTTAAATTGTCTGATTGTTGGGGTTCCTAATCTAGAACCAATATTTAAAGAAAAAAATCTAGCTGTGTGTTAAATGTAAGGTTGAAACTAAATTATGTTAAGGCTTAGTGAAACTATTTTAATTTGCAAATTGTGAAGTGTTGCTGCCCTATTTGCATTGGGGATATGTACTGCGGATAGCATGATTTAAGATATTAAATACACTTAGGTGGAACATTGTTAATATTTTTAGGATAGCTAGGAGCTATGAGCTATTAGAATTGTATTGAAATTCACACCGGTTAGCTAGTGCACAATATTGTATTGTTATCCCCAGTAGCATAGTTAATTACGATGGCGGGTATCATGCACAAGTCTTATAGTAATGCATGCTAAGCAGAAGATAATTTGGTTCGAAGCGATTTACCTCAGTATTTCGAATATCTAAGTGCAACTAAAGTCTATAACATACATGTTGAATGACTGATAATTTCCTCAATCCTTGTTCCCCACTTCGTAACACAAGTGTTTAAGCAAACAGAGTTCTATGGGATACTAAACCCTGACAAACAGGGGACCTTGTCTCTGTTCACTTGTCCTACAACTTTATAGTGACAGAGTCCCAACACAATACTTGCTCAACGTGTATGGAACGTCACACTAACAGATGGGTATTATTACATTTTCATGATCTATCTGAAAGGTAGAGTATTTTCCAACTACATTGTAAAATGTAATTTTTTCTTTATAGCATTAAAACAATTAAGTTGAATAATAGTTTGTAGTCTTAATTTTAGTGGTTATTGATACAATACTTGTTTATAATTTCTTTTAATTAATAACAAATCATGCTGGTACGTCACTAAAATCAAAACCATAATTCTGAAATATAAATTTTAGTTTTTCATAAGATTGTTGGTTATGTATGCTGCTATGTGGTTTCATATTGCTGGTTTAACAGAGTGGTACAATATACTTCATTCTCTTCAAAATCCTTCAAGTAGAGATTGGCTGTGATAGTGCTGAATACAATACTAGATCCGCCATTTCCGGGATTTAGATGTGCTGTACCGACAGGTAATAATGTTGTGTAGGTATTTGTTAATTATTTTAGGTTTTGTTTTGTTCACAACTGGTTAAGGATGCTTGTGAGTTTCGATTGAGATTTTATTGTGAAATAAAAGTATTGTACAATATTTGGGTTTTATTTTTGGTGGTAGTGTAAACATTTACTCGCACCTTAACCCCTCGAATGCGGGAACTGTTTTATTTTTTGACGTTTCGGTGCCACGACGCTGTCACGTGACATCAAACATCACAAAAATGCCAGCGGATACAAATATTTTTATGTGCAAAGCAAATTTTAAGCAGAACAGAGATAACCTCAAAAACATTTTGCCCTGAGTTGACGGCTGCCCAAACGGACCTTTTAGAATAGCGCGAGTGTTATACATCAGTGTTTCTAGTGTTCTCAATTCAAGAACGTCTTTCATCATCGGGGATACAGTGCCACACCTTTCAATACATACTAATATAATAAAAGCGGAAGCAACTGTCTGTTTGTTACACTTTCACGGCTTAACTGCTGAACTGATTTCAATGAAATTCGGTATCGAGCAGGCTCTCACAGAGTCCGACTGGCTGACGGGCCGAGACGGACGCAGCTATATGTGCATAACTTTCTCATTCTATTATTCTTTCCAACATTATGTCCAAAGACGTCACTCACACGCCAATGATAGCTTAACTAGAGCTAATGTCGATTTGTTAGATGATTTTCAGAAAAGATTTTTTATCATAATAGCGAATTTTCACATCGCGTTCTTTCATAATCGTCAATTTACTATTCGCTTTTCTTCATGTAGCGACTTTTTATAGTGTTATTTAATGTTTGCGTTTATTTTAATAGCTGAATATTCAGTAGATTATTGTATTAGTCGCATATTCTCCTATTCCAAAAATCTAATTAGACAGTCAACGGAGCTCCGCCAGGCGGAGCTCCTATTTCTGGGTTGATTTGGCCCTCCTGGCCTGATATAAAAACGAACCTACCTACGTAATGATTATTGAGAAAATTTACGATGGGAAAAATGCGAATAATAAAAATAACGAACATGTAATATAACGCTACATGAAGATTGAAGAAATGCGATTAAGAAAAGTGACGATTATGAAAGAACGCGATGTGAAAATTTGCTACTAGGAAAAAACGCTTTTGTTGAAATCATGTAAATAAACCTTATTACATTATGCTCCCACTCATGATCCCGCCACATTTATAACTATAATAACTGCGAAGAGTCTCGACCAACCCTTAAGAGACTCTCGCTAGGTGGCTGGATCAAGGGCCAGATAGGAGGAGGTTCCTCTCTCTGCAGCCCTAACCACCGGTAGCTTGAGCCTTGCCCCGCTGCCGGCGGCACCCGTAGGTTAGGTTTTTTATAATATTTATTTTTTATATGTATGAGTATTGTTATTTTACTTTTATATTTGAAATATCTGAATTTCCGTGTGGTTCCCGGGTTAGAATAGTGCCACTCAATGTCTTCCCGTGGATGTCGTAAGAGGCGACTAAGGGAATAAGGGCTTGAAGTACTGTTAGGCGATGGGCTTGCAACCTGTCACTATTACACTGGTAAACATCTCAGCCTGATTGTGCAAAATGTGGTAATTGTGTAGCTTTGCCTACCCCACTCTGGGAATTAAGGCGTGTTTTTATGTATGTATGTATGTATATTTGAATATTTATTGTAAAAAACCTGATCTACAGAAAAATAAAGAAATATATAAAATAATAATGAAAAGGGTAAAATTGCGTCTTTGTCATCTTGCTTTTGTAAGGCGTCTAACTACACTTAGGAGCAAATAAGTCGAGCCACTTAGTACTGAATTTCCATAGAAAGTGGCTCGATTTCATTGCTCGCAAGTATATAATAAAATGAGAGTGAAGAAAATAAACTATCAAGCCCATTTCAGTCACCAATATATTCAACAAATAAAATTACTTAATACCAACAAAATTTTCACAATGATAAGTACTACTCGTGAACACAAAAAATTAAGTAGTATAAATAATGTCGTTCATAAAAATCTATAACAACTTTATATATTGAAATTGTCAACCACTAACACATAATTAAGTCCTATAAATATTTCTGGAGCCTTCCAACCCCAGTCTATGTACCCAGTTAAAATAAAACTTTAAATAAATACAAAATAGGAATAATATTGAGCACCTGCTAACCGGAGGTCATATCATGGTAATTATATATTACACAATTAAAATTATGTTTTCCAAATTGCCAAATTGTGACCTCCTTACAAATCATCAAATTATTTTACGCCGTAAAAGGCGGAATTACAAAATTTTCAAGTGGCAATACCCAAGTAGCCCGCAACTGGGTAAAAATCTGAAATTGTATAATGTTGCTAGTAAACTCGACAAACCCCCAAATTCTTGTCTTTGCAACCACAATGTTGCAAGTGTAATAAAAAATATTTTCACAATAAAATATATGAACCATTGTCCTGTATACCTACCAGTCGTTATTTAAATACACAACTGATATCAAGTCAATGTAATTTATTTACATATCTATACTTCCTCATAAAGAATGAGCAATTATTTTTAAATTTCAGGCACTGTTTTACAGAATACTAGCAGAGTACTAAAAATCAGGACTTATTTACAGTGGTAGAACTCCTTATATAATCCTGGGTAACCTTCATAACTTCTAAAGCGCCTTTGGCTATCAGAGATTCAGCTAGTGCCTTGCCTACCTCGTCACACTGAGCGATAACATCCAGAAGCATGTTCGAGTTTTCTATTAAACCGCAGAATATTCTTGGCGTATTTCTTAACGCCTTAATTTCTTCTAAACTCCTGGTATCTTCGCAACTAATGTTGCCTGCTCTCTCTGAAATTCTCTTATTAAGTTCCTCTATTGGATTCGAGACTAAATTGTCTATCTTTGCTTTTTTGCTCTCGCAATCTTCGTCGGGGCTAAGTTTGTGTTTGGTTGTTTTTTTTATTTGGTCAAAGACTTGTTCGAGGCTGTGGTCTATGGTTGTCGCGCCGTCGAGGCTCCAGACCGCTCCGGTGATGGACAGTTTGAACTTGGCGTCGAGCGGCTTCAGTCTCGTTGAGACGCCGACAGGGGCGCTGCAACCGCCACCTAAAACAAATGTCATTTTTATTGACGTCAACTAGTTTGACAGATGGGTCTACAGGTCGTCGTCCCAAATAGGGCACGTCACAGTGACACCGGATATAGCCCAGGGCTGGGATTCTACAAGGTAATAACGATATCGTTTTTGACGTGTTCCCGTATTGTCAACGTTTTGATAACTCTTATGTCATTTATAATAATGGCGACTGTGACATAAACGATTCTAAAACACCTCAAACGCGATATCGTTATAACACTGTAGAATAGAGGCCCAGTCTACAAACCAAGCCAGCCTAACATGACCTGACGTTTTATTTGTACGCTGTCATTAATAGTTAATTAAGACACAAGAATCATTATTTTGTCAACAACTAATGTAAAAAGCGAAAAGTTACTGGACTGATCATGACTTAAAATAATGATCAGCAAAACCTTCCCTTCGACTAAGAAAATGAACGAATAATTTCACTATGATATAATTATTTTTAGTCGTAATCATCGCAAGTCGTAATGTATTTTTTAAAGACACTGTTACTTTTCAGGATATTTATAAATCAAACGTAACCGATCCTTAGCCGGATCTACACGTTCGATATTTAAGAAAATCTGAACAGTTTACGGTTCTAGCGATATAAAAATTATGACTTATAATATAATAATTATGTAAATAAAGACTTGACAAAAAAAATGGGAAACAATGGGCACCCTCGACAGATAGTGTTGCCAGACATGTAAGAAGTTTAATAGATTAAAGATTAATTAATTAAGTAGGTTAGGTTAGATGTTTAAGATACCCTGAAAACATTATGGTTTCAGCAGAAAAAAGCATTCGATGAAATGATAAGACACCCGTATATATGTATTTTGTGGCATGTGGCGTGTGATCGTTGGCAATGCTCACCGAGAGTCTTGAGGAAGCTCCGCTCGGCCAGCACGCGGCAGTAGGTCTCCGCGTGGTTGAAGGGCGCCAGCATGCTCAAGATGGCGTCGTTGTCGGCGCGGCACTCCACCGCGAGCGCGCCCTGGCCCACGGCGTACTTCATCTCGGCACACGGCAGCACCTGGGCCGAGGGATGTTTATTTAAACAAAATTATATACCGTTTCCCACGGCTATGCTACAAGGAGGGAAAGTACTTTAAACCGATGTGCCTTACGAGCTGCCTTCAGATGTCATGTCTCACTGTCGTCATTTTTTCATGTTTTAATTTAGAAGTGACTTTTGTTTTTCAATTTGTTGATTAGTTCAAGAAGTAAGTATTTTTTATGAATGTTAATTCTCAAAATAAAGCTGGTTTTGTTTTTATGATCCTTTAATTAATTATTTTTAACAACTGTTTATGAAATAGGGAAACTAAAAAAAAAACTAGCATGTACATTATATTATTAATAATGAAGATTAAAATGTACGTTTCTCAGACACCACATCGGTGTAAGTGCTAGGTAAAACCCAGGTCGGTAGTTAAAGGTTAAATATTGCAGATACGTAAATTTGAGTTCAGTTTATATTTTATAATCCTCCTATTTATATAAATGTGAAGGTTTGGATGGATGGATTTTTGTTACTCCATCACGACAGAACGGCCGAACGGATCTTGGTAAAATTTGGCACAGAGATTATATTATACTCTGGAATAGCACATAGGCTACTTTTGATCCCCAAAAATGGACTGTTCTCGAGGGAATAGCGATATATGTCTCTTACGTGGACGAAGTCGCCGGCTAATGCTAGTAAAGAAGTAAATAACGAATTAAATATCAGGGGACAATCTAACACAAATTGACTTGGTTGGTCCTAAACTAAGGTCTAGGCTTTTAGTCTCTACCATAGGTAATAAATGCTTCCAATATATCCTTCCATGTTACTTATATTAATATTAAAAATGTGAAAGTAACTCTGTCTGTCTGTCTATCTTTTTGTTACGCTTTCATGGGTTAACCGCTGAGCTAGTTTGATAAAACTTGTAACGGACATAGGGTACTTTTTACCCCGAAGACAAACTATAAATAACATAAATAAATACATAGCGATAATATCCCACGAATAATCTTACGAACGTTACAAGTATCATGTAGGTATTTAGGTTATCGAAAGTCAATTTCGGACTGCATCGAGCTATCGGCGTCGCGATAATAATCATCTACGGAGTAAACCGAACAGTCCGATAGCTACGTCATAACAACGGCGTTTATCTTCGAGTCACGCTTCGAGGTAAGTACGCTGACAACTGTTTATTACAACGTCATATTTATATGAACATTTTGCTATCGAGATCGGACACATTGACGGCAGGATAATATAGCCTTTGAAAACAGCACTACAGCCTGAGGGTGCCAAGCGTATTTTACTGCGAACTTCAACAGCAGCTCACAGCTCACAGCTCTTGAGGTCCTGGGGGCGATTTTTGAAGCTCGCCGACGAACTCTATCAAATCCAAAAGGTGGACCCGCTCGTAGAATAAATCGCTGCACCAATTGATTTCAAAGTTAGTCACTTTTCCTCGGTGAGCTTCAAAAATCGCCCCCAGGATCTCAAGAGCTGTCCGCCCCCCAGGAATGTATTGAAAAGGCACATGAGATGTGTAAAATCGAGCCCTCTTAATAAGAGTCCCATGCTAGACATCGGTTCGAGTGGAGGCACCAGCGTGTCAGAATGGATGACACTATTTCAGACTGGAATGTTGGCGTCCCCCAGAGAGCTGTGCTTTTTCCTTTTCTTTTTACCATTTTCTTCAGCCGAATTCGGCTTCTATTCAATACTCTTACTGTATGATGATCTACAGATTTAGTCGGGGGCAGGGCAGATCTAGATGATTCCCATCTCTGGTATCAACTTTGGCCTAAGGTTAATTCTGGAGAGAAGTTCCCGCGCACGTCGCGCACCACCAGTGGTCCGATTTACTAAGCTACAAGGAGTCGGAAAGAGACTTCCGCTTGTAATTTGTAATTAGTTGCTTCGTGAAATGGGCCTCAGCTCAGCTCGGGTAGATGAGCTAGTACACAAGAGTCACCCGCGCGAGCCGGCCCTCCCAGCCCATGCGGCGCAGGCCGGCGGCGGCGAGCAGCAGCGCGGCGTACTCGGCGCCGGCGTCGAGCTTGCGCAGGCGCGTGTTGAGGTTCCCGCGCACGTCGCGCACCACCAGCTGCGGGTGGCGCCCGCGCAGCTGCGCCGTGCGACGCAGGGACGAGGTGCCTGCCATACACACAACATATTTAACCCCCAACGCAAAAAAACCCGCTGCTCCCGCGTTACCAGCCCAATAGCAGATTGTTCAATGAACTTAGAATGTCTTTGGCTTTTTATACTCTACTTTTCACTTCGATTGCGAGAAAAAAAAGTAGATTATTAAGCAAGTTCGTTCGAGTATCATTGTGGCATTATAGTCAAGAGTTGAATTCGATTTCGAGAAAAAAAATCTTAAATTATAATAGTTTTAACATAGACACGTATTTTTTCTAAAAGCGCTATAATTTTGACTCTCAACAGAAAGAAAGAGAAAAACAAGGTTGTTATTGGGTGAATCAACTTTTAAGGTACTCCCCAATTTTCGACATGTCTCACTATGTCACCTTAATTTGGTAGAATGCTTTTTTTTTTTTTGATGTGGTCAATATATTGAATAAACCAGACAATTAAACTCACTTTCTAGCTGTCAATTTTAAAAATTCTTCTATAATTTACACAAATATATCAGGTAACGCAGGGGACGACGTTGTCCCCGGGTTTTGTATGAAAAACGTGCATTTTCCACTGCGTTACCATGTTTTTACAAAATTATAGAATTGGTTTATGATTATGAATAGTGAAATCCGAAAATCTGATTATCTAATTTTAACATGTGTAAACCATTATCAATCTCACATATTCTAGTAAGTTTTTATTAGCGTGTAGAAAAGGAGGACTTTAAAAGTTGATTCACCCTATTGAGTTGAAACATAGCAAATAATTCATAGACAGCATTTCTGAAAACGAAGACTGAGGCGTCAGATGTTGTATGCCCAGAAAGCCCTCCACCGCACACTCCGACGACAAGGGCAACATCATCAAATGACAACATTTATCTCGCTGTTTGTTATTTTCCAGGGCTTTTACTTATAACATAAGGAAATTAAAAAGAAAAAGTTAGCCCCTAGGAAGTAAAGTGTGACTAATCCCTAGGTATTAAATGCATTACTTTAATGAATGGCTATAACTTATGTGTCATTTTAGAGCGTGAGATGAGAAGTGAAAAAGCAGTTTATGTCCGTTGGTGAAAAACATAGGATACCGTTCATGCCGGAAAATTTGAGTAGGCGTAGGATTGATATCAAACGAGTTCTACTCAGACGGAGCCGTGGGCAAGTACTGTTTACTTTTATAAATGAACCGGTAGTACAAGTGGATTAGTAATTGTATGAGCAACCCACCAATGACTGACTCTTCAGGCAGCAACTGCAATGTGTGATATAAAAGTGTAGCTGGGTAGGTACTAATCTGATAATCTCAGCCTGAGGCATTCTCGCCCCGCGCGGCGAGGTGCTCGCGAGCCAAATTCTTGCACTTAAGACTTGCGCGGGTGAGCCAGAGTGCTCGCCGCGAGCCAACATTTCAAAATGGTGACAGCCGTGGCTGCGTTTATCATAATTCACCGAATTATTCACAAAAAGAAGAAGAAATTGCCTCGGTGGTGGAACGGCTCAACAGCTTTATCAAATTTGTACGTGCCGGATACACGTCCAAAATATGCGAGGCACGCACACTAAGGCGCCTTTGAGCATGGTCAAGAGACCGACGCCACGCGTCGCTAGCCCGTTGCTCGCACACAGCGCGTGAGCACGTACGAATTTGAGTAAAACCGGTGAGCCACGAGGCTGCTCTAACTCGTACCCACTTTAATAATAATTGTATGAGCAACCCACCAATGACTGACCCTTCAGGCAGCGAGTCTAACGTGTGATCTTTCAGGTCTTCTCTCAGGACCAGGGCATCTCTCGGGTCCTCTCTGACAGTAAAAAAAAATATGTAAAAGAATCTACTGACAAATATAATCTACTGGAAAACTGTTGATGAAACGGTTGATGTCACTGTGAACTTTATTTAATGGTAATAGAGGCGATAACTCTACGTCACTAGCTGCCAACAACTGTTATGTTTGATTGCCATTAACTTATCATAGTATCTCACAATTATATTATTCTAATAAAAAAATGTTTTTTCCAAATAAAATAAATATTCATGGCTCTTGAGTAAAATGTTCAAGCTTCGAAACGCGCAGAGCTTCTCTTGTCTTACTAAAACTGACTCTGCAATGCTTTGGGTACACTATCTGTGTGTTTGTATCTTAATAATTAAGTATTGGTGACGTAATTAGAAATCTGTGCGGGATTGTTAGATTGCACTGCATTACATTTTTTTTCTAAATGAACCGTTTTTTTTTTTATTAAGAGTATTGTAAAGCCATGCTTAAATTGTGTCAAAATTATCCATACAAATTTAGCACTGTGCGATAACGTTTCACACCCCTTAAATCTAATCCAATTTCCACAATGTTTTAATGTGTTCTAGATATTATGAACAATGAGGCGTGTACGTTTGCGCTTTTAATTTTTTTCCTTCCAATAGATATTAGTAGGAAAAGAAAATGTACTGCCCTAGTTTCTCATAATATCTACGACATATTCAAAAATGGTAGAAATCGGACAATGTTTAAGGAGAAAAAAGAATTTGAATTTTGTATGGAAAATTTTGCTTTACAGTCCTTTTTTAAGAGGAAAAAAATAAATTCCTATTTACCTTTCAAACACAGCACCAATAGCCAAACCATCAGGCAGCGAGGTGGGCAGGTCTTTCAGAGAATGCACCACAAAGTCCACAGTATTGTTCCTCAGGGCATCTTCTAAATCCTTGGTAAAGAGAGATTTCTCACCTATCTTGGGCAGAGATACGTCCAGTATTCGATCTCCTAGTGTTGTCATGGTTACTGTGAATGTCTTCTGTTGTTATTGTTTATATTTATACGTAGTTAACAAGTTAAGGTTAATATCGATAAGTGGAGGTGGAAAGGTCATATGTTTCAGGACAGGTAAGTAGTGGTACCCAAGAAATAGTGACAGTAAGAGAGGCAGGTCACTACAGACAGGAGGATTATATCGGGCTAACAGCCCTGTTGTACTGGAGGAGAGGAGAGTTGCCAGTGATAGGAAAATCTTGAGGACTGCTAGAAATAAAACTACACCATGACCCACAGAACATACTATAATTTAACTATACTCCACTCACCTATGTCAAATTCTTTTCCTGGATACATTTTCTTTAGGCTGTTTATCACAAAGTTGGTCTGAATGAGAGCAAGCTGAAATAGATACAAAAATATCATTACATAGTATGAAACAACATTCTTTTAAACTATGCAATGGATTATGATGTGGTTCTTATTTATAATAATACTGGTTCATGAGTAGGTGATACAGAAAAGTCACATAAACCAAAGTGAAGTGAGAGGGTCACTAGTAAGATATAAATTGTTAAAAAATTAAAGCATGGGTAAGTTAAAATTACATTTTCAACATATTACATATGAAAAAGGGGGGTTTCAGACAGACTGTTCGGTGCATTGCATCACACCTAACACACGTGCGTGACGTCACTCGCCCGCGGTCACTCGCGGTGCGTCGGACATCGCGTGAATTAAGTAAATTAGTGTACTTTCGGAAGCCGCCGCGACCGGGTACATTCGATAATACATTTCCATATAACATTCTTAACATTTCATTAACATTTTAACTAACTTAGATCTTAACAACAGTATAACTGTATAAACAGTAGTATTTCAATAAATAAACTTTTGTACTTTTTCTCCGGACTTTAACATTCATTCGCAATCCCCGCACCCTACATTTTGGTCCTTCGAACTGTGGACCTCGCGCGTCGGTGTAATAGTGGTGCGACGGGTGAGGTGTACGAACTAACTGTCTGAACATTTCTGAGGTGTAAGGATTGCAGTGATAACAGTGGATTGCAGTGGATGCCAGCGTTGGTTCAACAGAAACAGAGCGTCCAGTAAGCCACAGCAAACATCGGAGAAACAAGTAAGATCTAACCATTTTATGTTGAACAAATTATAACACCAACATGTCTAGCATCGAAAATCAATACAGGCTAACAGAAGAAATAGAAAAGAACTTTAGAAACTTTAAAAAAGATGGGGTGAACAGAAAGAGTCAGCCAGAGTATTTTAGACGGCAAATTAACAAGTTAGAAGAATTATGGGCGGAGTTCCAATACCACCATGATCGCATAGGTACAGAGACGAGTCAGACGGATCCGTATTTTACTGAAAAGTGGTATCAGAAAACGAAAGACATCTATTTGTCGTATCAACAACAATTGAAAGATGGTCAGTTGGCCGTAAAGACAATAATTAACGAACAAGATACCGGAAAAGAAAAGACAAGCAGAAACGTGGAGGAAAACAAAGGAGAATCTAGCTATCAACCGGCAAGACAACAGTTGGGAAAGGAAGATGCTAGCAGGAGTCAAGGAGGACTGAGTAAAACAGATGAGTCACTCCGCAGACAAGAAGCAAACTTTAGAGCATTTGAAAGAACTGTCGCGAACATTGATTTGAAAACATTAACAGACAAGTGGGAGTTTGAAGATGCTCTTAGAGCATTAGAAGCCAGATGGAAAATCATTGACAATCTACATCTGGAAATAGACAGCGAGTTGAATGGCAGTAACCTCGAGTATGAGGACACATTTAATGAGTATGAGTCGAGATTTAACATGCTAAAGAAAAACATTAATAAGAAAATGTGGTCAGTCGCTCATAGGGAGAAAACTACCCCAATGTTGGAAACCCCTATTTTTAACGGAAACTATAATCAATGGGTGTCGTTTAAAGATTTGTTTTCAGAGGCCATTCATAACAATACAACATTATCAAACTCTCAGAAAATGCAATTTTTAAAGTCGAAAGTCAAAGGTGAAGCTGAAAGATTGATTCAACATTTGGCGATTACATCTGAAAATTACATAACATGTTGGGAAATTCTCAATCATCGGTACGACAACAAAAAACTAATTTTCACATCTCACATGAACACGTTATTTGCTTTACCTAACATACAACAGAATTCCATTCCGCTTATCAAGAAGTTGCATGACGTGTCTACAGAAACGCTTAATGCCATTAAAAATCTTGGAGTGGATATATCAACATGGGACCCGATTTTGGTTCATATCTTGTGCCAAAAATTAGATTCAGAAACATACACGGGCTACTTGGAGTCTCTGAAAAACTCGCGGGAAATGCCGGTCCTGCAAGAACTCTTAGACTTCTTAGAAAGTAAATTTACAACATTAGAAACATCATCTCGCCGCAAACTTGAAGCTCCACTAACAGTAGGACAAAAAGCTAATAATCAAACATCTTATAACAGAAAGTCATACAATAATTTCAATACCTACAAAACCAATAACACGGGTAACTCAACGATTGCAAAACCTTCCGGTTTCAAATGTCCTTTATGTAAACATGAACATGGAATATACAACTGCAAATTCTTTTTACAAATGCCGAACGACAAAAGATTGAGTACAGTGCGCAGGCTAGCACTATGCGAAAATTGCTTATTTTCGCACAACGGAAATACATGCATTTCTACAAAGAAGTGTCGCAATTGTCGAGCGAATCATAATACAATATTACACGAGGCGCTTGAGGGGTCAACGCCTGGCCCATCTAAGCCAACACAACAGAAGGAAAAAGGGGCAAGCACTCACCACGTGTCTCAACATAAAACAAAACATTCTGAAATCCTATTGGCAACTGCCCAATTAAAGGTGAAAGGAGCAGATGGAAATTATCACAACATGAGAGCCTTAATCGACCAAGGCTCTCAAATTTCCTTAATATCGGAACACGCAGCACAATTATTACGTATTAAGAGAGACAAATGTAAAGGAGTGATCTTTGGAGTTGGTAAACGCGAAAACAATTGTAAAGGCAAGGTGAAGATAACATGCGCTTCTATTTACAACGACTATATATTCAACACTGAAGCTATAATTATGAACAACCTGATAAAAAATCTTCCAAATAAAACATTTGACAAACCTATGTGGTCTAACATTCAAAACATAGAGTTAGCTGACCCAGAGTTCTACGTCAGCCGACCGATAGACTTGCTCTTAGGAGCTGACATTTACCCGCACATTATTTTAGATGGATTAATTAAGGGTGAAAATGAAAATCAACCGATAGCTCAACGAACACAGCTTGTAGCCAACCGAGTAAAACAAATAACTGAAATAATACCTAAAGAACAGTGGAACTATGTTAAGACAAATGAAAACCCAGCTGATGCCGCCAGCCGAGGGATATATGTCTCTCAACTCCTAACAGAACAAGCCCTGTGGAAAAACGGACCCACTTGGCTAGCAACATTTCAGCCTGAAACATTAAAACAAGAAACATTCATAACAGAAACAGAAAGGAAAGTAGGTCAAACTAACATCGCACAGCATGACAACAACAGCGAAAACATTATAGATGAGTTATTAAATAATTATAGCTCGTTTAACAAAGTTATGCGAATCGTCGCTTGGCTACAAAGAGCGCTGACCTCAAAAAGTAAACAACAGCGGCCGAGCTACCTCACATTGCAAGAATTGCGTAAAGCGAAATTAACAATAATAAAACATGTGCAACACTGCGAATTCGAAACAGAATTAGAACACTTACGCAAACACAAACAAGTACAAGCAAAATCCAAACTTTTAAAACTAAATCCGTTCATTGACAATCAAAACATCTTACGAGTCGGTGGACGCCTTAGTAAAGCAACAATGAGTGACGAAATGAAACACCCGAAAATCATTCCCAAAAATTCACAGTTGGCTGTGCTACTAATCAACCAAGCACATGAGTTAACATTTCATGGTGGCCCAGGACTGACGCTGGCTACGCTGAGACAGGAGTACTGGATAACCAGCGGGAACAAAACGGTGAAGAAAGAGTTAAGAAAATGTGTTACCTGTCGCAAGCAGGAAGGCAAAGTACAGTCACAACTGATGGGGGACCTTCCAGCAGCCCGTGTCAACCCAGCCAAACCGTTCTTCCACACAGGAGTGGATTACACTGGATTTATGGACATCAAAGCAAGTAAAGGACGTGGAGCAAAAACATTCAAGGGATATGTGGCAATCTTTATTTGCATGGTCACTAAAGCCGTGCATCTAGAGTTGGTAACAGAGCTAACTAGCTCCGCCTTTCTGGCAGCCTTGAAGAGAATGGCAGCAAGACGAGGAGCGCCAAGACACTTGTATAGTGATAATGGCACCAACTTCATAAAAGGAAACAGATTATTACAAGAAGAATACCAACAGCTGCAACAAATCTTCAACGACAGTTTTTTGACGGAAGTCACGCAGATGAACATTGAGTGGCACTTCAACGCGCCAACCTGGGCAAGTGCTGGAGGACTGTGGGAACGAGCAGTCCGTAGTCTGAAGCACCACCTGAAACGTGTAGTGGGAGAACAAAAATTAACCTTCGAAGAGTACACAACCATCTTAACGCAGATTGAAGCCTGCCTAAACTCACGTCCACTGTGTGCCCTAACGGAAAACATAGAAGACATCGACTTCTTAACACCTGCTCACTTCCTAACGGGAAGAGCTGGACTAACAATAATTCAAACACCTGAAGACGCACGCACACGGTGGCACCTAACCCAAAAACTGTTTGAAGATATCTGGAAGAAGTGGAGATCGGAATATTTGACCCAATTAACATCCAGGCAGAAATGGCAACAACCACAACAAAACGTGAAAATCGGTGATATAGTGACTATTCACGAAGATAACCTTCCCCCCGGAAAGTGGGCGCTCGGCAGAGTAACCGAGGTCCATCCCGGCAATGATGGCTACGTGAGAGTCGTGACCCTGAAAACAAAAAATGGCACATTAAAAAGACCCGTAGTAAAAATATCGGTGCTACCGCTAGATAAACAAGAAAGTACAGCGAACGAACAAGACGAGAAAAAACAACAAACAAACTTCAACAAAAGATCGAATTTCGTATCACTAGCGATGATGCTTATGTATTTCCTAAGCATATGCTCACCAGGACTGGGATTTAATGTGACCAGTTTAAGAGACCAACAAGCTCTTTACTTCGACAAGGTCAATAACATGCAACTTATTAGAGATGAATGGAAGATTATCGCATACTACGATATGGAACCGTATTGGACAGGCACAATTGCTTATGAACGATATTATCAACATCTGAGCAACATATGTAACACTATCAAACAGCTGACCCATTGTGACATCATCATGTTACAACTGCGACACACCTACAGTGAGATTGAACATAGTAACAAAGTATTATTCAATCAACCATTAACAAACAATGTGCGAACGAAGCGCGGCCTTATCAACGGTGTCGGGTATCTGGCGAACAGTTTATTCGGTGTATTAGACGACAATTTCGCAGAAAAATATAAACAGGACATAGCTCTTGTCCGTACAAATCAAAAACATTTAGCACTTCTGTGGAAAAACCAAACATCTATAATTGAAGCAGAGTATAACGTGTTACAGAGAACAGAACAAGCGATTAAGACCCAACATAGCATGATTAACAAACATTTGATGAACTTAGATAAATCTGTATACGCGCTGGCAACACAAGTGAATGAGATAGAAGCAATGGCAGAATTTTCATTATCCGCAATGGCCACAAGTAACATTTTGATGCATCTAAAAAACATACAAGATACTCTGCTAGACACGATTAGCAGTGTTTACAACGGGAAAACTAACACCCAATTGATTAATCCTCAACAGCTGCAAAATCAACTCAACATAATCTCTGGATTGTTAGATAATGGATTGACGTTACCCATTGACAACATCCAAACAGACATGACAAACATTTATCATCTTCTAAGAGTCAAAGCAGCAATGACCAAGCAGTATACTATATTCGAAATAACAGTACCACTCATCAGCCGAGACAAGTACGACCTTTATCGCATCTTTCCAGTACCTCATCAGCTAGGCAAAACAATGATAACAGTCACACCAATTGAAAGCTACATTGCTATGAATCTAGAAAAGGAAATTTATTTACCCCTATCGCCGAATGATTTTGAACATTGTATACCACGTGATTCTTCAACATACCTATGCCAACTGAAAACACTCATCTACAACATAAACTCAGATCAAGACTTCTGTGTCAAGGACGAAAACAATGCAAAACAAACAGAGAGGCTTGTCAGAACAAATGGATAAGTTTAACTATAGTCAACCAGTACCTATCATTCTGCTGCGATAGCTGCCAGTTACGAGTATTGTGCGGGGATCAAATTACCGCCAACCAGCTGACAAAAACAAATATTATAAATCTACAACAAGGCTGCACTATAAAGATAGACAATGGCACAGTTTATTCGCAAAAAAGGTTGACCAGAACATTTAACATTAAAGATCAATTTAAAGTTCCCGAGATATCACCAATCAACAAAGTAATAAACATAACAATGGATAACACCCCGGTTGAAAATGAAGATGAAGACAACACGAAAATGCTAAGGGACATAAACGAAAAAATTAAAGTTATGAAACAAAGTGAACCCCTGGCCGACAGCATAACAGTTCATGACATTCATCACTACACCCTGATCTACAGTATGTGGGGAGTAGCTGTGGTGATAACTCTCATCTTCGTGTACCGTCGAGTACGCTCCCGGTGGCAGCAGACAGCAGCCGCCCCGGCGGCGGCGGCAAGCGCGGTGACGCCCGCGCCGGAGCCGCAACCGCAGGAATCCAGCAGTGGACAGTATAGTGCGCGAGTGAAAGTGAACGAGCAGTGCAGTGCGCGAGTGATAAACAAAGACCACGATCGTTGTTATACTGAGCAGGGCACAACCCCAATATTAAGAAAAGTCTCTTTTAATAACGATATGTAAACTAAACAATTTAAATATCATTTGTAACATTAACTTTTACTTTAAATTTGTTTATCACCTTGTAATATCATAAATCATTTCATGAGTGTACCCAACCCCTAACTTTGCCCCGGCAAGATGTTCGGTGCATTGCATCACACCTAACACACGTGCGTGACGTCACTCGCCCGCGGTCACTCGCGGTGCGTCGGACATCGCGTGAATTAAGTAAATTAGTGTACTTTCGGAAGCCGCCGCGACCGGGTACATTCGATAATACATTTCCATATAACATTCTTAACATTTCATTAACATTTTAACTAACTTAGATCTTAACAACAGTATAACTGTATAAACAGTAGTATTTCAACAAATAAACTTTTGTACTTTTTCTCCGGACTTTAACATTCATTCGCAATCCCCGCACCCTACACAGACAGACACACAACCCGAGTGATCTACAATACCCAAAAAAAAAAACCGTCACGTCTTTATCTTATAAATCTTATTATTATTATTTTTTTTTTTTATTAGGTACAAAAACATGTTGAACACCAAGCATTTAAAATTAAGCTTATACAAAGACACTTACATGGTAACAACACAATAACAATTGTACTCAGCGTTTACATTATATTCCGATAAATAAGTTATGCTAAATTAGAAATGTGGCTGTTTAATTAATTTGGTTCTAAATTTGTTCGCGCTATCAGAGAATATATCTATGTCTATGTCCAAACAATTATATCTACGACACATCCTTAAGAGTGGAGCATTAAATGAAAGGTTGTTGCTTGTAAAGGGTATGCTGAATATTTTCTGATTCCTAGTGATCTTTTTCTTGGCAATGAAGGATATGTAGTTAATAAGATCAGTATCAAGAGCACCATTCAAAATCTTATGTAGCGTCGTTAAGTCAGTCACATCCCGTCTGTGTTCCAAAGATGATAGGTGGAAATTAACTAATCTGTCACTATATTGAGGAATAGTGCGCCGCACGCCAGTTAACTTGCTGAGATGGCGGACAAATTTCATTTGTATAGACTCAATGCGGTTAGAGTGGATTCTATAGATTGGGTACCAAACACAGCTACAGTATTCCAGAATCGATCTGACTAAAGAAGTGTATAAAATAACGAGGCTTTGTACTATCTTAAACGGTTTAGCGGTTCAAAGCACAAAACCCAACATACGACGCGCCCTAGACACGACAACATCATAATGGCCGCGGAATGACAATTGATTGTCAAAAATAACTCCAAGATCCCTAATCGTTGTCAGTCTCTTCAAGGATAATCCTTTAATATTATATGCGAAATTAAGTGCATTATGTTTTTTAGTGAAAGTTATAAACTGGCATTTGTTAACACTTAAGGACATACAATTGGCTTTGCACCAGTCGACAACAGTGTTTAGGTCTGCTTGCAGAATAAAGCAGTCTTCAATTGATTTTATGCAATGAAATATTTTGATGTCATCGGCATATGCCAAACAGTTGCACTGAATTCTACCTAAAAGGTCATTTATAAATATAATAACCAAAAGGGGACCTAAATTTGAACCCTGTGGTACACCAGATTCAGCTAAAAACGGGATAGACTCGAAACCAAATACGCAGACTAACTGAGATCTGCGAAATAAGTAAGATTTGAACCACCGCAGCAAGCTTCCATGGATGCCCAAGTGTTTTAGTTTTGACAGGAGTATGTGATGATTAACGCGGTCAAAGGCCTTGGCAAAATCAGTATAAACAGAATCAATCTGGGTTTTAGTCTGAAATGCCAAGGATAAATGGTGCACATAATTCAAAAGATTGGTTGACGTTGAGCGATTCTTAACAAAACCATGATTATGTGGATTAAGCATATGATTCAAATGAGAATAAACCACGGACACTACAATGCCTTCAAAAATTTTAGAGAAAATACTAAGAATACTAATGGTACGATAATTTGAGATGTCAGACTTGTCACTGTGTGGCTATTTTGGTGAGCTTCCAAAGACTTGGAAAGACACCATCACGGAGAGACTTCCTAAATATAAGTGTCAATGGTTTGGCCAAAACATCCGCACAAGAGCGAATAAATATGACAGGCAAACCATCAGGGCCGGCCCCCTTATTGATATTAAGAGATTTTAAATGTTTGAGCACGAGGTCCTCCGTTATCAATACATCCGATATAATAAAACCACTTTCTGGAAAGTCCAAGTGGAATTATGATCATTACTACTTGGAAAAAGCAGAAAAGATGAATTATGATAACTTTTACAAATATTACTGTGTACAACGATCGTGTCCGATACAGCTTGTCATACTTTTTTTTTTTTTTTTTATGTTAAGGAGAAGGCACACGAGCACTCAGGCCACCTGATGGTAAGTGAAATCTGAGACCCATAGACATTTGAATTCTCAAGATTATAATACTAAGACCTCAAATGCGTGGCCAACCCTGAGGACTAAGATGGAATGCCTCTATGCTAGTAGTTTCACCGGTTGTCTTATCCCCACACCGGAACACAACAATGCGAACACTGTTGCTTGGCGGGTGGTTAACGGATAAGATGGTGGTAGCGATCCGGACGGACCCTGCACAGGGTCCTACCACCACTAAAACCATCAATAAAACAATTTTTCGTTTACACTAGTTTTGATCGTGATATCAACAAATATCGCAACTATCGCAAGTGACTTAACTAATGCTTTAAGAAATAATTAACAGAATCTTACCTCACTTTTCCTTGAACCGACTCGGATAACGTCCTTCACTTCGTTTTCCATTTTCAATTACTACCAATACCGATTATTTAAATACTAAATTGGAATTATAACAGGATGTTTCTGACTTACAGGTTATGTCATGTATTACTTCTGAAATACCACCTTTTGTTTTAACTAGTTAACTAACTAGAGCGGCTAACTGACCTGTCACTAACACTGTAGTGGACAAGCTAATTAAGCACATAATTTAAAATCAAAGTTCAATCATAACATTCCTGCTGTGAAGTGATTGTGCAACTGTCAGATAGAGATAACCTAACTGTCATTATACGTCAAACTAGTGTTGCACTCATTTATTTCATGGGCTACCGGTGTTTTTACAAGGGCCTGACACGGTTTGGCAGAGAAAGATAGCCTTACTGCGATTCCGATAAAAGGAAAAATAAATTACTTCCATGTTTTGTCTCTATCAACGAACATGGCATTTTTTCATACTCGGATTATAGGCACACTTCAAACCAAGAAGCTTATAATGACACTGGAGATTGCACGGTGAACAATGCTTTGAAGCGAAGAAAAGTGACCTTGAATCACGTTGCTTATGTTTTTGGTTCCTTTCTCAAAAAAAACAAGATCACGCTAAAGAAAGGGACCACAAACATAGCGACGTCACTCGCGGTCAATTTGCTTCGCTTCAAAATGTTGTTCGCCGTGCAATATCCAGTGTCATATGTCATATAATAAGCTTCTTGCTTCAAACTGTAAGTAACAAGTGTGCCAAATGTAAACCGGCTAAATTGTGTACTATAATAAATGTACATTTTGTCTTGTAGCCCGTTTTCCTAAGCTACAAGTTAAAATTTACAAGCGGAACTCACTTTCTAGCAAAAGGAGTTATAAAGAGACTTGTAACTTGTAGCTAAGTAAAACGGGCCTCTGGTCGGTCGATGTCAAATCTATAATTACTATACTATATCTATGATAATTTACCATATTATAATTTAGTTAAATATTAATAAAAAAGTGGAAACGTTATTTAATTTAAGGAAAATAATTGGAAAACAGTACACATTAAATAGTCAGACATCATAGACAGTATCTATGTCAGACATGCTAGTATGCCCTCTAGTTACGATTAAAGATAACCGAGATTGCCGCGTAATTTAAATTTCTGTGCGAAGCGAACGTCTGACGCCGGCTAAAATTGTTTGACGAATTAACTAAAATAGATGATCTATTTAGGTACCTAATTTAGAGCGTTTTGCTTAAATTTAAACTGGTTGTATACCAACCAAAAATATCAACTGCGTAAGGACCAAAAAGTTGGACCATCGTTAAACGTATTCAGATAACCATTTATTCAATTTAAAGAAAAAAGTACACATTATATAATGGTGCAGGAGAATTTGATTAGGATCGTTATCAAAAAATACAAAGTATCCATATAAATTGTAATAGATTCTTAGAAAATTGGTGCAAAAGGGGACTTTCAAAACTAGGTAACTACTCAGGTTTAGAGCAAAAAAGCATGAAATAAAAGACTGATTATATCTTACCAAACAAATTATTATATTCCTATTAGAAATTACAAAAAGCGTTTACACGCAGAATATTATACTTAATGCATAAACCTACGGGCAAACAATATTCCAGCAACGCGTATACGCGAGTCAACGCGCCAAGACAAAAATCACAGACAACTATACATCGGCATAAATACCATTTAATTTGTAATTTATTCGGTAGATTTACCTATGTCGAAAATACATATACTATGTAACTGATTTAAAATGATCACTTTTTTAGTTTAAGGCGGTTTTAGGTGGGTGAAAGGGTCATTTCACTCTTGACTGTACATAGCCATCAACTCATCAGTTTATATTAGGACTTAGAGAAAACTAATAAAATTATTTACAAGGAGAGTTCAGTTACAATATAATTTGAGGAAGGTCAGTAGGTACATAAATGACCTTGTATTACGTGTTTCGCTACATTATCAAAAATTACTAGCTCACTCAAAAGCCAAAAGTCACTGCAAAGAAAAATGAAAAGCCGCATCCTATTTCTAGACCAGTCTCTTAGAAAAGACAAGACCAGGGCCTTTATTCTACTTAGTGAAACCATATTGCGTTTGACGTGTCAACCGAAATGGCGGCCAAGTTAAAAACAATACGATAACATAACATGGCAAAGACAATGATAAATGTTTGTCCAAATCACAGATGATGAGATAAGTTAACAGCTATGTATTAAATTTCATTTTAATATAATTTCTCCATTGGATAGTTTTATTTGCGTTTGCTGCTCCTTAGTCGGCGTCTGCTGTTGGGTACCGTTATCGCTCTGGGCCTACTTGGAGATTCTGGAAAACGATAAAAAGTTATAAAGCAACCTATTTTTCACATCACCTATTCGGAAAGAGGAGTTTTCTTCCCTGCTAGGAGGATCGAAATGGCACTTTTCTGTTCAAAGACATTCTTGCACTTTTGGTTTAATAATTGTTATTTTAATCTCGAGTGGACATTTTTTAAACAATATGATTGATCTTCATATTTTGTGAATTTGGCGTTTTAAGGTTTTAATTGTATGTTAGTGAAACTTGTCACCATTACAGGGTCGGTACATAATTCGGTAAATAATTAAATTTGTTTCATCACTAAGAACTTTTACTTTCCTCATAGGTGATGTGAAAAGCAGAAGGAACTACCCGTGGTCCCACTACTTCGTCCCACTGCTCTATTTGCTTTCGTCAGATAAATCATTAATATTTCGTAGTTTCGTTAGGTATCTTTTAATGCCCGAAGGGCAAATGGCTCTAAAATAGGAGCCCTGCCACGAGGCAGGGCTCCACCGAAAAGAGCAGTGGGACGAAGTAGTGGGACCACGGGTCGCGACCCAAAAGTATGTGTCATACGGTAGCAAAATTATTTCCACCTTGGGCGTTAACACTTGGATCGCACCTCGCTACGCTCGAGATCCAATTATAGATTCCTTCGCTTCTGCTCCCTTGTGAAACAATCTACAGCTGCAGCAACAAACAGCTGTGAGGTACGAGCTTAAATTTAAAAACAATTTCAATAAAAATCTGCTTGTAGTTAATGTCCTTAGAGATGCCTAGTCATTTGTGTGTTGGTTTCATTACGGCTTAATTTCCTTTTACCCTTTTACCAATACTCCTAGATCTCAAAAGAACCAAGTTTCTAAATACCTAAATCCCAGAATACCTATATTTTTTTCTCATAACACCGGATTCTCAATATGGCTGAAAATGTCTTAGGCTCATAACGACCCAACTTCACAACACTTTTATCTCAAAACATCATAATTTCAAAACAACTAAATACCAAAATACCTAAAATTGAAAAAGTTTACTTAACCTTCATGCATATTACCTATCTTTCTTAAGTACTGGCGGCCGCTTGAAATTGAAGTACCAGTATAAAACGGGAAGCAAAATGGCAAGATTATCAACTGCAAAATTCTCTCTTTACAGTGTGTAGTAGGAGACGGAGAGAAATGTATTTTGATAACCAGTAATGTCAGTACGACGGGACGTTTAAAGTAGGACTATTTGAACGTTTTGGTCGTCCGCAGATCAATTACTTACTGATTGCATACCCATCATAGTTTCCGAAAGGTTTGAGATATGTCAATCATTGGCCCGATTCACTAAGCTATAAGTTAAAAATTACAAGCGGAACTCTCTTTCTAGTAAAAGGAGTTAGAAGAGACTTCCGCTTGTAATTTGTAACTTGTACGGTGAAACGGGCCTCATGACGTTCAATTGTCCCCGATGAACTTGTGAAAACGAATTTAGGCATTTTGAGACTATGACATTTTGCCATTCCGGTGTTTTCGGCTTCAGTTATTTTGAAAGTTTGACGTATCTATGATTCGGTATTCGAAAGAAATGTACATTTGAATATTTAGGTATTTCGGGAATTAAAGTTTTTAGGTCAAAGTCATTATGACTTTCCATCATTTTAAGAGTGAGCCATTTTGATATTAAGGTTAAAATTTCGTCAAATTAGAGAAAAAGGCATTATGCAATTAGATTTATTGAAACCTAAGCTCATTTGTAATTTAGAGAAAACTCAACCTTATTGCTGTAAAATGACAGATTGACTTTGGACCTAAGGTGGGTCTATATACTAAATAGTTTGCTTATGGGTGAAAATTAAAAAAACAACAAGTAGACACGATTATATTACTTCGTACTTTTAGGAATGTCTGATCAACCGAAACTAAATAACTGTGATTTAATAGTCAAACCTATGGTAACAAAACATTGTTACCATAGAAAAAAGAAATGTTAATTGTCATAAATTCAGTAATTATCTGTTTTTCCTAAAATAAAAATGTCCTTCAAATTTAGAAAGTGACACCCCAAAATATTATATGAAAGAGAAAATAATCATCTTTACTTACTTTTATTTTTAATAGCTGCTGGAGTTATAGGATTCTCGTCGATTTTCACCTCCTGCTTTTTAATATTTCGGGGTTTAGGTCTGGGTTTTGGTTTGACCTCAATCTTTAATTTTTCGACGCACACAATCACTTCTTTTACTTTGAAACTGTCCAAACTACCTTTACTTATAGTTGTTTTAGTGGTTTTAGTAGGCACTTCCACTTTCTTTCCCACTTTTTTGTTTCTCATAGATCTAGTACATCTGGGTACTGAAGGAGTTTCTGTCACACTAGTCTGTTTTAGCAAAGCCTCTTTCTCCCTGGCGTCCCTTTTCTGTTTAGCTTGATAAACTTTGATCATTGCTGGTGTGAAACCTTCCAGTCCTTCTGGAACCTCTTCTGGTTCCTTTGCTCCTTTACCCGCAACTCCTTTCTTGAAATTTGCGATAACTTCTTTCATAGCATATGTGAGTTTTTCACCTTGTAAGTAGTCTTTCTGCATTAGAGACGATGATTGTAGGTTTGAGTCGCTGCTCTCTAATGACGAAGCAGACAATTTCCTGATCCTGTACTTACATGTATCATCATCATCCGGGTCATCACTGTTGGTGGCGTTACGCTCCTTCCTAATTATATGCTCCGGATTTTGAGCTAATATTTCTGCCCAAGTGAACTGTTTGGCGGAGCCCATGAAGTTTCCGAATTTTCCGATGCTATTCCTGTGAGTCCTCTTTCCTCTGCGTTTTTGTACCTTTTTTTTCGAACGTAAGTTCTTTGGTGACAGTTTTTTACTGAGAACGTCGTGTGGCATCAGTGACTTTTTTAGACGAGCGACCAGATCTGCATCGGAAACGAAGAAGTTTCTAGAAGTACAAGGCTTTCGTATACCCTCACTGGAGATGTTAATTGTCTGCTTCAGTAACTCAAGTTTGAGGTCATTCTCAAGAGAGCGGACATTCTCTCTCTCATAGGCTTTGCTTATACCATTTCTTGCCAAAAAGTCCGCAGGAGTATTTTTCCTTCCGAATCTCCTGGAGTAACACAGTTTACGGCCCATCGGCGACGTGGAAGGCTCCGACAGCTTTAAAGAAACTTCCTTGTCTGCATTCTTCATTAATTCATTTTTAAACAAGCTCCTGCAATAATCATAGTCTGGCTTTTGGGTGAAATCCAAGCTAGATATATACTCTAAGTATTTTTCGATGAACTGAGGATAGAACTCTGTCTTAAAACTAGTTTTCAGGAAAGATTTTATGTCACCCATGTAGTTTTTCTTCAGAGCATGTACTAGGTCCGGCTCTGATAACACTTCTGTGGTTTTCCATGGCAGGGAACCTGTAAGCCAGTCAATTACATTATAGCCTAGAGTTTCTAGATCAGATCTTCTAGAATGTGCTCCAATATGCGAGTCCCGAGAACTATACTCCAAAGTGCCATCATGGGCTTTCCGAGCATCCATGCCAAATTCCTTATGGTTCCCATCAGAATCTAGGAATTTCGATGCCAAGCCATAGTCAAGTAAATAAATCTGTTTGTGGGATTGGGATAGAATAGCTTCTTTGTAAACTTCATTGAGATCTTCACCATTGGTAATTGGTTTTTTCTTTTTAGCTTCCTGATAGAACTCTGCAGTTGTTTTTATAATACTTTTGTTGCCAAAGTCATCTAACAGTTTTTGATAGGATTGGTCAGAGCATACTGAACTAGTCATGTCCTCATAGTTGACATAGCTTGACAGTTGTCTTAGATTAAACGCATGGTGCCTGTGCAAGGTCCTACTTTCTCTGTCTGAAAGTATTTTCCTGAATTTATTTTTAACATTATTAAGTCTTTTCTCACTATCACATGGTTCGTTCGAGTCTGCTTTCAAGTCTTTTATAACATAGTCTTCATCATCGTAGTAGTTTGATGATCTTGCTTTTCCACTTTTAATCCTCCTGTGCTTAACTGATAAGACAGCAACTTCTTTAGTTTCTTTTTGGAATGATGGCTTTGCCATAGGAAATTTGTTAATCTTACCTCCTTCAAAACCAAGCATGAGATTCGAGCTTTTTATATCTGAATGTGTGTATCCCTGATTATGTAGGTACTCTAATACGTCTAGTATCTGCAGGGCTAGTACTAACACATTCTTTAGATCCAAAACCTTGGTCCGAGCAATTATTTTTTGCAAGTCTATATCATAGCGGGGTAGAACTAGGAACCTGAACTTTGTGCCAGTCTTTTCGTCTGTGAAGGAGCCACTTGCAATGTAGACTGGCATGCCAATGCGTTTTTGTTTGTTTTGTTGACGCCATTCTTTGACTGTGAACAAAAACAATAAGTTAAGAAGAATAAGAATATTTTTTATTTACACATCATATACCAAGTTACAAATAAAGCAGTGTCTGGTGAATTCCTAACTAAGATCGACCTTGAATCTCACGGAGACGGGGTTAACATATTACGGTTAAAATCACAATCACAATAGAGTTCACAATGACATGTGAAGTGCATAAATTGTAAGAGTGAAGTTGAATCTTTAGTAATAGTTAAGTAACCCAAAAATTACTGGAATAATTGCAAGTTTATCTAGATTATTAACTTGCTGTAGTTGGGGGTTAAATTAATCATGCAATTAACTCTGTTTGCTTAGCAGATAGAATTGTCATCATCGAGATATTATGATTGCTTTATCTGTATTAGGCTGTCAACCAAAAGGTTTTCTGTCATTTTGTAGACCTGGAAAATGCATATGATAGGGTAGATAGAAAGGAGTGGTGGACGGTGCTGTCTATGTATGGACTGAGCAGCAACCTGGTGCAGGCTTTGAAGTCCGTTTATGAGGGCTCTAAGGCCTGTGTCAGGATCAATGGGGCATACTCGGCCTGGTTTAATATCTCTAGAGGTGTTAGACAGGGCTGTGTTGCCTCACCATGGCTGTTCAACCTATTCATGGACAGTTGTATGCGAGATTTAAAAGAGTATGATAAGGGTTTGCATCTGCAAGAGTTGCTTAGAAAAAGCCTCTTATATGCCGATGATCAAGTAATACTTGCTCCGTCGGTACTTAAGTTGCAGGAGATGGTGACGGTGCGCGTATGAAAGTAAATGATGCTAAGACCAAGGTCATGGCGATACATGGTGAACGTAATAATAGTAATTTGTGATTTTTGACATTTAGTATTTAATATAAATTTTAATGTTTTGATTTGTAATCTTACATGTATTTTATGACTTATAAATTTTTACTATATATACATTATGTTGGATGTTAAATTTATTTATTGCATGAATAATAATATTTGCACGCTTGCTTGCAAGCTGGATAACTGCACATTATATATATTTTTTTAAATTGACTGTAACATCTTGTGTACTGTATTCTGCAAATAAATGATATTGATTGATTGATTGATTGATTGATAGAAAAGGACGAGGAGATTGCTCAGTGCGTTATAAATATAAATGGTAAACTAGTAGAGCAAATGAGTGATTTTGTGTACCTGGGAACTATGTTTACATTAGATGGTAAGTGTGAGAAGGATGTTGAGAGGAGGGTGAATGCAGGCAATCAGATAAATGGAGCCCTGCACTATTTTGTGAGCAGAAGGGGCGCTTCACAAAAAGCCTGACTGACTGTTCACAATGGGTGTTAACCCCTACTCTGATGTATGGTAGTTAATGTTGGGCGTGGCAGGATAAGCATGAAATTCGTATAAATGCAGTGAAAATGCGCTCTTTGCGTAGTATGTGTGGGTGTGAAACTGTTTGATAGAATAAAGAATGAAAATATCAGACAGAAGTGTATACTGAAAGAAGATGTAGTGACTAAGATTGAAAAGGGCATGCTTTGATTGGAATGGAATGCTCATTTGGAAAGGATGGATGAAAAAAGATTGACAAAAGAAATATACAGTGCGATAGTGAGTGGAAGGGTCGGAAGGGGCCGCCCTAGGCGCACTTTTTTTAATCAAATCCGGGAAATACTGGAAAAGGGCCGAATCTTAAGTACCCAAAACCGACGTGCATGCATGACTCGATGTATGAATGTTGAAGAAGCAAAAGAGATTTGTCATGATCATAGCAGGTGGTCACTGCCTACCCCTCTGGAAGACAGGCGTGATTTAACGTATGTATGTATGTATGTTCTTTATAAGGACCTTATATTTTAAACATGGAAGAACAGCTGTAACATCATTCCTGTCATCCATTTTGTATAGTGTGTTTTTGCAGGGGGTCTGAACTATGACTTTTTAAAGCTTCATATGTTAAGAAAAATTACACAACTATTATTTCACGTATAGAGTTATTCCTCTCTTTCATAGCACTTTCCAGAGAGCCTATGAAAATAAATGATGCATGTTCCCTAATCTTAAAAAACATTGATCAGTAATCGCTGCTTTGATACAAAAGTGCCACAATTCAAAAACAAATACAATTGGATTTAAAACTTTAAGTAAATAGCATTCTCAATTTAAATGCAACAAAGATTCATTTTGATTTGTGGCGCTTTTGTATTAAAGCAACAACTTGTTGGGGCAAGACTGATATTTTATGTAGGCAAGGTACATTTCGCAAAGGCCCTGTGATGACACAACAGACAGATTTACTAAAATAAAAAACAGTTGTGTTTATGGCTTTCGAGTTATAAATAAACCTTTGAGTTCACACAAGTTGCCCAAGTCTTACTCTGCCGTAATGGCAAACAAAAGGCTCAAAGAAAATAAAATAAAATTCATATTAAAAGTTAGATATTACAGAAACAAATTGACTTTTCCGCATTTAGTATCTGATGGCCTGTATATATTCATAAAATGGTTAAAAACTTTTAGAAGTCAAGAAAATTTTAGAGGGTTATTTACTTTTTGGAACCTGTGAAGTCCGAACCAGACAGTGCACTTCAACAAACAACGGCCCGTTGGTGTGTGGCTCTATTTTGACCACATAGTTAGCATTGAGCTTTGTGACATCTTTGTCCACTTTGTCTGATGCTAGATAAATCCGGCCAAAGCTTCCTCTACCTGAAACCACACACAAACATGACTCATTAGCTTGTACAGTTGAATTCAAGTAGCTGTGTATTTTAGTACCTTGTGGCAATGACATAATAGAGTATTTTTCAAAGAAATTGTACCTAATTAAGGACTGAATATAGTTACGGTAACTTTTACATGCGAGTAACGAGAATTAGTGGTCCATTTATGTAAAAGTTACCGTAACTCAATTTCAGTACTTAATTAGATACAATTTCTTTGAAATATACTCAAATATGTTAAACTGTTACAGAATCAAAGTTAAGGTTCATAGAATACTAAATCACTACCTACAAAATCTGTCAAAATTTATTATAATTTATAAAGACTGAGCATGCATTGTTATTTTCATGATTATTTTTCATTTAGATGTATACTTGTCTGACAAGGGAACTCTAGAATAATACAGGCCAGAATCTCATAAAAGATGACAATGTAAGTAGACAGTGTAAGTTTTATCATAACTGCATGATAAAATATGTTACCGCGTATAAAAATACAATATCAAAATCGATTATTTACCAATAGGTTTCCCAATGCGCCATTTTTTCTGCTGTATATCTGAAAAGACTATCCCAGGCGGCAAAGCTTCGTCGTCCGTGAAACTGACGTCCAAACTCGGGCATAACAAAGAAAGCTGCTCGGAAACTACTTTGGGCCTCTTCCTAGGGGGCTCCGGCGGCTGCACGGTCTCCGGACCGCGCCGCGGCATCGTATTAACAACCAGTTATCAAATGAACAACTAAAATAATGACCACGACTTGTCTTCGACGATATGCTGTGATAACTGCAACAAATGCGACGTGGTTAATACAAATCTGCTAAAGCGAGTTTTTAATTTAATAAATACAAACGTGCACTGCAATGTGTCCACTAAATGCAATTATATCGGCTTAAATTGTTATTTAACAGTGCAGTTTATGGTTAGCACCTTAAATCATATTCCCTATGATTAGTTATTCCAAATTTTGACTATTACATATGAAAGTAAACAATTAATGATTTATTTACTTAATAAACTGTTCTTCTTCCTTATTCAAATTAACTGACTAAATTCAATACTTCACAACAACTGACTGGTTAAAGATCCGCCATGTTGTTAGAAATCTTCGGTTCGGTTGACGGTCGTGTCGCCCGATCAATGCTGTGACGTCACACGATTCCATGGAAAATAACGTAAACAACTATATTTTTTGTCATTACGGTCATACCAAAAACAATATTATCACAAGGTAGTGAAGTATACTTTGATTTGAAGTCAGTTATAGCTGTCAATTTTGTAATGAGTACCAACATGATCATTGGTTGGTTCAAAAACTAAAATCTGTGAATCCAGCTGGCTTCGTCTTGGTTGCCATTCACGTGGCGTTTTAAGGTAGCGATTTGTTGCAGTGTAAATAATTTTAAAGTATTTCACATCATATATTAACTTTTTTATAACAAGATAGCACTTCACAATTCCGCTTATTTTTGGGATTAAATTGAAAAGTAACGGCAAGTATTATAACGCTAATAATGTCTGTGAATGGTTTTCCTTATATTTAGTTGCGTTCTAGAACTAGGCTTTAGTTTGGTCTTCCGGTAACCTTCGGGGAGGGAAGATGGCCGATTGAAAAATACCCGGCTTTTACTTTTGATTTATTCTGTTTACTGACTTACTCTATTCACTTGACATTGGCGAAATCACTATGTGGACCGCCATTTAATAAAAAAGAAGAAAGAAGGCTTTAGTTTCAATGTGGTTAACCTAAAACCTGTCAGCCCTCACGCGCGCCCTCAGAGGCCTCAGAGCGGATGGGCCACCTCACGGTCATCAACATCATTGAACTAGGTACTTGAAGATGACTTTTCCATTCTGCGAAACATTATACTTACCGTTTAACCTGCCGCTAAACAGCAGTGGTCGCCTTGTTGTGTTCCGCTACGGGGGTGAGACAATAACAACCGGTGAAATGAATAGCACAAATGCATCTAAGTCCTCAGGGTTGGCATTGCATTTGCAGTCTTTAATGTGATCGTAAGATTGCAATCTTGAGATTGGACATTTCTATGGGATTCTGGATGGTGGCCAGTGTGCTCGTTTGCCTTCTCCTCTCCAAGACATAAAAATAAAAAGGCATGTATGTAGGTACCTAGACCTACACATTTTTGAATCTTATTCAATTGAAATAAGGTGCAAGTGTATTTAGTTGTACTAGCCACATACTCGTATCCTTGTACTTGACTGTACTCATTCGTAAGAATTTAAATCATAGCTTATTTGATATTTCAAAGCTTTTACTAAAGCTTGCATATCCCAGTGCACGCGTATTTTAAGCGCAAAAGAGACATCGATCAATGCATCCCGTTTCACGCACACAGCCACAGAATGCATCGTAGTTTTATTTCTTTCCCATTCACGAGTCGGCCGGCGGAGCGGCCGCGCGTTGCGATCGACGCGTTCCGCTGCGTTTCGTTTTTTGTTTGTCAACAAAATAAACATGTAGCGAGTTCAGTGTTTCGTGACATAAACATAGTGTTTTGTTTCCCGTAGAAAAATGGTATAGTGTTGGAAAATGGACGGTGCTAACGACTCCGACCATTCTATGACTTGGGAGGACTTTTTCGGTATGTACTCTTTAGTAATCTTACTAGTTTTTACGTCTGTAAGTTTTTTGCGAGTAAAGATAACATTTGCCAGACGTAGGTATATCGTGCTACATTTTTACAATTAAATAGTTTGTTTTTTAATCAGGGTCGCGAATTTCTACGTAAATCAGGTTTGTGCAGTATTTCCACTTAAGGCTGATGGTTGCGTTGCTTGTGCCTCGGTCTTGTACTTTTATAAACGTGATCAATCAGCTCGTTCTTATAGGTTACGTTTAGTACGTGATATAAAGAAGGAATTTATTTACACGCACTTGTTATTTTGACATAAAGAGCAGGTATTTTGTATATTAGCAAGATACAGGAGAGTATAGCTGCGTCTATTTTATAATGTGTATGTAATGAATACTTTGTCAATGCAAGACAAATGCACTTGTATTTATATATTTTTTTACAAAATAGGGATAACGACAGCGACATGATGTGCATTTGGACTTAAATAATCTACAAAGATCTTCTCTCGGAAATATTGCTAAAGATGGCCAGGTTCGGTCACAAAATGTCACTTATAAACAGGCCAAGAATGTTTTTACCGGCCTGTTTGCTGATTATTCGACAACAAGGTTAGACAACCTTGAGAACCAATGAATATCAATCAGTGAATTTTTGTTTTACAGTATCATAATAGGTAATTGAAGAATAAAATTGACTAACGTAATAACTTTTGGTTTCAAAAAATATTAGTCGTATTTTTGCTAAAAGTACACAGACTAAAAGTTTGTCCCAAGTCTCAAACCACTCGAAATTTATATACAATTGTCATTTTCATCTCAAATGAAAAATCTATGAGCAGTGCAAAACAAAATTTAATTAAATGGTGACTATGTTACGAACACATTAATATAAAGTAAAATTTATTTGTAACTAGTTTTTGTTTTTATTTCCTTGTAGTAGTTAAGAAAACCACTATGTCTGCTTCGGCAAAAAGGGCAATTAATGGAATCATAAATTGCGTATTTTCTACCTTCTGCAACAATGTGCATAATGTGAGATAGGGTCAAAAATTATGTTAAAATCGTGAAATCTGCATTGCTGTCTTGTCTAACAAGAAAGATTAATCAATAGGTTCAATCATGCCATAAGACCCTGTCATGCTAAAAGGGTGGCGTCACGAGAATAATAATACGTCAATAGTTATTTGTGCAACAAGAGAGCAAAGTAGTTTTTTTGCTGCGAGTGTTGATTTTGAAGCGAAGATTTCTAGAATTTTTGATTTGATTCTGTCTGAGGTTAGAATCCTGAGTGCAGCAAGGGATTCAAAGACACGAGATGCAAATAACTTTGGTCTTGTGTTGCACATACAATTTTTCACCTTAGCAGCTAGAAAATATAACCTTTATCTACACACATATCATAAACCTTCTATAATGCGTTCAAAAACCGCAAATTACTTAGGACGACTAGCATAAAGATAAAATGTTTTGTTAGAACCAATTTCTTATTTGTGAAAATGTTATTATTGCTTAATAATAAAATAACATCTAATTCGACATCATTATTACATTCAAATTACGAACATCTTTGAAAAACAAAGCGTTTTGACCTCGATTCTAATATTATTCGAGATGAAATTTTATTCGAAATTAAATGTTATTTGCATACAATTTTGTCAAATCTCACTTGTTAGGTACTTGATATCGTACGATATGATAGTGGAGACCGACTCTAGTTTGTCTTTGAAATAAAAAAACTACAGGTGCCGCCTTTTTTGACGTTCTATTTGACTTGTCGCAAAAAATAGTTTAGTTTGTTTTGTTTTTTATAATAATACCTACATGTATGATAGCGCTTTTATAATATTAATAATTAATTATAACTCGTAGTTACTACCCTCACAACAATGATTAAAATGATTGGTATGATATAAATAATAAATTGTAGGTAGGTAATGACGATTTGTATTGCATGTTTTACTTTACAAAGTGAATGTAAACGTAAACAAATTAAGTTAGTTTCGTTAATAATGTTATAAAATCAAAATACTGTTAAAATTGTAACATAAGATTTAATTGTTATTCACTTATTATTTTACAAACAGTCATTTGACTTAGAGTGCTATGCAGGTGCAGTTTGTTGACAGTGTCTTATAAAAGGCGATAGCATCAGCCAGCACGGCACTCTTGGTCAGGCACTTAAAGTAGAACGTACAAAATACAATTTGTGGATTAGAGTTACTTGTCTTATTTAGTACCATGGACGTCCCTTTAACATCAGAAGTGGGGGGAATTCATGCCCCAGACAGTGATGAGGGTGACGACATCTCGTACTCACCGGTTTTACATCGACACCCTGAACAAACACGTGAAGAAGTGAATAGTGAAATAGTATTACTTCGTCGCCAAGTGGAGCTCTTAAAAAAAATGTTTTTTTCCAACAACCCTCAACAACAGCCAAACAAATCCACTGGTAAGTTATCAGAAATTTATCTACCAGAATATGACCCGGACTCTCATCACCTGACAATCAACGAGTGGTGCAAGCAGGTGGATAGCCTTATCCTACTACGCGGGTGTTCACAACAAGTGGCTATGATGAAAAGTTTATCTTGTTTACGAGGACGTGCCAAGATCTGGGCAGATACCAACGCGCATGCCCTACCCGACTGGAATTCAATAAAAACTCACCTTATTAGTCAATTTAGTGCCGAGACACGATACATCCAGTACATCAACCGTTTTAGAGAATATACCTCAAACGACGCAAACACCTACTCTGAATATGTATCAGAGGCGTGGAGACTATTTTCTCGAATATCACCTAATGCACCAATGGATCTTATGGTCGAAGCAGTTATTTCCGGAATACGTCCCAAATTCTACCAAGCCGAATTATCGAGATCAATGCCCAAAAATCAAGCAGAACTAATTGCAACTCTAACCAATTATAGAAAACGACCAGCTGACGCAAGTACCTACAGCGAAGCACAGCAAACAAAGCGCCCGCGTATAGATACGCCGAGTACGTCAACAATGATACATTTCACTAATTGTAAGAAATGTGGGAAAAACGGCCACAAAACCCAGGATTGTAGAAGACCCTTTTGCAATATTTGTAAACGAATTGGACACCTTAGTGACAAATGTTGGTCCAGAACTAATCAGCCGCCGCGCACCGCAGCCCACCCGCACTCAGCGCCGCAGCAGCCGCCACGCGCGCCGCCGGCTGTCAACATGGTGGAGAGGGACTGCCCGTGCACCACCAACGTTCGTATAGGTAACGCCTTACTATCTTGTTTAATCGACACCGGGGCCGAATGCTCTCTCATCAAAAAGAAAACATCAGGTTCTATCCCCGGGAAGCGCTGCGATACGCTTACTCAGTTACGTGGCATTGGAGGTCAATCAATTACCTCCAATGAAGTAATAACAACCACTATGACTCTTGATGAGGTAACATTCGAAATAAACTTACATGTTGTTGAAAGTTTGCCTTATGATGTTCTTTTAGGAGTTGATACACTGCAAATACCAGGTCTTAAAATAGAAATAACTAGTACTGGAATATCTATCAAAAGGGAGCTCTTTATAGGTCAAATACAAACCAACCCCCCAACAAAGATTATCGATACCGATATTTCTGATACATCTCGTCTCAAACATATCCTTTCAAAGCACTCTGGCATTTTTGGTATAAATCTACCCTCAAAAATAGTAAAAACTGGATCACTGAAAATTCGCTTAAAAGACCCAAACCGTATTGTACATCGACGCCCCTATCGCCTTGCCCCCATAGAACGAGAAAAGGTCAAAAATATTATTAAAGACCTAAAATCAAAGGGCATCATTAGAGACAGTTGTTCCCCTTTTGCCAGCCCAATTCTTTTAGTTAAAAAGAAAAATGGTGACGACCGCCTTTGTGTTGATTTCCGTGAGCTAAATTCAAATACCGTACGTGACCATTTTCCTTTGCCCCTGATACAAGATCAAATAGACAAGCTAGGCTCTGCAAAATTTTTCACTACACTGGACATGGAATCCGGGTTCCATCAAATTCCCATACATGAAGAATCCATCGAAAAAACCGCATTTGTGACCCCTGACGGTCAATATGAATATGTCACTATGCCTTTTGGTTTATGCAATTCTCCGTCCGTCTTCCAACGTTCCATCAACAAAGCTTTAGGTGAATACCTCGATAACATCGCATTGGTTTACATTGATGATATTTTGATTCCATCTCAGACTGAGGAAGAAGGCCTGAATAATTTAGATTTAATACTGAGTAAATTAAGAGACGCGGGATTTTCACTAAATATGTCCAAATGTAAATTCTTAAAACGCTCAACAGAATATTTGGGTAATATAATAATGGATGGCCAGGTAAAACCTAGCCCTAACAAAATTAATGCGTTAAAAAATTCAAATCCACCAAAGTCTTTAAAACAATTGCGTCAATTTAATGGACTCTCAAGTTATTTCCGTAGATTTATACCAAACTTTTCGCGAATAATGGCACCCTTATACGCGTTAACAAAAAACGACGCAAAATGGGAATGGACCGCATCCCATGAGAAGATCCGTCAACAAATAATTTCTTATTTAACAGCAGAACCCTTACTGAGCATTTTTAAACCGGATCTGCCAACAGAAGTTCACACAGATGCAAGTTCGCTAGGGTATGGGGCTATGTTAATTCAAATAGAGAACAACCGTCGCAAAGTAGTGGGCTACTTCAGCATGAGAACAACAGGCTCGGAGTCAAAATATCATTCATATGAGCTAGAAACCCTAGCAGTAGTCAAAGCTCTTAAACACTTTAGGCACTTTTTATTTGGTAGAAAATTTACAGTGGTAACAGACTGCAATGCCCTTAAAGCTAGCCAAACCAAAAAAGAATTGACACCACGTGTTCACCGCTGGTGGGCCTTTTTACAAGGTTTTGATTTTGATATTAAATACCAAAAAGGTGATCAAATGAATCACGTTGACTATTTAAGCCGTAACCCCGTTATTAATATTATAACAAAAGACCCGACTTGGATAATCGTAGAGCAAGAAAGGGACCCAGAATTAAAAAAAGTTAGAGATTCCATTAAAAACAATGCCACGGTTGATAAAAAATATAAACTTAAAAACGATTTACTGCTTATTTCTATACAAAATCAAAAAGGTAATACAGTAACTCGTACAGTCGTTCCAAATTCACTCATATGCAGTATTATTAATCGATACCACGAAACCCTCTTGCACGCGGGTTGGGAAAGAACACTTGAAAAAATAAGAGAACAATTTTGGTTCAGTAATATGTCAAAAAGGGTTCGCTCATTTTGTGATCATTGCTTAGGATGTAAAATCGGAAAAGGCCCATCTGGAAAATTTCAAATGCAACTACATCCAATAGATAAAGTAGCTATTCCATTTCATACCCTTCACGTCGATTTAATGGGCAATATAAGTGGGTCTGAAAAGAGAGCGTATGCTTTCGTAGCAATAGACGCATTCACAAAATTTGTATTAATATACCCCTTACCAGACAAAACTACAGGCTTAATCCTGAAGTCAATACAAAATATAGTTAACCTCTTTGGCACTCCACATCGGATTATCTCCGACCGCGAACCAGCAATCATGGGATACGAAATCCAAAATTTTTTCAACTTAGGAAACATAGACCACCACGCCATAGCACGCGGTGTTCCAAGGGCTAACGGCCAAATAGAAAGATTAATGAGAACGCTGCGGGATCATTTGGGCGTTATAGCTTTAAACCACAATAGAGCCTGGGCTTCTAAACTAGGAGAAATTCAACTATGTATCAATACAACTAAATCAAAAGCTACTGGCTACTCCCCCTTAGATCTTTTAATTGGAAAAGTATGTTCCTCCCCCGCTATTGAACAGATTTCTCTATTAGAAAATAAGGTAAATAGGGACGAAATTAGAAAAGATGCTTCCTCCAGGATGAACGAGCAGGCAAATAAAAATATGACAAGGTTTAACGCCAGAACTGCTTTAATACGCCCATTTAAAGTTGATGACTTTGTGCTTTGTAAAGATACTCAATGGTCAGGAAACAAATTAGGACCTAAGTACCTTGGCCCCTACCAAATAGTCAAAATTATTGAAAATGACCGGTATGAAGTAAAAAATCTTAGGACTGGCCATAGCAAAAATACAGTAGTCCCTCATGAACATCTAAGGCAAATTCCAACACCAGATAGCATACTACAACACTCATCTGACAACGACCGTGATAGCGATTAACTAGCAAAATAATTAACTCATTTTGCTAATTGAAAATAAAAAAAAACACAAATAACTGCCAAAAGCAAAAGAGCAAAAATAAGTGCCACCTAATAAAAGAGCACAAATAAGTGCCACCTAACAAAAGAGCACAAATAAGTGCCAACTAATAAAAGAGCACAAATAAGTGCCACCTAATAAAAGAGCACAAATAAGTGCCACTTATTAAAAAAGCACAGATCATGTGCTATGTAATAAAAGAGCACACCAAGTGCCATAGAATAAATGAGAACAACGAAAACAGCTACCATAACCAAACTTACCTTTCAGATGTGGACAACGAAATTCGCTCAGAGCACGAGCTTTAGATCAGAATGGCCGTGATAGCGCTTTTATAATATTAATAATTAATTATAACTCGTAGTTACTACCCTCACAACAATGATTAAAATGATTGGTATGATATAAATAATAAATTGTAGGTAGGTAATGACGATTTGTATTGCATGTTTTACTTTACAAAGTGAATGTAAACGTAAACAAATTAAGTTAGTTTCGTTAATAATGTTATAAAATCAAAATACTGTTAAAATTGTAACATAAGATTTAATTGTTATTCACTTATTATTTTACAAACAGTCATTTGACTTAGAGTGCTATGCAGGTGCAGTTTGTTGACAGTGTCTTATAAAAGGCGATAGCATCAGCCAGCACGGCACTCTTGGTCAGGCACTTAAAGTAGAACGTACAAAATACAATTTGTGGATTAGAGTTACTTGTCTTATTTAGTACCATGGACGTCCCTCTAACATGTATGTAGATAAAGTAGTGTATGTAACTCTACAAAATTAGGCATTAAAACACTTGTGTGATGTTATTATGTAACAGTCACATTAACTACTATAAGGTAAAAAACAACATGGTAAAAATAAAACGACATCGCCCAGCCGCCCGTGCGCCGCACCACGGCCACCTTTATATTGTGAACAAAAATAAAAAAGTTACTTTGTCTCACGCTCGCAGGAAAATCGAATTTTGCACACTGTCTTTAAACAGCAAAACCACCCCTTTTGAGGTGCTGAGGTGAAAAATGTATAATTGGCTTTCTGCGACGAGTTCTATAGTGGTAACAATAATCAATATCTATTTAATTTAAGTACGTAAACTTTTAGATTATGACGAATCATCATGCTAATATGATAATATAATAAGCACATATCTAAAAAGTAAATATGTAGCGACACACTGTTATAGGGAGGTACACCGTATGTATAGCGGTGCTCCATAGACAAAAAAGATATACCGGGTGTTGCCTGTAATAGGAGCAATAAATTGAGGGATCGTTTCTGGGCGTTTCTCAGAAACTTTGTACCTTGTTAAGGACTAAAATTAAGAAACGTTAACTTTTCCGCTGAGTTACGAAATTAGTTATACTGTTATAAGACAAATGGTGGTATCTCAGACAAAACTCTTGTAGCAAATGCAAGCATATTACTAGCGGGTGAGTATTTAATCTGCTTAATTTATTGAATTTGAGATACTGCTAAGTAATTGGCGTTGAAAGTAGTACATTAATGTACAACTAATTTTCGTAACTCAGCGGAAAAGTTAACGTTTCTTAATTTTAGTCCTTAACTAGGTACAAACTTTCTAAGAAATGCCCTTCTACTCTATAAACGTAGCAACATTTGTTCTACATCTTTAAAAAAATGTATGTATTGTTATTCGGGATTTAATCTAACAAACTAAATAGCACTTTCAATGTACTCCATCCAATAGTGTAGTTGACATCTATTGTCAGCCTACATACTTCGTAGTTTTCGCAATACATTGCTTGCTTAGAAAATGTAAATTCATTAATATTTAGTTAACAATAAGTTATTTTCAAAAGTTGTAGAATTAATGTTGTTACGTTTGTGGTGTGGAAACGATCCCTGAATTTATTGCTCCTATTACAAGCAACACCCGGTATATTACATTCCAAGTCACAACTTCTTATCTGTCCATGGAAACCGTTGCAAATTCCTGGCAATCTTGGAAGAGTGATTAGAATTGATCAAGTTGGCTCGTGAATACTTAACATAGTGCTAAGGCCACTAATCCATACTAAGTTAAACTAATATATACCTGTGCCGCTACCAATTTCCTAGGTTCTTGTGAGCTTGGATGGGATGGGAAACCATCCCCGGAGATGAGAGAATACGGGGTTAATTTAGAGGAGTCTGGAATTTTCACAAATGAAGGAAAAAATGTGGTTGACGGGTTAAAATAGTGCCGGAAGCCCAGAATAGTGTCCATGTCTTCCCGGGGATGTAAGCGGCGGCTATAAGGGAACTAAATAAGGGCTTGTAAGATTACTGTTAGGCGATGGGCTTGCAACCTGTCACTGATACACTAAACTTCTTGGCCTGATTGTGCAAAATGTGGTTACAGAATTATAAACAAGTCTTTTTAGAGTTGTTGGTATTTTCTGTATTTCTGCCTACCTCACTCTGATGAAGGCGTAATGTTATGTAAGTATATGTATGTGAATGAAACAACAAATGAATAATGATTGCTTTTAATAGCAACGTTAAAATTCGTAACGCAGCATATTAACATACCGGGTGTTGCCTGTAATAGGAGCAATAGATTGAGGGATCGTTTCTACTCTATAAACGTAGCAACATTTTGTTTTACAACGTTAAAAAAATATGTAATTATTTAACAAACTAAATAGCATTTTCAATGTACTCCATCCAATAGTCTAGTTGACATCTACTGTCAGCCTAAACTACTTCGTAGTTTTCGCAATACATTGCTTGCTTAGAAAATGAAAATTCATTAATATTTTGTTAACAATAAGTTATCTTCAAAAGTTGTAGAATAAATGATACGTTTGTGGTGTGGAAACGATCCCTGAATTTATTGCTCCTATTACAGGCAACACCCGGTATAACAAGAGTCGTGTTAAGTTGTCTGACGTTTTTAGCAAAAGGTTTTTCTCAAGTGCTTTTTGCATGCTTAACTTTGGCCCAACGTAGAGCCTCAAAATGCTACAGTTAGGTTTGTGAAGGTCGAGTCGATGAGTCAATGACTCGCAATTCTACTGTACCCCAACCATGAGTTATAGTTACGATTATCACTAGATTCTTATGCTCTATCTGTCCCTTTCAATCTATTACAATACTGTGAGGGTCAGAGCATTCGACTTGCTAGCGAGCACAGTAATTGCAACTCATGGTAAAGATACGGAAGAGTAATACAAACTATTCAAAGTTATACCTATTTACTCAGATTTTCATTTATGTTATGCTCAATCTAATACCTACTCATACTATCTTAGTTGTGTTTTCTTTATTCTTCGTTGATCGGTGTTCCCTTGGGGACCATTAAATTATCCGGGTCTAAAAGTACTAATCCTATGTTCTTATCCAGGGCTGAGGTTCTAACGGTAAAAACGGCATTGCCTTTAACGTGTTCCCGTATTGTCAACGGTTTGATAAATCTTATTTAGATGTCAAACGCAATATCGATTTAATCTCGTAGAATAGAGGCCCTGAGCTTGGATTATCCGTGTCCCAAATATAAAATTTCATTCAAATCCGGCCAGCTGTTCATGCTTGATTGAAAGACCAACCAAACATCTGAACGGCCTCAAAAACTTTCCCATCTATAAATAGTAAAATAGAACACCATAGAATAGAATAGTATTATATTAATGGTACTTATACATATTGGTAAAAAAAACCTTGACGTGGCAGCAAAAAGTGCATAAAACTGCTCTACTGACACTATTCCACTTTGTCTTAACTGTATTGTTATAGGTCACTTTGCCTTGTTTTGTCCCCTGATACATTTTACATAGTAAAATGCTATGGCAAAGTAAGGTGCAAAACATAGCGATGCAAAAATCAAACGGAAACAGGACTGTCTAGACAGACACAGTGAGGATTAGGGTTTTAAAATTTATTTATGTTATAGATAAATTAACGAGAGCATGGAATTGCATATGTAGTAGTATTGTATGTTTACAGGCATTCTATATTTGAATTTTCTATTTTCTCGTACTATCAGCATAAAAAGAGGTTTGTTATATATTGAAGAAGTAAATACCAAAATAATGTCAGTGTCAAATTGTGAATATTATTTACGTTGTGCATATATTTTTACGTCTGATTTTATTGTATTCTCACAATTATCATTATCAGAATAATTTTGTGTCAGCCCGTACGACTAAGTGTAAGTTACATAATTTTCAAAAAATATGGCACTGAGTAATTTTGGTCCGATTGAGAGTCAAAGTAAGCAAATTATTATTATAAATTATTATATATTATATAATAAAAAGTTACGTACTTGTCCGTCATCAGCAAAAAACAGAGGACTACTACTTATTCCATTTCTTAAGGGTATGTAATTTTATTAAATTAAGAGAAAATTATTCTCCTTTTGTTGCAAACGGTACAACCACTACAAATGCAATTCCATGTTCCGATAATTCATCTATACAATGGTCTAAACTGCGTACTCTATTTTTTTCAAACTCTATATTTGCCAAGCTTCGGGTAAGCTTGGGTTAAGGCTCTTGATTTCCAAGTAAATTTAATTTTATATTGAATACAATGACAATGGATTTTTTCAATGAAATAAATTTATATGCGAACCATCGATAACACCCTCATAACGTGACTTGAAGTTTAGGTGCATTCGTAATTTATAACAGGAACTGAATTAATGGAGTGCGCTTCCTCTGAACGCACTGGATCGACCGGAATCGCCTTTCGATTGTTTTCAGTTGCAGCCTCTTAATTAAAAAAAAGATGGTCAATAAAGGGTACCTTTTAAACGGTTGGTAAAATATTGAAGTTTGGTCAGTTGAAAAATGTATTTGGTCTGCAACTATAGTAAATTAATATGCTTCTTATGGGCAGCTAAAAATTTTTTAATCAGCAATGAATGTCATATTAAGCGGCTTTAAAATAAATGGTAAGCCAATTAAATATATTCACTACACTTGTGAGACAAATTTAATAAAATTTCGGTTAGCCGAAAATACATTATTTTGTTCAGCGAATAAAGTTTACCAAAAATAATTATGGCAGTCAATATAGACCCTAATGCTTTTGGAACAATTTACCTGTATGTACGGAGAATATGAATAAGCAACGGACATTGATGAATAACAGTGATTTTATGTATAAAGATCCAAAACCGAATCAGGGCACCCCACTTCCACGTCTGTCCTATGGGTCTTTATTGTTATTAATAAATAAACAAAACATACTATTCACTATTAGTTTGGTTAGGCATGTTCGATGGATGAATCAATGTCCGTTGCTTATTCATATTCTCTGAACATACAGGTAAATTGTTCTAAAAGCATTGTTCTGCTACTGCTAGGTTGGTAACGCTGGAACTCCAACGTTAGTCATTATACAACTGTGAACTGACTGCCTATTTAGGGTTGCCATCCGACCGTGTTTTTGTCCTAGTATGGTACGTAAGCAAACAACCTATTCTTAGGATTGATTCGCTTAAAATTATAAAAAAATGGCTTAAAACTTTAGGGTTTTTTCAGGTCTCATGGGTCAAATTACGTAGACAAAGTTTTTAAACCAACGAACATCGTAAACCAAAGGAAATGACGTTAAAATTGGTACAAATTTCGGATTCACTGGATCTGGTTCTAGTCTTGAGAATTCAAATGTCTATGGGTCTCAGATTCCACTTTCCATCAGGTGGCATGGTGAGTGCTCGTGTGCCTTCTCCTTAACATAAAAAAATATATATACGAGTATTATGAATTTGACATGAATTTATCAACAAATTAAGAATGGACAGGCAAGCGTATAATTTGTTCCTACGCATTGAGCACGCTTAAGAAGCTACCATTTTAGACAAAGCTGCCTCACCGGTAAAATATGAACTATATAAGTATGTTTTATGAAAGCAAATAAAGGCTTTGAGTTTGAGTTTGAAATCTGCAAAATACACGCACTTAAAGGTAAAATACCTACGCTATAGTGCCCTGTTAAAGGAACTATAATTCGCTAAACTAGGTTAATAATTCGTTGCCGAGGCAAGTTGTTCCAGACAATAACCTACATCAATATCAATCAATAGCTTACATCATTGATTGAATATACGGCGTTACGGTGGTTGTTACTAGAAGACGAGAATTCTATGAGCCTTTTTTTTGTTCAGTTGCCTTGCGTGTTTATAAATGCCGAAACCTTGTAATTTTTTGCATGAAGTGTTTTTACTTGAATAACTTTTTAATGTGTGAGAAACGGTTACTTAACTAAAAGTTCGATCTACTAACGTAATGTTCTGCAATAGGTTTGCGGTTAGGATGTGTTGGAACCGAGCCATAAGGACGGACTCCACGAGTTTATTCCCAACTTAAACTAAATTAAGTTAAAAAAGTGTGTTGTAAATCTTCGGTGATATTAAAAATCTAACCTACGCGTATAACTAAGTTCTATCTTTAAAACTTTCCAAATTAATGTAAATTATTTAAATTTGATTTAATTAGGGTTCAATTAGGTTGGAGTAAGTTTCAGACTCCCAGTTTAGGTACATTAACGTAAACATAGCTACGTACATTAACGTAACGTTTCCGATTGTTATATTTAAACTAGATTTATAAAAAAAAAATCGGTTAGTATACTGATACAGTCTGCTGCTGTGTGCTGTAGACTGCAGTATGCTTCTATATTAAACCCATATAACGTTTCGTATATAAACTATCAAACTAACTAGAGTTTTGTAAGTATTCAATGTGTTAATTGAGAGTAGAGTGACTAAAATAATTAAAATTCGGAAAAACTATTCTAATAAAATCCAGTTCTTTTCATACAGACGTCAGTAATACGATTAGAAGTTAAAAATGGCATAGTTGAGGGAGATTTGTAATCCAATTAGATTACCTTACAGACTGGTAGGTACAGACGCCTCGTCTGACAAGTGTGACGTCTCGGCGTGCAGACTAAAATTAATTAAACTGTCCATTCACCCTGTTTTTTAGTACGATAACCGTTTAAATAAATTGCCAAGTTTTTTTTTAGGTGTTCATTTAATAGGGGAAAACGAGGAGAGTTGTAATAGAGGTGAGTTGTGACAAAGCCGATTTCTCTACACCTATGACAGTTAGCAAGCTGACAACTTCACGCAAACTGTGGAGTGTCGAAAGAGCAACGAATTCGCGAAGTAGCTAGCTCGATAAACTGTTATAGGTTCAGAGAAATTGGCCTTGTCACAACTCACTTCTATTACAACTCTCCTCGGTCTCGGCTTTAAAATTGGACTACCTTTAGCCCGCGTCTCTGTTGGCTTAAAGGCCGCTTATTGCTTTTCCTTTGGGGACTCCAGATTTTCTGGAATAAAAAGTACCCTATGTCTTCGGATTGGCGGACTAAGACCGACGGAGGACCGGGCGAGGGTAAAATGTTTTACAAACTTAAGGAAGGGCCTCCAACTTTGAACTGCCTTTTACTAATGGACTCTGACATGATTTGATTACGAATAACTATTTAAGATTTGGAGTCCCCTTGGATCATTAACCCGGAGCGGTATACGTATTGGTATCGATAATGCCGTGAACTCTAATAGTTATCTCGTTACTAGTTCGTATCAGTAGCCTTGGCTACTACAGACAGCCTGGCATGTTGATGTTTTGTGTCGTTATATTTAAAAGTTTCTCTAATCTTCTAAAAATCATATACCCCGGTGACTTGGCTGTACTTGTACCACAGTCCACAGAATATATAACAAAAGTAGGGAAAGAGCTCATCCTTACAAAACAGCATTCGGTAGGTCGAACGTGTCTACTCTGTGCTTCTCTTTCTACTGCATATTTAGTATTCATTCATACGAAACGCAACCAAAAATAAAAGTCACCTCCCTGATGGAAACCGAGGTATAACAGGCCCCTATCCCACAAAAGAGTACAAGTCGACAATTTTGACAACCTTTTCTATGGAAAACCTGACAATATTGTCAAATTGTACACTTGTAAAGATTTGTGGGATAGGGGCCAGGGCTGGAATTCTACAAGGTAATAACGATATCGTTGTTGATCTGTTTCCGTATTGTCAACGTTTTGATAACTCTTATGTCATTTACAATAATGGCGACTGTGACATAAACGATTCTTAAACGTGTCAAACACGATATCGTTTTAACGCACCTGAATAGAGGCCCAGCACGGCTAGCACATGACAGCACGCGAGTTATGTCGCCCGCGAGATAGTCTACCTGTCTTTTTCTGACCATTCTAATTAGACGATGACGGGTAGTCTATCTCGCGCGCGACTTATCTCGCGTTCCGTCATGTGCTAGCCGTGCTGGTTGCTTTGCGCTCTAAGTGCGTTGTGTCGATCCTCGAGGTACTACTTACTTATACTCATCAGCAGAACTAGCTGGTGGTTGTCTTTTTGACTGTTCTCCTACTTCTGCTGGGTACTTTACAGGCAATAACTTTAATCGAAAATACAAAGGATCTTGTGAAGAATGCGGATCGGACAGAATCGCGTGAAGATAACCCCATGTGCTTCTGTTCAGTCCACAAGAGAAAATACTCTTTTACGGCAAAATTGTCCTCGCGTTTAATATTCATGGACTTATTTCTCTAATAAGTCCAAGGGAGTGTCTATGAATAATTCGACATTAGCGAAACACACCTTAACAGGAATAAAAGCCATTGATTATTATTACAATTAGAGTAGTTTTAATATGATGATAATGACAGCAGTGTGCGCATTGTTGTGTTCCGACAACCGGTGAAATAACTAGCATAGAGGCATTCCATCTTAGTCCTCAGGGTTGGCAACGCATTTGCAATCTTAGGATTGCAGTCTTGTGAATGCGAATGACTATGGGTCTCAGTTACCACTTACCATCAGGTGGCCGGTGTGCTCCTTTGCCTTCTCAATGCCACAAAAAAAAATGGTTCCTATACATTTTGAGTAAATATGGTGTACCCTAGTTGTTTACATTTCTGTCCGTCCGTTTATCATCCATCACCGTCCTGTGAACCAATTTTGATGCTTGAAATTCAGCGGTGGTTCTCATTTCATCAGTTCCATGAACATCGATTGATGGGCCAATTAAATGTTATTAGCTCTTGAAAAGAGTTCAAAATACTCAAGTCTTAAATGGAGCTGTCATTATTTTGCAAAGTTTGACGAAGAATTCATAACTGTTTACGACTTTTGGGTCATATTAACTGACACAAGGCTAGCCCCAGGCGAAAACTGTCCTTAATTATACATCATACGCTTGACACGCGCCTCTTGTAGTTCTTATCAGTTAATTACGATTTTATTTTGTCCCACGGATATAATATAAGAAATTGTTAATAACTAACATTGGCCCACATGGCATGCTGAATGCTAATGTGCTGGAACTCGATCCGGGCCCTCTATTCGACTGCGTTATTACGATATCGCGTTCTTCTTCTTCTTTTTTAATTAATGGCGGTCCACACAGTGATTTCGCCAATGTCAAGTGAATAGAGTAAATCAAAAGTAAAAGCCGGGCATTTTTCAATCGGCCATCTTCCCTCCCCGAAGGTTACCGGACTTCGATATCGCGTTTGACGTACTTTAGAATCGTTTATGTCACAATCGCCATTATTGTAAATGACATAAGATTTATCAAAACGTTGACAATACGGAAACACGTCAAAGACGATATCGTTGTTACCGCGTAGAATCTCAGCCCAGGTAACAACCAGCCACGGAATACCAACGGTCTTTCCTTCTTCTAAATGTAATGTATCATATCGAATTTCACTCCATCGACTGTATCATTTCATCGAGCGCTATTTTCTGCTGAAACCAAGAAGTTTTCATGATATCTTAAACATTAATTACGTAGGTTAGATTAGACTCGTGACTGCTAGTAATGCCTTTCGATGAAGTAAAAATTCTGCGTAAGAATACGTTTTTTGAAAGGTGATTCGTTAAAATGATAGGTACCGAGCTGTAATGTAAAGGTTGATGTCACAACGTTTTTCCTATGGTTTACCCTTATCCCTTTAAAATTTCTACAGTGCAATACCTTTTAATGAACTTTTGGGTTGGTCTTCCCTCTCACTCGTTTTCATACGCTCTTATGCTGGTTAAACCGATCTTACGCTAACCCAAAACACATAAGAGCTATTGCACGATAAGTGTTACGTGTTACAATTCGAAAATCAATCCATAGAGAAAACGTATCCAACATCTCAGTTTTTTTTGTATAGATTGGCAAATGGTGGAAGTAAACATTTTTAATTACAGTATTTTTTATAATTCTGTAACTGGCTCTCGTTCGAGTTCAATCTCATGATTTGTTTACCATTTAAAAAGGAATTAACCGATAAGCTTATTTGCAATAAATGCGATTGCATTGATCGTAAGTAGGTATGTGTGTCAGGCGCCGGCGCCGGTGCCCGCTCATTAGGGTTGTCAGATATCCAACAGTGTTGCCAGCACTAAAAATAATATGTAAAGTTGAAATTTTAAGGTCAAGTTGAATACAAAGCTCACCGTTTTGGCCTCCTTACGTCTTCGAGTACGCGATCTACTACCACTACTACCAGTACTATTGTAGTATTCGAAGGCTTAAATAGGCCAGGTTCGGTATCAGCTGTTAAAGCCCAAATAAATAAAATAGAAAAAAATAGCTCTTACTATTTGACATTTCGCATGTATTTTAATCTCGGAGGAAGTGCTGTTTAATATGTAGTGATTATTTCCGTTTAGGTACATCTTCAAATTCTATATTGATTGTTCAACCCTGAGGTGCCACAGATATTATATTGCAGTGAGTCGCTCAATCAGAGCATGGTGATCTTTGATCGATCATCATTTAAGTTATAATATACACTCGGCGTCAAAAATATCGCCCCTCCGCGAAAATCAGATTCAAGCTAATCTAGACCTTAGCGAAATTATGTTACATAATTAATATTAGTATCAATTAAAAGCACGTTTAATGTGTTTTAAATTAATAATGTTTAATTTAAACAAAACGTAATAAACGTAACGGCTTGTGAATCAGAGCGTTTCGAAAAAAAAGTGCACAAATACCCGTTTGAAGGGTCGCGAGTTGTGCCCTTTTCCAGGGGTATAAAATGCCTGTACAAGGTCAATCATTCACTATCCAGACGTCGAAGAGAACACATCTATGGAACTCAAGCAAGAAAACAACCCTCGAACATGGAGACCACCGCTGCTGAATCAGCCCAAGTGGTTGCACTACTGCAAGCAGGAGTTCGGCAGTGTGATGTCGCTCGGCAACTCAATTTAAGCCGTCATGCTGTCCGCCGAGTATTTCAGCGGTTCCAGGAGACTGGGGGCTACATCAGAAGACGTGGGGCTGGTCGGCGACGCTGCACATCCGAAAGAGATGATCGCTTCATCGTGACATCATCTCTACGCAATCGCTTCGCTAGTGCTGTTGAGGTGCAACAACGCCTCAGAGAAGCTCGGACAAGATCAGTTAGCATCTCTACGGTTAGAAGAAGACTGCGGGAGAAGGATATCGTGGCTCACAGGGCTGCTACAGCCCCAATGTTGACCGCACAGCATCGCAGAGATCGCTTGCAATTTGCCCGCGACCACGTCGATTGGACGTTTGAGCAATAGAGGCAGGTTCTCTTTACCGATGAGACGAGAGTCTGTCTTTATTGCAACGACAGGCGGGCCAGAGTCTACAGAAGGTCGGGCGAACGATTTGCTCAAGCCTGTATTGAAGAGACAGTGGGCTACGGAGGTGGCTCTTGCATGTTCTGGGGGGGCATGTCTATAGACGGCAAAACCGACCTTGTCTGCGTCTCCAGGACTGGAGGCACTCGCGGCTAAGGGTCCCTGAATGCTCGCCGATACATTGCCGAGATCCTGGAAGAGCATGTGATGCCATATGCGGGTTACGTCGGCTCTGGGTTCACATTAATGCACGACAACGCTCGCTCCCACACTGCATTAATTGTTCGGGATTATCTGGAGGAGGTCGGGATTCCCGTTTTGCCGTGGCCAGCCAGGAGTCCTGACTTAAACCCGATTGAACACCTTTGGGACGAGCTGAAGCGACGGGTTCGGTCACGAGATGCCGCCCCTACCACCCTGCAAGATCTTCAGGACGCAGTCATCGAAGAATGGGGCAACATTCCACAAGAGGACATCGTAAAGTTGGTGCGATCAATGAAAGACCGTTTAGAGGCAGTGATAAGGGCAAGGGGGGGTAACACTAGGTTTTAAGTTAATTTTAGGCACTTTTTGTAAAATTTTGTTATCCATTTATTGTTGTAAATTTAAACTTGAATAAACATTTTTCAACTGTTCGCAATGTCATTTCTTTTAATTTTTGACCCCAAGGAAAAATCCTTTTTTTTTTTAATTTTCCTAAAAAAACACTTTATTACCTTTCAAATGATACCTAACAATCATATTGTTGTCCTTGATCAAATAGGGTTTAAAGTCGGTTGTAATTATTTTCCGAGGAGGGGCGATATTTTTGACGCCGAGTGTAAATGAATAATGTATAAAGTAAAGTTTCGAAAAAAGCTTAGTAGATGCTGCTCAGAAATAAAATTGGCAATATGATCCAATTTTAACTCAAAAAACTGCAGCTGGTCGTTGCCACTTGAGATTAGTGTTGTTCCACCTGTCATCATAATAAACCCTCATTTACCAAGCTTCAAACTCAAAATACATCAACCCTAAGCGCCACAGATATCATATTGCAATTTGTCTGGCGCAATCAGGCGCATTGTGGCGCACCACATTGCAATGATCTGCGTACGCGTTTGCGAACTTTGATTGATCATTATTGAAGTTATAATTATAAATATATCTCTGTATGTGTAGTTCAAATAGAATAAAACAGATAATTATACAAGCAATGTACAAAGGCGAACATAAAAAGAACATTGCGTTAAAACATATGAAACAAAAACACAAGAAGAGAAGATAAAATTAAACCAAATACTTAATAATTTAAGGAAACTAATACCATAATATTTGGAAACCTGACATATTATCACACGTTATTTGGGTAATACATCTGTCATCCAATCGACCAAGCATTCATTCATTCAAGCAATTTTAATTTAGAAGAAACAAATAAGACGAAAATAAAAATAAAATAAAATTATGCCAAACACAAAGACAAAGAGGGCTCGGGCTCAGCATGGAGCTGTGACTGCACATATGGCTGATCTTTTCAGCTCGTGCCGGCTTATCTCTTTAAGGGTTTAAAAATAACTAAAATGTTGTGAATACAAATATCCATTGAAGGGTCGCTTAAGTGTTCTTTCCTTCTCCATGAGACTAAATAAATTTTATATTTAAACAAACGACCCGCCCTTGCTTCGCTCCGGGTAATTATACATATAATCCTTCCTCTCGAATCACTCTATCTATTTAAAAAAAACCACATCAAAATCCGTTGCGTAGTTTTGAAGATACTGCTACCTACATAGGGGCAGACAGCGGGAAGCGACTTGGTTTTATACTATAAAGTGATGAACCAAAAAGCACATTAAATTAAACCCAGATACAATGAAATGAAATAATTGAAAGCTCGTCGAGTGGCAAAGCAGTTGGCCACGCCACGCGTGCGCTTGTATTTTGCGCTGGCTATTAACCTCAAAACAAACTTGGATAGACTACGGGTGTCATTGTGTCTTCGATTACGACAGCTGCTTGTAAAGTTTAGCTATTACAGCCTTTTGGGGCTAGAACCTTGCATTCACTTGCAATCGCTTAGTTTCGCCACCTAGTTTGTAGGTTTTGTTTTAATATCAAACCTGTACTGCCCTTTCGAATGAAGAACCAGTACAGTCTCTAAATTCAAAAGTTGACCTTTAATTTTTTTAAATGGTGATGTCCTTTTTTTAAGTCACAATTGGTCTAGAATTACTGTTAAACAGTAAAGCTAAGACAGGTGAAATCAGTATATTTTTCTCTGGAATTCCAGGCGTATTGGAGCTAAAAGTGAATTATTTTTGCGGTAGCCTAGGTGATTAATCTTGCATATAATCTCCAGTTGATGGTATCGAAAGCGTTTCAATTATTTTCCATTTGAACACGTGTCCCGTTAGAAGCTTATGATGATGAGAGTAGAGATAATAAATGAGTCAGTACTAATGGTTCGATAATAATAGACTGACAGCTGTTCACGTTTTAAAACTATCACACAACCTTATGTTAATTAAATTAAGTTTGTTAAATTAAATTAATCGTTTTTTAAATCGTTTTATTAAAACTAACCAATGCACCTGTTATCTATGCAAAATGAAACAAGAATCCACATTAAATTTAATGATGTATGTCAAACTTTAATTTATAATCACGACTTAATTGGTAAATCACTTGATGGTTGCGGTTTATGTGTAAGTAGTTAATGGTAAAGCAAACTAGTTAAAACAAAATTTATGCACACTCTTCGGGGTGGTTTTGTCATCTATTTAGGTATACTCGCATGAAGGAAAATCCAAAGTTTATAACTTAAGCAACTTAATTTATTTTCCCCGCGTGTAGTCTATCAACAAATACCCTATCAAAACGTATATAGTGTAAGGAAATAGGCACTTATTCATGTTTCACCTGTATCCCACAGCAGAGGAAATTACTTAATACCATCGCAAACCTGTAGCGGCAAGAGTTATGAGAATAAAGGCCGTATATTGTACGATGAACACTGACCATAAAATGTAAAGAATGCCGCAGCAATCCGGTTTTCAGCGAAATAATATTAATCATCGGGGTAGCCAACATGCAAAAGTAACAGTAAAATAAAAAGGAGGTAATATTACTTCGTAAACCAAAAATAATTGATTTTAATTCATGATATTTTTTACTTTTAATGTTTACCTAAGTGTAGCCAGAGTAACTGGTTTATTGTGTAATTATGTGAAATGCGGGATTGCAAGTAGCTCATTTCCCTGCAATGCCGGAAAGCAAGGTATCGCTTTTAAACATCAGTTAAATCTACATCGGTGGTTATTTAACCTCATTTCTGCCTCGAGGGTGAAGTGAAAGATTCAGCTGCTATTGCAAATACGGTATTTCTGTTAAGTTTTAATAAATATTAGTGTAATTCTATCGCGGAATCAGGAAGTAAATACAACTCCGTGTGATGTTTATATCAACAAACCTCTCAAAAATTAAGTCTGTGTGATTTGTTGTAACAGCCACTAATCCTAAAGTAGTTATTTTTTTAAATGGGTTAAGTTCAAAAGTAGTTTTGTTTAACATCAGACTAGAAAAGGAACTAAGGACAAATTAGTTTTCTTTGCTATAAAACTTCATTATATTCAAATATTAAACTATCAGCTAATAGCAGCTGCACTAAAAAAAATATCTAGATTCAGTTACAGTTTACACAATCCACCGAGTGTATAATCCAGACTTTACTCAGGCTGAATGGGTTGAGACTGTGATCTTTGTGCTAGATAATCGGTAAAGTCTGTTGTCTATTGACCAAGGTTGTGTGCGGTCCGTTTGGCGCCCAACGTGTGAGTGCGTTAGATTGGCATCATTGATGCTCAGATGTTTTCAATTCGTTATTGGCGGGAATGTGATGCACATTTTTTTTTAAGTTTCATCACTGTTACAATGTTTAATGTGCCTATTATATGCCGATTTTTAAGTAGCATGTAATCTTTTGTTCAACTTTTGATTTTAAGAAACTGCTCTGTTAGAAAATACAATAGTTAGCATTACTATGAGGTTGCCACCTGACAACAGGCGTATTACTGGCGCAGTCTTTAACGGCCGTTTAATAAAGAAATCTTGGCTGAGTAACCCGTATCAAGCCTAGATACGTCAAAGTGACAGTTTTCTATGAATAGCCGTTTACTTTGACGTATCTGGACTACTGGAGACACGATCAGGAATATCAGTTTAATAATACGGCCTTAACACATTAATTTTCCATTGCATTTTAATTTAATGTATTTACATAAAATAATCTATTTAAAGGAGGCTTAATAAATAACACGTATCACAGTTTTTACCCCTTTAACATCCGAAACGCACAAAACAAGACTCTACCATTCAATTTCGCTTTTGTTTAAGTGTCAGGCGGGTTACTGCCACACACTAAATAACACGGAACCTCGGGAGGTCTATCCCTTTCACTATTCAGTGAGAACTCAATCGTGCGAAAGAGACGGGGTAGCTTCAAACGATTTTGGGAGCAGAGATCCAGTTCGCATGCGCGCACCGCAGACTTCGTCTAGACGGGGAGGCCTTTTGTCATTCGCCGAGGGCATACCACGGCGACCAGTTTACTGGGAGCTTTGGACTTTTGGATATGAAACGGTCGACATCGTCGGCATCGTCGTAATATGATTATTTCCCTCAGGTACCAACGTATACATTTCTTCTTGTAATCACTGTTAATTAGTGACTATCGCTCGTTTCCTATATAAATAAATAAATCACAGGACAATGTCACACAAATTGACCTAGTCCCAAACTAAGTTCTAGGCTTGTACTATGGGTACTAAACAACGATAAACTTACTTATACATATAGAGAAATATATACTTAAAGTCATAGAAAACATCCAAGACTCAGGAACAAATACTCGTGCTCATCACCATACGGGAATGATTTGAGAAAGAATAGAGATAAACAGATAGGTTAGTCTGAGAAAAAACATATTATATCTAATGAATAACTACCTCTCTGCGAATTGTATACACTCTATCTATGATATAGTTTTTTTTTAATCAATACCTACTCTTTGGGTAATGTCAATTATTCCCGTCTCATCACACAAATCCCGGTAAGGGTGGATATCAATATATGTAACATGTTTTATTAGGTTACTTACTTCAGACCTAAAGTGTAACTTGTGTAAAGTTTTTGAATATTATCTAATTAAAGCAGAAAAATAAAATAAAGAAATGATATAGTCAAATAGAAGGTACTCATACTGACTCTTTACCGATGTTTAATTTTCAAGATTGTTCAGCAATTACGAAGATAAACGAACATATGTTCAAGGAAAAGGACAAAAAAAAATGCATATTTTGGCTTGAAAATGTTACTACTAATAAATACTCAAACTCAATAACTTTTTCGCTGGTGACATAAGTAAACATTTAAATAATAAACACGAATCGGCATATAAACAAGGTTCTTGTTAAACTAGTTCTGCCGAAAATGTGGCGAATGCAATTGGATTTGGCGCTGGGCCAGTGCGTTGAATTTTGACGGGAATAGGAATTTATTCACTTATCTTTATTGGTTTCTATTTGATTGTTTTAATAAACAAACAATAATAAAAGTAGAAGGTAATCTAGCACACTGGCGACCTGATAAGTAGGCTATACTGCCGTAATACCTAAGAAGGTGGCTAACTGCATAGCAGTAGTTTAAGCATTTTAAATTTAATGTGGTTAATAATAGAGTATAGAATGCTTCGACTATCTGATTGCAATTATACGCCTTCATTGATATTACGACAGTATTAGTAGGCTGAGGCCCATAGACATTTGCAATCACAAATAAAACCTCTATTAATAAGTATGATAAAACGCCTCAATATAAAGTTCGTTATTATTTATTACTCTATAGGCCTATTTTAAAATCGATAAGTAAATTCAACTGTCAAATAAAGATAGCCCTCTCTTAGTCCATTTTCAAGTGTAAGAAAGGGAAAGGGCTAAATTTATTTGTCAGTTATGCTTTACTTGACGATTGTGAAAGAGGCGGTATACCTACCTAGTAAATTTCTAGACGCATCTTTTTATAGCGAACTAGTTATTTCAATGGCAATGATAGTGAGAGTGATGTAAGAAAAGATTGTAATAAATGTAATACGTAAAGCCTCTACTACAATTGTTATTTGTCAAACGTTGTGTAATATCTGTCGCCATGCGGGTGATAACGCCATAGATAAAGCAGACGTCTTGCCATAGAGCAGGAGGGGTGATTTTATTGCCCTGGGTGCGGAAAGATTGCGAACAGGGCTGACCAAATAGGGTAATTTTTATTATCAATGAAAATGGAGTATTTTTTTGTTTGGTTTCATTTACACATAGACATATACATATAAGTGGACTAACTTCTTTTTTGTTTGTAAAATATTTTTGCATTTTCTTATTCAAAATTCATAACGTAACAGCGGCGTTAATTCGGGATTTAATTTAATTTATTTGAATATAATAAACATAAAACATATAGTTAGAATGGCTAATCAAAACGCATTCACGACAGTCATGCAATGTTCGTTCATGACATGAATCGAAAATTATTTACATGCCGTAAAATGACCATAAATATATCACTCATTTTTATTGCTGGCCGCAAAGACCGCTGTAAACGTCAGAATCCAAATTTAAAAATTAATTCGTCCAAGAGTTGTTGAGCCGTCAAACCAATAAGCGGTCACTAATGGCGGGGAAACCATAGACAATAAATATTGACTCAATGTCCTTTTTAATAAGGTTTAAAACTAAATGAAGCTTCTTGGTAATTGCAGTTGTATTGATGCATAGTCTGTAAGATATTCTCCGAAAAGAGACGTTCTTCTTGTTTCTTGATGTTGGTACTTGTTTTTTGTACAGTTATTATATCGGCGCCTGGGCAATATTGAGATATGCGACGCCAGGTTGAATTACAAACTTAAGTGTGCGGGATGGTAGCGTCGTATCCCCACACTAAACTCTTGAGACGTATAAGATGTATTAGTATGTGTAGCAGCTATGTAAGACATAGTTGATGGTAAACATAAGCTTGCAATAAGGGCACGATAGGTGTAATAGTCTGTGCGGATTGGAATTTAAACAAAAACTGCATTAACTTCCTACGTTGACAGCCATATTTATGTGAGAATAATTGCATAGGCGGCATAATTGTCAGCGCAGTGTTTTAAGTATTGAGATATTATGAATATATTAGTCACGCCAACAAAGGGGTAAAAAAAATTTTTTTTAGGGTAGTTCCCCTACACGTAACGTGGGGATTTTTTTTTTTCTCGTCTACCCTATAGTGTGGGGTGTCGTTGAATACGTCTTTCAAAAATATTATGAGTTTGTTCAAACAATTTTTTGATTAAAGATTCCGTTCATGAAATATTAAGCTTTAAAGCGCTAATTTTTGTTAGACTAAGTGTCACCCCCCTCCTACAGCCAAAACTACAAATACTAAAAATCAGAAAAAAATATATTTGAAAGAGCATATAACTAATTTGAAAGGAAAACTATCACGACTAAGTAGACATCATTGGTTGTTGAGATACAGACAATTTAAGTGTTATACAAAAATCATCTAAGACGGCACCAATTGACTTTAAGTAGAAAATTAGTAATTACTTGTTGATTTTTATGTTTGTAGTACTTAACGGCTTCGGAACCCTACACTGAGCATGATCCGACATGCTCTTGCCCGGTTTGTATTATATTATATACCTAAAATCAATCGTGTATCGCAAGAATAAAACTATTTTGCACGTGCAAAGGAAGTATTGTTTGACATAAAAGTCTTGCATTACATATTATTTATAAGACTCCTTTAAGTTAATTTGACCGTCTTTCATGCCTCCTTATAATATCAAGGCATTATCACAAAAAAGTTATTCCGTTAAAGTAGTTGAAGGTAAACAGTTTTTGTTTCGGTGAAGTGGTAGCCCTATCTGCCCCCGGCGGCTGCAGTTTGGGGTAGGTCGGCGCCAGTCGCCACAATAAGTTCTACAAGCAGTTAGCGTGTTTTATACCAATAATCTTTACCTCGGTGCAATGGAGTATTCCACCTCAATCTTTTAAGTCTTTATCCTAAAACTCCAAGTGTTTGCAATAATTGGTTTATTCAAATATTTCTGATTTAAGTGTAGATCTTTTAGGTTTACCCCAATCCGTTATAAAACACGAAATGCCTGCGATTTCGTTCATATAAAAATAGAATCGTAGAAAAAACCGGGCAAGAGCATGTCGGACCATGCTCGGTGTAGGGTTCCGAAGCCGTTAAGCACTACAAACAAAAAAATCAACAAGTCATAACTAATTTTCTATTTAAAGTCAATTGGCGCCGTCTTAGATGATTTTAGTCGGTATAAACACTAATCGCCTGTATCTCAAGAACCAATGATGTCTTCTTCTTAGTTTTCTTTTAAAATTCGTTATATGCGCGATCATTCAAGTTTTATTTTCAGATTTTTAGTATTTGTAGTTTTGGCTGTAGGCGGGGGGACACTTGCGTCTAACAAAAAATAGTCATAAACGAATTACTTAATCGAAAAACTGTTTTCACAAACCCGTAATATTTTTGAATGACCTATCCAACGACTCCCCACACTATAGGGTAGACGAGAAAAAAAATACATCCTCACGTTACGTGTAGGGGAGGTACAGTTTTTTATTTTTTTTTAAATTTTATTGTACCACTTTGTTGGCGTGACTAATATGCATATTCATGCCAAATTACAGCTTTCTAGTACTAAGAGTCTATGCGCTAGGCTGCGGACGGACGGACGGACATGGCGAAACTATAAGGGTTCCTAGTTTGACTATGGAACCCTAAAAACCATTTAGTTTAGTATGATTCTTAAAGCCATAAAATGGTGGCATTCCTGAAACAGTAATAGTTATTTTAATGAATCCTTAGGAACAGAACGCAGTTTACGCAGAGCAAACCAAACGAAATTACTTGCGCGCCTATTGACTGATTTATAGCCAAACGCCCTTCTATTAGTTCACGCGGGTCGGAGAACTAAACGCAATTTCTATTTACAAACTTATTATTACAGTTAAGTTGTAAACGTTTGACTCAAAAGCGGAGCCCGCTAAGAGTCTGCTTTGTACAATAGTGTAAAAGTCAGACGCAGTGTTAGTTTGCTATGTGTAACTGCCACCGCAACACGGAACCCACAAGTTTTCTTTAAAATTGAAATACAAAGAAAACATTTTGATACTGCCACGTACGTTGGTTATTAATTATTTATCTATGGTCATAAGTGTCATGTCATGACCATATTTATTTACAGTATCCCATTTTTTTAATCTGTGCCTGGTATAATTGTTATGATATAATCATAGGTATTATTTTTAAAGGTAATGCTTTGTCTAATAATAAATCTCCAAATTTTAATGTAGGAGCATGGTATTCATATTGCACATTTCGTATACCTATATATAATTTCATTTCAGGATGGATAGATGGATGGATGTTTGTTACTCCAATTAAGCCTAACGGCTGAACGGATCTAGATTAAATTTAGCTCAGGGATAGGGCATAGTCTGAAATAGCACATAGGCTACTTTGTATCCCGAAAAAATAATCGATTCCCGAGGGAAGGGAGGGAATAATGTAAAATTATGTATTATCATTATTTGAATATTACGAAGTTGCAAAATGGCGCACTAAAAAGTTAACTACACTTTGTTGTCTGTGGCTCGTGAGCGTGCATCATCGATTTTTGCGCCAGCGTTTTTTATAGTACGCTTGGGAGAATGGGGTGTTTTAACAAGTCCATTTACCAACAGATTAATTAGAAGGATTTATGAGTTAGTAAAAATGTTAGGGGAAATTTGTATTATCTTTATTAGAATAGCCGCTCATTTTATCCTTGTTCAGTGTAAATATAACTACATACAGTCTTCAAACTAAAATATGATAATGTTACTCTTTTGATCACGTGTAAGATTTGCCTGTAACTTCGTAGATAAATTCAATTGCCTTCCACTGCTTTGCAAACTATATCGATTCGAAACTATACCGCTAACTAATACAATAAGGTAAGGTAGCAACTAGCTGGGTGTGATAGAAGGTGAAAGGTATAATGGACTCAAATAATCTAGAGACTCCTTATGGCCAACTCGTTCTTTTTAATGACTTTGTTATTAAAAACCGATTACAATCGGCAAAAAGAGTGTTTTAGGAATCGTATTTTTAATCTATAGTCAAGTTGAAAATAGAACCTTGTGGAGGGTCCAGTGGGGTTGCTCGTGTGTTCGTCCGACTTCTCTGAGTTTGAAAAATAGAAAGCGACAGAAGCATCGTCTATGGCTCCTTGCTCTTTAGCTGTTGTTTTCCCTTACGTATAATCAGTAATCTCGGCTCGTTAGATTCTTGTTAGGAACAATTAGTGACAGCTGCCATTAGCCAGCCGGCCGGAAAATCACCGGCGCACGAGTCTCGGGCGATTACTCTTCGATGAACAGTGCCGATCGTTGATTTGCATATGAAAATGGAGCCAATATTAATATATAAAATAATAAATGTACAGTACTCCCATAGGAGTTACATAATCAAGGCAATTTAGGTTTAACTTTATTTTCACCAGTATAAAGTTAATTTTAATTTGTTCCAAATTTTAAAATGGCATGTAAGTTCAGAGGTAGTTGAACTTTATTTCCTTACTGGTAGAATCCAAATTTCAATACTACAATCCAAATAAAAACTGTTTTAGTATCACGCTGGCACTCATATAATCACGGTATATTTTTCACTCGTGTTACATATAGGTAGAAAAACATAGATTGCTGTACTAGTGAATATGGCGGGAAACCGACGTATACGAGTAGCACGAAACCCACCGTCTTAGAAATCCTTAGGGAAGGTCCAGCAGTGGATCAGATGTAAGTACTTTTTTTTTTGTTAGCTTTGGATGGATATGGATATTATCAATGTATTATAGTTATTCTCTTATCCTGTTTTTACTATGTGTGGCCAAGTGCGAGTAGGCTTCGTGGCCTAAATCAAAGCAAAAATTATTTTCAGCGGTTCCTGTACGGGACCGTTGCTTATCACCATTTAAGAGATACATATGACAGACGAATAGACGGACGCCCGTTGTACCCTTAATAATAAATGGCACACATAGTATAAAACCCTCAAAAACACTTCCTCCAGAAAAGCTAAGATGTGACGCGACCGAGCGCGGATTGGGTGCGTGTTTAGACAACGCTGCGAATAGCGAGTTCGCCGACCGATCGACAAATAGCTTGCGTACCTGCTCCGTGCTTCCGTTTACACGTTTAGTTGGGGTACATCACATAAATAGAGGGATGTACTCTTTTTAGTACAGAAATATATTTAGTTCCTGTGTATTTGCCGGGTTAGAATAATGCCACTCCATGTCTTCTCGTGGATGTCGTAAGAGGAGAACAAAGGAAATAAGAGCTTGTAGTACTGTTAGGCGATGGGCTTGCAACTTTTCACTAATAATACACTGGTAAACATCTTAGCCTGATTGTGCAAAATGTGGTTACAGAATAACCAACAAGTCTTTTTAGAGTAGTTGGTATTTCTGTAGCTCTGCCTACCCCACTCTAGGAGTGAAGGCGTGATAGTATGTATGTATGTGGTATAATTATATTGTTTAAAAAAAAAAACAATATCTAAAAACTACTTTAACTGTTACTGAAAATATCAGAGGAATTTATTATTTAATTAAATATTCCCCCGTGTGGATGCCGGTTTAGAATAGTACCTACCACTCCATGTCTTCCCGTGGATATTGTGAGATAGGCGACTAAGGGAATAAAGGCTTGTAGTACTGTTATGAAGGCGTGACGTAATGTATGTTATGTACGTACGAGTAGGTATGTTAAATATTACACCTATAAAAACTGATGTTAGTGTTGTCCATTAGTTTCATGCACAATCCTCTCTGGCTCACATTTAAAACTGCCTCAACAAATTTTCATACAATTAATCTCAATTAATATATTGTATTTCTTATGATTTTCAAGTTTACCCAAACAATAATTAAATATAAATATTATTCAATAAATAAAATTGCCAGGGGATTGTTCGTCAGGATGAATTCTTGCCTGAAGTTGACCGTCTTACAGGGAACTGCTCAAAAATACAATAATAGAAAGCCTTCAAGTCTGTTAAAGCTATCAAGAGGTACAGATAAGCAAAATCCAGGTTTATGTCAACACACACACGTGCAATACCGAGAGGTATGACTCACACAATATTATGTGTACACGGCCGACTTGCAGTTGATAAGTCACTATTGTTTGAATAACCTACTTTTTACAGATTAAAGTGTGACCAGGGACTCGGACAGGGCGCAAAGTATCACTTCCCAAACAGTTTATATCATGTTTTCATTTCGACTTATGATCATTTGGTAATACAACTTTTTGCAACCGAATGTTTTGGCAAACTGTTGTTTATCAAATAATTACCTACTTACTTACTTGGTAATTTTTCAATATCTTTTCGTCAAATGTGTTGATTGACATTACTACTTTTGCCGAAATAAAATATAAATAAATACATTAATGATAGGTATAAGACAATATTAGATTGTTCAACAAGGGACTAAACTAAGCCGTTATGACAGAAGTTGCTTATCCTGGACGGGTGGACCGGCTCCACTGCGCACTCCGACGTCAATGGCAACATCATCAGATGGCAACATGTACTGTTTGGCCCTTGTCGTCAGCGTGCGCAGCGGAGGTGGTGGAGGGCGGGGCATACAATGCAGGCTGGGACTGGGCATACAACCTCCACCGCTTCTGTCTGCGTTTCAGAAATGTTGTCAATGGACTATTTGTTACGTTTCAATCCCAAAAACAACTTTGTTGTTGTTTTCTGCATTACAGTCGCGGGTTGAGTTGAGAGTAAAAATGTTAGCGCTATTAAGTTGTAATTTTACGTGTTTAAGTAAAAACTATTATTATTTAAGATTTGTTTACCTCGCAATCGAAGTGAGAAGTAGAGTGTTTAACTCAAGACTAAAAAAAAGCCATAATCACACTCGAATTTCGTTTACCCTCGCTTTGCTCGGGTGGATAAATATCTCGTGTCGTAGTGGCTTACTTTAGTACCTTGTTGAACAATCCATTATAACATTGGTATTTTATATTTTATTATTAACGACATTATCAAAAATTGCAGTCGAGGTTTCAAAGTTGAGTTTTGCTAGATTTGTTATTTATTTTCCTTCGTGTACATTACTTATTATTATGTTCAAATTACTAGACAGCCTGCAACGCAAACAGCTGCATAACGGACTGCAGTCGTGACTTAATCAAATAATTAAGCAACGCTTAATTAAACCGTGACAGACGTGGGTGGGAACGTCAACAAATGGCGGTTGATTCATTTGTTTAATGTAATTTTATGGTAGAGGACAGATTTGGTCACCATACAAAATTATATCCCAGTATGGACCAGGGTTAATAAATAATAGATTAGGAGATGAAAGGAGAGGTTGTTCTGGTGTGAGGATAAGAGAACCGGTGAAATAACTAGTATAGCCTCGTGAGACCCGGTGTGCCATAGAGATACATAATGAAGGCAATTTATTTTAAATTGGCGTTTAAGAGCAAAGGTAACTATACTTTTTTTTTCTTGCTGGTAGATTTACATTCCCACTTACAAAAACTGAGGGGGTGTGGCACCAGTACTAGGGGGTTACCATGACAATAATAAGCAATTCAGTTTACGGCGAGAGAAAGACAGAGAGCCATGTAACTGCTATGTTTCTGACTCTTACACTCATCCTAAACCGAATTGCTTAGGCATGTCATGATAACCTGGTTGCGTTGCGAACAATGGAGTAAATTGTTACTTTTAACTATTTTATTGTCTTTTGTTTGTGTTTATGTCTGTTTCCGTAGGTTTCGTAGACATCGGTGATCTAAATTGTTGTATTATAGGCTGCAAAAACCACAGCTTGAAAAGATGAAAACATAACCTTTCACCGCTAATAATAATTCTCGCGATAAACAGCCTTAATAAGGTAGGCACTCAATGACAGAAAAGTTTGGCTGCTAAAGGGGATATGTGATATGGTCGGGTTGTCTTTATTGCCACCTCAAAGGGTATACGCGAGCAGCTTGTCTAGGTAGTACTCAGTCTACGCATATGTATACATAGTTATCGCGGTGTTGCAGTAATATTAATATTCCGTCTGTGGCATATTTATATCTGTGGAATTTGCTATGGCTACGAGTGCTAGCTGTCAACCGCGCCCTTCAAAAGCTCAAGGGCGTGGCGTGGGCACCCCAATTATTTCAAGTTCAATGACATATCGATTGCCGATTTGCCGCCCCCGCGTTAGCGCAACTATTCGGCCGTGTCTTCAGCTGTTTTGTTGTTTTGAATTATTAAGTAATTGAAAATTTTCAAAACAAATTCTGTTTAGCCAAGTATGATATAGGAAGGTGGTGCCGTCTAAAACAAAAAGGTTGTAAAGGCAGTATGGAGTCCATATGTGCATACCTACTGCTTTTTTGCATGATAGGTGAAATGTTTTATTTTCGTTTTTTAAACGGAAGCATAACGTACGTAGAGAGCCTATTTATAACATTCTGTGGATAATATAGGATTATATAAGAATTATAAGATCCGTTTTCTGCGGTTTACTTAGAAACGCGTGTCCCAAACAAGAAATGCAATGTATTATCCGACAATCGCGGAAGTAGTAATATGTAGTCATTTTTTGACCTGTATTTATGTACCTATGTATATCCCCCTTACACTTTATCGACAAACGAAGTATCGTTATATTCGTCTTAAGCCTGTGGACGGATGGACAGACGAAAAAGGTGAAATGGCTATTTAAAAGACATATATGGGTCGTTTTCAAAAAAATTGTACATAGTTAAGGGCTTTAATTAAAACAAAACTTAATTGATTCCTTTGTGTGACGAAAGTTACCCATACAGGTTGTATGACTAACTTTCGTTATACAAAGGACGCGATCGTGATTTTGTTTTCATTAAGCCCTTAACTATGTAATTTTTTTTTGAAAACGACCCATATGGTAACTAAAATTATATGTAGACGACATAATCAAAGACCATGAAGTCGGGTTTAGACAATATCGCTTTTGACATGTACCTGTTATTTTTACCTTGGCCGCCATTACTGTCAAGTAAATAAGAGCTATCGTAACGTTGACAATACGATAGCATGTCAAATGCAATATGATACTACCGCGTAGAATAGAGACAGCTTGCTTTTGGTTTGAGTTGTTTTACAGTCATGTCATGTAATATTAACGTTTCATTAAACGATTCATTTCATAACAGTGTTTACAAACTCCATTGATATAATCCAGATGTCGAGAAGGTCACAGACAGACACCCATTCATACTACTTCAGATATTTATTCTTTGTTCATTTCATGCATACTGCGGCAGAAAATATACGTCAGTATTCGTAGCCCCAGCGGTGGCAAATAAATTAAATCTTATTTCTTTCTATTCAAGGTTTACTTTACGACTTCAAGAACTAGGTATAATTGAAGAGATTTTAATTTTTCATGGAAAGTAGAAGGCAAACCAGCACACAATTTCACCATCACAGTCAAGAACTTATTTTTATGCCGCTATTGAACCCTGTAATAATGACAGCGCCAAACCACATGAAAGAAAGCTAATAAAGTCCTTGACCGTACAAGGTAATGGGTTATGCGTGGGATCTGAGACCCATAGACATTCGCATTTTCAAAACTACAATCCCAGCACTGCAATCCTAAGACAGCAGATACGTTTCCAACTGACTTAGTGGCTTAGGGAGTTGACTAGTGATGGAAAGGTACCGAGTTCCAACACCCGCGGTCACCACGTAGGAACCAAAGGTAAACATCGCTAGGCTGTAGATTTGAACAGCTGTGTAAGTTCTTTCGTTAGTTTTTATTGTTTTATTTGTCTTGGTAAATATATTTTTAATTAATTAAATAAAATCATGAACAAAATTACTAAAATTAACAACTAGAATACTTTGTATACGTACGTTACTATTCTGTGAATATTGTATTTGTATTTTTGTGTTTGACCCAAAGGGGTCAAAGTGTAGCCGAAATCATCAGTAAGATAAGATGATTAGTTATCTATGAATCTGAAAAAAAAAAACAGTAATCTATTTGTACAGTGACAGTTTACGTAATTATTTTAATTGATAATTTTATTTAATGTAAATGTAGCATGGTTTTAATTAAGATTGTAATGTGTTGGTTCTTCTTTTAATTAAAATTCTACAGTAAATAAATAAATAAATAAAATAATATTTTGTTACCGGTTTTCTTAAAGAATATCTTTCGTATCAAAAACAAATTTATATCTTATTGAACTACAATAAAGAGCATATTACCAGCAGCACTGAGCAAGAGCATTGTTACCTTTAACTTATTACTTTTTACTTTAAAAGAAAATACACACACACATAACATTACGCCTTTATTCCCAAAGTGGGGTAGGCAGAGCTACAGAAATGCCAAACAACTCTAAAAAGACTTGCTTATAAGAAAATAAATAATGAATAAATATCAGGGAACAATCTCACACCAATTATTATTGATCTAGTCCCAAACTAAGCTCTAGGCTTGAATTATTAACCATACTTCTACATAATTTATAGAGAAATAAATCTTACTAATATTATAAATGCGAAAGTTTTGATGTTTGTTACTCAATCACGCCAGAACGGCTGAACGGATGTGGATGAGATAGATTATAGTCTGGAATAGGAAATAGGCTACTTTCTAGCTCGAAAAATTGGACGGTTCCTGAGGGAATAGCGATAAACGACTTTTACACGGATGGAGCCTCGACGATGAACGGCTGAACGAATCTGGATGAAATTTGGCATAAAATATTTTCGCATAATGTATCATTTCGCATAAAATCGTTTTTCATAACATATCTTTAGGCTGAGTTAGCAGAACTTAATAATAATAATGTATTGTGTAGATTATGTAATGTTAGGTTAGGTTACAAATGTATAAAAATAAAATAAAACCGTTTCTCTTGTAAAAACCGTTTTAGGAGAAACGATTTTATGCGAAAAGATACATTCTGCGTAAAAACATTATGCCATTCAATAGAGAACCAAATTTGGCCAACAAATAGATTACCGTCTGGACTACATTTTGTACCAAAAAAAAAATGATAGCGATAATCGACTTCTAGCTAGCACTAATATACAAATACTCGCGCTCGTCACACAAATAGTTGCCGACGGGAATCGAACCCGGGACCGCTTCATACGCAGGGTCACTATTACCCACTAGGTTGACCGCGTCGTCTACTGTCATCGTCTCTGGTTTTTTTTATTAGCGCGTGTCGATGGTAATTTGATCGTGCATGCAGTTAATGTGCGATAATACCCGGTTGTTCACTCCTGAGATTAATCGGCGATTCTTACTTTCTTGATTAAATACCTACTTTCTATTTCAGGAACGCCTATCGTTTTTTAATTAAGTAATCCGTTTATGAAATATTAAGCTTTAAAGCGCTAATTTTTAATGAACACACACATGTTAAAAAATCAGAAAAAAATCTTAAATGAAAGAGCATAAGGACCGTATCGTTAATTATGGAAACAAATAAAATGGTGTAATCTGTATAAATACTTCTTATTACAAAAAAAAAACTTAAACTACGCGATTCTTAGATCTTCAAAGTGAACCATAAAAACTACTTTTAGTTATTTATTGATCCCCTTTGCCAGTTTTCTCACTTTGCTTTTGATGCTCTTCATTAGCCCTTGGACATCGACTGTTTTGAAAGTTTTGTGGGTACGGATCCAGTCTTTTTTTAATTGGTCCATGTTATCGGTTGGTTTAGCTTGTTTTCGTAGCTTTGCCTTCATCAGAGCCCAAAATTTCTCGATGGGCCTGATCTCAGGGCAATTCGGGGGATTTAATGATTTCGCGACAAATTCGACATTATTCTCTCGATACCAGTTCAACACATGGCGAGCATAGTGACACGCAGCTAAATCAGGCCAGAATAATGTACGACTCCTGTGCTTTCGAATGAGTGGTAGTACCCGTTTTTGAAGGCATTCCTTCGTGTACACATCTGAATTTAAGTTTCCCGTTACGAAAAACGGAGACGTTTTCATGCCGCATTAAGAAATAGCTTGCCAAACCATCACTTTTTTCCCAAATTTCTCGCAAAAATGGATTTGTCGTCTTTAGAGACCTTCGTACCTTTTAATACGGTGTAAAACTGCGGTCCGGGTAGGGTTTTATAGTCAAGTTTGACATAGGTTTCATCGTCCATTATAATACATTGTTCATTTTTAGTTGAAATTTGGTCGTACAATTTCCGAGCCCGAGTTTTGACAGAAGACTCCTGGGTTTTGCTGCGTTTAGGCTGTTTTTGCTTTTTATACGTTACAAGCAAGTTACGTTCCTTGGCACGCTGAACCATTGCAATAGAAGTACGACATTTTTTCGCAAAATCCCGAATCGATATCTCTTTTTTTGAGAAAAATATTCGCATATCTTTTTGTCCAAATTAGGCATTTGTCGTTTTCTACCTCGATCAGGTAAATCTTTTTAATTATTATTCATACTAAACCTTTTTATCGTATTGTAAACAGCTTTCAGGCTAACCCCTTCTTCTGAAGCAATCTTTCTCATAATTATACCTGATTCTTTACAGTATTTGGTCACAATTGAATGTCGTTTTTTCTCTGAGAGACCCTTCATCTTGCAATGTATACGAATTATACAATTTTTTATAGTAGGTTTTAACACTTGATTGTATGCTTAACAGATTGACATATGACAGAAAAGACAAAATATTGTAACTTTTTTTTTAGAGCAATTCAAACTTGTTTCCATAATTAACGATACGGTCCTTATAACCGATTTTAAAGGAAAACTATCACGACTAAGTATAGACATCATTGGTTCTTGAGATACAAGCAGTGTTTATACCTACTAAAATCATCTACGACGGTAACAATTGACTTTAAATAGAAAATTAGTGATTACTTGATGTTTTTTATGTTTGTAGTACTTAACGGCTTCGGAACCCTACACTGAGCATGGTCCGACATGCTCTTGCCCGGTTTTATTGTTTTTTAAAACATTCTCTCTTATTTAAATACATGATGCTTTCATTAATAGCATAATGCCTGGGTATAGTTCACTTTTTACCGATTTAGCATTGCAAGCTGCCTTCTTTCATGCAGCGCCAGTTTCGACACAGCGCTGGAGTGTTAACCAAACAGTGGGTGTTTGTGGAACGGGTTAGCATTACCATGTCAGACGCATTCAAAGCGTGGATGGCACACTCCAATCACTAAACCTGTGCCTTTGGACTCGTGTGGGTAGCATGTATAAACAAACGAAGATCGCGAGCGACGTTCAATCTCACACAAGCATAGTAAAAGTTAGTTCTGAATTATTGTTGTGTTGGGCTTTACAACTACAGACAAAAGCCGCACCCCTAAAGTGATTACCTGTGCAAATGAAGCGACGTAGGTAGGTTTATTTAAGCTTAGATAACTCAAGCGCGCTTCGTGTTTTCACGTTAAGAAACTTGAATATACGTTTTTGAGCGTTTGCTGTACTTTTGACGTGATATGTGTGACATGCGCTGTTAAGTTGTTTATTCAGTAAGTAGGCCGCACGGGCACTTTTACAGGATAAAATTCTACCAGCGCTTCCCAAGAGGAGACCACTGCTGAGAAGAAGCGCCACAAGAAACTCAACAGTCAGTAATGTTTTTTAAATAAACATTGCTTATGACAATCTTAGAACTTAACCTAGTATTATATAAAACAATTAATAAAACTTTAAAATATTTATTTATTTAATTATTTGAGAAACAAACAGCATAAAATACCACATTGAGATACAATCATAACTTAAAAATATATTAGCCAAAACAGTTTCCACTTGTAAACAAAAACATTTCAATTGCTCAGGCTAGGCTTTAAAACTACTTTAATTTTTCTTAATAAAACAATATTTGCAGAGTACCTACGTAGTATTAGACTTATGTTGTTAAATCATTTTAACTGAAACTGAGTATTTTACAATTATATATTATTCTTTTTACTTTATACATACATAAATTTTGTTTTATTTAGATACTATCATTGCTACATTTTTATACTTTTAAGTTATCTTGAGTTATTTTGCTTATTGCAGAGACAAATTGATTTATTTCCATACAAAATATATAACATATCATGCGTAGTTAAGCAGGAAAACGTATCGAAACTTCTAATAAACACAAGAGCAAATAAATAAAATAATATTAATATTTATACCTAAACATGACGGTGCAAAACTAAATGAAATAAAATAAAAGTTTCTATATGTTATTGTCTGTTAGTTGTATTAAGACCTACCTATATACCGCTTCTAAAGCCTTATCAACTACGTCCGAAATGACTATGACTGCGACTTGACGTCTACATTCACGGGCATTTTACACAATACGGTCTTTAGTTACGTTAGTCTTATTTTAATACAACGTCATTCAGGCGCGAGATCTTAAAGATTTCCCTCGCCCTGACTCCCAAGGCCCAAGAGTCAACGCCCAACAGCACAAACATCCTGCCCTCACCGAGAGCAGCATTTCTGCATCAAGTTAGTTACTTACTAAACGGCGCCCGCGATATCGTACGCGTAGAATTAGTTTCCTGCTTCTCCCGATATTTTAACTCACCGGGTTAGTATAGTGCCACTCCATGTCTTCCCGTGGATGTCGTAAGAGGCGACTAAGGGAATAAAGGCTTGCAGTACTGTTAGGCGATGGGTTTGCAACCTGTCACTAATACACTAGTAAACATCTTAGACTGACGTTCAAAATGTGGTTACCGATTTATCAACAACTTTAGAGTTGTTGGTATTCTGTAGCTCTGCCTACCCCACTTTGGGAATGACAGCGTGACGTTATGTATGTGTATGTATTTAGGGGATTAATTTACAAAAATCCTTAGTGCTCTCCTATAATATCCAAGGTATATTCCCTTCATATTTCGAGTCCCTAGGCAGCGGTATCCGATGTGTGTAGGTCGATCAGACAGCCAGTCAGTATCGTCTTTTAATGTATTATTATAGAAGACTAGAGGACGCCCGCGATTTCGTCCGCTTAAAATTAGTTTCCCGCCACTCCCTATATTTAACCCCTTAGTGGATGAATTTACAAAAATCCCTATATCTATACTTATATAATTATAAAGCTGAAGAGTTTGTTTGTTTGCAATCTCAGGAATTACTGAACCGATTTAGATGAAATTTTGTATGGAGATAACTAAGGTCCCGGGGAAGTACATAAGATACTTTTTAACCCGGAAAATTGAACAGTTCCCGAGGGAATAGCGATAAACGAAGTATTTGTCATAATATAAACGACACTATCAAATTGTGATTTAATAGTGTCGTCTACATACACATAGGGGGAGGAGCGGAAAACTAATTCTGCGCGTACGAAGTCGCGGGCGTCTTCTAGTTCCTAAGTCTAGGCTTAGGTTATAATTTACGTCTAAAACATCACACCTGCGAAAAAAACAGCTTTCTAGGTCTAAAGGCGTAGGCTGAGCGTTGATGAGTCAGTGAGGCCTTCTCTTCTTATAGGTATTTATTGTACTTATAGCAAAAGTTAGATGAGATCGATGTATGATTAGTGAGATTCCTACTGCTCAGTTTTGTCCTGAAAATTTACCAATCCAACCTAAGCTAAGATTCGTAAATGTGACATTTGTTGTTCCCACATTTACAATTGAATGTGGAATAACTTCCAAAATTAGCAATAAATTTACAAATGTAAACGATGATGTTAGACAGAAGTAAATCCTAGCAACCTGCATTATGCATCGCATCGGCAGCCATTTGTTATTCCACGACTTATTTCTAGAAACGCCCGGAAGGTTGTGTGGGATCGTCGCGGTGCTTTTGTTGCATCACTGAGGGCATTTGCATATGTTTGAGTAAACGTCTACTATTTATTTAAGACAATTCACCAAAAAAAAATTAATAGAAAAATGTTAACCTCAAAAACAAATTAATCTTTTATCGATATTTCCTCGAGGACAAGCCTAAAATTCTAAATATTCTGTAAATTGGCCACATTAGGGCTATTTTACACGACGCTAATATGGGTTGAATCTACTAGCGCTTCAGACAAGACCATCATTGCGGAGAAGAAGCGCCTATTTTCCGAAACAAAAAGTATCCTATGTCCGTTTTCTAGCTAGAACCTATGTAATTTTTACAGGCGTAAAAACATACGATCAAACACACTTGCATTAATAATATTTATTTATTTATTTAATATTTATTGCACAAAAACAAGTACAAATGGCGGACCTAATGCCTAATGGCATTTTCTACCATTCGACCAAATAACCAATGAGAAATTAAATAATATCAGTCAGCTGCTAGCCTTTGACACTCAGAAATAACGTGGCTTTCTATTCGTAAAAGAATTTTCAAAATCGGTTCATTGGATCCAGAGATTACCGCCTACAACCTAACAAACTTTACCTCTTTACAGTATTAGTGTAAATAACTCTCCTATGAGTAAATACTTCTTCTCTCGAGTCGAGGTTCCTCAAATGCATGGTCCCAGTAAGCAGCGCTGTTGTTAAGTAAATACTTAATTATAATAACAGGTGTTTATTAATTGCACAATAATCATAACTAAAAATACTTACGAACCCGTGTGGTTGCCGGGTTAGAATAGTGCCACTCCATGTCTTCCCGTGGATGTCGTAAGAGGCGACTAAGGGAATAAGGGCTTATAGTATTTTTAGGCGATGGGCTTGCAACCTGTCACTAATATACTAGTAAACTTCTTGCCCTGATTGTGCAAAATGTGGTTACAGAATTATCAACAAGTCTTTTTAGAGTTGATTGGTATTTCTGTAGCTCTGCCTACCCCACTCTGGGAATGAAGGCGTGATGCTATGTATGTATGTATGTAAAAATACTTAATACCATGTCTACTATTTATACTAAAGACAACTACATGTATAGTAAAGATAAAGATAACCCTTAGTTTGTGCTTGTAACAGGTTCCACTTCGAAGATGTATCTTTGCAATTGTAATTATATCCTCAGGCCGGCCGGTGGTTATTTGTTGTCAGAGTAAATACTGCGTACAGCATTTATTCTTAGTTCTTTTTTTAAGTATTTTCTCGAGAAAAGAAGGATGTTTCTGCGATCGAGGAATTTGGACAAGGCATCGACTCGTATCGTTACTAGCGGTTGTAACTTTTACCTGAGGATAATAGTATATCGTGCAAAAAAGAAAAGATGACTAATAAAATAATAGCGATTTAGTAGTAAATTAATAACGTGTCGCGAAAAATAAAATAGCTAAAGGCGCATATGCGTTAGCAAATTACCGGTTTGAAAAATGAAATCCCTTTTGTAAAATTTGGCTTTTCTTTTGCGAAATGTCCCGTTCGCAAAAACTCCCTTTACCTTTAATTAAACCTTTAATTTTCCAAAACTTTCTAATCCGTTTAGATTACCAACTATGGACGACACGCTTACAGATGAATTAGTGAAATAAATCGCGTAATAATCGAGCCATTTTGATTGCTCAACTCAAACGAATTGATCTTTCGATATCGTTGATTTTTCGATGCTAATATCTGTTAATGGCGTTTAATGATTAAAAAAGACACGAGTACCCAATAGGGCATTTTGCAAAAGGCTCGATATTTGTTTTAGGTATTGCTTGCTGTCGTTTCTTGTAAAAAATTGCTGCATCCCATTTCATAAGCCAAGGAGTACACATGCTTCCTACTTACTAGAATTGGTAAAAACCTCTTTTTAATTGGTCAAAAATGGGGAACTCTAGCCCGCGGCAGGCTACAGAGCCAAATTATCCAATCGGTTGTAGTTCAACATTAAGCATCCCCATTTTGTAATTCTTACTTAACCGCCGACAAAGTAAAGCTCTAGTACCAAGATCGCGATAAAAAGCTGAACAATGGCGTCCACAATACCGCCTACATTCACACTTGATTGCTTTTTGCGAAGACTTACGCAACTCATAAAAATAATAAAGGATCTTGCGTTTTTGCGACTACAATTATGAATCTTGAATCTATTTAGGATATCTCTATCGCCAGCCGGCTGGTAAATAAATAGGTACCCAAATATCCAATGGGTACCTACCTATATTATCAGCCTATACTAGTCCAATGCTGGACATATACCTCTCCCATTGTAAGCCACCGAGTACGATCTACGGCTTTTCTCATCCAGCTCTTGCCACCATGATTAAGAGACGCGATGGCTGAGATACTGTTTGTGGGGTCCGGTCTGTTCACGATGCAGGGACAGGTTCTTCAGTTTAATTATTCTAGTTATAGCTTTTGAAGAAGAGACCTTGTCGTGTTGTTTTCCTAGTCATTATTTTTAGCTTAATGTTAATCTTACATTAACAATAATTTAATTTATGTAAGTTTTAGTAGATAATATTATTACTTTATTAAGAGCCGTGTAATGTAACTTACTTGTAAGTATTATTGAGTTCTTTGATTGAAATAATGACCTTCTGCTGAAGCTTCTTGTGGCACTTCTTCTTCGCTATGATGGTCTTGTCTGAAGCGCTAGTAGAACTGAAGTTCATAATACCGACTGTAAAAGAGCCCTCTTGTAGCCAATTTACTGAATAAATACTTTGATATTTTTTTGACGACATGGTATACTCAATAAATACGTGGTTAATACCAGTTTTGGATAGGTACTTACATAGCCGGGACGTTGCACATCTCGGTATACAGTAAAGGTAACTTAAAAGGTTTAATATTAGTGGGGTAATTAATCTTGAACCCTTATCATAAATAGATAGTTTGATAAAATCTCATTATGGAAAGTTGGACGTTTTTCGTTTCCCAAGGTCTATTTAGCGAAACCATTTATTGGCTTCTTATCGAACTAAGATCGTACGATAATATTTTTATCTCTCTTATGAGGCATCAACAGAAACAAATCCATTTCATATCAATATTACGGCAAGTTTCTCTTTTATTGGTAAGTAAAGGGTCTGAATTTGCCTTCGAAGCGTAGGCGGACCGGACTGGACAGTCCCACGTTTTTCGATCACTATTATTTGAATATACCAACACACAGTTTATTTATATTAAACATATTAGGTCATCGTACTACCACAGAATGTCCTACTACCTCTCTCTTTATTTTAAGAGTCTTGCTCTTTTTGGAGGAGTAATCGCCAACAGCTCCAGTCCTCCGTCAACTGCTTGACTTTCTGGTTCGACCTTCTCTTTTATCTGCTCAAAGTAATTTCTTCTTGGTCTTCCTCTGCTTCCCTCCCCTTCTATCTTTCCTTCTATGATGTTTTCAAGGAAAAGGTCGTGTCGTAGCAGGTGTCCTATCATTTTTCCTTTTCTATTTTCTATTGTTGCTAGTAAATTCCTACTTCCTGCTACTGCTTAATCAACATTAAAATTAAAAATATTGATTCAGTAAATTGGCCCCATGTCTCTTTTACACGTCGGTAATATGCAGTGAATCTACTAGCGCTTCATTATTCACTACGTGCTACGGACTAGTGCTGGAAGAATCTTAAGGGGAGAGTCTGTTTGTGCTGAGGTGGCGCAACTATTCCGCTTGTTTGGTCTCATCATTGACGAAGTTCAAGTTCCGGCCTCGTCACCACCATCAGGGCCCTGTTTTATAAAGTTTTATAAAGCACCATCAGGGCCCTGTTTTATTAGTTACAAATTAGCTACAAAATAGGGCCCTGTTAGTATTGCCAACGGCGCGCACTGTGTCTGAGAACAAATCTAAAGCTGAAGCTTCTAAATACGCTTCTCGCATCGGCACTGCGATGTTTTGGATGGCGTTGAGTGATGAATGTTTGAGGTTCTGCGAGGAGATATAAAAGTGCATCTGTCGTCAACTAATGGTTTATAATTATAACTGTGAGGATAAAATAACTGTAATTTCTGCTGGAAAGTGTGTACCGATATTTTGTATCATGTAATGTTATGTATTCCACAGTGCCTTATAAATATTGCTAAACCGCGATCAGAATCACAGATTAGAAGAGTATGTCATTAGAATGAGACTGAGCACAAGTCATTTTTAAATAAGTACAGTCAACCCAAACCAAAACATAAGAGAAAACATTTAATTTGTTTTACAACGTCACGTTGACAAAGTCCGTAGTGGCCTAGGAATCAAATAGGTTGACTGTACAAGAAATGACATTGTCAATGGCAGACTGTACCTGTTACTGTTATAGGTACTGATTCATTGTAAGAAATAAATAAGTAAATAAGATGTTGCACCACATGGTAGGTCTCTAAGATACAGGCTCAGCCTTTTGAGGTCCATGGGATATTTTTCTTGAATGTAGGTAATCTGTATTTGGTCTACCAATAAACGCAAAGTATTTTTTTTTTATAGCAATTAATGCAGTCCACACCAGAACACATCAATGCGGACACTGCTGCTTAGTATTATTGTACCATGAATAAACATATCTTTATCTTTAACTTTAGATTAGAGGCGACATTTTAATGTCTAGATCTTTGCAGGTTTTGATGCCTTGTCGCGAGAGAGAGAGAGAGAGAGATGGGGGGAGGGGGGTAGAGACAGGGGGAGAGGAGAAAGACCGTGCCGTGCAGGCTAATGTGAAAAGATTGGTGGAAGGAAATTATAAAAAGACCCAGACATAATTAATTGCGACCTCTACTTTCAGAATAAAACACTACTGCTGCTGGTGTGCTGTTTACGTTGGAGGATAAAAACGAAATTAATTTCGTCAAAATTATTTTATTATTACAGTTTTATTCTGTGATCGTAGTCAGCAAGATTAATGTTAAGCCACCATACAACTTGGTCAAAATGAAAGCATCAAGTGGCCCGAGGTAAATTACTACGAAATCTAATATATAAAATTCTCTTGTCACGGTGTACGTTATTGAACTCCTCTGAAACGGCTGGACCGATTTTAATAAAAATTTGTGTGTATATCGGGTAGGTCTGAGAATCGACATCTATTTTTCATACCCCTAAGTGATATGAAAAAAAATAGAAGCGGGCGAAGCCGCTGGCGGGTCGCTAGTTGTATTTAAAATTGTAACTTTGCTATTGGCAAAAAAAGGACACATTACTATTTATGACTTACACTACACTACGGTGCAACATTTCTAAATTATATCTAATCTGATTTATGTTGTTTTTTTCTTTTTTGTATACTATGTTTGTTGTGTTCCAGTGTGTTTTGTCAAATAAATGTTATGAGTTTGAATTTTGAATTTGAAATTAACTATTACCTTGTTGAGACATTGGACAGCTGTTCAACTATTAAAGTTGTTTACGGTAAGTAGGAAGGTACTATTATAAAAACACTGGCTTGCAAGAACTATTCGCAAGGTTAATTTTAAATTATAATTACAAATATCAGCTTCGTACGCTACAAGAGTAATAAAACAGGAACGGCGTCGTAACTCCAATGTCCTTTCATAAATATAAAAAAAAAATGAACACCTCCAAGCAGTGTCACAGTCGGATATTTCCGAGTTTCTGAACGCATCTTTTCCTGCCAATACCAACTTGCTATTACCGCTATAAAACTATTTCTAGGCTTTTAAGTGCTAAGGAATAATGTCTAGTTCTGCGTATTTTTTTTAAAATTCAATAGGAAATTTATAACCTATCCAGGAAATTGCTATGTCTTTTACTTGAGCGCAAATTAGAGGCTTGCAATAATAAATTGCAGAATCCGTGAGAAGATAAATCGTCAAAACGACACGGTTAATGGGTGTGCAATTTGTACGAGATGATTTTTAAAGGAATAGAATAATTGCACGGGCAATCATAGACGAGTTGATTGTGTCTTCTTTATGGTTTATAGTAATAAATGTTTATTTTTTTCTCTATAGTCCGGAAATGTTGCAAGCTATAAAAACGCAAACACTTTAAGTTAAATACAAATGCACTGAAATTAGATGTTTTGTAATGCGATGTAAATGTAAGAAGAAATATGTGTCATTTTGCAACTGACTAGGTAGTATTTATTTATTTCTATGATTCCGGACTGTATCTTAAGGTGCTTCCTTTCCATTTTTTTGATAAATGCTAGTATTTTATAAGGTACGTTATAAAAGATACAGCCGTTTATCTCACTTGTGCTAAAGCCGTTTCACACGCTGTTCGAATCACAGTTTAATACGATCGCAGCATATCAATGTTCCACGCCTATCGTCATTCACGCGTGAACATTACAAACTTAACTTTGCTATTGGCAAAAAAAAGGAAACTTAAAGTCTGTAAACTTTCAAGTGTTTCTTGCGCGCTAGTGTCGCTCTCAGCCGCAAATAAAGTTTGTAGTCCTATAATCGCAGTTCAATGGTAACAAAGGGACCATATTAGACCATCAATTCACCTTAATTATATTGTTAAGTCTGTGACTTTCTCCCGCTGACCATATTTGAAAATCGAAGTTTCGTTTCGAAATGCATTCCAAATTCAAGTTCAATGACAGATATGATGTAATGGCGGTAAAAGTGACAGCTTTTTTCCGTTGTAAAAAGATGTCGTGACCATTTTCGTATACACTTTCATCATCTGTCGTTACGTTTACTTTATAAATAATATAATTACTTTCTCTTGAAGTTTATGGTATGGTAAGGCTGCAATCAATGTGAGTGATTTTAAGTGGTGTGGCAATGATAATAATAAATTGTAAGCCAGTGACTCGCTGTGAAAGCATTTAGTTTTTTGCTAGCGAGAAACACACGCCATACAAAGTTTTGTTTTGTCTGATCAATGTTTATACGTAGGTACAGTCATCGACTGAACCAATATAGAACCCTGGACTTATGATGTACTTAGTATGTAATTGGTAGCAATTCCAAAAAGCACGTAATATAAGTACTTACCGAAAAGCAATAGAAAAATAAAATGCTGCTTTAACGTGGTGGTTGCCACTTGACGATAGCGTAGTACTGTCTCTCTGTCACCACCACCACATCTTATTTTCACTCAATAGTTGACTTTTATTTTACACCTCTGAGTTTGAATCATAAAAAATACTGTAGTTCCATTTTTTTACGTAATTATTAACATACATTTACGACGCGATTAGCCCAGTTGGTGTAGCGGTCCCGGGTTTGATTCCCGATTCGCCATATTTAAGTAATGAGTGTAACTTGTTCCTGGGTCTTGAAAGTTTTGTATGTAGGTATCTTTTTCTCTAAGTAGGTATGTTTTTCTTTGTCAAGGACAAACAGCAATACTCTTAACTGTACTTCAATGACCTTATTACAAAAGGCATAAGGTTTACCGATGGACGGTTAACAGTGTGGGCAATGGTACCAGCCTAAAGCATATTTTAATTGGGTCTAGCTGTCTAGCTATATCACTTTGTGTACAAGATTGTTCCCTAATATTTATTATTTAAACTAACCTTCGAAATAGCTCTCTGCTAACGTTTACTTAAAATTCCGCGCTTCCTAAGAGTCAATCATTGTATTCCAAATCAAAATTTGAAGTGTCTCCAACGACTACTTTCACTATTAACAACATTCTAATTATTCTGAAGTATCCAACAAAAATAAAGTTAAGTGCGTTTTGAATCGTTAAAATCAAGCTAGATATTTTTAGTGGCAACGTTATTTTTTATATGCAACAACACTTGTGGACCCACGCACCTGTCATGTATGACAGAGTGAGAGTGTTTTTTGGTAATGAATTATGTATTGATGATCGCGATAAATCAATAATTATCATGTCGTCATGTTTAGCCGAAAGACGTCTACCTCTGAATATTAGTGGACTTAACGTCTAGTTGCATGTTGTCGCTTTCTACCTTGACGAATAAGATGTGACGGGAGGTGTCCTAATCTTAATGTTGATGCAACTAGGTTTTAGGCCTGTTGCAAGCCTGAAGCATGTCGTTATAGTACTACCAGTTTCTTAATTGCTATCGGCAATCTTCGATTGTCTATGAAACATGGGTGATAAATATACTGTCAGTTCCGAGTGCACGTGAGATGGACTGCTAGAAGCTGGACTGGAAGTGTTCCATATTAACAGGGCCTCTTCTTTGAAATCCGCAATTCGAATCGTCTATTGCTACCCCTTTTGCTCTCGATGCGTATTCCAAAAAAGTGATGGGGCGATCCAAAGTTCGAATTACGGATTTCCAAGTAGAGGCGCATTAGTTTCTCTTCAACTTTTTTGCGTTTGGTTACGAATAATTTATCAAGTGACACGTGCATCAATACAAACCAATAGCAGTAGGTAGCAGAAACTCCTTAAGGACAGGAGACGTACTCCTTATCTATGTATACTTTTACTGTACATTATAATATAGTAAACTAGAGGACGCTCGCAACTTCGTACGAGTAAAATTAGTTTCCGGTATTCCTATTTTAAACCCCTTAGAGAATGAATTTCGAAAACCCCTTCTTGGTGAACCTCAGGATATCCAAGGAATATTCCCTCCAAATTTCAAGTCCCTAGGTCCAGCGGTTTCGGCTGTGCGTTGTATATCAGTCAGACAGTCACGGTACTGTTTTATATACACTTGCGAGCAAAGAAATCGAGCCACTTTCTATGGAAATTCAGTACTAAGTGGCTAGATATCTTTGCTCCCAAGTATATTTAGATAAATATCATTATTTAGGTACTCGTAAGTAGGTAATGACCGAGTGCTGAATAGAATAAAAGAAAGTAGGAATTTACTAGCAACAATAGAAAATAGAAGAGGAACAATGATAGGACACCTGCTACGACACGGTCTTCTCCTTAAAAACATCATGGAAGGAAAGATAGAGGGAAAGAGAGGGAGAGGAAAACCAAAAGGAAATTACTTTGAGCAGATAAAATACAAGGTTAAGGTTGGGTCGTACCAGAAAGTGAAGCAGTTGACGGAGGGCCGGAGCGGTTGGCGATTACTCCACCGACAAGAGCATATGGCTCTTAAATAAAGAGAGAGAGAGAGAGAGCTCGAGAGAAGTAGGTATGGAATAAAATGCTTATACTTAGGTTTTGTGATTGTTTATGTGCAATTTAAAGTTAACATTACAAAGGTATAAACCCACATGTTAGCAAGACGAATTGTGACTCTCACACGCTTAATTGACATATTGATGTGGGTATGCATAACTAAGACCATGACAAAAAACCAGGCCATCTATTAAGCCTATTTAATATTTGGCATATCTAAATTATCGTGGAAAGAGCGATGAACTGAAGGGGAAGTGGATTCATGAATGCAATTAAAATTAGTAAAGTTGATTACGCAAATTCGTTCGGACCATCTTCAAATTTAAAGTCTGGTGATCAATTTATTGCAACGTTTCCAATGTTTCCATACGTTATATTACGTTTACTCTACTCGATGATAATACTAAAGTTAACGACTCGAAATGTACTACGATTAGGGGGTTTTCGGGTCAAAAAATCGATCGGTCAAGCCGTCTTTTTCGGAAAAGTTTGGATTCCGCCGACAAGTCGGGTTCCGCGGTATTTGACATATATAGACGACACTATCTAATTGTGATTCAATAGTGTCGTCTACATACAACCGAGCAGAGTTCGGTCATCCATTATAATTATGTATTACCATTTATTGGGAACGCCACTAGCGTTATAGTCGTAAAATATTCGCTTGGAGTAGGTAAGTTACCGGTAACGGCACATCACTAATTTCAATCACCTACGGGGCATTAGATGAGAAGTGTTTAAGCTTGACATGGAACAGATTGAAAGTGCCGCCCACCTCGCTAATCCACTAATTTGCATGTGAGATGGACACTTAATTTACCAACGTGTTTGCCAACTTGACGACCCGACGCGCTGTGGCGCACAAACATAATACACGCCGACACGTGGTTATTTCTAATTCATATCGTCGGACGGCTTCTGCACACGTTTTATGTCAATAGTTTGTACGATTACCGATTTTTATAGCTGAGCTACTATAGTATAGAAGTTCTGCTTGGCTTTTTACGTATTCTAACACTACTGCCCGAAAGGAGTGTTGCGTTTTTAGCATACATGTCATGTAGATAATAATATGTATGTATATGCATTTCTTTATTCCATGATAAATCCTTAGTGTCATAACGAAACTTAGGCGCATGGGGTATCATTGGAATCAAAATGTTTGTTTGTTTTCTTATATTTTTGAGTTACGTGATTTTTGGTATCCGTAGTTTTTACATACATAAGATCACGCCTTCGTTCCCAGAGTGGGGTAGGCAGAGCTACAGAAATAGTAGTTTTTATTTATTATTAATCTGGTATAATATCTTAAACGTTCAAATAAGGAGTTTTAAAGGAAAACTATATGTATAGTACAAAATAATTGAAAAGAAAATTAGTTTATTGTTAGTAGTAGTTAGTTTTTTGTGTCTTTAGGAACGACGACGGAACCGTACGCTGGACATGCTCTGCCCATTTTTAAGTCTAACATTTACGTTCAAAAAGTATCATTTTATGGAGTGGATCTGATGATGTAGACCAATGATGTCCACCGACATTCCTCAACTGTACCTATTTCAAGGGTGGGGATAAGATATCTCGACTAAGAAGTTGAGCGACATGATGAAGCACAATCAAATGGTTTAAACATAACATATGCACTATGACTTTCCCGCGGCGTTGCTTGCGGCGAGCGTGGAAAATCCTGTGGTTCTTGTTCATTGAGAAGTGGGAGTTCATAACACACCACTGAAAACCAGCGCAGCTTGCTGCAGCACATCGCTGAGGGGTGTCCTTTTTAGCGTAACTTGCATGTTCTATTTCTTTTGTCACATTGTATATTGTCATATTTTGTTTGCGCTGAAGATATTAAATACTTACTTAAATACTTAGTATATTATGATCGCTAAAAATAAAATAAAATGTTTTAAAAAACGAAAAACCTTTTAAATAACTCCTTGGTTATGGCTTGGTAAATGGTAATAGGTACGTCAGTCAAACTGAAGTCGGCGTACCACAATATTGTTAACCGAAAGCCCACTTCAGTTACCATTTGAAAAGAAGCAATTTTTTTGATTTTTGAAGGCGTCTTTTTTTTTCTAAGGCGCATAACACCCTAGATTCTTATTAGAGCTAACAACGCCGCTATCTCTCTGCGATCTCGAGTAAGCGCGATAACATATTGAGGGCATACTTACTTATATGGAGAACTAAGTACCAACGTCCAAACAGTATTTCAAAGGCAAAGTCAAAGAACGGACGAATTCATAGTGTTTTACAAGATATTTTTAGGACAATAAGCGTCCGCAGCCTACTGCAGAGACTCTTAGTACTGGAAAGCTGTAATTTTGCATAAATATGCAAATTAGTCACGCCAACAAAGTGATACAATAAAATGTAAAAAAAAATAGAGTATTTCCCCTACACGTAACCTGGGGATGTATTTCTCGTCTACTCTATAGTGTGGGGTATCGTTGCCTATGTCTTTCAAAAATATTGTGGGTTTGTGAAAACAGTTTTTCAATTAAGTAATCCGTTTATGAAATATTAAGCTTTAAAGCGCTAATTTTTGTTAGACTCAAATGTCCCCCCGTACAGCCAAAAGTACGAATTTTAAAAATCTGAAAAAAATCTTATATATACCGAATTTTAAAGGAAAACTATCACGACTAAGTAGACATAATTGGTTCTTGAGATACAGGCGATTAAAGTGTATATACCTACTAAAATCATCTAAGACAGCACCAATTGACTTTAAATAGAAAATTAGTTATTACTTATTGATTTTATGTTTGTAGTACTTAACGGCTTCGGAACCCTACACTGAGCATGGTCCGACATGCTCTTGCCCGGTTTTATTAGTCTCAAGCCAATCTTGCAAGTCATTGCTCCAATTTTGTCGCCAACACAGATAATTGCAAATTAAAAGTTCAGAGGAAGTCGAAAGTGTCGTAACCCTAAATCCTAAAGGACATGACAATTTAGGATTACGTACATAAATTAAGATAATAGTATTAACTATCCTATTTACACTTAACCACAAAAATATGACATATAGGTACTTGGTACCTATTTTAATAAACACGATGTCTTAAATCCCCGCCAACATGGTTTTCAAAAGGGGAAAAGTACCACAACTTTATTGTCAAAGTTCACAGACGAAATAAATAGCTACCTCAATGATAAAAAAATTGTGTTAGCGGTATTCTTTGACTTCAAAAAGGCGTTTGATACTCTAGAGTCGAGTACCTTATTGAAAGCTATGTGCGAGTGTGGAGTGGGAAAGCCGTTGAACGAATGGTTCTGCGATTATCTCACATCACGCTCGTTCAAAGTTAAAGTTGGGAGCACATATAGTCGTGAGTGTACGGTGGACTGCGGGGTGCCGCAGGGCTCCGGTTGCGGTCCTGTCTGCTACCTAATGCACGTCAACAGCTTGTGCGGGGTGCTGCGGCACTGCTCAGCTCACATGTTCGCGGATGACCTCTGTGCTATGCGCGCGGGTACGGACCTTGAGGAAACTTTCCACTTGGTACAGCACGACATTGACGCGGTGGTTAAGTGGTCTCATGACAATGGGATAGTCCTTAACGCTGATAAAACAAAGTACTTGATTATTCACTCCCCCTATCTACCATTCAAGAATACTCATCCGCATCCAGACCTATATGCTCATACCTATCCTTGTTTCCACCTAAATAAGTATGGCTGCGCCTGTGAACCTATAGAAAAAGTTAAATGTATCACTTATCTCGGAATGAAAGTAGATGAACATTTTTCCTGGTCATATCATGTCAATTTTATTTATGAAAAACTAAGAGCTTTATTGGGTAAGTTTTATCATTTAAGATTCAGAGTTCCTATTAGCACACTAAGATGTTTGTATATGTCATTGGTAGACTCCATACTGGGTTATGCTCTGGACAGCTTTGGGCTCACAACAAAGACCAATATTGATAAATTAGAAGCTATTCAAATTAGATTTTTAAAATTACTTGTTAACGAAAAAATTAAACTCAAATACAAAGGTAACTATCAACAACTTTTTAAAATCTGTAGAATATTACCTGTAAGCATGAAACATAAGTATCTACTTGCCACTAATAACCATGGCTGTCTGGAACATAACCCAGAGTATTCTTCATTAAAACCCTCTGATCATACCTATAACACCAAGGCTATGGCGACTGGTAAACTATTCGTTCCTAGAATAAATAATTACTTTGGGGACAGAACTCTCAAAAAGCGTATCCCTTACCTACTCAATAGTTTGCCTGAAGCCATTAGACGTGAGAAAAATAAGAATAAATTCAAGAGACTATTGAAAAAGCATTACCTAGATTTACTTATATAATATTATTTATGTTTCGTACTGTCACTGTGTACAGCATAGTTCTGCTATTTAATTAATTTAAGCCTTACCTAGAGACTGCCGCTCCCACAGTCAAACTGTTAGTCCAGTTTTGTGGGGCAATGTATGTAATTTTATTTTTATTATTGTACTTATTAAATAAATAAATAAAATAAATAAGGTTCATAAGAGCTGCGATGAAAAAGTAGTAGTTATATTCACTTTAATAATCAGAATGAACGCAACCACTTGTTATTGTGGGAGAGCCGTCCTTAAAAGAGTTAATTTCAAACTCAATGCTTTAAGCGTAGTTAACCATACAAACAACAAAAGTGAAAAAAGTTCTGTTGTGACACGGAAATTTTCCCTACAAATGTATGGCTAATTTTCGTGTCACAACGGAAAAGTTTCATAGAAAATTTAATTTAGTGAGTTAGCGTGGCCAACTTTTTGGTCCTTACCCGTATATGTATATTTTATTGACGTATTTGATCTATTCGTGACAGCTCTTGGAAAATGACCCATAGTCCTCACTGTATCGCTAAACTTGCTAAACATGACATGTGTTAGCAGTAGATGTTGAGCAATGAAGCTGCCAGCTCTTCGGACTCCCGTGACATTTAAAAAGCCAAGAGGCTTATGGGATCGGTGGTTGGATCTTAAGATGCCACCATATTTTTGTTTGCGTGTGTGTGTGTGTGTGTGTGTGTTATCTAACCCGTCCAGCTGTTGCTACTCCCGGAAAATCCCGGAAAATTAAAGAAACCCGAGGGAATAACGATAGTCGAAGTGTTTGCGGACGACGTCGCAGGCGGAACTATATATAATTGTCAATATAAGTATCAAATCAACCTCAGTAGTCAAGTCACAGTCTTAGCTACCTACTATTTTTAATCTAATAAATATGCATCTCAAATCAAATGCATAGATATACGAACGTTTGCGCGAACCATCAAATAAATATTTATAAACGAGCATCTTTGCATTTGCAGCCAACTGCATGGCCATAATGAGTAATGACAAACAGATTTTAATGATAAGTACCTGGCTTAAATTTTAATTGACCACTGAATTTAATTTATTAATCTGAAATACTTATTGTGTTATTAACTGTTGATGCATATTTAATCTGTGAGGTTGTAGGTACTATTTAGTGCGACGTAGTTTGTCAAAAAACCGAGAGATGGCGCTTTTGTTGCTTCTACTGGCAATTTTTATCCTTTCTCAAATATGCTCGGAAAGAACCGTTTTTCCATTGAAACACAAGGACGGAAAGTGCCTCATTTTCATTCCATGTTCATATTTTATTTAAAATTGATCTCTATTGCCTGTAAATTGAAATAACCCCATATACACTCCCAATTTAATAAAAGGTGACGGCGAGCGGCGTGTCATTGTGAATTCTCAATGCGGTCTTGTTAGTTTTCAAAAGGAGACTTTCTTAAATCGTCGATATTCTTTTTAAAAATACTTCTAATTATGCATTTGTATCATTTCCTCGCATTTATAGAGAAAAGAAATATAGAGAAAAGCATTATATATGCCTCGGCGGAAATGGAATTGCCGGACTCGTATTTTAGCAGGCCTCGCTATTGCTCGGTCTGCTAACCGCCTCGTCAGGCATTCCCTTACTTTCCGCGCCAAGGCAATAATGTTCTATTTCTGTGCTTCTGGCCAAACATCTGTGTCATTTTTGTTCGCACGACCCTATCTAGATGTAGAAAGTAAGACACGGGGACACGAAAGATTTTCAGTCACCGAATAGGTACATTAAACAAAAACCTAGGGCGAAACATCACATAACATATCTATGGCAACACCACAGATTGTAAATATTCACCGTATCAGATCGCGTTTCTCTTCAAAGATAAGATCAGCCAGGGTCAAATGAATTCGTACCATAAAGGGACCGCCTTGCCGTGGCAACACTGGTGCCGTGCCGCTAATTTTAACGGCTTGCAACACTTTGAAGTGCCGTCCGTGCTTTTGCATTTTCATTGTCAGTTTACGACTAAAAGGCGATGGCGCGTCGGCTGTTTGTGGCTGTGGATCATTTTTTAAGTCTTATATTGTATTATTTATTGCTAAATCTGTGTCTAATGTGTAAGCGGTTGTTTTTTTAAACGCGTTTGATATAATGCTATAAAAATTACATAATATATCTATTTTAACAGGTGTCATTGTGTTATGTTACTATTGTAACTGATTTATTTTGAATCTACCTATACTTAATATTATAAAGAGGTAAAGGTGAACCGATTTAGATGAAATTTGGTATGGAGATAGAACGACTTCAACGCGGACGGAGTCGCAGGAAACCGCCAGTAGTTACTCAAATACTATAACAATTTAATTCCATAGGTACAAAAATGAGAATCGGGTCCACTTCCTAGTTTCATAGTTAGTTAAGTTAGTTTCAAGCAAGAGGCTAATAAAAGTGTGTTAAAATTACACAAAAATAGGCTCTTAAAAGTACTCCAGTACGAAGCCCAAGAATGCAGTGTCACGCCGTTACAATAACTTGACACTGGACAGCTTTATGCCAGTTATTACTCAAGTTACGCGCTTTACTCGTGTAGGTACCGCTGCGGGGCGCCATTGATGCCTGTTTAGGGATGCCATTAGCAACCAGGAAAGATACCGGAAAAAAAATTGGACGAGTTTTTTAATACTACAACGAGTTCAATCGGACTCGTTACGTTAATGAGATTGGCTGCTCGACTTCTCCTTTTCTACCTAGTCTGTGGTGCTAGACAAGTTGCATTCGACAATCGTTAGCGATTATGTTTCGATTGATAAATGTATGGAATTGACGTAAGCCACCGAGATAGTAACGTGACACTTACGTCAATTCCATATATTTTTCAATCGAAACATAATCGCTAGCGAGTGTCGAATACACCTTGTCTAGCCCCACTGTAGAGACAACGACGCATTTAGACGCTTTGCTGAAGTGCAAGCTCTAAGTTGGGAATCCACCTTTACTTGTATCGTTTGTATATCTGGCAACCCTGGCGCTATTAGATTTAATTATCCAGATCGTAGTCGGGACAATGACAAACGGTAGACGCTCACGGCCGCTCTAAATAGTCGGGTTACACGCAGCGGCGATTAGGATGCCAGTAGCTCAGTATAGTGTCACGTTTTGTATGGAAATTGGAAAAATGGGCATTAAATGTTTTAATATTTGAAAGAAAGAAATAACATTTTATTCTTGATATACATACAGACGAACAAAAAAGAACAAAGTACTGATATAGACAAAAAGGTCACAAAATAGTTTCGAAAACTAAAACATCAATAAATTTATAAATCAAATCTGATGATGTTCTACTCGTAATTAATTTCTTAATTTGATCGGCGCTTATCATCATATGTTAGAATGATGCAATACTCAACAACCAGGGGGCCGTGCCTCCCTTGGGGGAGAAATGAGATCTTAGAAAGGTCGCAACTGCGCTTGCAACGTTTTGAGCATGGACATATTAATTGATTATAGGTATAAAAATCTAGTGATGCCAAATGTTTAGGAATCCCTACCAATTGCTAATACTAATACGTAGTAATTGATAAGTAATCTTATATTTAAATATGTCTGCACTGTATGACTGTTCAACTAATACAAACTAATCAAAACAATAATTACAAGTCAGAAAAACCCGCCGTATCGTTCCATATGTAAATGCAAGAATTTGTATGTATGAAGCGTTGTATGGTAATGCAGTCGTGCCTCCCGCAGGAAGACCGAGGTTTCGCTTTTCAAAGCGAAAGTGTAAATAATAAATGTAATATCTAGAGTAAAATGTGTGTATCCGAGTGCTTGAGAATGAGGATTTTTTAACCTATATGTTTGTTTGTATGTATATTTGCTTCTTTGTTTACTCCTAGAGGCTGATCGGGTGGCCCCATTTCGAAAAGGTATAGTTTATTTGTGACTTACTGGGAGCCCGTTGTTTCCCATAATTTTTTTGGTCATTATGTCATTGTTGACATAATTATTTATAGTCATAATTTTTATATCGCTGAAACCGATATTTCAGAATTTCTTAAATATCTTAGGTGTAGACAAGTTAGAATAGGTTAGATTTATAAAAATCCTGAGCAGCCTCTTAAAAAAATACGTTGTAATTATAACTTGCGATAATTATGACTTAAAACATATTATTACTAAAAATAATTAAGGCAGTCAATTTAGACCCCTAATATAAAGTAAAAGACCTCTTAGAAATTGTCAAATTGAATCTTTAAATCCCGACCGCTGATTGTAGACCGACGCGTCGAAGATGCGTTTCTCCGATTGCGGGGAGACGCTGCTGTTGCCTGCAGTCGGCTACAAAATCGCACCTTTAAGATGCACCTTTAAAAGTCCATCAAGCCGGTTAACCTATACAGTAAATCACGGGTCGTTCTGAAATCTTTGACAAATGCATCGGTTCGCAACCTATTCTTTTGCTAACCCACTTTTTTCTGTTACTACAAATATTTCAGGATTTTTATAAAACGAACCTAACCTAACCTTAAGGGTTCTACACGATGGTCCTGAAATAAAACCAGAATTATTTACAATTTCGGAATTAAAACACGGGTTATCAAATGATTTTGACGACACGGTGGCCTAGTTGGGAGTGACCTTGCCTCCGAAGCCAGCGGTCCTGGGTTCAAATCCCGGTAAGGGCAGATATTTGTGTGATGAGCGCGAATATTTGTTCCTGAGTCTTGGATGTTTTCTATGTATTTAAGTATTTATTTATCTATATAAGTATGTTTATCGTTGTCTAGTACCCATAGTACAAGCCTAGAGCTTAGTTTGGGACTAGGTCAATTTGTGTGAGATTGTCCCCTGATTTTTTTTTTTTTTTTTTTTTATATGTTTGTGAAATAAATTATTTGCGAAAAGTTTGTTATGAAACGATAGGATCCCCGTTCTACCATCAGCGGTCGGGATTTAAAGAATAAATTTGTAAAGGACGATGGGTAAAAATGTCCCCACCCACCAACAGTGATGAAACATGTGCCAGTTTATAGATCTTGGCAATATGATGTATTTTTTCTATGGCGACGATCACCATATGTATGGGGTTTTCTTGAAAAATCATAATCTTATCGTATGGAACTATGGAATTTGTTTGAAAATGAACACGTATGTAGATGATTTGCCTTGCCTGGCTCTTTGTTTTCATTAAAAAATTCCCATTGATTTTGCTACGAAGATAAGTATTTTGTCTTTTATTGGGACCTAATGAACATTATTGCAGCCCGTTACTGTTGGAGGGGGGGGGGGACGGGGTCCATACAAAATTGCCCATCACCCTTTCGAAAAGGTCTTATATTATACAATTAGATTAGCACATTATTTTGGCGATAATTATTATGACATGGCAAAGTTATGGCAACAAATCATTTTATCGAATAGTGCCTTCCGACAAAAGGAAAATTCTGCGTTCGTTAAAAAGTGACTGACATAAGTATAGAGATATACATATATATAGATATTTCAATGACCTTACGAGTATTACAACGAAATAAGCTGAAAAATTTAATACATTTCTTTGTACTCAACTGTGCCATAAAAACTAAATATAATTTAATAGTGCACGTATTATCTCTACTACGGTAGAAATAATAACATCCAGCTTGCTGCTGTAGTGAAAACTATTTGTAAAATTCTTAAACGTTGCGTGGGATCTAATACAGTCTATACTGCCGCATTAAAGCCTTTTTATACTTAACTAGCCATCTTACAGGCAAATTACCCGTATCAAGTCATAAACTGCTCAATTTTATCACTATTGCTACCGTAATTGAAATATCTCATTAACATTAAATAAATACACTTTAATAGTCTAAAGGAAATAATTACAAAATTAACTGTTCACTTCGAAATGGCATTGCCATCAACAGTTTTAACGACAACGTGCTGTTCTAAGCGGCAAACGTAAATATGTCCACATTCGTTTCAATTAAAACGCAGTTTAAATTAATGTAAAATGTTGCAAGTCTAATGAGAAAACCATTCAACATTATATTCTATTGCCATGGAGCTATAAGATCAAAGCAAAAGATAAGAAGCATTTAGTCTTGTTCCTCTCTCCTTTTAGACATGCGCGAAAAGAACGCTTCTGTAAATGCCAGTAACGCCATATTGAGTTACTTTTGTATGTAAATAATGAAACGTAGCCCTGAATGCAACGATTAAGTTCCAATCTACGCAGATCTTTTTAATCATTTAAGACATGCGGTCTTTATGTGTAGTGGTAAAGCCAAAGCAACAATATTTTAGAACAACATTGCACGGCGCTTGTGTGAGTTCCTGTGTTTGTATATAATTACACACTAATGGAAGAGCAAGGTTGGAATGATTTAACTATAATGAAGTCTGTTTAAGGTAAAAGCCACAAAACAAAGGATGGTGCGTAGAAATAGCTGGATAATGTTACTATGTAAGCGGCATGCGGAAGTTTTGTGGAAAAATCCTTACTGTTTCGTTTTATTACGCTTTGTGTTTGACCGCAACCGGTTGGAACAATGTCGTCGTTGTGTTTTGCATTTACCAGTCTCCCGCCATCTTTATACCGCATACGATTATTATAATACTAGTCGTCTGCGTGAAATTTTCCCGCTAATACCCCCTATTTCTTCCTACTGGACTCGATTTTCGTGCACCCTCAGGCTACCCAATTTCTATAGAAGGAAATTGGTTTTCGTTTCGAAGCGTGAAATGCGAAAAGGTTCATTCATCCCTGTTATTTTTTAATTGGTTTATTATGGTCACGGTATTGATTGAGCCACTACATAGGTGTTCTATTTATTCGATAAAACCATCATGTTTCTTGTGACATGCTATCGTTTTTAGGGTAGAATAGGGCCGGTACCCAGGGCCACTATTCTACTGTGTTATAACGATATCGCGTTTGACGTGTTTTAGAATCGTTTATGACTCTGTCGCCATTATGTCAATGACATAAAAGTTATCAAAACGTTGATAATACGGACACACGTCAAAGACGATATCGTTATAACGCAGTAGAATAGAGATGATAGGGTTCCATTCTGGCTCAACAATTAATATCTTTGTAAGGTCTGTATTCTACTGGGTATTAAAACGATATTGCTTTTGACATCTCATCGTTACGATAGCTCTTATTAACTTGACAGTGATGGCGACCGAGTTAAAAAACAATGCGATAACGTAACATGTCAAAGGTGCAGTTACAGTTGAACAAAATAAAGTAACATCTTAAAAGGAGAAAAATAGTTTCGTTGGTTTAATATTAACTTATTGTCGTAAGTAATCTAATAAAACACGGTTGAAATTCAAATAACTGTTTGAAATAGATCCATACACTAACATTTTATTTTATAGGGCGCCCCACCGACTTCACCTTTATTGAACCAACTTAACTTTTACCGCTGAATAAATTCAGTTTTCCTACACATTTGTACCAAGACAGGCGGTAGTGAGCGGTAGAGGTACGTTTGGAAACGTTTTTTGTACATTATCGAATTACACGGTTAAAACCTTTTTATGTCAGCTTTTGATTTGACTAGGATAGGATTAATTTATAGTGCGTAGAGGCGAATAACGCTCTTTATAGGTAAAGTTTAGGAGTAAATTACTACTTTTTATAGTTATATGTAATAACCTCGTAAGACCCGGTGTGCTATAGAAAGTACATAATCCAGGCAATTCAATTTAAACCTTATTTCAAGTCACATAAAGTTCATTTTTATTTGTTTCAAATTTGATAATGTCATTTAAGTGCAATGATTATGGAACTTTATTTCCTTGCTGGTAGATTCAAATTCCAACTCACAAAAATCTACCGGATTGTTGTATGGTGGGCCTCAAGAGGTTAAATTTAAAATTCTGCATTGAAGACGGCTAGAAAATATCACAGAATCCTGTTTCACTTCACCACCAGGTTGGCCGGCTGTTTTGAGCTAAATTCGATTTTGCTGCGAGCGTGGGACAATAGTACATTTTGATACAAGTGCGGAAAGTATGTCATTTTACACGAGTCCCGAAGTATCTTGGCCCGAGCTGCAAGCGAGGGACAAGACTCGGGACGAGTTAAAATGACAGTTCCGCACGTGTATCAAACGACGTTTTTTAATACATTTGCGAAAAAATATCAATGAAACAAAATAAATCAGTAAATAAAACTATTACAAGAGACAGTTTTACTTTTAATTGACACAGACTTTATGAAATGGCAACGGTTGTGACCATTCAGCCAAATAAAAAAAAAGTCACAGTAATTTAATTACCTATATTTAAAAATCAAAAAGTTCTCTATTAACCAGCGGTATTGCATAAAGGTGGATTCACATTACGCCGTACTGGGCTGGGCCCGGTTTCGGCATGGTGTAATGTGAATTCACCTTAATACGCAACTATCTAATCATTCGTAATACTAATTCAGATTCAGCCATCTTGATGAGAGCTGTTTTTTTTAATATTACGTAATAAATATTATTTAATTTTAATATTTTAAATTATATTACCTATGTATAGTCTCAATGCTAAATGACGTATTCAAAAAGTGGTTGAACATGCAAACTCTTTGGTTGGATGCACGGCTTGGAAGTTGAAACAAAATTATATTTAAAAAAAATGGAAAACTATAACGCACTAGTGCGGAATATCCAACTTTCCGCACGATATACAGCTACTAAAAGTACCACTTTTTGAGCAACTGTGTTAAAATAGTTATTAGTGCAACAAGAGAGCAAAGTAGTTTTTTGCTGCGAGTGTTGATTTTGAACCCTGAGTGCAGCGAGGGATTCAAAGACACGAGCTGCAAATAACTCTGCCCTCCTAAGCTAAAACACAGTATGTCAGATTCAATTGCCAAAGTAGATTCAATCTTCTCTTGTTAGTAATAAGGTTTTGATTGCTACAGGAGACTTATTTGACATACTGCTATTTGGCTTAGCAGGGCAGAACTTTGGTCATGTGTTGCAATTTTGCTTACTGTCTTTAAACAGCAAAACCACCCTTTTTGTGGTGCTGAGGTAAAAACTAACTTCTCAGTTATTTTGAACAGTATAAAGGTTGACTATATTGTAAACCAACAGTATCTTGCTGAGCTGGTCGCATTGTAAGTGCTAGAAGGTTCTTTGTGCTGTTATGCTATTTTTAATTATTAAATAACCAAGTTTTTTGTCTCGCACTTAATAAACTTTCTTTAATTATTTCTTTTTGATTGCCCTTTTCTTTATGGAACCTTACCAAAATGCTATAAAGGAACCCTACATGACTTTAGTGTCTGTCTTTTAGTCTGTATGAAAAAAATTAAGGGTGATTTCATTTTGTTTATATCATTTGATATTAAAAACCCAGTCCGTTCTTATAAGTAAGTGTCGCTTCTACTCGAATCGAATGGTATGTTTACATTTCGTTACTTATTCTAACTTTATTTTTGTTTGTTCACAGGTAATTCGATCTGAGAGATAAAGCGGCTTCGGTATTGTTCGAATTCTCGAAGGTCTCAGGTTACAAAATGATTGATATTCGTTATTGTTTCAATCTATAACAAAAAGGCGTTTTTAGGGCTCCATTTCCAAAGAGCGAAACGGATCTCCAATTCTCCATCAGGCAGCTTTATACGACACTGAACTCGACTCACCTGCCTGCTGCCTAATTGAAAAGGCACGCGTTTTGTACGCTCCGACGGGACTTCTTAAACTTGCCGGATAAAACTTCAATTTTGAGATCGACGCAGCGCTGTGTTAAGAAAATCTCCACCTGGTTAACAATTTTAAAAACACAATATTTTCGTTTCGGCAGGAACTTTGTGTTTTGTTAATAAAGAATTACTTACCGAGTTTATTGTTCGAAGAAAGTTTTGACAGCGCAGTGAAATAGCTGTAAAATGTAGTCTTCTCTGTAAAGCAATTTTTTTTTTAAATGCAGGTATGGCTTGAGGGTTTGAGGCTACAAGTGATCGGTAAATTATTCCGCGTACAGAAAGCAATGTATTTGCTGTTGACATGTTATCTATCATATTTTCAATAATGACAATAGTGGCAGCCGAGTTTTTTTTTTCCTTTTTTATGTCAAGGAGAAGGCACACGAGCACCCAGGCCACCCGATGGTAAGTGGAATCTGACACTCATAGACGTTTGAATTCTCAAGACTATAATACCAAGACCCCAAATGCGTTGCCACTCCTGAGGACCAAGATGGAATGCCTCTATGCTAGTAATTTCACCGGCTGTGTTATCCCCACACCGGAACATAACAACGCGAACGCTATTGCTTGGCGGGTGGTTGGATAAGATGGTAGTAGCGATCCGGACGGACCCTACACAGGGTCCTACCACCACTAAGTTATAAACAATACGATAACACATCAGACATCACATAAGAATCCCAAGATTAGACTGCTTTGAATTCTAGCTTTAATATGGGGGCCATTTACGAGTATCTTCTAATACTTCGTTGTATATCAAAATAATGGTCTTTTGTCGAAAACGCCCGACAGATAATTTCCATTATAAACGGAATTATTTCCATACGCATACACAATTCCCAACATTGCAGACTGTCCGAACAATCAATCAATAACAGTATCTCATAACATTATGAAAAGCTTAGATTACTAGACTGTTCCTAGATAATGCTAGCTTATTGCGTGTATTTCACGCCGCGGAATCGATTTCGACCCCTTATTTCATATTCATAACCAGTTTTGATAAATGGTGTGCTTGTGAATGCATAGCACGCCATTGGCGATTTGTTAAAAATACCCATAGACAATCCGCTTCTCGAATATAGTTTTTATTTTATCAGGGATATAGTTTGGCGCCATTTTAGCATAACGGTATTGGATGCGTTCGATAAATTCGGATTCTGTTGTAATTAATGCGTTCAATTTGAATAAACCGTGTTGTAAATCACTTAAATTGACGTTGCGGTAAGTAAAATGAAGAAGTAGGAACGTGACTTCATAGATTAAAAACTATAATATTAAAGCTATCGATTATAGGACGAACTTACAATTTTATGACTTTTTTAAGCCACTATGAAGCTATGAGATCGACGAACCTAAGTTTTATGAGACGTGACTTCTTAACGTTGTTGCGATTTTTAACGCTATGTAAATGGAGAATTTACATGGCGTTAAAAATCGAATTTGAAATTATTTTCCTTCCAATACTTTCAGCTCGGTCTAGACGGAAAAGTATGGATTATGTTGTAGCTAAGAAACACGATGCTATCATTTGATGTTGAAGAAGTAACAGCCTGATGTTATGTTGAATAGAACTTCGATTAAGTAGTTAGTAAGTAGATGGGCTTGCAACCTGTCACTAATACACTGGTAAACATCTAAGCCTACTTGTGCAAAATGTAGTTACAGAATTATCAATAAGTTTAGAATTGTTGGTATACTGTAGCTCTGCCTACCCCACTCTGGGAATGAAGGCGTGATGTTATGTAAGTAGTAAGTAGCACCAACCTCTACTTGTCTCAGTTTCCCCTTATAGTTGACTGGTACAGAATGCTTCTAGGCATTAAGTCCGCCACTTTGTGTATTATGCAAAAAAAATAAGTTAATGATTTTTCTTAAAAGGCACATATAATATTCTGTAGGTTTGTTAGCTCTTTCTCCCAGACTGGAGCTTTAAATTGGTTTTCGGCTAATTCCCAAAAAACAACATAAATTCAATTCAATTGCATGCATGACTCGATGTATGAATGTGGAAGAAGCGAAAGAGCTTTGTCAGGATCGTAGCAGGTGGAAAGAAGTGGTCTCTGCCTACCCCTCTGGGAAACAGGCGTGATCTATGTATGTATGTAATTTATATCCTCACATGAAAGTACCGGGTACAGAATACAACAGTTCCTCACATTTTGTCTGCACCAACATGATGATGGCAAGGGTAATGTCCGAGTGCTCGTCTAGTAGTTGTCACCACACTTTGACCAGCGATAAATAAAATAAGACCTACCACCACCTCATTTTAGCGATGAGAAATGTGTTGACTTTTGATATTTCACACGCCAATTTAAAAATATAGAACTTTTTTTCAATTTAAACCACCTGGCATTTACAAACCGACTGATTAACGTTTTTTTTTTCATTTAGAGAAATTTCGATATGGCCATAAAACAAATTCGATTTAATAAAATTAAAGGTCACATCTCCCAAAACACGTGAAAATGTTTTGGGTAGATGTATTTATAATATAATAATGAACATAATATCACGACGCAAATAAATATTTTTTCTTGACATTTCGAGCAGTCGGACGTCTAATATAATGTTATCCAGTAAGCGAGCAAGCAGCGAGTGGAATCGACCCCTGGACGATGGATCTATTCTCTATTAAAAAATAAATAAATCTGATGTTTATTTTCTTCTAAGACAAGTTTTGGTTAGCTTAACATCCAATCTTAATTAGCAAAGATTATATATGTTAAGGTTACATAATTATTATTGCAATTTGTAACATACTATTGCATTTTGTATTATTCTATAAATATCACAAATATTACCACTAAATTTAGTTACATATCGACGGTTGAAAGGCAAAACGCGTCAAGCGACAAAATGCGAGATATTGAGTTATATACATATTCGGAATCAGCAAATTTTTCTGCGTCGTTTGAGATGGATTTCAGATTATTCTGGCCACCCTAATGGCACTTGAACCAACCAAAAATTATGCCTCATTTTAGACCCCATTGAATGAAACGACACGAAAAGTCGGAGTTTTTTTAAGTCGGAGGATACTTCAACATTTTAGCCTTTTTACATCTCAATTACGTTGGCTTTTAGGCCATTTTTACTTAAGCTTGAATATTATTCAATGTGTGGTAAGCTAAAATGCAATAAAAGCTAATACTAAACAATGCCACTTGAAACATTCTCCTTTCCGTTAACCAGGAACATTCATGCCACTTAACGCACTTTTCTCTGCGTTGAAATAAAAACGAATGTCACTTATTTTGTTCGTGTTCGTTTACAGAGTGTTTATTTTTGTTTGACTGAAAGAAATACTGTCTATGTTTAAGTCGCTTGTTATGTTCCTTTTATTTGATAAAACATACAAAAATAATAACACGATGATCTTTTAATATCCCATGAATAAAAATGACACAATTTGCCTAAAAGAAGATGGTTCAAGTGCCGGCGTAAAAAATAAAGAAAGACACTGGTGGACTTGATTGAAACAAAAAAAAACATGTAGTCGTTTATTTCATTCTCCTTTTTTCTTCTCTAGATTAAGATAAGGGTCAGTTGTTTTTCCTTACCGATATATTATGCGAAATTGTATTTGAATCATTCTTCTTCGTCTTGATTATAAGAATGATAGGCACTTCAATCATTTTACTTTCAGGCATTTTTTGGGTCAGTGGGCGGTTAAATCATTTTTCTTTACTAATAAAAGTAACAGCTTTAGCTCATTTTGATTTAAGAACCATTTATTTAAGAAGATAAAGACTTTTTTAAGATTTCAATTATCATAAAAAAAATATATATATATTATTTCTCAATTTCTGTAGCAATTGGGTCATATTTTTTTTAATGATTTTTTTTTACGTATCTTATCCATTGAAATCGCTTTACTGTGGATATCCAAAAATGTCGCTTGAAGCGTTTCGCCTTTCAACCGTCGATATTATTTTTGTCTATTCTCTATTGTTTTTAGTTTGCACTGCCTACCAATTTATTTTTGTTTCTTTTTAAGTTCTCTTCTTTGTAAGGTTGTCTGGAAGAGATCGCTACTTTGTGATAAGACCGCCTATTGATTCACTTAGTAATATTTTATTTATATTTAAATTTTCACGCTGTTATTGTATGTGGTATTGTATCTCAGTTTAGGTTATCACCGTGAAAGTCTAGCCTGCGGCGCCGGCGCCGGTCGTGATGACCGACTCATGCGCAGCTCTTTTGAGCTCGGGAATGCATAATGTCGCTTCTAATATGGGATGGAGAAATTATGAAAGTAATATTGTAGAAAATTTTAGTCTGTTATTTCTACATTCCTCACTTATATTTTATGATTGTGTTTAATTTCAAAACGGAACAACAGATTGACATAAGTTTTGACACAGGTGTGCTTAGTTGATGTTTTTTTTACACTTTACTTTGCGCGTTAAAAATGGTTACAAATGGTCGTTGCTCAAGATTTTCTCTATTCACGAACCTGTGATAGAGTCCGTCCGGATCGCTACCATCATCCTATCCCTATACTTCGTTCGGATAGGTATTTAAAAAAATGTAAACAAACCAAACCACGTGGCTCTGCTCATCAACCAATTCAAGCTGTTTGGTCGAGCTTTGACGTATTAGTGTTCTGCTCCTATTGGCTGCCAAACTGTCATCTGTCAATGTCACGTGGTTTTTTGTTTACATTTTTTAAATACCTATCCGAACGAAGTATAAGGCCGAGCAGTGTTCGTATTGTTGAGTTCTGGTGTGGGGATATAGGAACTAGTGAAATGACTATAGACATACTTACCATCTTACTCCTTGGTTGGGGACGCATTTGCAGTATTAGGATTGCAGTCTTGAGAATGCAGATATCCATGGGCCTGAGAACCCACTTTACCATCAGGTGGCATGTGCGCGTTGGTAGTGAACCTGCCTACGAAGCTAGCGGTTCCGGGTTCGAATCCCAGTCAGGGCAAATATTTGTATTATGAGATTTATGAGCGCGAGTATTTGTTTTTGACTTTTGGGTGTTTTTATGTAGCTATATTATAAGTATTTATTTCTTTATGTAGGTATGTTTACTTATCGTTGCCTAGCTCCCATTCTACTCGTGCAAATCTATAGCTTAGTTTGGGACTTGATCAATTTGCATGAGATTGTACCCCCATATTTATTTATTATTTATAAATAGACCTCGAAAAAAAATACTCTATTTAATTTTCTACAAAAAAAATATAATAAAATACCTTGCGTTGTTCGAACCAGTTTACTAAATAAGAGTAAAAAAATAGAACGTAAATTTTTCAAGTTCACCCATTTGTCTTAAGCAATTAGGACGTTTAACACGTCTCTGTCACTAAAATTCCCTATATCACCCAAAATACTACGCCGACCAACGCACGGAACAAGGATAGCAATGCAAAGTTATTGAAGCAGCTAATGGCGGCGCTGTCGTCGTAACACGCTAACGTAATTTGTAGTTTCGCTTTTGTCCGCCGGCACTATTAAGTTTGTGTTGGTAATTTTGGGCAGTCACCCCACCGGCCGCCATTTTCTAACTTTATCCGACATTGGAATTCTCAGTATGAAATAAAATGAAAGACAAATGCGCGCCAACTTTGACAGTTCTTACTTTTAATTAGCAAAGGGGACCGTGGTGTTTGCGTGTTTGTATTCTTCCATTCATTGAGTAAGTTTGCAGCAACAATCTAGCGTCGTAGGTATCTCGATTCCATACATATATACATATTGACAGTTTTCGAAAAGCGTTAAGCATTTTGTGATCTTGTCTCTTTGCAGTGGAGCTACAATAGCGTGGACTCCCATCAGGAGTCCGCCCTCTCTCCGGCGAAGTAGTCAAAGCCATCAGAGGCTAACTAAGTAGGTCGCTCAAAAAAAAAAAAAAAAAAAAAGTGGAGCTACACCCTTTTAACTCTGAGAGAACGTTGAATGCTGAAAATAAAGGATGGAAAATAATGTTATATTCATATAAAAGAGCGTAAGTGGCCTAGTGGTTTCGGGAGTAGTGAAGTCGTGATCGTGAGGTACAGAGTTCGAACCCCCGCGGGTCACCATGTACCAATGAGTTTTTCTAACTTAAGTACCCGACGCTATTACGGTGAAGGAAAAACATCGTGAGGAAACCTGCACATTCGAACAGCTGAGTGTGTAAGGGTCATTGCACAAAAGATCCTAGGTAAAGGGGTCGAAGTGTATCCGAAAGGGCCCATATGTAAGATAAGATAAGATAACATTTATCCGCCGATGTCCATTGTATACGTTTTGACAGTCCTTTTAACTTTTCGCACTTTTAGAATTATAGTGACCTAATTCAAACATTTTCAGCTTTCGATTATGAGTCATAAATTCAGTATTATAGAGACATAAGTCGAAAATCAAAATATTATGTGGATTAGGTCACTATAATTCTAAAGATGCGTTTTGTAAGATAAATACATATAGCATCGAAATTTGTTGTTATCTTACCGAAATCATCTTTTAACATTGAGCTCGACTCTAAACTCCACAAGTAAAACCAACCTTTTTGTTAAATTCCATATAACATGGAGTCATACTCCACTTGGCAAGGTATTTAAATTTAACTGAATGTTAATCAAACGCCACGTGATATCGATCGTCCGCCAATAGCAGCAGAATACTGATACGTTAAAGCTCTACAAAACCGCTTTGATTGGTTGTTTAACAGTCTCGTGGTTTGGTTTGTTTACAATAAGTGGGTTATTCCCATCTTCCAAGTTCCAACCTAAACAACCCAGGTATATAGAAATTTTACCATATAACATACCTGGGTTGGATAGGGTTTAATCCCTTAAGGGAATAACCCCATTTAGTTCCTAAGCAAATGGATTATAAAGGATATTATGCTCCAAGATGGTTAAAAAAATATTTCACTAAGAGATCCATAATGACTGAGTCATAAACTACTTGTTGGTACTTTCAGCAGATTAAGATATGATATAGCGCATGTTTGATTACTCGATACAAATGAATTTAATCAGTACTTACATTTAAACCGACACTTGAAAGACACATTCGGGGCTAGTTTTATTACTTGCCACGTGAGACGTTTTTTTATTGACAGGGACCACCATTTTTTTACAATGTTTGTACTTGCTTGTTATAGTCATTCCAAAACCTATTCGAGATAGTTTTACTTCCTCAAATCCTATAATAATAATAATCGGGTTATTTATTTATTTGCCATTTGTCTTTGAAATTAGTTTGATCTTAATGCATCCAAATATTATAGATGAGAAGGAAAATTAAATTTCTGTTCTATTATTTAATTTTGTAAATATTGGGTTACTCAGCAAAGCCATTAGCCAATTCTTAAAATAATGAAAACAAGTAGTCCTTAAAATAATTAAACTGAGATTGTATGTTTTTTTTTAATGTTTTAGTGTTGTAATTAGATATCCTAATGTTTCACGGAGAGTGCACATAAAACACATGTCCTGTTGATGAAAGTAAATACGATCTTTGTTGTGTTAAGCCGCGGCCGCGGTCTCTGATTACGGTTTAAAAATAGTGCTGGGTCGCTGTTATCGATAGTTTCCGGTTTTTTTTATATTGATAATACTAACTAGTCAAAGTTAAAGTAATACAAGGTAAAATCAAGGGAAGTTCTAAGCTAACAATATAAAATACAGAGTAATTTTAATAGGTGCACAAATTTTAATATTTGCTTCGCTATTGTTAATCAATAACACATGTGTTATTTTTACTCTAGCTTAAAAAATATTAGAGACATTGCCGATTCAATGATTCCACTAACTTAACGATATTCATGGACCCTCTAATGCAGGGGTGCGAGGAGAGGGGAGTGTTGTTAAGTAAGTTAATAAATAAAATTTAAAAAAAAAAATATCAGTAGGAGAGGGGCTTGTTGTCTGATAAGCTGCACATGAAATTTCAAATTTCGAATAACAATACAGTGTATCGCATACCTACAGCTTGACAACCCATGTTATCATTTCTAGTGTGACTTTGTGCCCACACGAGAAAGTAAAATGGAACAAAAAAAAATTTTTTTGAACTCGTTTTATTGTTGTAAAATTTGTGCACGGCTAAAAAAATTACCCTGTATATTAAATAATAAAAAATATGATTTTACCGTGGGAATATGTTAAAAAGTATACTATGACATAACGAACGCACAATACCTGACACCAATCCTATACTTTTTTAGGGTTCCGTAGTCAAACTATAGTTTCGCCATGTCCGTCCGTCCGTCCGTCCGCAGCCTAGCGCCGAGGCTCTTAGTACTAGAAAGCTGTAATTTGGCATGAATATACATATTCGTCACGCCAACAAAGTGGAAAAATAAAATGTAAATAAAAATAATAATTAGGGAACCCCCTCTACACGTAACGTGGGGACAATTTTTTTTCTCGTCTACCCTATAGTTTGGAGTGTCTGTGGATAAGTCTTTTTAAAATATTACGGATTTGTGAAAACAGTTTTTTGATTAAGTAATCCGTTTATGAAATATTAAGCTCAAGGGGGACACTTGAGTCCCCCCCACCCCCCCAACAGCCAAAACTACAAATACTAAAAATCTGAATTTCAGCAAGGAAATCGTTGTACCTAACGTTATTGATGAATGCGAAAGTGTGTTTGTTTGTTCTTTTGTTTCTTCCGTCTTAATGGTTTCAAGCTCACGACCGACGTAAAGTTTAACGACCCTGTCGATGTAGATAAAAGTGGATAATACATCTGTCACATTCTTACCAGTATGTCAGTGCGAGAGTGACGGAAGCGTTATCCACGTTTATCCACATCGATAAACACGACCATGTTAAGCCCCCTGAAACAGACTTAGGGTACTTTTTATCGTGGGAAATGGTTAAATTCCCGAGGAAATATAAAAAAAACTACTCCTTCACGGACGCGGAGTCCCGAGTAACAGCTAGTTAGTTATAAAGTCAGGTAGGTATAATTTGATTAGAAATATTTAGAAGTAAGTACTGAGTCGGTCGAAGAAAGTCTCATATTACACGTCAGCCGATCTTCAGCTTGAGAAAGGCAGGCGCCCAGTTCTTGACTTTGTTCGTTCTCAAGTGTTTAACTACTTCTGAGCTTGGACAACTCTGTGAGTTAGAAGAACGGTATTTTAAGTATAAATAGCAAATAACCAGGCGACAATTTCTCAACCTACTTTTTATAACACTTACTTTGTTTTTATTATTTAAAATACTTAAGTATAGTCGACCAAGAAAGTCCTTTGCCACTTTTGGACTACGAGTAAGATATTAAGGTCCAGAAGTGCCAAAACAATGTCTTGGTTGACATCGTGTTACATCTGAATTATTTATGATTGATTGGTTTATGCTATCTCTCATATCATACAATATTGTAAGTCAAATGAATATCAGTATAGTTAAAAAACAAATTATTTAGCTTTATAATAAGCTCTATTAACTAACATTGAGTTTCAATGTCACAAACCAAACAAGTACGAACTTTAGAATTAATAACTGAAATATACTTAGAGAAGAGCCACGCAGACTTTTTCAGTGCCAAAGCATTATCGTCTTTGGACGTGTTGAAATAAGATCGAATTTAATTGACACAACAAATAAGCAGGCGTCTCCTGAACGTGTTAATTAATTTCGATCTTATTTCAACACGTCCAAAGACGATGATGCTTTGGCACTAAAAAAGTATTTGTGCTGTGCTGGGGAGATTTTTGTACGTGGGAATTTGAATGTAACTGCAAGGAAATAAAGTTTAATTACCTTTGCTTTAAAATGTCTTTTTCAACTTTGAAGCAAAAGAAAACGAACTTTATACTCTTGAAAATATTGTTTAAACTAAATTGCCTTGATTATTTAGCTCCTATGGCACTCACGGGGCTCACGAGGGTATTATCCTTCGGCTGGCTATCGCTCTCACACGTTTGCACCTGATACCGATGACAGTTTCTTGTCACTCGTGTATCATAGAAAAACCAAGATGGCCGATAACTTTTAAAGACTTAGTGTTAAAAGTAATTTATTTCTTTAAGATGCTTTAAGTAAACCAATCTGCTGCTTTGTCTAAACATAAAACAGTTTATGAGGTATATGAGATGGGATGGGAGAGATCTAAAACGCAGTCTGAGTAACTGCATGTTCCTCGTCTATAAATAAGATGCATTAACTCAAAATTAGTCTCCGTTCCGATTGAATTCATAATCTTTTCCTTTAAAGTTTAAAATGCAACAGCATTTCATTTTGAGTTGTGACGTTGTTTTTGATAAACAATGAATTTATTCGTCGGCATGGTTCGTACGTCAGTTGTATAGTCCACGTGTGCAGGATATTATGACTGCACTTTTATTGTATTGTACGCTCCTTGGCTCTAGTGATATCCATGTTATCTCAATGAATCGATAAAATTATTTAAAAATAAATAATAATTAAATTGACCTAATTGGTATTAGTGACCCTGCTTTCGAAGCTAGCGGTTCTGGGTTCAAATCCCGGTAAGATATTTGTGTGATTCGCACGTGTATTTATTCCTGATTCTTGGATGTCTTTTTAGTACCCATACTACAATCCTAGAGCTTAGTTTGGGACTAAGTCAATTTGTGTGACATTATCCTGCAATATTATTTATTTAAATTAATTAATAAGGAAATTAATTGAAATATTCTACCGAGTTGTTAGTGGGTGTGAAAACAGGTCAAGTGCGAGTTGGACTCGCGCACCGAGGGTTGCGTACTGCCGCACAGTGGATGTGAATGTTGATGTTGTAGATTTCGATATGAATGTTGTCTTTACCTCATAAAAAAATAGCACGACCCCAACTCACACTTGACCGGTTTTTAGTATTTGTTGTTTTACCCTTTTTTATGATGAAACAAGAAAAAACTTTTTATATTTTTGTAATTTCTTAGGAAATCTGCCATTTAAAACAATCCGCATCTCTTAAGGCTCAAAAGATTCAACGACTGTTTAACGTTGGGACAGACGGACGGATGGACGGACAAGCAACGTAGCCTTAGTAATGCCTGTCCCATTTAAATTTCTTCGGGTAAGGAACTCTAAAAAGTACAAACACACTTACTTATTAAAATATTATGATCTGAATGTTTCTTATAAAAAATAAAAACTTTTTATCTTGTTTGCGACATTAGGGGGCAATTACGGGACAACATTTATTTTTTACTTTTTGTCGCATATAAGTATCTGTTCCTTAGACATTGGTCACAGTCACCTTTACTAGTAAAATATTACTTAGTGTTACGAGTAAAAGTTTTTTTAATATAATTGACTTTTTCCACAATTTTGAATCTACTTTTCAATAAATTACGGGGCGAAGGCATTAATCATGATATTTTGACATATTAAAAGTATTGTGTCATTTGAACACGCCGTTAGTGATGTTGACCGTTATCGACCTACAAGTTTTATCGATAAATCGCTGCAGATGTATGACCGCGTGCAATATGAAGTAAGGTCAACGTACGCACGCACACAGCTGTAACTTTGTGTATACGCGTAATTAAGTTTTCTTTTTCATTTAACAGAGCCGTAGAGCGTCAATTTTTTTATCTGTAAAAAGATGAGATAAATACATGTTTTCATAGCTCTGAGCTATAATTATCAGCGCTTCTTGAGTTTTCTAAAGAGTAGGTCTTCGGTATCTTATGTATGAATCAAGGGTGTTGTAAGAAAGAGCAGGTGGCTGGTGTGTTCGTTTGCCTTTTGCATCCCATGAAAAAAGATGGCCATATTGGTAGTTACTAAATTATGTATTTAATTTTTTTACAAAATAATGTTCCTAAAAGTCATGCCAAGTTATTCTTGAATAGAAGTACTGTTATTAATCTAGCTGAATTTATCATTAATTGTTATAATTGCTTAATTGACGAGCCTTATGATCACTTAAGAGGGTTGTGAAACTGAAAATTCCTTAAACCCGATTGTACGATTTTTGAATATGTTATAGATATTATGAAAAATAAGGTCTTTAAGTTTCCTTTTCAATAAATATTTTAAGGTGAGAGACACGTTACCGAACACAACCTAGTTTCAAATTGAGCTCTAGGGTACTAGTAATACACAAATATACATATCTACCTACTATACTCAGAAATAAATACGCGTTTATCAACAATATATTTTCCCACCAGAAATCAAACCCGGGATTGTATGCAAATCCTTGTTTAAAACTGCCAGACATGGCAGTATGGCTAAAGTTTCCTTAGCCTTTCCCTAATCAGGATAAAACGATACAAACAAATTGTCTCTGTTCCACAACGCAAGTGGCTCTAAAACCACGTGACCCGGGTCCGTGACACGAACTTGTTGTAATTTAGCCCGCCACGGTATCTATGGTTCGTTATCTGTGATCTGTGGTTCATTATTCTTGTCTATGGGTGCGGCTCTAGGAATGTCTTTTGATTGGAGTTTTTGCAATGAGGTACCTACTTGTGGAAGTACAAAATGAATAATAGAAAATGTGCTAGTTTCTGTCGTGTGTGTAATTTTTACGGGACTTGAGCCTCTAGTTACATATATGGACTAGTTATTTGGGTCATACACAGATTTAGGTTACCATCTTTCCTGTGGACACACCGAAAGTTAACGTTTTTAAGGCCTAATTTTCTGGCTAAGCCTATTCTCGCAACAACGCCGTCGGAACTGCTTTATAAAAACATAATTTATATGCACAAAAGCTTTAAGTATTGACTTTTGTTTTTAAGAGTGTGTATGACCCATTTACTAAATCTAATTGAAAAACATTTAAACAAATAAACATCCAAACATCTCTCATCGAAGAAAACGATGTTTTGGACGAAACCTGCGGAAACGTATTTTATTAACTTAATTAATTACTTTGTTAGTTTAGGCATTTAACTAAATGTTAAGAAACAAAACCTCTTCACAGCGGCTAATAGAAGTGGGACACTGATACGTCAAATTTTCGATTGTCTTTTAACAGACACGTGGTTCAGTTTGTTAACATTCATTTAAAATACCTAAATCAATATGTCCCAGATCTTTTAAATTTTCCAGGATGAAGAGTAGCCTATGTTGATATGAAAATACCTCCACGTCTCCATTTCAAATTAACAAACTAACGCACGCAAGTTTTCGCATTTATAATATTAGTTGGCTTATATTATTGGGTTAACAAACTAGCAGAATTATGGAGAAATAAACAAAAAAGTTGCTTTTGTTTTTTGTAACTAATATTGCTTGGAAATGGCCATCAATTACCGAGTCTGAAAAACTGGTTTCTGATCACGTCTTCGATGTCACCCTGTAGTTATAGACCAATAGTTCAGAAGTAGACGAGTTTAGGTGACGTAATGTATGTCTGTAGTTTAGGTCAAAGATCAGTTGGTTTTATTTAAACTACTTCCTGCTAACCTCACATTGAGGAGGCGGCGTTAGCTCATGTAGTTGTTACTCTGTCGACACGAACTAGTGGTCTTCTTTAGGTGGACGGTTGGTAGGCACAGACATTCCATAGTGCCTACAGGGCCAACTTACAGTTTTTTTTTTGCTATGGGACGCTCGCAATTTTGTACGCCTAGAGCTCAACTCAAAATAGACAGATTAAAAAAAAGGTTTAGTACTCCCCCTAGGGTACCCAAGGGATATTCCCGCCAAATTTCAAGTTAGGAGGTTTAGGCTGGGCATTGTCTGTCAGTCATTCAAGAAAGAGGTTTTAACAATAAAACGTTCTACGCGGACGAACTGACGAAGTCTCTGCCAAAAGCTAGTAACACATAAATCACCAATGAAAGCTCGTAGGCTGAAGGTCTGCCGTTCGTCTCCGACCTCTAAGTTCAAGCGTATTTGATTAGCCAATAATTACTTCTCGAAGGTTACCCGCCGATAACATCTCGTTTATTTATTATTTGTTGGCCTTCAACGGTTCAAATTAATTATTGACTGTTTGTATTACAGAAAACGTCTAAGGAATTCATATAATATTTCGCCGAAGAGCTTGCCGATGAATTACTTGATGATGATGAGCTTAAAGTGCAAACAGACTAACAAATGCCGTAAATTAAATGCCGTAAAATATTATCAATTCCAGTAAATTGTCTTTATTTGTTATTTAGTAATCCTTCTGTTCAGTTATAATTGTTATGAGGTCACAGTAATCCACCGTTACTGTGACTGTGACCCAATTACAACCACTGTGTAGAATTACGCTAGCACGCTACCATAGAATAAATAAACATGTTCTAGTACTACGCTACCTATGACGACACCGTACATTATCTCGGACGCCTATGTCTTGCATAGCTTAAAAAGTAAAAAGGAATAATTATGCCCAATACTTTTTTGACGTAGTTTAAAAATCAAAGAGCGCATCTTAAAGAAGAGACATAATTTTAATACTTATTTTTCATTAATAAGCTCAGTTTTTATGTTTTCCTAAAGCTATTTAAAAAATGTGTGATGAATTACGCCAAGCAATATGCAACTACTGATCGTCAAACAAAGCAACCATTTTTCACAACGAATGTTGTCATTTTTACTGTACCTATGTTTCTAACGGGTTTTTAACATAAACATGTAAGTGGTTAACCATGGATTCCACTAACTTATAATTCATTCACAAATCGCGTCACGAAACCTGCCATCTTACATTTGCGACTCTGCGTGTGTTCTTTTTTCCTATTTCAACGAGTCTAAGTTTAGAATCGCGTGCAAATATAAATCGTCGAGCGCAAATAGACATGTTTGGTTAATTGGTCGTATTTTGTGATTCATCGACTCAGTCAGTAGTGTTTGGACTGACGACGGTGTCACATCTCTAGCGTCGTTTATTAAAAGTTATTGTTTTGTTTTTTAAAAATGTTTTTTTAATTCCAAATGTGGCATGTGCATTCGAATGGTAACAGTGACAAGTGTTCAACGTGTGGTTAAAATTATTATTTTATCAGTGGTGGAAAGAATTGTGAAGTGGGTTTTTAGATTAATAAATTAATGTTACGGTGAGTTTATTAAGAAAAACCTACGAGTAGTTTGTTATGATTCATTGCCGGAAGATTTTATTGTAAAATTTACGGTTACTTACCTCGTACTGTACAAGTTGAACATACGCGTAGTTTTTTCAAGGTTTCGACTTGCTTGATTTCGAATTTAAACATCTTTTTTTTTTCGTGTTTAACGGCACGTTGTTATTATGACTGTGGTGTTTCCTCTACCGATAATTATAACGGACTTTTTACAAAAGGTGCTTCTTCTGTAAGGTGATTTAACTTTGTTTCCGAGTGTTTTTGGTGACTTCGATACATACTTATACTTATATTGAGATAACAATGTTATGCTTCACATTTACAATGATAATAATATGTCAATTTCTAGTATTTGGCAGTAATATTTTAAACACGTTGTTAAGTTCATATTTATTAATATACCTAGGTAAGGTATATATTTCTGTTTTTTAATGAACTTAATTTCCGAAAATTGACTTTTGTCGATAAGGGTCAAAATTGTCTGGCACAAGCCTTTAGCCCGTGGTGTTTTTGGCGCAATAGACTAGCTCACGGGCCAAGTATGTTTGACCACTTAACTTATTGTAACTCTATGACTTCGAAAGTCAAAGATATGTTGGGTCTTAAATATTTTAACTTGACGTCGATATTTTTTTAGTGGATAATTGTATTTGTACATGTAGGTTATGTTATGAATTTAAAATGTCTAACTTACGTCAATACTCAATGCTCAATTGATTAAAGTTCTTATGATGTTAAATGTATGGTCCATTCTTGTATGTTTACTAATATAATCAATGCGAAAGTAACTTTGTTACTTTGTTTCTTACGCTTTCATAGCTAAACCACTGAACCGATTTTAATAAAATTTAGTATGGAAAAAATTACCGGAGAGGAACATAGCGTACATATCTACTTTAATACTTTTTATCTCGGAAAAGTGGACGTGGAGGGAGTCGCGGGCAACAGCTAGTTATAAAGGAAAATCGGAATAACCAAAAACCTTATTTGGTTATACAACAATTTTGAATGCTTCACAGTTTAATCTAATATATAAAATTCTCGTGTCACGGTGTACTCGTACGTTATTGAACTCCTCTGAAACGGCTCGACCGATTTTCGTGAATCTTAGCGTGCATATCGGCTAGGGTGGAGAATCGGACAACATCTATTTTTCATACCCCTAAGTGATCGGAAAAAAAAAATTGCAGCGGGCGAAGCCGCTGGCGGGTTGCTAGTATTATTAATTATTATATACATGATACCTACCAACCGTCCCGGGTAATTTGATTAGAGAAATGAGTTGTACACGGACAAAATTACAGGAAAACTCGCTCATAAAATTGACGAATGTTTTATCGGTTATTTAAGCTATGGTAGGACTTTAAGGTTATATGTCAGGGTGTCTATCATTTCATCGAAACACCTTTCATCGAATTTCATATCACCGAACGCTCTTTTCTGCTGAAACCATAATGTTTTCAGAGTATCTTAAACATCTAACCTAACCTAACCTTCGTAATGAATGTTTAAGAGACCCAGAAAATATTATGGTTTCAGCAGAATATAACGTTCGATAAAATGATAAATTCGATGAAGTGAAATTCGATGAAGTGATGAGTTCCCTACATTTCAATAAGTTTTAGTTCGTTTTGCAAATAAAAGCATTACTGTCAGTCAACTGAATAAGATAGCCACCATAAACTCAAACTGCAAATTAATTTTCAGTCTTGAGCTTACAAATGTCTATGGGTCCAGACCCCACTTACCCTCACGAAGTTTCACGAAGCAACAAATTACAAGCGGAAGTCTTTTTCTGACTCCTTTTGCTAGAAAGAGAGTTCCGCTTGTAATTTGTAACTTGTAAGTTAGTAAAACGGGCCACAGGTGCACGGGTGCCAGGATATGTCCGGCGTTTTACAGTCGTGTCCGACCGAATATATACAAGTCCATCCTGTTCGGCTTTTGTTAGGCTTTTGGTCAATGCCGCTACCAATAGATGCCAAACTAAAGCGGGCGAGCGACACGCAGGCACGCTTAACTCGCTATCTCGTTGGAGTCGTCGCAGTGGGCACAATTATATGATTCATAATAACATACAATTAAGAGTAGAGTAAGTATCAAATGAATACCAGTAATAAATACATAAATAAATCTCCTTTTTATTTCAAATCAAGTGCGTCAGGCTAAATATTAATCTGTGTCCGGCTTTTCTATTTTTTGGCCTGGCAACTCTAATCAGGTGGCCTGTGTGCTCATTTACCTTCTCCTTATTTAAAAAACATTCTTATTATATGCACTGTTAGGTTAATCATTGTTAATTCATCGACGAAGTCACCAGCGAAAAATAACGCGGCAGTTAATCGTGGGAAACCGTACAAGTCCAGTACACATCTTAAAAACAAACAACTGACAGGAAATGGCGGCCATGACACTACACATGTCGCGTTATGTCACCCGAGTATGTCGTTTGTTATTTGCTTTCTTACATGGCTAACTGCGGCGGTAGCTTAAATCAATGGCTATTAGGTTTTTAAGGGACAAGCACACAGGAGCCCTAGCCAAGATGCAAAGGCTCCTAACGTTTTTCTTTTCTATCGCTCAAAATGTATAGGATGACAGTCGACCACGTGGTTTATCGAAACGCACGAGAATATCATCCCATACATTTTGAGCGATAGAAAAGAAAAACGTTAGGAGCGTTGGCATCTTGACTAGGGCCCCAGATCACCTGGGCTGGGATTCTACACGGTAATACCGATATCGTCTTTGACGTGTTTCCGTATTGTCAACGTTTGGTAACTCTTATGTCATTTACAATAATGGCGACTATGACATAAACGATTCTAAAACATTGCGTTTGACGTGTTTAAGTATTGTTTTTTAATTCGGCCGCCATTAGTGTTAAGTACAACGTTGCTTAAATACAAAAGCGCCACAAATCAAAATGAATCTTTGTTGCATTTAAATTCTGAACGCTATTTACTTAAAGTTTTAAATCCAATTGTATTTGTTTTGGATTTGTGGCACTTTTGTATTAAAGCGGCGTAAGAGTTATCAAAACGTTGACAATACGGAAACATGTCGAAGGCAATATCGTTTTACCGAGTAGGATCTCAGAAGCTCAGCAAAGCATGCAATCTCAAGGCTACAAATGAAATGTCTCTATGCTAGTCATCATAATAAGTACCTACGGGTTATTCGGGGTTTTAGTCAAAATAACAAAATTGAGACAATCTTGTTTTGCTGTCTTTTTGTACAATATAATATAAATATTTGTATAGTATCAGGCCAAAATATTGCAATATGAAAACTCTTTACTTAAAAACCATAAATACAAAACACGGAACAGTACAATTACAACAACTCGCAGACATATGATGAGGATTGCAAGGCGACGCTTTATAGCGTAGGTGACAATTTTTTTCCATAAAACTTTTTCTCCAGGCGGTAGCGTTTCTCACCCCTAAATCAAATCCGATTTTCACGATTTTAAAATATGTTGTAGTTATTATGAAAAACTGGATACGTTTCCTTTTTCTTTTCTAATAAATAATTTCTTGGAAAGGAAGACCTAGTTACACTCGCGTCCAAATAATACGGGTCAGAGTGCGTTTTTCATACTAAAGAGGCTATTTCGAAGCCTTGGTTCCTCGCCAGGGGATGTTTTTAGTGACATCTGATGATGGATACCCTGAGCATCGATACAGGACTTCCAGAGTGCCTAGGAAACCCAGCTGATTGAATCTTCGGCTAACGCCGGAATTGTGCATGTTCAGAAAAACATCTAAAATGGCAATAAAATGTAAGGAAATCCAAATGCTGATCCAAACTCTCTCGCTGTGGTGTTAACTGATTGTGCGATCAGTTAGGTATCTTAAGAGCTTGTGACCTCCTCTATTGAACCTCGGAGTATCCACCATTACACCTCACTCAAAACAACCCCTGGCCAGGAACCAAGGCTTCGAAATAGCCTCGTTTGTATGAAAAACGCACTCTGACCCGTATTATTTGACCGCGAGTGTATTTACAATATCTATAACGTTTTAAAAAAGCGATTACATCGGACTACTTAGATTTACGGGTGAGCGAAACGTTACCGCATTTTGTTTGGACATTTTCAGCCTCAATCCTCTTTAGTTGTGTCAAAATGTATGGAGATTTTCTGCAAGTGGCCCTAACTGCTCATCGAGATTAAACGAGCTCAAAGTTAGTGATAGGGTTATTCAACTTTTTTTTGATGGGCTTTTGAGGTAGTTTTGCCACTTCACGCGCCCGCGGGTGGTGTGCCGTTCTAAGCGAGGCACCTTCTACGTTCGTCTGTTTCAAGGCCTTTGATATAATGTATATAATGTACCGCCGGATAAGCATCTCGCGCACACGGCTCTAGTTAGGCTTGGCAGTAGAGACCAATCTTATTCACAATCCTATATGCGACGTTTTCTTCATTCCAATATCTGAACAACATTTCCTCTTTTAGGATAGGAAATAGGATTTTATCAAAACTAAGAAAAAAATATTCGCAGCTCGACGCGCATTGTCTTATTGCCTTAAGAAGCTATAAAAAATGTACAGAATTCTCACAGACAACAATGTAGTGGAGGTTTTTTGTTGTCGATAGTTTTTGTTACTACGGTTACGTGCCGTGATTGAGCTATTACTGTCTATGACTCATCGTTTGTTTTAATTAAGCATTGTTTATGGTTAGCTCAAGATTTACTTACAAGACTTGAAGAATATCCTTGGATTTTATTTTAGATTGACATGAACATTCAACGTGATATTGTGTTGGTATTACATAGTATAAAACAAAGTCGCTTCCCGCTGTCTGTCTGTCCCTATGTATGTATGAATGAATGAATGAATTAATGAATGAATGGTAATTTATTTGAAACACAACCCAACAACGTTCCAACATGATTCAAACTAGAAAAAAAAAGATGTACAGTTAAGGGTGGTCTCAAAAAGGAGTCCACTCAGCATGCGTCAAGGCAAGAAGTGCCTCGACGCTGATTTTCAGTGAACCCATTTAAACAGTACAAAACAAAAACAAAACATAAACTACAAATAACACCAAGCAGATGAGAATACAACAGACATTTCAGCGAAGGTACAGTTTAATTGCGAAAAGCAAATTTGAGAAATGTAGGTACTCTTAGATCTTTAAAATTACGCAACGGACTTTGATGAAGTTTTTTTAATAGATCGAGTGATTAAAGAGGAAAATTTATATGTATACTTTAACTCGGAAAGCCCTTAAAGTGAGGCCGGGTCGCTAGTTTATAACATAAAACAACTCTAAAACAATTTTAGAGTAATAATTTTAATAGAGGTATCAAAGTAACCATTAATATGTGTTATGTAATTTATGTAACAACTCTCACTTTCTACTTAAATTTTAAGTCAGACGTTTTTAATTGGCAACAAATTCAATCGTTAATTGACCTTATATTTGCCTCAAAACCAATCTGACTAACCATCAAGAAATTAGATGAAATAAAAGTCAACAGTTATAATATCTCGGTGAAACTGCAATATTCTTAAGTGGCAATTGCCATAATATTAAACATTTCATATTGCCAATTTCACTCCATAACCCTTTTTGCCAAGTTGCACCTTTGTATTTATAAACATTAAGAACAAAGCCTTAATTGGCGCTGGCAACATTGGCAGGAAGCGTCTCTTCCTTATGGCTAGAGTATAGTATTGTCTATGTTGCGTCACTTGGCCTGCGGGCACGCGCTGGGTGGCCCGATATTTTGTTTCATTATTAGCAAATAAAATATAAAAGGTAACCCCACCCCGTACTTTCTCTTGAAACAGTATACAAGAATAAATATGAATGAGAATGATGAAGACTATTAATGAGATAAAGCGCTCGGAGAAGATCTAGTTTTAATAAAAAGGCGGTGTAGGCATTTTTTAATTGCTGCTCTAAAAAGTATTCATAACCACCTATTTTTTCTAATTTGACCCCTGAAGCATACATACAGAAAATATGTAAAATTTACAAGACCACTTAAAAGTTCAACGTGTTTGTCTGCGGCTTCGTAGCTCCCAAACGGATCAACTGACTCTCACACGATGTTTTTTAATAGAAAGCTAGGTTAACTAGGGTGGTTTGACGCCAACTTTCATAAAATTCGGTTAAACGGTTTAAAAGTTATCAGCCCTGAAAGTAGGGTCGTATTTTTTCGAGGGATTTTATATATTTAAGAGCTACCTATACCTTCCGAGTGACTATAATATATACAGACAGACAGACAGATATTAATAACATAATATGTAAATAGATGGTTCAGGCAGACGCCGCGTAGCGCAACAAAAGCAAATTAAAAATGGGATAAAAACATCGGTTACATTTTTAATTGTGTCAAAGGAAGCAAAAAATGAAATCCCGGCTCTAAAAGCTTGTAAAAATTATACAACGTATCGTACGATGACACTAAAATCTCAGAACCTCGCTATCTGCTATCCGTTACAAAAGATAAAAGCTATAATTTTCCATTTTGAACTCTAACATCGTGGTTTATAGTTCAACATTACCATATTGCTTGTATGCAGTTAAATCTCACGTCCCGCATGATTGTCGTGTCGTGAGTCACTTTATGTAAACATAAGGCTGCATTGCTTGGCGGTTAACAACACTACTTAACATTAAAGTTTTACGAAGTAAAATGTTCATAAGTTCATAACAAGAATATAATTAATATTGTATTAAAAAAACAGCCGCCTCACGGAAAATTGGTACCTTTGCCACATTTGAGGTATTTTGCGTGCGTTCTAAAGTGATAAAAACACGGCATTTGGTCAGTACTTACAATTGGCCAAATTATTCTCTGAAGCAAGAGAACTGGAAAACCTGGTTAAAACTTAATTTAGCATATTATGCTTGCCTATGGTGGATAAAACAAGATTCAAGTAGACGCAATATTTTCAAATTATGTTTTGAAACAACAAGTGTACTGATTAAAAGATTAATCAGTCATCTCTATCCGTGCATCTTCAACATAGAATTGCATAATCATTGGTCCTAACGAAACGGTAACCTTTAAAAAATCAATACGTCAATTTCTATATTTGCAAACGTTACGTGATGTGAATGGCGGGAAGCAACGCCAACGGGCCGATTTACCGATAACGAGATGGTCGGGGAACATCACTATACGTTCATCAGATTAATGTTGCCAGGAATTGTTTCGTAATCTTTAAAGTTTGCTAAAGATTTATATGGTAATGTTGGTAGTAGGTTTGTTGTTCAGAAATAAGATTGATATGTGACGAAGGTATTTTAGATACAGTAAGTACGTAGATATTCGTAATGACAAAATATTGTCACGACATGTTCACATTTTCTTAGTTTTAGTTCTAAATAATAGTTCTAGTTCATTGTTGTATATTAGCAGAATGTATAATGAAATTGTTGCAGCCATTTTTATTCCTGGAACGCCATGGATATAACAAAATAAATTGCAGGAGACCGCTAGCTTCGTAGGTAGGGTTATTACGACAAACTAAGCTAAATTTGTCAGAATTTAAAACTAAGATAGTGTTCCGTTAATTAAACCAAACTCGCCATGGCTGCGTCATTTGAGCCGATGACCCGAGAACCGATGTAACCTGTAACACTTAAAACAAAATATGCAAATGGCACATTTCTACTTTTACACTCATAATTATTTCGTAAAAACAATAAACAATCTACTTAACGACAACTTGTGTGTCGCGAGGGAATGAGAAAGGCATGTCAAGTATTCAAATAACGTAAGCTTTAACTTAACTACAGTTAGAGATAGATAACACAAATGATAAGGAAATTAAATTTAAATTTTAACCTCGTGAGGCCCACTATACCACCAGCAGGGAGATTATTGAGAGTGTGAATTTGAATCTACCAGCAAGGAAATAAAGTTCAATTACTTTTGCTCTTAAATGCCGTTTTCAATTTTAAAACGAATTAAAATGAACTTTATGCTTATTAAAATAAAGTTAAAACTAAATTGCCTTGATTATGTCCTTCTTATGGAACACCGGCCCCCTATCCCACAAAACTTTACAAGTGTACAATGTGACTAAATTTTCCATAGAGAAGGTTGACAATAGTGTCGAATTGTACACTTGTAAAGTTTTGTGGGATAGGGGCCGGGTTCACGAGGATCATACTTTTTTTATTGCATTGAGAAAGTAGACGAGCACACAGGCCACATGATGGTAAGTGGGATCTGAGACCTTTAAACATTTTTATTCTCTGGACTACAATCTTATGACTGCAATCCAAATACTGCTAACGCGTTGCCAACCTGATGATTAAGATGCATTTATGGTAGCAATATTACCGTTTCTCTTTTTTTTATGGTAAGGAGAAGGCACACGAGCACTCAGGCCACCTGATGGGAAGTAGAATCTGAGACCCATAGACATTTGAATTCTCAAGACTATAATCCTAAGACCTCAAATGCGTGGCCAACCCTGAGGACCAAGACGAAATGCCTCTATTGCTAGTAATTTCACCCCCCACCCCACACCGGAACACAACATTGCGAATGCTGCTTGGCGGCAGGTTAAGGACAGTAATGACCAGTTAAAGAGGTCAAGATAAATAGGTTTATCGTTCCTTCCTCGTGTTCCTTGAGTTATCAATTTCTAAGATTGTCACGGTAAATCTTCTCAAGAAAACGCGTAGATCTAACAGTAAACTCAAGGTCCAAGCAGGTTGCAGCATGAATATTTATCACTAGGCGCCGATCCTCGCCAACGCACGGTTCCGTGGCCTTTCAAATAAATGATCTATAATGGCAGATGAGTAATCGAACGAACAAGTTGTTAGTTAAGCTTAAAGTATTTTGACTATACAATAATCTAAATATGTAAGAGAAGAAACTGACTGAGTGACTGAGTGACTGACTGACTGACATATCAACGCACAGCCCAAACCGGTGGGTCTAGAGGCTAGGCTACGGTAACCGCTTACCATCAAGCGGGCCGTACGCTTATTTGCCACCATCTTGGTATATATCCAAGACTCAATAACATACTCGTGCTTATCACACATAATATTTGTCATTACCGGAAGTCGAACCTGAAACCGCTCGCTTTTTGGGGAGGCTTTACTGCACTCGTTCATATGAATTCAAACATTTCAGACGCCTCCGCGCCGCACCGCTACGTTGATCAAAGGCATCTCCCACTTCTCAACCATCGACCGAGAGGAATCAGTCTCACACATACATATTAGTTTGACATACTTTATAGCCAGAGTTTTTTTAACCGTGTCACTATTAACGGTGTTTAGGTTAATTAATGTCTAGCATTTATTATCATAATTAACGGAATACATTAACTTAAGAAAACATTATGGCTTTAAACGTAATAAATTGTCAGTTATTTTTTCATTTATTTACGGTTTACCCCAATACTAAGTAGGCCCACTGTTTTTGGACTCATTAGGTAGTTCTTTATAAGCAGTAAATAAATGACTTTGCAAATAAGTACAGTGTACAACTAAAGCTTGGCCCAAAAAATATTTTTCAGAAACTGTTTATACAGGGTGTCTCTGACCATGGGGCTTTAAATGTAGGTATCGATTATACTCCTCGAATGCTACATCTTTTGTTCTACAACTTAGAAAATAACTTAATTTACAGTAAGTTATACGTGATCAAACTTTCAAACTTTACTAGTAAAATCAGTGAATTAATTTATTTTATATGAAAAATAAAAAATAAACTTTACTTAATTTTTTAAAGTCGTAGAACAAAAGAAGTTCCATTTGAGGAGTAGTATCGATCCCTACATTTAAAGCCCCATGGTGAGAGACACCTTGTATATGCCTTGCTTGCGAAGTTGCGAGTACAGTGTATGAAGTAACTACAGCTGTCACAATAATCATCCGGATCATCCCACATTGACGGCGTGTTAGGCCTAGTTGGTAGAGAACTAGAGACCCTGCGTAAGAAGCTATAGCGGTCCCGAGTGCGATTCCCGGTATGGGCAGATATTAGTGTGATCAGCGCGAGTATTTGTTCCTGAGTCTTGGAGTTTGAGTTTTCTATGTATTCAAGTAAGTATTAATCTATATACTCGTACTATTATACTCTCGATGTTTATCATTGCCTAGTACGCATCCTTGAGCTTAGTTGGGGACTAGGTTTATTTGTGTGGGATTGTTCCCTGATAGTTAACTATCCCCGTGTGGTTGCTGGGTTGAATAGTGCCTCTCCATGTCTTCCCGTGGATGACGAAAGAGGCGACTAAGCGAATAAAGGCTTGTAGTATTGTTAGGCGATGGGCTTGCAACCTGTAACTGATACACTAGTAAATATGTTAACCTGTTTGTTCAAAATGTGATTACACAATTACCTACAACTCTTTTTGGAGTTCTTGTTATTTCTGTCTACCCCACTGTGGGAATGAAGACGTCATAAAATGTATGTATGTATGAATATTTTTTCTGTTTTAGCTGTTCACTAAGTAGTGATGGCCTAATCGATAGAAAACTAGAAAACTGTCGGAAGTAAACCGTAATTGCCAGTAATAGGGCAATTTTTACCGATTACCGATAGAAACTACCGCGTTTAGCATTTTGCAGTTTTTGCTGCTTTCTCGTTTATGGAGAAAGCAAAAGGAGTAAGTTAACGATAAATTGGGTACTCGTACTAAGAGACTTAAAGTGGTTGAAGTTAAATTCAAAAGTTTTTTTGGAATACGGCTAAAGGGAAGTGAACGTGGGAATATGAGTCTTTACCATTTTGTATCAAATAAAAACCGGGGACCATGCTCAGTGTAGGGTTCCGAAGCCGTTAAGTACTACAAACATAAAAATCAACAAGTAAAAACTAATTTTCTATTTAAAGTCAATTGGTGCCGTCTTAGATGGTTTTAGTAGGTATAAACACTTTAATAGCCTGTATCTCAAGAACAATGATGTCTACTTAGTCGTGTTAGTTTTCCTTTTAAATTCGTTATATGCTCTTTATTTAAAGTTTTTTTTTTTAGATTTTTTTGTACTTTTAGATTTGGCTGTAGGGGTTGGGGTCCACTTAAGTGTAACAAAAATTAGCGCTTTAAAGCTTAATATTTCATATACGGATTGCTTAATCGAAAAACTGTTTGAATTTTTGAAATACCGATCCAACGACACCCCACACTATTGAGTAGACGAGAAAAAAAATACATCCTCACGTTACGTGTAGGGGAGAAACCCTATTTTTTTTTTAAATTATAATAATAATAATAATAAATAATAAATAAATATCAGGGGACAATCTCACACAAATTGACCTAGTCCCAAACTAAGCTCTAGGCTTGTACTATGGGTACTAGACAACGATAAATATACTTATATAGAGAAATAAATACTTAAATACACAGAAAACATCGAAGACTCAGGAACAAATATTCGCGCTCATCACACAAATATCTGCCCTTACCGGGATTTGAACCCAGGACCGCTGGCTTCGGAGGCAGGGTCACTCCCGACTAGGTCACCGTGTCGTCTACAATTAATTACCCGATACATTAATTAAGTTAAAAAAGTTGGTCAGTGAGTATATGGTGACCGCGGGGATTGAACCTGGTTCCTTAATAGTTCCTTACGATCATGAGTCGTCTCCCTGAGCCAATAGGCCACCAACGCTCTGAAGTTCAACCTAATAGGGTGACAGAACACTTATTTCTCCGTTATTAGGGACTAGTACACATTAGAACACAACGAACGAATAAACCCCTCGGCTGCGCAAAGACAATTTCCCGTAGTTTTCTCCGTGATAGCTTAATCCGCGCAGCTGCGCGCGTCGCGACGGCGCCTGCGCCCGGCGCCATACTCGACGCTATGCGCACACGAGCGCTTAAAAAGGGATAACTTCTTCAGGTTTAAGGCGATAGGGTAGGCTTGGGCAACACCTTTCCATACTTACAATGTGCAGGTTTTTTTTCTTTTGGTCTTAGGTTTCATCGTATTAAAACATAATATCAGTTTCTCTTAGATGCCACACATGCTGCCACGCCCACACAAGAATGAAAAGGGACGGCTTTAAGTGCTTCCACGCGAAGTACGTGAGATGGAGATAGTTTGCGGTAGCGTGAAATTTAAATGATTCCTGTTTACTTTTAAACCACAACATTTACTAAAAAAGTTGATTACCAGGATTAAGAAGTTATCATCAAATAATTAAACAAAACTAATAAATAATTCAGGTTTCATACATTTCTTTACAGATTTTGGACTGTCGGGTGGCCTGACAACTTAGGGCTGCTGGTTAACTGTCAGTCTGTGTTAAGTTCCGATAAAATACCCATTACTCCACATTAGATCCATTTAAAAGCTGCCAAGTTCTGTAGAACATGCAAAAGGAGAGTTTCATTGATCAAAATGGTCAACAGGGTTAACTCATTAAACTACATGTTAAATAACTGGAGGCCATTGTTGTCCTAATGTATCACGAGGCCGAATTATCATTTGTTCTAAACTTGTTTTCAGCAGAGTCTAATTTTTTTAGTTTCCAAAAATATTATTGTTACGTTAGGCTACGGCTGTGATACATTATAACAATAAAAGTATTATAATTAAGGCGGAAATGGCTTTCGGAAAAACGAGAACAAATGACAATTCATCATCATCATCATCATCATATCAGACGAAAGACGTCCACTGCTGGACATAGGCCTCCCCCAAGGCTCTCCACAATGACAATTAGGATTTTTAAATATAAGCCAAAATAAACTCTCGAAATTATCCGACATTATTCCAAAGTATGGTGGCCGCGTCCCTTTCCGGTTTAGTCTGCGATGCGCCGAGCTATCAGCTAAGATAAGCAGAATTAACTTGTGTAATGTTGTTTGTACCCCGTTTTAAGTCAAAAGGACTTTGTTGGAAACAGTTAATCATGATAGCTTAATCACTTGCCTCTGCTGGTTATTTTACTAGCAGCTATAGCTTTGTATCAGGTCATTGTTGTGTTGGCTCTACCGATTACAATAGGGACCATGCATATTTATTTAATATTACGCTCTCTGAAAAGTGCTATTAAAGAGAAAAATAATTGTATTCGTGAAACAATTGTCGTGTTATTTTTTCATAAGATATGAAGCTTTAAAAGACATAGTTCAGACCCCTACAAAAACACTGCATACAAAATCGACGACAGGAATGACGATTGAAAAAGATCGGAATCTGCATTCGTTTTAAAAGCCTAGAAACGTTGCATTTAAAGACAGGAATAAAATTAGAATAGAGTTGGCGAAAGCTGTCGTGTATTGGCCTATGTTCATTTCGTACGTTTTCACGTTTTTCTACAGACATTAACTATCGTAGAATGCGACTTAGCTTTTCCTACTTTAAGGTGTACTCCTTAACAGGGACAATACTTAATCTGTCCCGGTTTGTGTTTTTTTAGCGTATTGGTTGATCGAATTGTAAAGAGATGATGGCACAGAAAGTATAGATGGCGCTCTACGCAATAGCTTTCTGTGTCCCCAGGTTCTCGCTTTGCGATATGCCAAAAATAATATGCACCTTATAATGAACTCTACAAGCTTGCAATTAGTTATTTCTAAAGTACGTATTGGGTCTTACGAGGTTTAGGGTTCCGTACTACCACAGAATATAAAGAATATATAGAGGGCGCTCTTCCTAACAAAGCAGCGTTTAGTTAGGTGGAACATGCCTCCCTTAATTGTATGATTCGTATTTATTCGCACTCAGCACAGGCTTGTACTAAAGTCACCATAGATAGGGTTGTCATTATGTAAAAAGTCCTACTTCAAAAGGAAATTCCTGAAATTTCTCGCAACAGAGATTCATTCTCAATTTGTGCAATTTAATAATTTTGTAACAATTTAAGTATAACATTTTCTTGCAAAGCAGATGGTCTCATGTTCTTTTGATAAATTAATATACTAAATGCGAATATGGTATTTTTATAGAATACAAAGAGAATTTTACAGAATTTTTCAAACAACTAGTTTGCATAATCCTGACATTTGCCGAGTTCTGCCGCAATCCAGACAGAAGTCGTATAACTATCCTGACGTATGGCAAGCCCACCCCTAGGGATGCAAGCTGATGTATTGTATATTGTACCATCGAGAAATTTCTCAAATTGTGAAGTGATGCGAAATTGTCGGTAACTTCTAATAATATTCTTTTCTAAAACTGTTATCGGTATGTCTTGAAAATATTTCCAAACTTCTAGGAATGTTGTACACGTTGCAACCGGGCCTAGCGGCGGTATATCACAGTGACAGCTTCTTGCACTACCGTCGTGTGTATAATGAGAACCAATGCGTATTCTCGCCGTGCATGTTCATCGGCTATGGTTCTCTGAACCGATTTGTATGCATTATATAATCTAAACTGCTTTACGGTTAAAAATAGAGCTAACTGCGCGGTACCGACACCGACGATACGCGCCGCGCGGGGTGCGACGGTCACTTAGGGTTACCACCACGTTACCACTGTTCAAATAATTTGTTTATTTTACGTTATATATTACACATGACAATCCGTGTAGATCAACATAAACAATTGAAAAAAATTACAGTCGACAATCCTATAAAAATCCGTAGTTCTAAACTGAACTCTGAGATTGCACTACGCGCACGCGTACCAGACAAAATTCAACATTCAAATGTAGAGAAACTGATTCTTAAATTCACAAGAACATACAAGAAAACAAAACACAAACGTAAGAATAGAGAACGCATTACAGCATTAAGTTCGCCTTTTGTATATTAAGTGTATTCTTTTGTGCAAAAAAGATAAAATAAACAAATAAAAACCACATACGACTTGGGAACAAATAAAATTATTACCTTGCATTAAACCGGGTTTTAAAAAAAACCTACATTTTCCAACATTAAATGAATTAACGGTTTGGACTGTCTGTTTTCTCAACGCCGTATCTTTTTTTTCAAGTTAGAATATTTAGGAAAATATTTAACGCGTCATTCCGACAATATCCTTAGGCATTAAATTCCCGCCCGTGCCCGTGTAAGATAACGGTGAACCGGTGAACCTTGTGAACGAAATGGTTTACCCAATGTCGGAAATGGAAGTGAAGGGGTGCCAATATAACGGCCGTAGCGCATCGTTCAATAACTTAGAAATAAATAAATAAATATTTGCTTTTACCGGCAACTGAGCCCGGGGTCACTACAAATAATAAGTTAATCCATGGACAACTATGAAGCTTAAGCCCGCGGGTAACTCATCACTTCATCGAATGTATAATTTTATCGAATTTCTCTTCATCGAATGATATTTTCTGCTGAAACCATAATGTTTTCAGGGTATATTCAACATTAATTACTTAGGTTAGTTTAGATTTGATATTTACGATACCCTGAAAACATTATGGCTTCAGCAGAAAATAGTGCTCGATAAAATAAAATTTGATAAAATGAAACATTACAATACATTTAAAATACATTAAATAAAGCATACTCGTAGTTGGGTAAGGTCCAAAAAGCTAACATGCTAACTCACGCAATTAAATTTTCCATGTAACTTTTCATTTGTGCGTCGAATTAGCCACTTTTGCCTTCGTTGTTTGTATAACTGTAGTCCCAACTTATTAGTCCTCACCCAGTTAGCTCAGCAGCCCTATTCCGGGATCAAAGGCGCTCCGGTGCCGTATTTAGCAGCACTAGAGCTCCTGCCGCCATCGGCCGCACAGCGATACCGACTCCATTTTGGGCTGTTGATAATCCTATCTTATAAATAAATGTGCGGGTTTGTTTGTTCCGTTGTGATAAAACATTTAGCGGTGGCTATTCGTCATAATTTATTTATTGCTTTACATATAGGAATTGTTAATGTTTGCATTGTTTGACTGTTTAATTTTCACGTATAAAAACGCTTGAACTGATTTTGATAGGAAGGTACGGACATATAAGCACCAAAAGGACACGGGATACTTTTTATCCCGGAAAATTTTATCGTTCCCGTCTTCCCGAGAGCAACCTACCTAACTACTCTTTATATGTTACTAGCGACCCGCCCTCGCTTTGCTCCGGATTAAAGTATTATACATATGAAACTTCCTCTTTAATCACTCTAATCTATTAAAAATTAATTAATTAATCTCTTTAATCTATTAAAAAAAACCGCATCAAAATCCGTTGCGTAGTTTTAAAGATTTAAGCATACATAGGGATATAGGGACGGAAAAAGCGAGTTTGTTTTATACTATGTAGTGTAGTGATGTTGTGGATGTAAACTCTTTATTGCACAAAGAGAAAATAACAAAGTAAAAACATAAGTAGATAACTTTAAACTGATATAGTGACTAAGTGAGTGAACATGACGATTCATTTTATTACCCGACTACGGCGAAGCAAAGGAAGGGTAATGAGACACCCAATGTAACATACATTGTATGTATGTTCTACTCTAGCGTCGTTCCTTGTGAACCGATGTTGACAAATGAGGTTTCTATATTGTCTATCGATTTGTCTTTGTGCGATGGTTATAAGCTTTTTGTATTATTATAAATTAAACATGGTGGCTGGGAATTAAAAAAAATACTTTGAGGACCATCTAGTGTTTCATTATTTTTACCCGACTTCGGCGAAGCATTACCCTTCCGGTAATGATTTTGACACCCTATGTTTTTTTGCAATCGGGTTTTAGATTTTGCAGCTGGGTTTTATTTAAACTTATTGCAGTACTTTAGTGTAGCTATCTAGCTATCTGCCTACACGGCTATTAAACTTATAAACGATCCATAATGTCTCCCCATGACAAATATATCGAACAGCAATCTAGCCAGCCCACCATTGACAATCGATTTGAATCGATCGTAGTGAAAGTTAACCCGAGTGCAATTGCAGTAATGCACCGCCATTACAAGACCATAGACAATAAGCATGTGTCGGATGCAATCAAATGTCATTCATGTACGCTATAAGCAGACATGGGAAATCGGTGATTGGTGGAAAGTTGAAGAAAAGTAGCGACTTAATAAGAGCCTGGGATTCACCAATTTGTTTTACCATTCCTTCCTTTAAAAATTACATAGGACATTGTGCATTTGTGGAAGTAAGACGGGGAGAACTAACGACAGTATTAGAAGCCAACGCCGAAGGCATTGACTCGGCTTTGTTATTCCCTATAACCCGTGATCGTCGAGTTCAGTGTCGTATAAAGCTGCCTTATTGAGAAGGCACGCCCTAAAATATGTTTTGTACGCTCCGACGGGACTTCTTAAACTTGCCGGATAAAACTTCACCTTTGAGATCGACGCAGCGCTGTGTTGTGAGAATCACCTCCCTGCTCGGTAAAACCTAACTGCTTTTGGCATCTTGTAATGTCAACATTATGATAACCAACTCTTATTTACTTGACTGTAATGACAACCTCGTTATGGATTAGGTCACTATAATTCTAAAGATGCGATGTCTTCCCGTGGATGTCTTAAGGGAATAAAGGCTTGTAGTACTGTTAGGCGATGGGCTTGCAACCTGTCACTAATACACTAGTAAACATCTTAGCCTGAATGCAAAATGTGGTTACAGAATTATCAACAAGTTTAGAGTTGTTGGTATTCTGTTGCTCTGCCTACCCCACTCTGGGAATAAAGGCGTGACGTTATGTATGTATGTATTATGTGAAAAGCAATTTGGTTTTACCGAGTACATACAATAGACAGAAAGATAAATAAATAAATAAGTCAGGGGACAAACTCACACAAATTGACCTAGTCCCAAACTAAGCTCTAGGCTTGTGCTATGGGTACTATTTAGACAAGCATAAACTTACTTATGTATAGAAACTAGCTGTTTCCCGCGACTCCGTCCGCGTAGTAGTCGTTTTTAGCTATTCCCTCAGGAACCGTAAAATTTTTCGGGATAAAATGTACCCTTTGTTCTTCCCCGGGAATTAACCTATCTCCATACCAAATTTCATCTAAATCGGTTCAGCGGTTTGTCCGTGAAAGAATACAAACAGACTGACAGACAGAGTTACTTTCACATTTTTAATATTAGTACAGAGAATTTAATACATAGAAAACATCCAAGACTCAGGAACACCCGCGTTCATAACACATATTATATTTTCCCATACCAGGAATCGAACCCGGGACCGCTAGTTTTATAACCTCGCGTCAAACAAGTCGCAGTCGCAGGTTTGTGCTCAGAGCTCTTTCATCACTGTATTTTCACGCCTCATTCCTTCACGGAGTTTCTAGTTGGGTATTTATCGACGCCCTCGTAACGGCCCCGTTAAAATTCGTCAAAGCCCATACGGAAGGATAGTTAGTACCTACTGTTAGACTTGTGATATTTATAACGTTGTAGAAAATAAAACAAAAAACCCCGCCTTCAAAAAGCCGGTGAAATAACTACCATAGAGGCATTCCATCTTAGTCCTCAGGGTTGGCAACGCATTTGCAGTCTTAGGATTGCAGTCTTGTGAATGCGAATGACTATGGGTCACAGTTTCCACTTACCATCAGGTGGCCTGTGTGCTCGGTTGCCTTCTCGATGCCAAAAATAATCCATACAAATTTAGCTCCGCGCGATAACGTTTCTCACCCCCTAAATCTAATCCGATTTCCACGAAAACAAGGAAAACGTACGGATACAGTTTTTCATAATATCTATAACATTTTAAAAAATCGGAAAAATCGGAAAAAGTTTAAGGGACAAAAAACTGGAATTTTTTGCTTCACAGTCCGCTTAACATCTATCGACCAATGCGTTAGGTCTACACGTAATGCCCTTGTTCACTGCAGGTATGTCATGGACAATTTAAAAGCGATATCTACAAGCCGAGAAGCTACAGGCATTGTTATTATAAACGTTAAATACCTGACATTGTTAAAGCGGCTGTCGCCAACGGCTTTCTTGATTCGTCACAGCATTGTTCGACGGGTCGGGAAAGGTCATTGGATCAAGGGTGTGTTCACAATGGCGGATATTACAAGCGATATGACATAAATAGACCAACAGCTAAATTTCACTTGATAACCAGAGTAATATAAAAGTGGAAATCGGTCGTTAGTTGATACCTTTCCTTTTGGGCTAAGCTGAAAAATATTGTAATTTCTGTCCGTATTTATTGTAACCATGTAACTACTACACCAAATCTAAAAAAAGTTACAAATGAAAATTAAAACTATTCAATAAATGTTTTAAGTACCTAAAAATAGGCTTCAAAAAGCAAGAAATAACTTATTTTAAAGTGATAGGTTATATATAGGTTAGACCAACTGAAGTCAGCGTCCCACTATATTTTTAACCATAAGCCGAATTCAGTTGGACGAAGAAGTTATTTCTTGCTTTTTGAAGAAGTTTTTGGGTTTTTTAACACATTTATTTTATTTCATACCTTTTAGTGATCATAATAATAATTTCATGTCGTCCACGTATAATATATTTGATCCTATAATACATGGGACCAACAAGACAGTATACACAATCGAACAAAAACAAAATTTCAAATCGGTCCAGCGGTCTTTGTGCTATTGGGGAAGATACATAAAAAAAACCCGATGAATCGGGAACCTCCTCTTTTTTTAAGTCGTTTAAAAAGTAACACTAAACTAAAACTAAAAAGCTAAGTCTAAAGATGCATGCAATGCAGCATTTCCTCGCTGAATCCACTTAGTAAAACCATATTGCTTCTGATATGTGACCGTATGGTTTTTACTGTCAAGTAATAAAGAGTTACACGATAACATGTCAAAAGCAATATAGTTTTACAGAGTGGAATATAGACCCTGGTTTCCTGGTGTCTTACCCTGCGAACAATGCCGGTTAAAATGTAGTGTCAATAAATAAAACCGGGCAATGGCATGTCGGACCATGCGCAGGGTAGGGTTCCGAAGCCGTTAAGTACTACACACATAAAAGTCAACAAGTAATAACTAATTTTTGATTTAAAGCCATTTGGTGTCTTAGATGATTTTAGTAGGTATAAACACTTTAATCGCCTTTTTTTTTTTTTTTTGAGGGACCTACGTAGTTAGCCTCTGATGGCTTTGACTACTTCGCCGGAGAGAGGGCGGACTCCTGATGGGAGTCCACACTATAAGTGGGTTTTACACTAGCATGCCTAAGGGCGCCCCTATTGGGCCGACCTCGGACTTAGGACGCTAGGGGAGAATTTCAATCGAATTGGACTTTAATCGCCTGTATCTCAAGAACCAATGATGTCTACTTAGTCGTTTTCCTTTTAAATTCGTTATGTATGTGCTTTTATTTACAATATTTTCCAGATTTTTAGTCTTAGTAGTTTAGGCTGCAATGGTGGGGACACGTAACTTTTGCAGAAATGGCACTTTTGGAGTTAGATTTGTCCAAACGGTTCTCCAAATCTAAAAAATGATTATGACGTACACATAATGGCGGCTTTTTATTTCAGTAATGAAACTGACAGTATCTGAGGATAGTCAGTGTGACATATTGACAGACAGCGAGACGAACATGTCGAAACTAGAAGGGTTCCCAGTTTGACTTGGAACCCTAAAAAAGCCCCAAAACACTTGAGCTATAACGGTTACCTGTGGGTACTCTAGGAGTGACTCGTGCGCATTACACAGCGGATTAATACACTGAGTCATCTTATAGCAACTACTATTCCTCTATTGACATAGAGATGTTATTACCGGAGGGCAGATATTTCCTTGTCGTTATCAAAATGAATTTTATTTCCTCTTAGATAAGAGGCATACTCGTAGGTCTTATTCGTGCCGACTAGGCCAGTAATAATACATACCGACATACAGTATTTTTGGCAGTAAACAGAAAAATCATAATGCTAAGTAATCAAAAAAGCCATTTAATAACCAAGTTAACTACTTAGGAGTATGTTTCCAACAGATAACCAGTTATCAAATTTCGTTGTCTAGAGGAGCGTCCTCACCGAGAGAGCATTCGCGTGCAATGAGTATCCGGCGTCGAATATTGAAGTGGCGTGGACCACAGCAACGCTCGGCTCAACGTCCACACCACTTGAATATTCCTCGCGAATGCTTTCAGTAGAGACGCTCCTTTAGATAAACGTACCAACTTATCAAATCCCCGCCGCTAATAGACATTGCAAAACAAGAAAAGTTGTCAGTTCCTTCGATCAGCGCCCAATTCTACCTACAGGTTAACGTGTGGTTGTGTTGTCAACGTTACGATAGCCCTTTTTCGTGACAGTAATGGCGGCCGAGAGTTAAAAGTAATATTGTTTTAGTCGATTTAAGGTCCACTCAGATCTATATGAAGGTTACACAATGTCAAAGTAAGTTCCCAATTGTTTCATCTCCGAATTTATACAAGTTAGATATGCATTTTTAACTGAAATCGTGGTCGTGTTTATCGATTGGGATAAAACATGTGTAACTTTCTGACTTTCTGAGCGAGAGTGACGGATGCTTTATTCACCGATAAAGGCGTCCATAATAAGGGATTAAAAATATAACCTAACCTAACCTATGGGTCCTATAGTATCTCTAAACGTTTTTAAAGTTCGGACAAATGAATACTCTATTTGAAATATGATATTATCCTCTCTGTGTCCGTGTGCCAGTGAACCCTGCCCCCTCAATGAGCGCTTCCGTCCAAGACGGTTCTTCGAGGACTATTGCATACTAATGTCAGCTGTTTCCGATACGATATACATTGTACCTATATGTATAGTTTTTGTCTTAAATAACTCGCTGACGCTGTGTTAAAGTTCGACCAGTTCTCTATTTTACTTTGTTTTCGTATTGAGCAAGTAACGTTAAACGTAAAATTGGAAATGTGTATGAAAAATAGTATTTATATGTACTAATATTTGATAGCAATTTGACATTACGTTGAATTTCGTATGGTTATCGAGCAGTGAAGGTTAAAAGTATTATGTAAAATAATGTATGACAACTTGAGTGTTTTAGGGGTTGTATTTACGAAAAGTTCACATAACGTTTCGAATAATAAAGGCGATTCGAAAACGTGATTTAAAATTGAAATATTCGTGCTCAAGCTATAGTAAGTGCTACTATAACGTCAACCATATGATAACTATATGGAATCAAGATGAGCGCAATATGTTTACGCGCTTAATGTGTTTTCGTCGACGAATTCCGATGTAAATTAATGGAGAGGACAACACGACTGATATACTTAAATTACAATAAATTCAAGAGTTCTTGAGGACCTCCATAAGCTGCATGTAAATATCTAAAGGCATGGATACCTTTACAAATGTCAAAAGCAATATGGTTTTACCGTATAGAATAGATCCCGGAACAAAATAAATGGATATAGTTATGCTCTCAATAAGTTATCTAGTAAAGCATTAAATCCAACTAAGTTTTACGAGTGAGCCGGTAGATGGCGATAGCCCCAAATAAGACGTATCTGTTTATTGTCATGTAAATTAAGTTTACGAGCGAGGATCTCAATTTAGATTGAACTCTCTTTGCTTTATGGACAGGAGAACTGGTGGAGTAAGCTTTTTATTAACTTTGATACTGCTCGAGATAGTTTTTTTTTACAATTTAGCGTTGTTTTATGTTGCCTTTAGTTTGAATTTAAATATTTTATTGTTTGACGAAGCTTGTCGTCACAGCTTCGATTCACAGTTTGAGCAAATATCTGTGTGATGAGAGTATCTTGAGTCTTGTATATTTCTTTATATATTTTCTCTATATAAGTATGTTTATCATTGCCTGGTACCTATAGTACAAGCCTAGAGCTAGAGGTTTTGGTCTAGGTTAATTCTTCTGAGATCGTCCCTGTTTTTTTAGTATAGGTTATACTTCGTGTTTTCTTTAGATGGTAAGGAAGTAAACAATTCACGTGCACAAATTGAAATACAGCGCTATATATTTGACGCGTAATACAAAAAGGGTCGGTAATTATGTAATGTTTTACATCGTGATCCACTTAACACAAACGTGAACTATAAAAACCCCTTTTTGTCAATGTGACCCAAAAGGCACTATAATTAAACCCGACAAATCGTTGGAAACCAAAACAGCCCAGTCACGCCCCGTATCGGGCGTTTAATATCTCTAAAAGGGCCTTGTCACCGGCCCATTTGGTAATGATATAATCCAGTAAATGGGGAAATTTGTGCGTAGTAACTGGCAACCCTTGAAATGTTTTGACTGATAAGGATTATAAAGAAAGGTAAAATAAAATAATGTTGAAACAGGACAGTTTTGATTACATAACGGTTTTGACGACACGTTGGCCTAGTAGTGGTTAGTGGTGGTAGGACCCTGTGCAGGCTACCACCATCTTATTCATTAACCACCCGCCAAGCAACAGTGGTCGCATTGTTGTGTTCCGGTGTGGGGATAAGACAACCGGTGAAATTACTAGCATAGAGGCATTTCATCTTAGTCCTCAGGGTTGGCAATGCATTTGAGGTCTTAGGATTGTAGTCTTGAGAATTCAAATGTCTATGGGTCTCAGATTCCACTTACCATCAGGTGGCCTGAGTGTTCGTGTGCCTAAAAAAATAAAAATTAAAAAATTTAATTAGTTACCCTGCCTTCGAAGCCGGCTGTCCCGGGTTCAAATCCCGCTAAGGGCAGGTATTTGTGTTGAGCACGAGTATTTGTTTCTGAGTCTTGGATGTTTTCTATGTATTTAAGTATTTATTTCTCTATGTAGATATGTTTTTCGTTGTCTAGTACCCATAGTACAAGCCTATAGCTTAGTTCGGGACAAGGTCAATTTGTGTGACATTGTCCCGTGATATTTATAAAGCTGCTTGGTCACGAGCATAGCAGTAGATTATTTTGTGTATTTGGAAAGATATATACTGATTAACTACACTGAACACTATCCTTTACATTTTAGTTTTTTTGTATACTTAATTAGTAACGGACAGACCGATATATAATTTACATTCTATGTTTCCCTTTTCTTCTATTGGTGTTTCAAGTGCCTATTTACGTTTCTCTAAAACTTATTTTAATAACGAGTAGGAACCTTTAAATGGTGCTATTTTCTGTAATGTTTTTGTGTGGTGGACAATGAAGTGTTTTGTATTGTACTATACGTAAATATGATGACACTCATTAACTTTACTTTAAATAGTACGAAACATCGAACACTTGATTTATCTTTTATATTACATATTTATTTCATACATTAATTTACTTCCGCAACCATAGCCGCCACGTGTTTTTTTTTGTTTATGATTAAAGTATTTAAAGGGTTATTTCCTTTAATTATTAAATGACTTTTGAAATCAATTAATTCATAATGTAATCTTTTACACAATAAAGTTAATTTAAATTTTACAGCAGCTTTTCTGATGTTCGAAATCTAGTGTTTATTTCAAAACGACTCCACTTATAAATTGATCCAAACAAAGACCCCGTTGCAGAAGATTAAAACGATCGCACCAAGAATGCAGATCCATTAAAATGTTATTACTGACTAATTGAATGTCAACCGATTCACTAACCTTGTTTAAGATTTTCAACTTTACTACAAGAAACATACAATTTAGGATTGAACGATCTCTTTTAGTTACACGAGATTATATATATAAAGTTATTTATTTTGTTGCAGGTAGCACAACAGACCTCACTCCGACACTAATTGGCATTTACGACTCCTTGCTAGAGCCCGCCAAGAGCATAAAGCCAGACGCGAGGGCTTTAGAAAAGGCAAAAGATGCCAGAAACGACCCACCAGTAGACCAGAAACAAATGACTCAAGAGACAGACAACGCGAAACCCAACGAACTCCCCAAAATGATAGGCAGCGTCAAACGCCCCGTGGCGACAGTTAACAAAAGCTCATTATACACGATACGAACTAATTGCAATGGTGCCAACGAAAGTGAAATTACCAGTGATAAAGTTCAAATACAAAGGACGTTTAAAGAAAAACTTTCTGAGACGTCTTCATTTGATAACCTGTCGCCGAACGTAAAGAGAATGATCTCCAGTGCGACAGAGACCACGACGCTGAAGTTTCAGAAGAAAGGCATAGGCAACGTTAGATCTTCCATTAGACACAGGTCGAATATACCGTTAGTCGGAGCGACGTCGAAGATATCGCAATCAGGAGTTGATATTCTGCCGTCTGTCGAGATTTACGATCAACCATTAGGCTTGAAAAGCTTTGGCAGTAAGAGGAACGAAGAAGAATCTCCGTCAAAAACCATACCTTTAAAGCCTGAATTTAAAATAGATGAACAAACTACATACGATGTCCCGACGAACAACAGACCTGCTATCTACGACGTTCCTATTGCAAACAAAACCGCCTTTGAATCTCTATCCTTACCGTACATCGATCAGTCCATCGAGCTCTCTATATCCTCAAACGATAGAGAGTTTGACATTAAACTATCATCTAAAGAAACCTCTCCCCAAAAACCAGAACCTAAAAACCAAGTGCCTTCTGATACATTCCCCAATGGAACCAATAGTTTAAATAGAAAAGATTTTGTAAGTAAGAATGAAAGTCCGTCGAAGCTGGCCAAAACTGGGCCGTATCCTGAAGAAGTGGGGTCCACGGGAAATTTGAAAACGATACCACCGAAAGATAGTTTGCATCCACCGCCTGAAGTGACACGACCACTATCCATGAGTTCCATTGCTTCTTCCAGTTCGACGTCGAGTAGTGGTGTTCAAAATAAAGGAGGAGTGAATTCTGCGTACCTGGCATCCATCGAGAGCTTGGATGATCATAGTGATGCCGATATGGTATCTGCGAATGGTAGTAATAATTTTGTAAATAATGCTGGCGTTTTAAAAAACAACACCTCGGAAGAAAGACATTCGGATACTATTCCACGTAAGTATTATGTAACCTTTTTGACTTCTAAAAATCTATGGAAATATTATCTTAGGGACATTCCTGCTGTAAAATTTTAAAACACTATACATATTTATAATACATACATACATAACGTCACGCCTTTATTCCTAGAGTGGAGTAGGCAGAGCAACAGAATACCAACAACTCTAAACTTGTTGATAATTCTGTTACCACATTTTGCATAGTCAGGCTAAGATGTTTACCAGTGTATTTATAAATTTTATTATAATTTATATACGCATCTAAATTCAGTACCTCAACTGTATGCAGGGCTGAATTCATATTTTACTTGCCAAAGGGCAAACTTGCTCTTGCTTATTTCCAATATTTAGGCCAGTTTATACAAACTCAGCCGGTTTCAGGGCAAACCTGGACCGATACTTCAGGCCCGTCGCAGCTGGAGCGCGTATGCGCAGAGATCGTGCAGACCGAAAACGTCTACGTCGAAGACTTGCGACAGGTGGTCGAGGTAAGACCAATTTCAGTAAATAAAGCTTAAATCACACTACGTACTATATGCAATTGGATAATTATAGTCCGGTCGACGGGCATGTGTAAAGACGGCGTTAGTCGACTGGACTTCTTAGCGACTAGTCACCGTATGCCATTGTATAAATAGTACGGCTTCGACGGAGATTGTGTAAGGACTAAGGACGGTATCAATTGAGTGTATTCATTAGCGACTGATACAATATCGTGTTATTAGGGCATTTTAAATAAAGTGTACCCTAGTTAAGGAAAATTAAGAAACGTTAATAAAACGTTTCTAATTTCGTCACAAAACTGAGAAAAGTTATTATGAAAATGCCCATCAGATAAACGAAGCAGTGTGAACACGAAGTCAATCTGCTAAAGGCCACCGTGTAAGGCGATCGTATTAGTGTAAACACGAGGTAAGTCGGTCGAATCCAAATTGAAACTGATGCGTCTGCCACCGTACCACGCGACTGTGTCGGCGTCATGAAGTTATAAAGCTCATTTTCTCTTTTAACTGTAGTGGCAGGGACATGATATACATATTGTTTGGAAAACACGGTTTTTGTGGTATGTGATGAGTGATGTAAATATTAAATACAGAAACATAATTTGGAATGAATCATGAACTGACTCATATGATTGGAATTTGGTAAATCCAGAACGCGCTATAACTTGGTATTATATTTCTGTTTTTATACTTAGTTCGATTTTAAATGATGGTGGCCAAAGCGGAAAAGGACTACATAGAGCATGTAGCAAATTTATACTAAAGGCTAGGGGTTTCATTCACAGCGTACGTATTTAGAAGGTTTTTGCTATTTGACATTAATAAAGTGTTAGAATTTAAAACCTGTAAAATAGAAAACAAATCCTTCCAGTTCATCATGCATGGTTCCGAAGCCCTTAAGTACTACTAACATAAAAATCAACAAGTATAACAAAATTTCTATTAAATGTCATTTTGGTGCCGTCTTAGATCATTTTAGTAAGTATAAACACATTAATCGCCTCTATCTCGAGAACCAATGATGTCTACTTAGTCGTTATAGTTTTCCTTTTAAGTTCGTTTTTGCGCCTTCATTTCAGATTTTTAGTTTTTGTAGTTTTGGCTGTAGTGGTGTGGGGGGGACACTTGACTCTAACAAAAATTAGCGCTTTAAACACAAACGGACCCCTTAATCGAAAAGTTGTTTTGACCCGTAATATTTTTGAAAAACCTATCCAACGACACACCACACAATGGGGTAAACGAGAAAAAAAATACATCCCCACGTTACATGTAGGGGATCTAAAGAAAAAAATATATTTTTCAACATTTTATTTTACGGCTTTGTTGGTGTGACTAATAGTTATGTATATTCATGCTAAATTACAGCTTTCTATTGCTAAGAGTCTAGAGAGACGGACGGACATGGCAAAACTAAAAGGGTTCCTAGTTTGACTACGGAACCCTAAAATTGAACTTTCTTCCTTGTTAACTTTCAAAATAAAAGGATTATTCTTTACGACATAAAGACGAGTTCTGTTAATAGTTTGTATATAACAACGACAGACGATCCTGTTTTAAAATTAAAACATTAAGAAACTAAAACCAGAGTTATTCCAACAGGAAGTTTATTCGTCATTCCACAAATATCCAAGTAGACAGCGTTAAAACATCCTTAAAATAGTTTGGTCTTCGAGTTTGGATACATTAAAAGTATTTGCGACCGCTCATAATAAAAGGGACCTTAAGACATTTGGCTATTACGCTGTTCCTGTTGTTTATGCTGTACAAATAACATGGCAACAATATTAAAACAGCGTAACCAACACTTGTTTTAAGGTTTATTTTCATTTGAACGCTTTTAAATACTGTTAAACGCCACGTTTTAGACTTAGTCTCGATTTCCTTTGAAACTTAATTCCGACCTAGTTTATTGCGGAAATAGTTAAACTCTTTTAATTTTAATTAGAAATGTGGTGAACCGTCGGAAATTTGATTTGAGGAAGTTTATATTTTGTAATATTTTGGTGGCAAGAGTTGCAACATTGTGTTTGGTGTATGTTCGATGATTGGAATACAAGCTAGGTGCTAAAGTTAACTTCAATTTTAATCATTTAGAACTGGGCCTATATTCTACTTTGTTTTACTCCTTTTGCAATCGTATTGTTAATGACTCAACCGCCTTTACTGACGACATACGACTGTGTAGACGACGCGGTAAGCATAGTTGGTTGTGACTCTGCCTGTGAAGCTAGCGGTCCCGGGTTCAGTTGTCTGAATCTTGTATGTTTTCTACGTATTTCTCTATACAAGTAACGTCCTTGTATCTTTGTATCCATCCGGATTTCACAGACTAACCTGCCCCTACATAGCAGTGTTCATAAAGCAAGACAACCGGTGGGATGACTAGAGTCTGTCAAACGAAAGCTGTCCCAGAGAAACAGCGGGAATTTCAAAAACCTGCAGCTGTTTACACTGACTCTGTACACTGAATACACGGAGTTGATACTATTTGATTTCCTGATCTTTTCACATCAGTGTTGGAGTATCAACTCCGTTTATTCAGTGTACAGTCAGTGTTAAAAGCTGCAGGTTTTTGAAATTGCCGCTGTTTCTCTGGGACAGCTTTCGTTTGACAGACTCTATCAGTAAGGCATTACATCCTTACTCCTTAGTCCTCACCTCAGGCTTGGCAACATATCTCTGTAGTCTTGAGAGTATAGTGTAGATTCCAAATGCCAATCGGTATAGAGCTAGGGAATGCAAATAATCGTTTAATAACCGAAGTTATTATGCAAAAGTCTGTTTTAACCGGTTATTTGCAATCACTATATAGAACTCTCTGATCCCACTAAACATCGGGCTGTGCCAGTGCTCGTTACCTTGTCCATTCGTATTTGTTTCGTAAAACAGCTGTATTTTTCGTTTTACAATATAGTAGCGGAATTGGAGGCTATATTTTTCCTCGATAAGCCGAATGGCGGCGCAAGGGTCGAGTGGTTGACCCACTGACCTGGTGCATATTAAACGACGACCTGTTTCTAGACTTATTTATTAGGGGCTAAGTGCTTTACGTGGTCGATATGGAATATGGGTGTAGGGTCACCGTTTTTTGCCATAATTAATGTTTGTGAACTTCCATTTTGCAACAAATGGCACTGTTTCTTTTTTATAAGCTCGATGGCTTTTAACCTTGCTTCTTTGTGTGCCTGTCGATTCGGTTTTAATGTTGCAAGTCAATTTTGGACTACGTCCCGTTATAGTGGTGAACTATTTTGGAATACATAAGAAGGCAATGTAATATTATGGTATCTAATCAGATCAGCTCATCTGATCTGATGATGGAGTCGGATAGTGCCAGCAGCATCTCTCCTGTCGCCTGAACTTAACGTAGACCAGCTGATTTGAGATCCGTTAGTTAGCTTTTGATATGTAGATAATACAAAAAAGGTTCAGTCGCCATTAAAAGTGTGTCACGTAAAATGTTTTTTGGAAGAAATTTTGCTGTGTTTTGTTTGTAAATTAATGATTGATTTTTGGTCTACGTTTCATTTAAAACTCCACTGTATCGTTAGGGGAAATAGACTTGTAACCAATTCCAAATCTATTTATTTTTCTTAATTAATGACATGACCTTCACTCCTTTTTAACAAGGTGTATTTAGCCAATGTCGAGTTTTAGACAATCACCATGAACTTATTAAAGAAATACGTCCATGGACATCACACGCGAGGACAATTGTTCAGTTAAAGGTTATTTACTCGGTTGGACTAAACAGAAGCTCATCAAGCATATGGGGTTAGCTCCGCGCGCTTCTGTCATGACCTCCAAATCTATTTAAAACTGTTTTTTATCATTCAGATGGTTTTTTTTTTACTGTATCTACTATCTACATTTTGCTAACGATACCACATTCGCGTGTGACCCATGTTTGCGGTGTATTTGACCTAGTTTCAGGTAACTACTACACTGCCTGTGGTTCAATTCAATGCTATTTTATTGGTATATATCATTGACATATCATAATCAGCCTTTGTGCAGGAAATAAATTAAAAAAGTGAATCGTCAAAAAAGCGTATCTTCATGGCACTTACGTCCTTTTATTGAGAAGCACAACTCAAAAACGGTATATCCGATCGATCCGATCGATTTTTTTATATTGTTTGGAAAAACGGTTTAATAGATAAAGGAGAGGACACAATTTCTGTAACTATCGTACTTTATTTCCCAAAATATTCACTTTATCAAATAAATTACCTGGAAACCTTAATGTGTTTTTAAAAGAACTGTCGAAATATGTGCCGCACGTAGATTTTCAGTTTCTGTTACGAGTATGGGGCGCCCCTTTATATATTTATTTATGTTATTTGTTATTTACTACCAAAGTAAGAAGCGGCACAGTATATAATATATATAGCTATAATAATATACATAGTGTCCCAAAAATTGACGTCAAGCCGGAAATGGGTCGATTCAACACCCATGTATGCTCGGCGATTTTAAGAACTTAGAATGTTTTTAAGCTACTTAGCAATTTTTTTTATGATACTTTTTGTGTAGTCTTAGAAAGTTACTATCTCCATATTAAGTGAACCCCTTTTCATCTAGTATGGGAAAACCAACATTGTGAAATTACAGAAAAAGTTGTGGATTTTTGGGACACCCTGTATACATATTATAATTATACTGTGGTAGCGGCTTATACTAGTACTCCTTATTTTATCAATACATCGTGTAATTTTCGAGTAAAATGTCTGTGACATACGGATGGACGGACAGAGGAACACGATGAAACGGTTCCATTTTTGTCACTTTGGCTACGGAACCCTAAAATGTGGACATTTTCCGTATTTAACCATATTTTGTAAAAATAGGAATCATTTCACCACGACTGACACAAATTACACAAAAACCGAGCCCTGTAAAAATACGTCTATTTTCTCCACACATATTTTAAACCCTTTTTGAAACGTGATGAATGAGGTCCTCCGCCATTCGCGACTAATTACCGTTGACAGGTTGACAGTTTGACGTCACTTCCGGTGGCTGCTGTTCTTGTCACGGCGGGCTCTCGTTTCGAAACTTCCTATAACACTTTCGGGGCCAGTGACGCGCCGGCGTGTCAGAATTGCTTTCACTCTTAGCTGGTAGGATCTCGTACAAGGTCCGTTCGGACCACTGATGATTCGCTATCCTGCTACCAAAACGCCTGTCTTCGGACTATTGTGTTGATGAATTAAATAACTGGCATATTTGGAACATACCAGTTCCGAGTTGAACCTTTTGCCTTCAAACCAGGGACCCGCCAACCCCTTCACCGATAAAAGCCTTTGAAATACTAACCTCTCAATTGAATACCCACTAAAATAATGACCTCTTGCAAAGAAACATATGACTAAGCTATTTGTTTAAATAACCATTCACTATAAGGGAAACCTTAACAGGTAAAGCACAGATAACCCTTATAAATAGCGTTTTAAAAAGCATATCGAACGGCTTTTCTAAGTAAAACCCTTATAAAACCCATTCGAAACACCCTGAATGGCGGCCGGCCGGTCCCCTCTTCAAACTGTAAAAAACTGACCTACCTAGTTAATTTCACACAAATTGACCTAGTTCCAAACTAAACTCTAGGCTTTTACTATGGGTGCTAGACAACGATAATCATACTTGCATAGAGGAATACATACTTAAATACATAGAAAACATCCAAGAGTCGGGAACAAATACTCGCGCTCATCACACAAATATTGGTCGATACCGGGAATCAAAACCTTAACTATCTTGTATAATTATTACATATTAAATTCAACCCTGTAGATTTTATCGATGAAGCTATTTATCGATTGAAATTTTACCCGTGCAAAGCACGTGCGGGTCGCTAGTTATAATTAACCAGACTAAACTAGATTCTAATTAATGTATTAATTGTAACTTTTTAGTTAGAAAGCTACCGGGTAACGGTGAAAGCCGGTGTTTAGTTAAGCGGCGGCTAAACTAGGTTTAGTGCCGCGGCTAATGGACGGTTAACAGCGAGATTGAGACATTAAGGAGTGATCGCTGCAGATTAAAAAATATACAGGTGAATGAACCTTCGGATATGTTACACTGTGGGAGATAGAAGATAGCGATACTCCTTATTACCCGACTGCGGTGAAGCCCAAAAGGAGGGTTATGTGTTTGATCTGTATGTATGCATGTGCGTTTCTACAGTGTTCGGCAGAGGGTTGTCCAAACTTCAGGGATTTACTCTGTTGGTCATACTCATCAACTTTTATTATGGGACCAACATCAAAATCGCGGAAAAAAACAGCTGTTCCATACAAACTTTGAGAGCTAAACAGCCGAAATGTATGGAAGAGCTGTTTTGTTCGCGAAGTCGTCGCTGAAGTTTGGACAACCCTCTGCCGAACACTCTGTATGTCCGCTCGTAACTATTCAACGGCTCAACCGTTTTTGAGAAATGATACTTCATTAGATTACACACAATTCTTTTTAAAAATGGCGTATTATATGAGCCTTAACTGCGGGGATATTTTTTTTTTGTTCCAAGACCCTTGAGTATATAAAATATATATAATGTTTATGGTTGAAAACAATTTGGAGTGACAAATCATAGAAAATGTTTCCTACACTTAGTTAATGGTGGTAGATAAAGTACTAAATGTTAAGATTAATTACAACTGAAAAGTGTGAAATAAACTGGAGCTTGTTTTTCGCTTTTCCCTTGATGGGTCATACACACAGTTAAAAACAAAAGTTGTCTTTCCTGTGGTCAATAGTTAACAGCTTGTGTGCATACGAGTATATGTGATGATTTTATATGATAAGTCTAAAGCAGTCCTGACGCCGTTTATGCGGGAATGGGCTTAGCCAGAAAATTAGGCCTCAAAAACGTTAACTACCGTTATTTCAGCAGGAAAGACGGTAACCTAAATCTGTGTTTTTTTACTGGAGCATAAACACAGATTGGTACTCTGTCATTTCACGCACAAACGTTTTTCAAACCGATTCATTTTAGAAACATATCATTTGACAAACCGCTTTTTTCTAAAACTGTCATTATATTTGATCAGATTCGCGAGGTACTGAATAAGGGCCAAATCAAAAGCACCCGAAACCGACGTACGTGCATGAAGAGATTGATGAACCTGGCGTTCCATAGTCTCTGCCTATCCCATTGGGAGACAGGCGTGAAGATATGTATGTATGTATGTATGTCATTATATTTTTTCAGGACCATCGTGTACAGTCAAGGGCATACATACTGGGTGTTGCCTATAATACTAACTGTTATGCTGTGAAATTAAATTTAATAATAAATAAATAAATAATAGGAGCAATAAATTGAGGGATCGTTTCTACTGTATAAACGTAGCAACATTTGTTCTACAATTTTTACAAAATATGTAATTTATTATTTGTGATTTTTTCGAAAACTAAGTAGCATTTTCAATGTACTCCATCCAATAGTCTAGTTGACATCTACTGTCAGCCTACAAACCTCGTAGTTTTCGCAATACATTGCTGGCTTGGAAAATCTAAATTCATTCATATTTATTTTCAAAAGTTGGAGAATAAATGTTGTTACGTTTGTGGTGTGGAAACGATCCCTAAATTTATTGCTCCTATTACAGGCAACACCCGGTATAAAATACTAGAAGACGCCCGCGAATTCGTATGCGTAGAATTAGTTTTCCTCTACGTGTATGTAGACGACACTATTAAATCACAATTTGATAGTGTCGTGTATATTATGTCAAAGACCTCGTTTATCGCTATTCCTTCGGGAACTGTTAAATTTTCCAGGACAAAAGTATCATATGTCCTTTCCCGGGACCTTAGTTATCTGCATATCTAATTTCATCTAAATCGGTTTATTAGTTCCTGCGATTAGCGCGTTCAAGCAAACAAAGAAACAAACTCTTCAGCTTTATATATTAGTATATAGACAGATACGTTCCCAAGACGTCAAAAATATCTATACATCTTTATGCCTCTATCAATAAGGTCAATGTATACATACATTAGCGACCCGCCAGCGGCTTCGCCCGCTGCTATTTTTTTCTTTCATGTCACTTAGGGGTATAAAAAATAGATGTTGGCCGATTTTCAGACTTACCCGATATGCACACAAAATTTCATAAGAATCGGTCGAGCCGTTTCGGAGGAGTATGGGAACGAACATTGGGACACGAGAATTTTATATATTAGATTTGACGCGATGGCTGCATAGATGTTAAATGCCCTTGACTGTACAACCACTGTAGAACCCAATGAATAGGTTAGGTTAGGTTAGTATTTTATAAAAATCCTGAAACAATTACAGTTTCGGAAAAGAAAGCCGTTTGGCAAACGATGTTTGTGAAATGAATCAGTTAGTGAAACGTTTTTTGATAAATTGTTAATTAACTGACAGATTCGATGTACATTGGAAAAACTATATTGCTATACATGTTATCGTTAATAATCCTTCAAAATTTTACGAAATTATCAACAAGTTTAAAGTTGTTGGTATTCGGTAGCTCTGCCTACCCCACTCTGGGAATGAAATCGTGACGTTATGTATGTATGTTATGGTATTGTTTTTAACTCAGTCGCCATTACTGTCAAGTAAATAAGAGCTATCGTAACGTTGACAATACGATAAAGTCGAAAGCAATTAGCTTTATCGAGTAAAACAGAGCTTCAGGTCATCAAAACATTTCCCTCCTTCTTCGCGAGTCGGGTAAAAATACACCTCTATATACGGATGTCCCACAATCCTGAACCACTTGACAGTTACAGACAGTACCATCAGCACCATATTCGGATGTACCGTTGCTGTCTCAAGCCCCAACTATAAATACACCCTTTTTCACCCTTACCACCTTCTAATAAAGTCACAGTTCTCTCAAAACAAGCGCAAAAAGATTGCAATTAGTATCCAGAATCGATAGACCTGTTATTGGTTTAGTTGGTATAGGGATTGAGGGGTTTTGATACGCTAGTCTGCGTTGATCAAGATGGATGCCCTGTCAGTGTCAGGGATGTTAACGGCTAGTTTTGCGCGTTGGCTTCTAACCGGGAATCGCTTGTTAAGGAAAGTGTAATTGTACGTTACTTATATCCTTCTAACGCATTCAATACCAGGATATATATTTTGTACGAAAAGGGAGTCATATCCTGAAGAATTTAAGACTATAGGTTAATCATCACAACAAATTATTTAGAAGAAAATTAACGCATAGGTGCTTTGTAGGTATTACTTATTAAAATATAACACTCTGTATTACCGCAATTCCCTTTGCAGAAGTTGTTTATTGCTATTAACTCGGGAACTGTCTGATTTTCTGGGATAAAAAGTACCATATGCGGTACACAGGTAGTTTATGCCCCGTGCTATAAACTACCTGTGTACCAAATTTCACAGCGATCGGTTTAGGCATTGCAAACCAAAGACAAAAACAAACAAATATTACGCGTTTTTTTATAAGTGTACGTCGTTAAGGACAAAAATTAAGAAAATATAAATTTCGTTACGAAAATTAGCCGTGCATTTATAAAAGTTAATTTTCGTGACGAAATGGAAAAGTTATAGTTTCTTAATTTTTGTTCTTAAAGATGTATTTTTTTTTGCAAACCGCCTATTTTCGCTTTTTTAAAACGAGTATTAAGTGGTACGTATAAATCTTACCACTTTAAATGTGATTTTTTTTAACGCATTATTAATAAGACAATCATATCATTTGTTATGATGAATCCCTATCTAAGCCGTAAATCTTAAAACCACATTCGTGTCAACGCATTATAAAACGGTAAAAAAAACCCGAGATATTATTTTAGGGGTCAAAAGTCTTAAGAACTTGAACCAATGCGTTAGGAAACGCAGCAGCAATCGCCTTATGAGTTGAGAAAGAAAAGTTTCTTTCAAAAAATCATTTCTAAGACAAGCTTTTGTTTCTGTCTGTATTTTTTTTGCCGTCGTCATCTGTTTATCAAAACCTATCTAAGTATAACGACTTACCGAGTCCATACTCGATGGGTTTACTATAGGTACAGCTGAGATCCTGTCGCCATCTTCCGACTCCATCATCAGATCAGGTCTTAGACACCATCATATTGCATCGTCATCGGTTTTACATATATATTCCAAATTTCAACCCATTCCGACCAGAGAAACTACTCTCGCGGTCAAAAAATACGGGTCAGAAAGCGTTTTTCATACTACAGAGGCTATTTCGAAGCCTTGGTTCCTCGCCAGGGGATGCTTTTAGTGAAATCTGATGATGATTATCCTGAGCATCGATACAGTACTTCCAGAGTTCCTAGGATACTCAAATGATTGAATCTGTGGTTAACGCCAAAATTGTAAAAGTTCAGAAAACCATCTAAAATGGCAAACAAAATGTAAGAAAATCCAAACGCTGACCCAAACTCTCGCTGTGGTGTTAACTGATTGTGCGATCAGTTAGGTATCTTAACAACTTTTGGCCTCCTCTAATGAACCTCGGAGTATCCACCTTTAAGCCTCTCTCAAAACAACCCCTGGCCTGGAACCAAGGCTTCGAAATAGCCTCATTTGTATGAAAAACGCACTCTGACCCGTATTATTTGACCGCGGGTGTAGTTCAAAATCGACTTGAACAAAACATACTTCCAACGTGTTCGGAACCCTCCGTGCACGCTCGGTTCGCGATCGGCCGATTTCTAATAATGTTTTATTTTGTACGTATGTCTTAGGTTATTTATAGTCCCGTGGATGCGTGGGTCTGGGATATATTAATAGTTTGGACAACATATAGCACCATTAGCATAATATGTTAGGTTTACTGACACACTTTAGACTCGACTTTAGTATATTATTTTATTTTACAAACATACATACGTTACTCGTATTTGGTTTTTGCAAAAAAAAAATTATAAATACTAATATGAAATTCCTATAAAGCTTTATTTTAAATTGTTATGATAATATTAAAAAAAAACTGGTCAGTATTAAGGTCTGTCATTGTGACATTATTTGAATTGGACTGATAAAGACAACGCATGCCTTAGCTAATCCATGGTTACTCCACGTTTAGGGAATAACTGTTTAATATGTCCAAATTATTATTAGTTGAAAATAAAAGTGCATTTTTTTAAAACTGGATTGTTCTATAGTTTGTACATCTGATTAAAAAACGTTAAAGAATTCAGAAAAATGCATTTATAGCTTATGGAATTTCTGATAAATAAAACAGTTGAGAATCAAACACAGGCGCTGCGCAGGCGCCCGAGCGAGATGCGCGGCGCGCGCGCACGTGGGCCGGCGCAGTGTGGCGCCGCGATTATCGATAGCACGCTCGATCATTATCGAGCTGTTCCCATTTGAGATCATCTGCGATGCTTACTAATATTTAGATTTGAAGCTCTAGCGGCCGTAGTAATGAACTTTTATTGTTTGAGATACCCGTCTCAAGATACGTAAAATTAAACGTCAACCCATTACTATTGCTATCATAACCAAGTTATCGTTATTGAATGTAGGTTTGACGTAAGCTCGCGAAGGTCACATCAATATCAATATGTCAATTCAATATTTTGAAAGCCTTCGAAAATCGTTTTGGTTAGCGCTACGTGTCTTGTCTAGGGCCTAATATCACTTTATTTATAAACCTAAGTACCTACCGTATTATGAAACTGATCTTGACTAAGATACCCTTGCCAAGACAAGTCAATGTAACCGTCAACCTAAGGACTATCATTTTGAGGCGTGTTGAGATTGGCATCTCAGCCAAGTTTGGTTTATTGAGACGACCCTAAAGATGCTTCTCCACCCGGCGAGGCGAGTGAAATGGAGATAGCTAATACCCTGGATTAACACAAAGGCTACTTTTCATCCCGGACAATGAAAAAGTTAGTAATTAGTAATTAAGTTTATTTATCATGAAGGTATAACAAAAACACTGTAACTATGATAGCCACACTAGGCGCAGCCTGTATCGTGGGTACCAATTATTTGAGTTCAATTAAACACAATGATTGCCTTGCCCATAAACTATTACAAAAAAATAACAGGAAAAAAAAAACATGAAAAAGATACATTAATAATTTAAATATGTGTGTGTACTGTGTGTGCGCATGTGCGCGTGTACGTATGCAGCTGAGTTGTTAAATGTATGTTTTCAAGAGGTTTTCCGTCATTTCTTAAGACCACGAAAGCAAAGTTTTACGAAGAACTATTTTAGATTCAGTCGTTAGTTGCTGAGGGAATAACGATAATCGAAATCTACGCGGAAGAAGTCACGGGAAGAAGCTAGTCATATTTAAATTGAACCACTGCTTTCGGTTATCAACTTGTCACCGGTTGCCGGCGGTGGTCCGGCCCGTGGGCGACTCGAGTTACTTTTATCGACTGTCGATAAATTATAACTTGTGGGCGTATACAGTTAGTTTATGGTCGCCCGCGGTTCTACGTGCGCTGACTTAATTAATGTTTTTATTGACTAATTTGTCTCGTGTGAGTATTGTATAATTTTTAATTTAGTGCAGTTTTTTTCTACAGTTACGGTTTACTTTACTTAACAGATTGCTCTACGGTTAATGTACATGGCGAAACTTACTTACTAAACTAAAATAATCTTAATATTTATATTACTTATATCCCAGATTTAACAATTTTGCCTTATATATCGTATAGTTGACTAAAAATACATCCATGCAACAGACTATTTGGGTCATACACAGATTTAGGTTACCGTGTTTCCTGTGGACACACCGAAAGTTAACGTTTTTAAGGCCTAATTTTCTGGCTAAGCCTAGAGCTTTAGACCTATCAAATAAAAACATAACTTATATGCACACAAGCTCTTAACTATTGACTACAGGAGACAACTTTTGTTTTTAAGTGTGTGTATGACCTATTTATTTTATTTTATAAAATAACGTATTTTACTATCGTAATTAACAATAGTTTCCGTTGTTTAAATTATTTTTCATCCATAATCTCCTCTTAGAAAAGTTGTACTAACTGGGAACGTCGCATTATTTTCGTCTTCGTATAATCGTGTGTTAACACACACTAATTAATACTGTCGGAGTATACATCGCTGTCCCTTTCACGGATTGGAAATTGACAAGTTTTGGCGACCAAGTTTTTATTTCTTTTTGCCGCTTTTCCAACAACTAGACGCACTTAGATTTTGTAAGGTAGCTCTACCTAATCTAACCTTACCGTTTGTATAGACGAGGCAACGTGATATACATCGTTTATAGGCCTGCAATTTGTTTTCATCTGTTCAGTTAATTAAACCATACAACTAAATGACATCAATAAGTTTCCAATATAACCGCTGATTGGAACAATTATCTTGAGCTCTATCTTATTTACTCTGGTGCCTATGGCTTTGTTGGAACTGTTGGAAGACAACTATGATATGTATCTCTCATTTATTTAGACAAAGTTGTATTTTGAAGAAAGTGCAATAATTGAGACATCAACATAAGGGAATGAAAGGGAAATGTAAAAGAAAAATTTTAAAAATATGTGGAGGGCTATATTTGGAGGAGGAGACCTACGATTAAGAAAAGATGGATGGAATATGTGTGAAGAGCGATATGAAAAACAAGGGAGTGAAGCTAAGATGAAGGCTGATAGGGATGTTTGGAAGAAAGAGACTCCGACCACGAGTGATTGGGATAAGTACAACATGATGATGATTATAAGGACTTTGTCCGCAACGCCGAATTATAATCTGTAGAATCCATTTAGCCCACCATTCCTCCAGCATCAACAGTCATGGCAACAAGTTTTTTTTTGAGAATTTATTTTGCTATATTTAACTTATGTTCAAGTTCCGTTCGGATCGCTACCACCATATTATCCATTAACCTACCGCCAAGCAGCAGTGTTCGCATTGTTGTATTCCGTGTGGGGATAATACAACCGGTGAAATTACTAGCATAGAGGCACCATCTTAGTCCTCAGAGTTGGCAACGCATTTGAGGTCTTGGGATTGCAGTCTTGAGAATACAAACGTCTATGGTCTCGGATTCCACTTACCATCAGCTGGCCTGAGTGCTTGTGTACCTTCTTCTTGCTATAGAAAAAAAAAGTATAATTGGTCGATAGCCCGCATGCTTTTCGAGATACATTGCATCGCTACAATAGCTCCTGGGTAAATAATGTTATAACAACTCTTCAATGGATGAACCTTAATTCATAACAATCACAATCTCGTAAGAGGCAACGACATTTTTAGTTCACGGTCACTCCTTTTGTGTTTTTTTTGTTAACTCCTGAATAACCTTATATACCGGTATAAAGGGCCTATGTTAGTGTATATAAGGGCAGTTGTAATTAAAACCAGTCCGAGTTAAAATTTCACTGTCACGGTGCAACACCCGTGTGGGCCAAACCGGTGGCGCAAGTTGCGACACCATTGTTTGTGCGCCGAGCTGCGCTTGCGCGGCTGTGGTACTGTCTAAACGCCAGTACGACTCGACAACGCGTTACTGTAATGTGGGCCAAAATAAATTGCATTCGACAAACGTTAGCGATTATGTTTCGATAGAAAAATGTATGGATTCTTCGTAAGTCACCGAGATAGTACCGCGTGACTATCTCGGAGGCTTACGTCAATTACATACATTTGTCTATCAAAACATATTCGCTAACGATTGTCGAATGCAACTTGCATGTATGGAATTGACGTAAGCCACCGATAATGCGTGACTATCTCGGAGGCTTACGTCAATGCCATACATTTGTCCATCAAAACATAATCGCTAACGATTGTCGAATGCAACTTGCATGTATGGAATTGACGTAAGCCACCGATAATGCGTGACTATCTCGGAGGCTTTCGTCAATTCCATACATTTGTCTATCAAAACATAATCGCTTACGATTGTCGAATGCAACTTGTTTGACAAGACAACGGAATATTCGACTTTTGATCACAAATTCATACATGAACTGTTTATTAAGCGTCACCCTCCATTTGGCTTTGCGTTATTGGGACGGCTTTACAAGATGATTTTTAACATACTGATTTAGAACTTTACCTCACAAGCGAAGAATTTGCATCTAAGAAATAAAATGCATACATACATACATAACATCACGCCTTCATTCCTAGAGTGGGGTAGGCAGAGCAAAAGAAATACTAACAACTCTAAAAAGACTTGTTGATAATTCTGTAACCACATTTTGCACAAGTAGGCTAAGATGTTTACCAGTGTATTAGTGACAGGTTGCAAGCCCATCGCCTAACAGTACAAGCCTTTACAAGCCTCTACAAGCCTCTACAAGCCTTTATTCCCTTAGTCGCCTCTTACGACATCCACGGGAAGACATGGAGTGGCGCTACCCTAACCCGGAAACTACACGGCACGGGAAATGATAGCTATTAGCTTCAAAAATGAAACTTACCCAGGTTTATTGCAAATAGCAATTAACGCGTCAAATTCAATAGCATCCCAAACAAAACACGATCGCGGAGAAAAGCGACTATAATAAAACACTACTTGGAAAATAAGACGAAACAAATTAATTATGATAGTGGGAACAGGCACGCGATAAATTGCTTTAAGTAAAAAAAAGGTATCAAGATTTTGCTCAGCCGAGGTTAAATGCGGTTTGGTCAATAGCTGCAAGAAATTTATGCTTTTTAGGTAGAGTTCTAACTATCGCTTTCGAGTATGCTTCCACGAAACAAGTAGATCCAAAGAGTATTTTTCTAAGTACGCAGTTTGTTGAGTATTTCAGAGTCTTTAAGAATTTAGAGTTAGGACGTCCAAGCAAAAACCTATTCCAGTAAATAAGTCTTACCTCTACAAACGAGCCCACAGACATTAGCCAGAAGTACAAGTGACTCAAAAAAATATACGAGTCATACAAATCCCTAAGAATAGGTAAGGTCTGGTGATGTTACGCGTAATACATTTTCCTTTGTTCTATTCTAATATATTATTGCTTTTAACTTAGCCGCCACATCTGTAAGGTAAATAAGACTTATTTAGACGACACGCTAGCCTAGTTGATAGTGACCCTGCCTTCGGAGCTAGGGGTCCTGGGTTCAAATCCTGGTAAGGGCAAATATTTGTGTGATGAGTACGAGTATTTGTACCTGAATCTTGGATGTTTTCTATGTATTTAAGTATATATTTCTCTATGTAAGTAAATTTATCGTTGTCTAGTACCCATAGTACAAGCCTAGAGCTTAGTTTGGGACTAGTTCAATTTGTGTGACATTGTCCTGTGATTTCTTATTATTACTATTATCATAATTGACAAATCGAGAACAAAGCAATATAGTTTTACCGACTAAATTAGACTATGACCTATTTTTGTGTGCTTTTTCTGTCATATTTTTTTATTAAGGAACTTGCCAACTTTACAACAAACTCTACTCGCCTCGTAACTCGCCCCAGTACTTGACCGTTCCCAACACAGCTCGTATAGTTGTCGTCCGTGTAAATATATCCTCCCACGGTCTAACAACATCATCGTCTCGTACGATTATATGTTGATATCATTTTAGATAACACTGACTTCCGCCTGAATCAGATATGTAGGTAAGATATATTTGTATTAAATGCACATTACTTGAACGCGGTGGGTAAGCAATTTTATGTTGAAATGCGTACCGTCGCGACCCGTAACTTCGCCTGTGCTACCCAACTTCGCCTAATTTTGTATAAGTTGAAATTCCCAGAATATTTGAAGGACAAGCTACTAAACTAAACTACTAAATAGTAAGTATTTTTCATTTATGGCAATATTTTGCGAATAATTTGTGGCTAACTTCACATTGTTGGTCACCAGTGCATTTTTTCCGCCGGATGAATTGACACGTTTTTTGGTTTTGTGTTTAACTTCAGTTGGTGGCGATACTACAGAGCAGGTAATGCTAAGCTTTTTATTTGATTATAACCTACAACTAATATCCTATCATATGACATTGTTGTTTTATATCTAAGTTACGTTTAGAAGCTATAAATGAAAAAAACGTTGCTGAGGGTACAGTATCAGCCATCTTGTTGCCAAACTTCGCCTACCCCTAGGGTTGTCAATTCTGTTGTGGGTGAATTTCAAATATATTATACGTACCTAGTTAAGAACTTAATTGAGACGTTAACTTTCTTCCATTGTGTAACGGAAATTTGTTATACTATCATTTGGTTAATTATCGTGACACAAAGGATTAAATTACGGACTTTTTAATTGAGTCCATAACTACGTAAAATATTGTTGAAATTCACACTTGTAGTCATATTTATGTAAATTAGAGTGGAACCTACCTATGGAGTTTATGGTGATCAAATTGATTGTCAATAGGTAGGTACTGAAAATTACCTACCTACTGAAAATGCCAAAAATGAACGAATTAGCAAAGACACGGAAAAAAAGGTCATACACTACCGAGCATTCGAAAGAATTAATGGAACTGGCACTGGAAGCCTTACAAAAGAAGACTTTGTCTTCGTATGAAGCGGAAAAAGTCTTTGGCATTCCACGTCGAACCTTACTGGACAAGTTACACAATAAACACCCTAAGAATCCAGGATGTCCAACAAAGTTTACCGATGAGGAGGAAGCTAATATTATAAAAGTGCTAATTGCAGCTGCCGATTATGGCAGTCCTTTGACTCTTCTAGATTTGCGAATTGTCGTACATAGGTAAAGTCTCCAAAATATTTTAAAACTATATGTTTATTGATAATTAAACATCCACTACATTGTTTCTTACTAATTTTATTATTATTAAATTTTCAGATATTTGGACGCTAATGGAAGACTTTCAATTTTTGATAATAAATTACCCGGCAAGAAGGGGGCATACGCTTTTATTAAAAGAAATAAATCTAGATTAACCTACAGAGTAGTCCAAAACATAAAAAGGGCCCGAGCAGAAAAAAACCCCGTTGAAATTAAACAATACTTCGAAAATTTGAAGTCGTCTCTCGAAGGCGTCGCTAGTGAGAATATAATAAATTACGACGAGACAAACCTAACAGATAATCCTGGAGCCCAAAAATGTTTGTTCCGAAGGGGCGTTAAGTATCCCGAAAGGGTGTTAAATGTTACGAAGGGGGCTATATCTATTATGTTCGCCATAACTGCAGGAGGAGAATGTCTTCCTCCATATGTTGTATATAAGGCGGAACATTTATATGAACAATGGACACTTAATGGACCTAAAGGAACCAGATTCAACCGTTCAAAATCGGGATGGTTCGATAGTTTTCTATTCGAGGATTGGTTCAAGACTGTTATTTTACCATGGGCTAAAAACAAAACTGGTACGAAAGTTTTGATTGGAGATAACTTAGCGTCCCACATTAATTACGAAATTGTGACATATTGCGAGAAAAATGATATACGTTTTGTATTTCTACCCCCCAATTCGTCACATTTGACTCAGCCCCTGGATGTATGCTATTTTGGCCCATTAAAAAAAATATGGAGAGAAATTCTATTAAACTATAAGATAAAAAACCCGAGAGAGGCAACGATTCACAAGGGACATTTTCCGGATCTACTAAAAAAATTAATGGAGGAACTTAACGAAAAAACACATAACATAATGAGTGGATTTAAAAGCACTGGCATTGCACCATTCAATCCTGATAAAGTATTAAGTAAACTACCAGGTTCAGACCAGCCAACAATGCCATATACTATCGACAATTCACTATTAGACTGGCTGAAGGAGACACGCACTGCAGATCCCAATAAAAAAATACGAAATAAAAAATTAAATGTCTTGCCGGGCAAATCCGTCTCAACAGACGATTTCAAAAACTCGGCAACTCACCCAACCAAAAAAACAAAAAGAGTGAAAAAAAATAAAAGGCAAAAGGAAAGTAATCCTACAACTTTGAAGTCATCGCTGAGCCTTAATAATCCTGATAGTCTCAAAAAGTTGTGTATCACGTTTGTCAATGCTCACTTGACTCAATTAGTGCAAAGAGCTGAGGTTTCACAAGAACTAAAGGTTTCTTATCTGGGTGAAGTTTCAATTAATGACAAAGCAAATATACCATTCATTGGTGAACTACCAGAATGTCTACAAACTAACAAAAGCAAAATCAATATTACCTCTAACATCACTATCCCAGCAGCACCATCTTGGAAAATTCAGCAGACGCAAAAAAAGATCAGTTTTACAATGAAAGGGGCTAAAATCACGCGGTCAGCATTACACATGAAACTAGCCACAGTAAAAAAAGAAACTGTTAAACAAAGAAAAGTTCTAAAAGAAATTGAACCAGAGATTAAAGAAGACCTTGAAGAAAAGCAACCAAATGATAAAACTAGGCAAAAAAGTAAAAACAAAAAAGAAACTACTAAAGCAAAAAAAGTGACGCAAAAGCACAAATCTATGAAACACAGCAAGAAAAGATCTAGTAGTGAATCTAGCTTTACACATTCTGACACTGAAATCTATACTGCTGATACGGACGAATCAGAATACGGAACAATGGAAGAGTATATCGCGGTATGTCTACAAGAAGAACAAGAAAATATTGAACAAACCATACCCTACGGATTTTCTGACATTGACTACTTCACAGAGAATGACAAATATAAGTTAGAAACAGACTCCTGGGTTTTGGCTAAATTTGCTTCAAAAAACTGTGTGAAGCATTTCGTAGGAAAAGTTATATCAATGAAAGACAACATTCCCGAGGTCAAATTTGTGAGAAAAGTGAAGGAATCGAAATTTAATAGAGGATCAGTGTTCACTTACCCAAGAGTTGATGACATTTGCACTATGAAGCATTTAGACGATGATATTATCTTGGTATTGCCTGAACCGACCATTTCTCGACGGGGTCAAATCATATTTAATATCGATTTGAGTAAATACAATGTACAATAATTACCTAATTAAACTAAAATTATTGTCCGTAACGTTATAAACAGGGTTCGGAGTTTTTATAACACGGTAAGACTTACACGGTTATTTTATCTGTAACTGACCTGATTAATATTGATTTTATGTTAAGGTAGGAAATCATGTAAGTCAATGCAATATTATGTAGCTCAGTTACTATTTTCTTGATAAATGTTTATCTACTCGATCTAGCTAGAAGCTAATCGATTGCTTAGGTGTGTACCCAATATTTGTTTTTGCCTATGATTACGGTTACGGTTTTTTTTGATAAAGGTTTACCTATCTACTCGATCTAGCTAGAATCTGATTGAATACATAGGTAGGTAGGTACCCAGTATTTGTTTTTGTCTAATATTGACCTAGTCTAGTCTGATTATGTTTAAAAAATGGTATTTTTTGGTGGTCACATACAAAGATTATACGTGATATTATAGTTTAGATTATTGCTCAATGATTGTGATAAATGTTCAGTTGAAGACTGATTTAATGTCTAAGTATTGATATTAATTTATACAATATTGTATAACAAATATTGTAGCTCAGTTACTGTTTTTTTGATAAATGTTTATCTACTCGATGTAGCTCGAAGCTAATCGATTACTTAGTTGTGTACCCATTATTTGTTTTTGTCTATGATTAAGGTTTTTGATGATGATTGACCTAGTTGAGTCTGATTTAATGTCTAATTAAGACTGATTTTAATGTTTAAGTAATCATGCAAGTTAATACAATATTGTACGTCAAATGTTGTAGCCCAGTTACTGTTTATTTTTGATAAAGGTTTACCAATCTACTCGATCTAGCTCGAATCTGATTGATTACTTAGGTAGGTACCCAGTATATGTTTTTGTCTAATATTGACCTAGTTGAGTCTGATTTAATGTTTAAAAAATAGTATTTATTGGTGTTCACAGTCACATACAAAGATTGTACGTGAAATATTATTGCTCAATGATTGTGATAAATTTTTAGTAGAAGACTGATTTAATGTCTAAGTATTGATGTAACTTAGTACAATATTGTTTGTCAAATACTGTAGCTCAGTTTTTTTTGATAAATGTTTATCTACTCAATCTAGCTCGAAGCTAATTGATTACTTAGGTAAGAGTAGGTACCCAATATTTGTTTGTCTGTGATTGACCTAGTTGAGTCTGATTTAACACGTTCACAGTCCCCATACAAAATATACCAATAAATGTACTCCTAGAGTCCCCCCATAAAGATGTTTAAATGTCCCTCTCAAGTCCCGCAAATTAATTTATATTGTGGAGGTAATTTGCCGTGCTCCATGTATGGGGCACTGGACTGTGAACGTGTTAATGTCTAAAAATAAGAACTGAAGGTTTTTGATAAATGTTTATCTCAACTATTTAGCTAAAAGGTACTAATTACCTAGGTAACGTAAGGTTAACGTAAGTGAATTTAAGGTTAAACGTCAAATTTAATATTGTTGCTCAGTCTATTTTTTTATAAAAATGTTTATCTCTATTATTAAATGAGAAGCTAATGATTACCAAAGAGGTATTTTTTTTTATGTAAGTAAGCGAAATGAGTGAAGCCTAAATATTTTGTTACGTTTTTTGTTCGAAACTTATTATTTACTTTTTAATATTAAATAATACCTACAACAATTTACGGATCTTTTACTGTACTTAAACCATTAACTCCCTTTATTTCGAAGTCAAGTAAGTTAACATGATTTTTGGCAACCCTATCAGCATTATAGCAAATGTATGGAACCAACTTCAGACTGCTTCAAACTGTTACCTAACTTCGCCTACCGCATGTTTTTTTAAAATGTAACCTATTTTCCTAAATGTAAGATTCATATTCCTCTGTTATTCTAAATTGATTAGACTAGATGTAGGTATGCCAAACAAATGTAAATGTTTGAAGCTTCGGCATAGTGTAGGCGAAGTTAGGAAACAATTCCCTAACTTCGCCTACTACTTTAAAGGCAATTTTAAGACAGTTAAGCTATGAAATTTAAAGCGTTAATTGCCTGTAACGATAGCCTAAGATATGTAAAATATTTTTTTAATCATGAAGATTCAAAATAACTTGAAACCTGGATGATTTTTTGCAAAAGGTGTCAAAACCCAGGCGAAGTAAGGGGTCTCGACGGTAATGTCGTAAATAATGAGAATCGAAATTGTTGTTACTCTCTTGTGCTTCTAAGGTGTTGTTATCTAGATTTTAATGGGAAAGATAAAATAAATCAATGCTTGAGTTCTATATACCTTATCTATATGCGTTTAAAATCTCTATTCTTGTCGTAAAATAGGAAAATACATATTAGATAAACATTTATATTTTTAAACATCGTAATTGAACGAACGAAACGAAATGAACTTGTACAATACTGAGTAGAATTCACGAAATAATCTTTTTTTTAAAGTGGCTCCTGGTGTCTCCACCACTTTTAACACCAATAGGTACCAGAATTTTTGAAATACCGGCTCTATTTACATCAGATTCGAAATATTGGGTGAGAATTATGAACGATACCTTAACTTGAGTGTTAAGTTTGGGATTTATATGATAATTGCTTTAGTCCGCGACTCCGTCCGCGTAGAACTCGTTTATCGCAGTTCCCTCGAAAGCTGTCAGATATTTCGTCTCCAGGTTATAAACTATCTCTGTCCTTAACTTTACGTTTATTGGTTTAGACGATGAACTGTAAAGAGGGAACACATGCACTTTCGCATTTATAATACAACATTAGTAAGGATTGAGAATCTGGTATATTGAGAAGATCAGCCAACCATTAAAAGGCAAAGAGTAATTAATGTTCTCTTCTGTGTTCTTTTTAAGATAATCAGCAGGACTTAACATTAAAGCGATCAAGTAAAGTTTGAGTGGTGGTAGGACCCTGTGCAGGGTCCGTCCAGATCGCTACCACCATCTTATCCATTAACCACCCGCCAAGCAACAGTGTTCGCATTGTTGTGTTCCGGTGTGGGGATAAGACAGCCGGTGAAAGTACTAGCATAGAGGCATTCCATTTTAGTCCTCAGGGTTGGCAACGCATTTGAGGTCTTAGGATTATAGTCTTGAGAACTCTAATGTCTATGGGTCTCAGATTCCACTTACCATCAGGTGGCCTGAGTGCTTGTGTGCCTTTTCATTAACGTAAAAAAAATTGGTAGTCAGAGTAAATTGGCAGCTGTAATCTAAATAAGGAATCGGCTACTGATAGCGTTATCAGCGGCTTTCTCCAATGACCTACATTCTGATATTTGCGACCATATTTCTCGATTGGGTAGTTCAACATACTTGTATTCATTTCACGCATAACCAAACCGCTATGACTTAATTAACTTCGAAAGAAAACACTTTATACTAATGAAATTAGAAACATATAATATGAAGATGCGTACGCATGCGAAAAGAGAATTGATGCGTTCGCAACTTCATACAAAGTAGCTATTTTCTATAGACAAAATGCGAATCGGTGCCGATAGATGTGATTACACCCTAAAGCCAATTTGAAAGGAATACTCAGTGTAGCTGCCACAACACAGATTGCTAAAAGAGGTGAAATTGAATTATGAGATTTTACCAAAATTTAAATTATACATACATAACATCTCGCCTTCATTCCCAGAGTGGGGTAGGTAGAGCTAGAGAAATACATACCAACAATTCTAAAAAGATTTGTTTATAATTATAATGTTGTAACCATTTTGCACAATCAGGCAAAAAAGTTTACTAGTTACCTTGTTGCTAAATTTTAATTATTTGCGTTAAATCATAATATTAATTAATGTTAATTCTAGTGACATTAATAATGTCTAAGGATCGAAAGTAAATAAATAATAAATATCAGGGGACAATGTCACACAAATTGACCTAGTCCCAAACTAAGCTCAGGGCTTTTACTATGGGTACTAGACAACGATAAAAATACATAAAACATCCAAGACTCGGGAACAAATATTCGAAATATTTGTTGTGTGTATGTTTATGCTTAATTCCTTTATTTCTTTTAAACTACTTTATGATTCGTTAACTGCGGCATCACAGAAAAGACCTAGCCTAGTGTCAGCCACCAACCATTTTAAAAACATTACCTTTTCCTATTTTGACGTCGGTTAAAAATGAATGGAATTTGGGAGGTACGGTCAAGTGCTTTAATTGTTATGCCACTAGGGAACCCTGTCATAATGATAGCGTTTATCATTAATTTAGCTTTCTTTCATGTGGTTTGACGCTGTCATTATGATAGGGTTCCATAGTGGCATAATAACTAAAGCGCTTATCTTCGTTTGCTGTTCCTATCTGTGTGACCTGTTCAACAACACCACCATGATTGTTAAAGCACGAGTCAAATGCCGATTGTCGTTTATCTATCTAGGACTGCCTGAATTGCTTTTAATTCGTAATAAACCCGACAAATCCTAAAGCAAACGTGGCAGGTGCCAGCCCGAGAGTTGTTATCCCACCGGTGACCCACTTACTCCACAATATCAATCGTAATACGAGTAAACTGGCTGTGGGTAGGCAAATACGGTCTTCCGGTCTTGTTTCTATTTTCTACTTAAATGGCGACTGTTCTAGAATTAGTTTGGAAACGGAAAAGGCGTTTGTTTAGGTCAAATTAAGAGGCCGTATACGAAATTTTGCCGATTTCGCCGATTTACCTGATTTTACAGACGTGATTTTACTGTTGAAATACTTTACTTCTACAAATTTTAATGCGCAACACGAAAGATAATTTCGACTTTAAACGAATGTATGAGCTACTTTTTTTGTTTTTATTATTTGATACTGATACATTGACCTGAAACCGGCGACTGTTTTGTGAATTTTGCTATCTTAGAATTTTAGAATATCGCATATTCACGAATCGTTTTGACGTCTAAAAGGTATGAAAAAAATTTCAATTTATTACTGTAAAATTTGTTTAAAAAACGCGTGAATTACCTTTTACCACCTTCATAAAATTTTTTTGTGTAATAAAATGATTAACTTGGTAAAATTTTACAGAAAATTGTTTTTGATTACGACTACTTAAAACTATCGTTCATAAAATTAAAACAACAGTAAAATCAATCAATTACTTAAAAAAAAAATACCAAAAATGAAAAAAATATAGCAATATATTATGTTTTAAAATAACCTAAATCTCGCATTATAATACTCGACAAATCTGAAAAAGCACCTCATTTATTTGTAAGTTATTTATTCGATTAGAACTGAAATGATATTTCATGATGCGCATTCAAACTTATAGAAAGGCAGTATTTTAACTGTAAAATCTCAAAAAGAAGCAAAACCACCAAAATTTCGTGTACGGCCTCTTAAGGGCTGTATTAAACTGATCTTCCGTTAGATGCCAGCCCCAACAGTCGAAAGTAAAAGTAAAAGTCTAGTCATAGAAGCTGTCATCCCTCCAAGAGTTAGTGGAGATAGTCACTATCTCGTTGGCTTACGTTAATTCCACACATTTTTCAATCGAAACAATCGCTGACGATTGTCGAATGCAACTTGTGTAGCCCCACTGATGAGTCTTGACGTCTCATTTGACGTGAGTTTATTGATATGGTTTTATGTCTGATTATACTTTTAAAGTGACGAACATTGGTCAACGCGGAATTTGTCTATCCCTTTGAAAACTTTGTATTTTTTTGGCAAATACCTAATATGAAATTATATTTTTCTTAGCCTACGAAAACAATACGTGGAAGTCTTTCTGCAGGTTAAAAAATATTTTGGTTCAAGGTAGTTTTATTCATGGCCCTGGTTTTTAATGTTCTTATTACTATTACTTATTTAAACTTTATTGCACGATACACAAAGTAGGTACAAATGGCGGAGTTAATCCTGTACCAGTCAACCAATGAGCCCAACAGAAACAATTTATAGTTGGTTCTGAGTAAGATATAATAAAAGTTATAGTTATTCACTGCTTGATCCCCCTTGCAAAAGCGACGGTTTTACATTACATACCTTGCGGCTGCGACTTTTGATTTTGTCTTCAGGGTGACCAACACATAGGTACCTGCTTAGGTAGAAAGAAACTTACATTTTATTTGTGAAGGACCTTGTCCAGTGTCCGTCAGGATCGCTACCCCAGGCAGCAAGGTTCGCATGGAAGTGTTCCAGTATAGGGATAAGAAAATCGGGGACATTACTAGCATAGAGGCATTCTATCTAAGTCCTCAGACTTGGCAATTTGCAGTCCTAGGATTGCAGTCTTAAGATTTTAGTCTTGCGATTGCAAATGTTATTGGTCTCAAATCACAATCACCACAATCAGGAGGTCAAGAGGGGGAGGAGGTGTTCGTTTGCCTTCACCATGCCACAAAAAAATGCAGATACGGTACACAACAAGTTCATTACTTAAAATTTAAAAAAAGTAAACGAATAAACAATTAATTAACATTGTTGAGGTGATGGCGAAGGAAATGATGTAGATCTTGAGTTTTAGCACGTAGTTTATTACTATAAGGTTGTAACAGATACTTTTTACAATGAAGAGAGCTGTTGCCCTTTTTTGATGCTCGTTAGTTGACAGCAAGCTTAGTATCGTAGGCGGAAGGCCTTGACGACGCCCGTGATTGGTCGAGATAGTGTTGCCACACTATCTGCTCGTAGGGACGCGGCGAAGTGTTAGTGCGGTTCCACGAACCGTAACATACTCCCCCCTCTTGAAAGGGTAGCTTTCAAGGGATTATCAAACGCCTTCTAGCGGTGCCAACTTGCACACCGCTCTCTTGATTATGCCGGTCTTCGTTTTTAGCTTGACGACCCTTACTTGTCCGTCCTGGCCAGGGTATAGACAGACTACTCTTCCCAATTTCCACTTCATTGGGGGTAATTGGTCGTCGATGATTAATACCAAGTCGTCTTTCTTCAATTTTCCTTGATTGGTCTTCCACTTCACTCGTTGTTGCAGGGTGCTTAAATAATCCTTTGTCCATCGTGACCAAAAGTGTTGTTGCAATCGCTGTATTTGTTGAAATCGGTTCACAGTGACCTTTTCGGCGACAGGAGACGGCAAGGAAGTCAACGAACGCCCAATAAGAAAGTGCCCGGGTGTCAAAGGATTTAAGTCTGAAGGAGCCGCCGATAGAGGCGTTAAAGGACGCGAATTCATGACTGCCTCTATCTGTGTGAAAAGTGTGGTTAATTCTTCAAAAGTTAAGCTTGTATTGCCTGCGATTCGTTTTAAATGATACTTAGCCGATTTAACGCTAGCTTCCCATATCCCACCGAAATTAGGTGCGTATGCTGGTGAAAAGTGAAAGACAATACCTTCATCGCATGCGGACTGTGTGATTTGTTGCCTACACGTTTTTAGCATTCTATTCAATTCATTTTTGGCACCTACAAAGTTTTTTCCATTGTCGCAATATATACTGTGTGGCTTGCCACGACGGGCGACAAACCTACGTAAAGACATGATGAAGCCGTTTGTGCTGAGGTCACTTACGACCTCAAGGTGTACGGCCTTTGTCGAAAAACAGACCAAGACGCACAAGTAACATTTGGATGTCTTGGCTCCACGGCCCTTTTTGTTGGCAATTAAGAAAGGTCCGGCAAAATCGGTACCGCATGTTTCAAAGGGTGGAGCCGGAGTGACGCGAGGAGTAGGCAAGTCTCCCATTATAGGCCTTACTAAATTAGCTTTAAAGCGTTGACATCTGATGCATTTGTTCACTGTACTTGTGGCCAAGGTTCTACCACCTGTAGCCCAGAAGCGTTCTCGCACCGTGTTTAAGAGTTGTTGAGGACCGCAGTGAAGCTGACGAAGATGTTCTGCTTCAAATATAAGTTTCGTTAATATATGTTTACTGTCGATTAATATAGGATGCCGTTGTTCATAGGGACAATGCGGCGCGTTGTCAATACGTCCTCCTACGCGAAGTATGCCTTGATCATCAAAAAATGGATTAAGATCGAGTATTTTAGATTTGCGGTGCAGAGTTTTATTAGTTTTAAGTGAAATTATGTCCTTTTCAAATGATTCTATTTGCGCAATCTTAGCTAACATGGTCAAACTATTCCTTAGTTCATTGACACCTAAATCACCATTCAATTTAGTATTATCCTTTTTGCAGTTATTTATGAAACGTAGAACGTATGCAAATACCCTTTGCAATGTATGTAGCTTGGAATGTTTGTTAAATAGTACAAAACCCTCATTACATTGCATGGTAAGACTACGAGTAACAGTCTCTGGCAAATAAGTCTCACCGGATTTGGCAATAGGCCATTCTGTTTCTGGGTTTGGTAGAAAACAGGGTCCTGACCACCACAATTTATTGTTAACAATATGACTTGGTTTGACCCCCCTCGAAGCTAGATCAGCTGGGTTTAAATTTGTTGGAACATGGCGCCACGCATTTTTGTCTGTCATCCCTCTAATTTCGTCGATTCGATTGCACACAAATGTTTTTAGAGTCTTTGGCTGGGTCTGCAACCAGCCCAGTACAATGGTAGAATCCGTCCAGAATACTGACCTGGAGATGTTGATTCTCAAGGCCTGCTTCACCTTCGTGTGCAACCGAGCACCTAATAATGCTCCCATTAACTCTAGACGTGGTATTGTCATCTCCGGCTTCAAAGGAGCAACTTTGGCCTTAGCGCATAAAAGATGAATGGAAGTGTTTTCATGTTTGTCAATGGATTTTAAATATAGACATGCAGCATAAGCGTCCTTTGAAGCGTCGGTGAAGCAGTGAATTTCTATAGTTTTAGGTGATGGACAGAGCGCGTGACGTGGTATTTGTAACTCGGTAAAATATCGAGATTCGTGGATGAATTCGTGCCATGATGTCGCAAGATTGTCGGGCACGGTGTCATCCCAATTTAGTTTTGTAAGCCATAACTTTTGTAAAAGTATTTTGTGAAATATTGTACAGGCGGACAGAATACCTAACGGGTCAAAGATCTTACATGAGCTTGACAAAATGCTCCGCTTTGTTACTTTGGAAACATCGTTAAATTCTGTGTTAAATTGCAAAGTATCGCTTGCTGGAGACCATTTTAAGCCTAATATGGTTGATTGTTTGCAAAAGTCTTGTTCCTGATTTGTAATAGGCATGTCGTCAAATATGTCGGTTGTATTTGTACGAAATTTTCTTAGTGGGAAGCAAGCTTCATTTAATTTGTCAATTACGCCTTTAATTGTAGATGTTAAAGCCGCCTTAGAATCGGAACCTGTAGTAAGGTCATCTACATAAAAATCATGCCTAATTGTATTAGCAATTGTTTCGTCCGTGCACTCGTCGGCCAGCTGCACTAAACATCTAGTACTCATGAACGAAGCTGCCGCTGTGCCATAAGTTATTGTATTTAATTGTAACGTTTTTAGTGGCTCCGACTCCTCGTCTCTCCAAAGTATCAATTGCAGGTGACGTTGAGATTCATTTACCATAACCTGGCGGTACATCTTCTCAACGTCCCCCGTGACTACATATGTATGCTGCCGAAAGCGCAACAAAATAGACAGCAAGTCATCTTGGACCACAGGCCCCACCATCTGTATGTCGTTTAAAGAGACATTACTTTTACTCTTGCAGGATGCGTCAAAGACGACACGAAGCTTCGTTGTCTCGCTATTCTCGCGTAGTACAGCATGGTGTGGGATGTAGTAGCCAAAATGTGGCCGTTGAATCTCAACAAGATGTCCCAGGCGCTCATATTCATGAATAAATTCCGCATAGTTACTTTTCATATTATTTTTTGATAATCTTTGCTCTAAATTGTAAAAACGCCGTTTCGCGATTTCATATGAATCGCCTAAGACATCCTCCGGAGACTCGCGCAGAGGCAGTAATACTGAAAATCTACCGTTAGACAAGCGTTTAGTTGTTTCAACAAAATGAGTTTCGCAAAATTCTTCTTCGATAGTAAGCATTTTTTGTTGAGACGGGATGTCTTCAATTTCCCAAAATTTACTTAATGTGTCACGAATTTCTTGTGAGAAATGGCAATGGGTGGTAGAACTAGAGCTACCACCAGTCGGGCCTGCAACAAGCCAACCTAACTTTGACTCTTGCAATGTGGGTTTGTTTCGTCCCAATTTAATTTGCTCGGAATTGACTATGTCCCAAAAGATGTCAGCCCCCAACAATATTTGTACTTCGGAGGGCCGGAAGAAACTAGGATCCGCTAGTTGTATATTATTTGGTATTTTGAATTGAGATGTGTCAACTTCTACACTAGGCAGTAGTGAAGTTATCTTTGGAATGACGAGACATGACACGTTTGCTGTGTAGGAACTGACACGAGACTTGATTTGTATGTTACACATTTCTGCTGTACTAGATCTAGAATCATTAATACCAGATATTGACACAGGGTTTCTTTGATAAGTAACAAGATTTAGTTTTTGTTTTAAACCTTCAGTCAAGAAAGAAGACTGGCTTCCGCTGTCTAATAAAGCCTTTGCACAGACAATCTCATTGCTGCCAGTATTAATAAGCACCTCTGCTGTACAGAGCAGAACTTGACATGGTAAAAATGATGACAGCGATGTTGGTGTGGCTGTTACATGGTTACTAGCCCCATTGTTATAATCACTAGGTTGTGTGGTGTCACTAGTGCGTACTGGCGTATTTATATGCAACAATGAATTGTGTTTTCCTTTGCAAAGCTTACAGGGACCAAGCCGGCAGCGTGAGTGGTGATGGCCAGGGCGTAGGCAATTTTTGCATAAATTGTTCTTTGAAACTTCACTTTGCCTGACATCCACTGACAGTTCCTTGAACTTAGCACACTCATGATTAAAATGTTTTTGTTTGCAAAACACGCAATTAATATTGTTGTAATTTGTTGAACTAAGTAAAGTCCTAACCTGTTTGGGATAATTTTCTTTAACATATGACTGTTTGTCACTTTTTTGGGTATTATATTGTATCGTTTCTAAAACGTCAGCACGGTTGCGCAAGAATTGTAAGAAATCATTAAGACATGGTGATGATTTCAAGTTATTTTTGTTTTCTTCCCACTTCCTACTAGTGGCGCCATCTAGTTTTGATGACATCATATAAATAACTAAAGTGTCCCAATGCTGCGTGGGCTCCTTAAGTGTACTTAAAGCACGCAAATTTTTAGAATAATAATCAATCATGTACCTTAGAGACTTGTGAGATTCCTTTGTTATAGCTTCAAAGTTAAACATTGATTTAACATGGTTGTTTATTAAAATTCTATCATTGTTATAACGCTCGCATAGTAGTTCCCATGCTACTTGATAATTACTTGATGTGAACTCTAAAGATTTGATCACTACCGAGGCTCCACCCTCTAATGAAGAACGCAGGTAGTGGAACTTATTTATAGCTGGAATGGAATCATTATGGTTTATTAATGAATCAAAGGTGTCGCGAAATTCCATCCACTTTAAATAACTTCCATCAAAAACTGGCAACTGAATGGTTGGCAATTTAATGTTACACTTGACATGATGTGATGTACCAGATTCGACTGAGCCTTTATTTTTAACACTAGTATGCCCTGCGCTTGAGGAAGAGCGAGCTGCCTCAATAGGCAGTTGGTGTTCCTCAATTATTGATTGTGCCAATGAAATTAGGGTTATGAACTCCTCTTCTATTTTATCTCTTTCTGTTATTTGTTCGTCTAAGTTATCACATATGCATTCAATTTTGTTTTGAATATTGTCAAATTCACCGAGCAGCTCTTGAAGGCGAGTTGACTTCAACTGAAGTTCGCTAAGAGTTTGCTTGGTGAAGTTGCTGGATGGTATAAGTTTTATAGTTATTATGTATTTTTCGAATATTGTTACTCTACTCTTAATTGCACCACGTTTGCGAACTAAAGTTTTTAAATCTTCCATATTGATTTTATGTAAAAAAAAAAAAAAAAAAAAAAACACACTCGAAAATGAATTGAATAGTTGCACTTAATAAAATTGAACTCAAACCAGACTGGCCGCTGTATGTTTACAAGCGACAAACTCAGATCAGCTGTCCGCATGCAGTGAAGCCATTGTCCTCGCGAAGATGCGGGTGTGCATGCAGATAGCCAGCTGACACCAGCAGCAGCAGTATCTCGGTGGGATCCAAGTGGGTTAGCCCACTGCGCTGGAATGTTTAAGTTAATCCAGTGAATATTTGACTTTAACTGTGTTGTTAATTAAAGGGCAAGAATGTTTCACTCGCTATTTAGATGTAGGTTGCTTGCTTTTACAGCAAGAAGCCAACCTAGGGTTCAAAGACCTTAGAACATTACTTTCCTATGTTGTGCATTAATCTTGCAAGGAAATTTTAGTTATTAGACACAAAGTTAAGACACGTTATTGTACGGTGTTATTGAAATAAGCTTGAAAGAAAATTAGTAATTAATATCATCGCATTATTGTACGGCGAAGATGAAATATTTATAGCTGTCGTTTATCATGATGTATATCGCATTATTGTACGGCGTAAATGAAATTGTAGCTATCTGACTCCAATAAGATATGCAATCTGGAAGGATACCCAAGACATGTCATGTTGTCGCGAAGGACAAAGTCGTGCTAACATGCGACCGTTAGTAACGCGCAAACCAAAGAATATCGCGCAAACAAACACACAGGTAGAAAGAAGGAACAATGAAGATGCAGTCATGAATTCGTGATCGTCGTAGGCTAGAAAGATAGGTATACTGAAACTGGGCGTACTTAACTTATGAGCGTTCAGACTGTCGAAAATGTCGAAATATACCGATACTTCCTGCGCTTTCCACTTGCTGCATTTACTGTTGAAGTCTCGATGTCTTCGAACCTTGGATTGTTGTAATTTGTCCCGATTTTTCTTTGTTGCGCATGCGACGACACGTGCCGGTGATGTTGCTCGATGTTGATTTTCGGCGATAATTCCAGATCACGTCGGGTTTCACCATATGGGTCATTCTCAGTTAAGAGGTAAAAACGATGTCCCGGAGAAATAATCATACTTCTATTGAAAATTAAAAGAATATTATATCACAATCTCTTAATATAAGTGCTCAACTTTATGGACAATCAATTTCAAATAATTAATTAACTTAGTTTTGTCACAATTTCACCTCAAACATGCAAAACTTCTCTCCCCTGGCCTGTCCCCAGCTGGTATTTACAGTAAATCAGTAAGTTTACGTGATCTTAAAGCCATGGAAACATTTTAAGTTAGTCTGTATTAGAAAATAATATAAAGAATGATTGTAATGATGTAACCGAAGTAACTAATTTTTTTTATTTTAATAGAATATATTCACGATACATTTTGTCGCCGGAATTTGCGTCTCTTCCCCTGGCATTCTTATAATCTAAAAAATATTGTATTTGCGATCTTAATTATTGTAATATTAATGCTAATCATAATTCATTTGATCCACAAATATAAGCCAACGTTGTAATAATGATCTTTTTTCCACATTTTGTCACTCGTATTGATCCCTTTGTTCATCAATTTTGATGGTATCTGGTGAAATAGTCTCTCCCCTGGTCAGCTTTATATCTGGATTAATTTTTCTAAATACTTAATTATATATTTATATTGACTTTAATTTACTTATAGATAACAAACATACTTCATTTTATTAACTAATATTAAATACTTTTGAGATATTATCGATTTTCTTACTGAAAAGTCTCTCCCCTGGCTTTCTCTCCCCTGGCACAACATTTGCAAAAATGTTCAGCAAACGTATAAATATTGATTTAAATTAACTATTACACTTAATTACACTTTCCATTATTCAGATCTGCAAAATAATCCGTCAATTTTTTATTTTTTTCTTGTTTTTCAAAAGGCCAGGGGAGGGACTAGACTGTGCTCAACAAACACTATTTTCTGAGGTAAAAAAGAATAATAAAAAAAAAAAAAAAACATTAGAAAATGCATATACATCATCTAATAGATTTATAAAAATCTGACAAACATTTAATATATGCATTTATTTATATTTTATGAAATTTTTTCATAAAAGTCTCTCCCCTGGCTTTCTGTAAAATGATAAAAAAATGAAAAATTGACTGGTCACCTAGCACATATTAAAAAAAAAGTTGTTTTGATAAATCTGTAAAAAAATTAAATCAAATTTCAATTTTTTTTGTCATGCCAAGTTTTATCAGTAAGCTATTACCTCTTAACTGAGAATGACCCATATGTTGAGGTGATGGCGAAGGAAATGATGTAGATCTTGAGTTTTAGCACGTAGTTTATTACTATAAGGTTGTAACAGATACTTTTTACAATGAAGAGAGCTGTTGCCCTTTTTTGATGCTCGTTAGTTGACAGCAAGCTTAGTATCGTAGGCGGAAGGCCTTGACGACGCCCGTGATTGGTCGAGATAGTGTTGCCACACTATCTGCTCGTAGGGACGCGGCGAAGTGTTAGTGCGGTTCCACGAACCGTAACAAACATCATTGCATGTATAGCAACAAACCGATCTTGTCGGAAAACTAGAAACAAGATAGTTATGGTGTCCGCGCCTTGTAGGTCCTAGGACCTTAGTTTCTCTTTCGAAAGGGTCTGAAACGATACGGGAATTGGGTCGAAGCGTGCAGGTTTCGTTAATTAGTCGGCGTTGGCTAATTGTTCTGACACGAATCGCTATAGCGATTAGATAGTAGAATAGGTATATAGAATGCAGTTTAAACATTCTGATATAGGATAATTATTAAGTTTTGCGGTCTTTCCGCCGTATTCGGAGACAATTGACTCGTTTCCCTTCTCTGTGCAAAATCGTCACTAAGAACAACTTCGTCATTAAAGGCCACTTCGGATTACATTAGTAATTTAGTCAAGTAGCGAGTATTTTAGTTGTGCGGCCGTTTGTTTGTAGTAAAGGCAATAGGTACATACGCCAAGCCTTCAGTTCCAGAGTGGGGTAGGCAGAGCTACAGAATACCAACAACTTTAAACTTGTTCATAATTCTGTAACCATATTTTGCACGATCAGGGTCAGATGTTTACCAGTGAATTAGTAACAGGTTGCGAGCCCATCGCCTAACAGTACCTACTACACGCCTTTATTGCCTTAGTCGCCTCTTACGACATCCACGGGAAGACATGGAGTGGCACTATTCTAACCCGGCAACCACACGGGTCCACTATAAATAAATAAATAAATAAATAAATATCACGGCACAATGTCACGAAATTGACCTAGTCCCAAACTAAGCTCTAGGCTTGTACTATGGGTACTAGACAACAATAAACATACTTAAATAGAGAAATACATACTTGAATATATATAGAAAACATCCAAGACTCACAACATAACATTTACAAGAACAAATAATTATAACAGTAACAGCTTACCTGCGGCTGTTAGATTGGAGTCTAACAAAAATAGGTTTAAAAGAGCCTTGTTTAAACATTACCGGAATTAAGTAAAGAAAAGAAAGAATTAAGTTATCCTTCCTTAAATTAAAGTTTTATGTACTGACACGCGGATCCGAGAGTGAAACTGTGAAAACAGTTTGCGGAAAGTCGTTTTATAATTAAACTTGTAATTAATATGTTATAAGAAATAATAATAATAATAATGACGTTACTTACTCGATAGAAGTTAAAAGTCGTGCTCGGGGTACGAATCTTGACTGAGACGTCCGTCTCAAGAAACGTCAGTAATGACAGTTTTCAATGACTTGACGTTTATTTGACGTGTCTTGATCTTGAGACGAGCATCCCAGCCAAGATCAGTTTATCAATACGGCCCTAAGATACGACTTTGCACCGAGCCCATATCATTCTCAGAACCACCGTTCAGAACAAACCGCGTACTAAAACCGTATACATCCAATTTCTCCATTTTACTGACTTGTGGTCCGTCATTGGTCACCTCGTTCACCCTAAAATACAAACTTAACCGTATGGATTGAAATTAGAGTTGAGTTTAGCTTGCAAGCTTTTCTGGCTTACGACTTTATGTAATGCAATATGCAGTTTAGTGATGCATTGTCAAAGTGTAGTAACCCCGGTTTTGTGGTTTGTTTATAACTAAGTGGAAGAGGTCGTAATTCATTCAAACTGTGCTATTGTAATAAGACTACTGTTTTCTTTGATATAGAGTTGTTATTTAGTAAAACTTGTGTTGTATTTGAAACCATTTTATAGTAAAGGTGCGATAAATTGGCCTTTGTGAGATTTATAGCGTTTCGAGTTAGTTCTTATTACTATGCATCGAGTAATTTCAAGGCAGTAAGTAAGGTACCTAGGTATTTATTTGAAAATTAATAAAACGATTGTAAATTGAAAACCCAATTTAAACACATATTGCCACACCACGCTTATTCTTTTTCCTTATTAATCTATTTGTATCACGTCCCGAAAACTTCTCTATTTTGATGAAAATTGCGAAATAGGGGATTTTCGGGTCAAAAAAAAAACGATCTATCAAGTTATAATGTCCGGGTGAATTCGGATTCCGCCGAAAAATCTGGTTCCGAGGTATTTGACATTGGCATGTATAGACGACACTATCAAATTGTGATAGTGTCGTCTACATACACCCGAGTCGAGCTCGGGACACCCAGAGGCCCTAGCCAAGATGCGTTCACTAGCGTTCCTATTTGTTTGGTTTTTAAACCAATCACGTCACCGGTACATCACGTGACTATTCGTATAACGCGATTGGTTTAAAAACAAAACGAATAGAAACACTAGTTAGCGAACCCATCTTGGCTAGGGCCTCTGGTACTATGATAAACTAAAGTGTATGTTTGTTTTATCTTAGAAAATCAGACATTCCTGTTACTTTCACCATATAGTACCAATTGACGTATGTTCATGAAGTTATTTTGATTCCAGGGTTATTTGCACGAGTGGCGCCGCGACGGCATATTCGCGGAGCTCGAACTGTGCGAGCTGTTTAACAACATAGAACACATCTTCGAGTTTAACAGGTACTACATATTCAGACCCGTTATCGGCTCTATTCCGTACCTTTTCATACAGTTTATGCCTTAAAAACCGGCCCAGTGCATGTCGGACCACGCACAGTGAAGGGTTCCGTAGCTGGGATGAACGCTCATGGTTGTTTTTTTTTTTTTTTTTTGTTAAAATCTCAAAAACTACACAGCGTATCGTGTTCAAAACAATTTTGGTTGGAAGTATTTCGTATGTTCTACTACTGTAATTTTTATTAGAATGTTCTATTTAACAGTTCATAAGCTACCCACCCGGACAGAATTTTTACGACTTTAGAAGCGTATATCTCGCCAACTGTTAACTTACGTAAAAAAGTCACTTAAAAACCTCTGTATCATTTTGGAAGCCCTATCTAAAAATACCCCACACGCTGATGTAACACAAAAAAAAATTTTTCGTCCCCTAGTTACATGTATGGAGTGCCACCCCTAAATATATTTTTTTTTCAATTTTACTACATCATTGTATAGCGGTTCATAGAATACATCTATCCTCCAAATTTCATTTATATAGTGCCAATAGGCTCTGAGTAAAATGGCTGTGACATACAGACGGACAGACGGACATGACGAAATTATAAGGGTTCCGTTTTTGCCATTCGGCTCCGGAACCCTAAAAAGTAGAGAAATGTATTTCTAAAATATACAAAGTGTCTCTGACCATGGGGCTTTAAATGTACGTACCGATTTTACTCCTCAAATGAAACTCCTTTAGTTCTACAACTTTAAAAACTAGGTATATTGATACAAAATTCACTGATTAATGTAAATGAAGATATATTTTTTATGATAAGTAGAAAGCACACGAGCACTCAGTCCAGGCAGACATTTGAATTATCAAGACTATAAGTAATCTTAACACTGCAATTCTAAGACTTCAAATGCTTTGCCAGCCCTGAGGACTAAGATGGAATGCCTCTATGCTAGTAATTTCACAGGTTGTCTTATCCACACACCGGAACACAACAATGTGGACACTGTTGCTTGGCCTTTGGTTAATGGATGGTGGTAGCGATCCGGACGGACCCTGCACAGGGTCCTTCCGCCACAAACTACTAAAGATATTTTTAAAGTCGTAGCACAAAAGAAGTTCCATTTGAGGAGTATAATCTATACCTACATTTAAAGCACCTTGGCCAGAGACACACTGTATAGAAATCATCGACAAATATTTGTCATTACTGGGAATCGAGCTCAGCGTCGGTCCCTTAAATGTCAATTCAATACATTTTGTCAGATTTCAGATTTACAGTCGACTTTTCAGATATATGTATACTTACACTTTTTATTTGCACCTTATCCCATTTAAAAAAGGTTCAAAAATGTATATATATTTAAGTGCTCGACTGTACATCTCTGCTATTATTATGTTGTACACTTAAATCTCTAGCTCCGCGGCGTCTTAAATAACTGTCAAATTAAAAGTTCTCAACAATTTCAAATATTTTTAATTAATTTTGCATGTATTTCAAATCCCCCTATAAAATATCGATTGATCCAATTTGTTTTACTCCATCTTTCACATGTATGAATTGTATTGCTACCTTAAACGGCAGCTGGTCAGAAACCCTCAAAAGAACAATTATTCTTTATACATTAATAAACATTCAATAACTCTTTTATATTTTAATTTGATATTATTTCGCTATTGTATTGCTATTGGCTTCAGTCAGGAAACTTTGTAACTAATCAATGCCAAAAACAAAAACTTCTACATCAGTTGTAATCCCTCTTTCAAATGTCAAATTAGCTCTAAACATCTTCAACGCATGAGTCCAGACGGACCCTCAGGTTAGGGTGTTAAAATAATAGCGGGGTGCGTCAAACGGGGGTGGGATTGAAAGGCGCGTGATGCGAGCGCTTTTGGACTGGGATAGGTTCTGTAGCAGAATCATTATTTTAGCAACTTTGTGAGGAATTACAAGGGCAATAGGTGAAAAACTTAAGTAAAGGCCCTGTTGTATGTAGTTGTGACACATCTGTGGTGCTAGACAAGTTGCATTCGACAATCGTTAGCGATTATGTTTCGATTGAAAAATATATGGAATTGACGTAAGTGTCACGTTACTATCTCGGTGGCTTACGTCAATTCCATACATTTATCAATCGAAACATAATCGCTAACGATTGTCGAATGCAACTTGTCTAGCACCACTGTATAGACCGTTCGACATTCTATATTTGAAGTTTGACGTAAGTTCCATATTACTTATTTATACAACTACAGTTTTTAACCTTCTTATGTGAAGAATAAGGTAACAAACGTAGTATAACTTTGTCAAGTTAGAAACACATTCGGGAGCGGGATTAATAAAAAAAGGGTTAACTTAAGTCATATTAGTAAAGGAGAAAGCAGTAAAACCCCAAAGTTTGTAAAGGTTAGACAAAGTTTAACCCCCGTGAATAAAGAGGGGTGTTATAAGTTTTACGTGGAAAAGATCGCCTTTGTACATCCCTGCTATTTTTATATATTTTATAATTGTGATCTCTTGTTTGTACAATTAAGTGTTTACATACGTAAATACAAAACGGAACTCCCATTTTTAGTCCATTAGAGTTTAGCGTATAGATGTGTAGATGCCTGTCTATGGTGTTTTAGGTACAGTCGCAAACATAAGTAGTCTGCGAACGGTACGTTGGATTTTGTTTGCACATCATCACTACATAGTATAAAACAAAGTCGCTTTTTCTGTCCCTATATCCCTATGTATGCTTAAATCTTTAAAACTACGCAACGGATTTTGATGCCACGCAACGGATTTTTTTAATAGATAGAGTGATTGAAGAGGAAGGTTTATATGTATAATAATTTAATTCAGAGCGAAGCGAGGGCTGGTCGCTAGTACAACAATAAGAGCAAAAAGATGCGTCTTCCAATTTGAAGTGTTGACTATGTTTGAATTTCACTTCAATTTACCATTTTGATAAGGAGTTAAAATCATGTTATAATTGAAATATCATTACTTCCCCGACTATTTATGTCGTATGAGCAACGATTTTGACCACATTACCAGTTTTTTCTAGTGAAATGTGCTTACCTAAAACATGCTTGTACAAAAGTGAAACTAACCGAACCACCAAAACAAAAATTGCAACGTCTGCATTTCCCCGATACGAAATAGTTCCTTTTGTTCGTCCCCCTTAGGTATATGAGGGGTTCTTTCACCATCTGTCTCGTTTAGGGTTCCGTGTGGAAACCTTTTAGTTTTTTACGATTGGTCATGCTCGTCAAACGCAGGATTTTTTTGCCACTACAAATACTTTGAGTAGCGTGGGGTGGGATCAAAAGTAAACCTTTTGATCCCACCCAGTAACGTGGTAAAATGGAAAAGAAAATTCTTTAATTCTATTTACTTAAGAAATGAAGGAAGGGTTTTAGATATTACGAAACCGTGCTCAAAGTTTGTAGTAATATAGTATTTACAAAAAATATATAAATATGTATGTAAACGAAAAAATGTAGATAGATACGAAACTAACCCTTGCTTGAGAGATAACAAGAGATAGATAATAGTAAGCGATAATAGCGCTTTTCCGTGTCAGTTTTGACTTATAGCTATTGTAAGTTTAAGTCCCTAATTGTCAGGGTCCGCACGAAGTGAGAGGTATGTCAAGCGTGCGTTTGTACGCAAATCCGCGACCCAAATACTGAGTCGCTTGCGCAATCGTTATAATCGTGCATCAAAACAATCGCTAGCTCGTTTCGTAGGAGCAAAGGGGTTTGCAAAACGATAAAACACACCTAAGCTCTTTTAGCATCGTGCTTCTGAGATACACTTCGGCTCTGTAGTTTCTTCTGTGCAATTACCCCTTTACTCGTTCAGTAAACGGAATGTGCAGGTTTCTTCACGATGTTTTCCTTCAGCGTAGGCGTAGACAATAGATTTGCCTTGCTTAAAAGTTAGAAAATCTTACTGGTACACGGCGGCCACTAGGAGTTAAAATCAGTATAAGACAGAATTACATTGCTTAGACTGCCTAACGCGGTCGCGAAGCTAGTTTCAAACTACTTAGACTAACCAAAGTTTTTACACTAGCCTGTCCGTCTAACGTCTATGCATTTGCCGCATGTGTGCGACCAACAGACGACGTGTTCACACTAAGTACGTCGTTCACCTAATGCCTCCTTTACACATCGACAGACGCTTGCGCCGTTGGATCAGCAAACGTATCCCCTAATAAATTCGCCATCTGCAAGTGTGTGGACAGACGCCTTGCATTCGAGCTGTCACCCTTTGATCCGTGACGCAAAAACTGAATGCAAGCGGATAAGTGGCAGACGTATCGGCCGATCTACACGTCGGCATTACATTCTGATGCGTCTGTCGATGTGTAAAGGAGGTATAATAATCGATGTAACAATCGAATGCGACCAACAACTAAGCTGTCATCTTAGCACTGTTGCGCTAGCAGCATGTTTCATAACGATCGCGAGCGTTAAGTTAAGGCACCGACTCTCTTAAATGAACATCCCTCAAATGATTTACTATTTTTTGATTCCCCACGCTAGTTAAACTTGACCTGTCATTACCTTATAAACTGAGCAATTCGAACATCGAGCATGCGAGCATCTTCGCAGGCACCTAAATCTGATAATCACTACGTGTGCGGAGGTCAAGTTATGAATGTTGGATATACTTAATAGACGAAGGGAGCGATTAGGCTTTTATAGTAGTTTATGCAACAGTTGTATAAGAGAGGTCAAAAAAGACGAGTGGTGTGGTTACGATGTGAGCCGCAGGCGAACATCGTAAAGCAAGACGCCACGAGTATTTTTTGACTTAGTTATACACCGTTGCATACAATACTTTTTCTACGACTAGGTTTCAAATAAAATGCAAAATTAAATTAACAAAATTTTATTAATATAACTAGGTTAGAATACGAACGAACGAAGCACAGAACAACAAACGAGCGGGAAACATTCGAAAACGACAAAATAATGTGTCTATGGTACTTTGTTTTTAAATTGATGTGCACTTGCCAGGTTTTATATTTTAAAAAAAAGTTGCACAATCGGTTTAACTTGTGAAATTGGGACTAAAAAACACCTAATGATTTGAGAAATGAGTTCTTTTACCTGATTGGTCGATTTTAATATAGCTGCATTCTGGTTGGTTGATACCATGTTTTTAAAGAGTTAAATTAGTAAAAGAGTTTATATACCAAAAAGAACCTAACGTTCCGATTGACAGTCAATGTGTATTGTGATTGGTGGATTAATTTGGTGAAGTAGGTATTTTGATTGGTCAAATTAACCTAGGTGTAAGCTTTGGCAGCTAGGCATGTCGTTTTGGCTCAAAAAAGCACAAGTGCTGTTAAGGGGAATAGACTAGATAGAGTTTTCTACGGAATGTTCTGCGGACATATTATCTATATTCTTATATTAGTGTTCGTGACTATATAAATGACAGATAAAAGTACAGGAGTAGGAAAAAAGAATAACAGCCCTGCACATAATATGTTACAATAGCGCAGGCGCCAGAGCTTCGAGTAATCATAACCGCAGAATTATGATCCGACTTCACGGCTGGGAAACGATACGTTGCGAACAGACACCCTTATGTAACGCGTGCCAATGTAGTGGCAATAAATTGCTACTAGAATTATAAAATAATTAAATAAATGTCTGGGGACTGTGTCAAACAAATTCACCTAGTCCCAAACTAAGCTCTAGGCTTGTGAACGATAAACATCCTTATAAAGAGAAAGACATACTTAAATACATAGAAAATATCCAAGACTCAGGAACAAATACTCACTCTCATCACACAAATACCTGTCCTTCCCGAGATTTGAACCCGGGACCGCTAGCTTCGTAGGTAGTGTCACTGCCAACTAGGCTAACGTGTCGTCAAATATATGGATATATTGGTTACTTAGTTAACAATCGCGCAATATTTCCTTTAGGGCAAGTCTTTGAGGAAGATCTTCATTGTTCCCTTCAGAGTCGGGTTTCCTCTTGCACCAGAACCCTCTGTCTAGTAGATATTTCCTAATAATCTCTCGTCTCTGGCTTCGCCTTTCCAACGCAACTTCCCATTCTCCACTCACTATGCTATATAAAAAGTACAAACTCGCATATAACCACCTGTCTCCCATTCCAGGTCCCTATGCGAAGAGCTGAACACCTGCCGCCTCGACGCCACCTGCATTGCGCGCTGCTTCGTCAACAACACCTCTGGCTTCTCGGTGTACACCTCGTACTGCACCGGCTACCCGCGCACCATGGCTGCGCTGGCCGCGCTCGCCGCCAAGCCGCAGAGCGCGCGCGAGCTGCGCGAGAGGCAGCTGGCGCTAGGGCATCCCCTTCCGCTGGCCAGCTACCTGCTGAAGCCGGTGCAGCGGATACTCAAGTACCATCTGTTGCTGCAGGTCAGTTTGCAACATAGCATTTGTACGAGTACATGATGATCATAACAGCCGAAATACGTCCACTGCTGCACATAGGCCTCTCCATAGCTTTGTCACAAGCACCAGTCCTGCGCCGCTTGCATCCATAGGTATCCGCAACCTTAGCTACGATGTTGGCCCAGCTTGTTGGTGGTCCCCACGCAACATCTTGTGACCCTACCCACTTGATAACTCTTCAACCAATTGCGGCCATTTGTTCTGCGAGTGGATTTGATTAATTGATGCACGACGTTTCTTTGTGATATGAAAAAAAATATAACGTACACAGCAAATTAATGATAAGTGCAAGCCTCAGAGCCCAGCAGAAAGAGCGGCTGTTCTGAGAGGCTGCTTGCGGGTGGGGGGGACATATCTGCAGAAGTAGTATGTATTTTTTAAAGAATACAATTCACAATACAATACAAATACTCTTTACTGAAAACCAAAACAAAACAGAATACGGAATCTCTTCCAGACAACCTAATGAACAACACAGAAACACCAGAAAACAAGAAACAGGGCGTTTACGGTCCCTACGAGCCACCTGAAGAAGATACCAGCTAGAAACTAGCGATCCTTACCAGAAATACGCGTCCTTTTAATTCGGAGGAAATGCTTAAAGACTTCAGTTATTGTCTTGAATTATCCAAAGATTTTGATTTCTTTACAAATACTATGTTTAATTCCTGACACCTACTTCAGTTTCAATTTTGTTTCTGACACTAAACCAAAGTATACGCTTGTCTATTACAGAACGTGGTCAAGCAGTGTGCAACGCCTGAGACAGAATACGCGCTACTGCAGATGACAGGGATAGCACAACACATCGACGACATGAAGCGACGCCACGAGCACGCCGTCAGAGTACAGGTACTTAACAATGCCATGCGGGAGTTATTATTAAATTTCAGAAGGCAGTGAAAAGGCCAAAGCCGATGTATACAGTGTGTAAATCCAATACGAAAAGATATTTTAACGACAGTTAATATGCATCCTAATTGACATAAAAACGTGTGTATCGTTAACATAAGTTGTATTTTTTTCTTCATACTAATTTATTTGCCAATGTATTAGAAATAGCCCAATAAACCTGCAATTAACTGTCACTTACATCTTCGTTTCAACTTACAAGGTTTCAAGTACATTGCTGCACGATAGGACGTTTATTAATTGCGCACTACATCTACATGACTTGTAGAGCTTTAACCTACGTCTGGTTTAAATGTTTGCTCGTATTCCGTTTACACACTGGTCTCGTCCACTATCTGGAATTTGGCAGTTTAAGACACATCATAATACGCTATCCGCCAATCATCGCGCTATGGAAGTTTCCCCAGTCATCTATTATTTTTACAACTTCTAACTTTATCCCTAAGGACTTCGACCCCCAGGCATCACCCGCCTGGATTGGATATCTATTGGCTAGTTTGTACACTAATCTTCATATTTGTGTTACAGGAGATCCAATCGCTGCTGTACGGCTGGACAGGACCGGATTTGACCACCTACGGGGAGTTGTGTGCCGAAGGGACATTCAGGTAAGAAAAAACGTTACAAGGATTAACTTTCAAGAGATCTTTGTAAAAAAGAAAAATCTAACCTTATAGCGGTTGTGATAATTAACCTCACGGATAAAAAAAAACAACTGTAGCATAAAAACTATAGTTTGCTAAAAACGTAGTTATTCAAGGTGTCTCTGACCATGGGGCTTTAAATTTAGGGATCGATTCTACTCCTCAAATGGAACTCCTTTTGTTCTAAGACTTTTAAAAATGAGGTAATTTTTATTTTTATTTTTCATACATTTCTGTCTTAGAACATAAGATGTAGCATTTGAGGAGTAGGTATTATCGATACCTACATTTAAAGCCAGAGTTGATGTTGGTGGATGATGGGCGATGTTGTATTTGGTGTTAAAATGTAATGGCGCGTTTACATCGATGACCGAACGCGTCGGTAGCATTCGGATGAACAGGATTCTTTATTCAGCCAGTGATTGAAAACGACTGCAGTCGAATACGGCCAAACCGAATAATGAAAATGCGCCATAATGAAGACGTACTGACTTCACGCATAAGTACACTTGTATATGACACTTTCTGATAATATATATTGATGCTGTGATGGTGACGTACTCTGATGTATTGATAATATTTTATTGACCCGATAGATTTTGTCTTGTAAATTACTAGCATTCAATCTTAGTCCTCAGGGTTGGCAACGCATTTGAGGTCTTAGGATTATAGTCTTAAGAATTCTAATGTCTATGGGTCTCAGATTCCACTTACCTGGTGGCCTGAGTGCTCGTGTGCCTTCTCTTTAACATAAAAAAAACTCGGGTTGAGCGAGTGTCAAGTGAGTGAGTAATATTTTCTACTATATTGTCGTCTTCGGCAGAGTGTTCGGCGCGAAGGCGATGCGGCACGCCTTCCTCTTCGACAAGATGCTGCTCGTCACCAAGAACCGTGAAGACGGCGTGCTCGCCTACAAATCGCATATCATGGTGAGCATATTACTTGACCATTTTTATGCAATTGAATCACAACTAATGGTTACGGAGCCTCGGTGCAGTAGTCCGAATCGCATCTAACCGGTTTTTTTCCATTATGATTGTATTAGTTACTAGTGCCCTGCCCGCCCAGAGATTAGGTACCTATAGAACCTACACCATTTTTTTTTTTCGTTTTTTTTTTTCTGGAAGCTATATTACGCTGGACCAATTTGAGATTTAATGCATAGTTTAATTGCTATAGGTACGAAAAAAAACTTATCTAAAGATTGGATTCGAATTTTGATCGTTTCGGAATTGGGTGTTTTCCAAAAAAGTACTTATAGTTAAGGACCAAAATTAACAACAGTAATTTTTCCATTCAGTCACGAAACTTAGTCATATATTTAAACATATACTGCCCTCATAAGCCAATAGGCGGTTTTTCAAATTAAATAAGCATAGCAGATTCAAACCTCATCTGCTAGTAATATGGTTGAAGTTGCTACAGTAGTTTCGCCTGAGATGCCACTATTTTTCTTAAAGCAGTAATAGTTAATTTTAGTGACGTAATGGAAAAGATACCGTTGCTAATTTTAGTCCTCATCTATAGGTACTTTTTTTTGGAAAACTCCCAATTTTGACTCTTCTGAATAATGTAGTGTGCCCGTCGAATAGATACAAAGTCACAAAGTTCGTACTCCCTTTTTAGTATAAATATAGATTTATCTAGTATTAGTATATAGGTCCAACGGCGTTTGGTTTCATCATGCATTATTTAATGAGTCTACGTTATATTCCAGTGCAACAACATGATGCTAGTGGAGGCGATCGCGGGCGCGCCGCTCTCCTTCCACGTGATCCCGTGGGACGCGCCGCGTGCGCAGCTCACGCTGCAAGCGCGCTCACAGCGGCACAAGCGAGAGTGGACTCTGCTGCTCAAGAGGGTAAGTGTAGATTAGCTTAGCGAGTGCGAGCCACTTACGATCATTTCTGTGGGGTAGAAAGTATGAGGTTTTATTAGATAAAAATAATAAGCAATTACGTTGTGATTGAATCGTGAGGATTTTCCTTTAATCGTTACCTCATATTATGTAGTTCAACTTGGTCAATTTGAAGAGAGAAACCACGTCCATGTCGGAGATTGATTTGGTGAAGAGTAATAAAACGGGAAAAGGTTACAGGTAATCTCAACTATGATAAAAAACTTAAAATAGCCGTAAAAAATCGGTTCAAACAGATTTTCTGACATCAACAATTGCTAATCTCTTTTAACTGGCTGGCTATTCTCAAGGCTATAATCTTAAGACTGCAATCCTAAGACCTCGAATGCGTTGCCAACCCTGAGGACTAAGATGGAATGCCTCTATGCTAGTAATTTCATCGGTTGTCTTATCCCCACACCGGAACACAACAATGCGAACACTGTTGCTTGGCGGGTGGTTAATGGATAAGATGGTGGTAGCGATCCGGACGGACCCTGCACAGAGTCCTACCACCACTAATAATAACGTAAACATACAATTACAAAATATGAGAAGATAAAGGTCCAGAATCTCACTTCATCAATTGTACAATTTCATCGAACGCTATATTCTACTGAAACCATGATGTCCTAAACATTAATTACGTAGGTTAGGTTAGTCTGGTGACTACCAATAAAAATTTAAACATGCGGCGAGAAATGACTTTCGATGTCATAAAAAATCTGTACCAGTACATTAAGATATTATTATATAAATTAACTAAAAAGTGGAAGGAGGAACCTGAACTAGTTGAATATTTTCAGGTGATATTGGAGAACTACAACGCGGTGATACCGTCTCACGCGAGACAACTAGTCATGGAGCTCGGCCAGAATAAGACCGACGGTGAGACATTCATCATCATTATTTTAGCCCCTCCTCCCATGCTGGACATAGGCCTCCTTTGCCACAAGGAGTACAAGGGGCGGTCCTACGACGCTTCCATCGTTGCTCACTTTGTCGGAGATCTACCCACGCTAGAGATCCTTATTATACAATATTATCCTTATTAATATCAGATCGATTGGTCTTCCAGTCCTTCCGCCCTTTAGAGCTTTCCGCCTTTTATATATACATCATTTTCATTAACATCCAAACATAATGTATTATACGAGTAACATAACTTTGTATATAATTAAAATGCCTCGATGCGTCTGTGTCTGTTAAATCTCATGCGAATATTTGTGTTGCAGATGACATACTAGCAGAGAAGTCGCACAATTTGATAACTCAGGCGTCAATGAGAAAGCAGCTCTCCGCCCCCGAATATCTCGAAAAGCGGAAGCTGGAGCGGGACAGAAGAAAGTCATTCGAAAACGGCATAAGAGGTCGACTCAAGAAAGGCAATAGGAAATACACAGAACCTGTTAATAGTACTGTTAGTCAGGATTGCGACTGTGCACAGGTTTCTCTAGAGAAAGGTACAGATTACACTTGTGACAATTGCTACATAGATCTTTGTTCTGATTGTGAAGCAGAAGTTAGTAAAAAGGAAAGAAAGGAAGAATGTGGTTGTAAACATGAGGATGATAAAGAGAAATGTTCAGAGTGTGACAGAGCCTTGCAGTATATTGATTCTGGTAGCGCTGAACATCTAGAAAGGAAACAGTCTGTTTGCAAATGTTCTGATTTCAAATCATCGCAAGAAAGTTTCGCTAAAGATTACCCTGGATCGCTCAATAAAATCAGAGGGTATCATTCTTCTGACAATATTGTAGGATATACCGAGAGTAAGAGCAAGGACAATCTTAGTGACACCAACAACTCTCTAGTTAACGTCAGGAGCATTCCCAAGTCTTGTCTCAAATGTTCGAAAATAAAAGAAAACATTGTAATAGATTCGACAAGCACTATACATTCGAGAAAGTCTAGGTGTAATGACAGTGAAAAACTTAAAAACGATACGTTAAGGTCCAAGTCTAAGGAAGACCCTCAAAGGTCTAAGCTTTCAAAAATAGGTACGTGGAGACGAAAGTCCGAACCAGGTCTTCAGCAAAATACGGCCATGTTTACTAAGAGGAGCTTGGACAGTGATAATGATAAAAGTGAAGTTAGAGGGACAGAAAAAATAGAGTTTGAATGTCGAAATTGTGGTACGAATAAAATTTCAAGAAAAGGTAAAAATTGTGAAACAGTCATCACTTCTGATCCCGAAATTGACTCCAAAAAAGCTTCTATCACTGGTCTAAAGACAAACATTGAAATCAAAATGTACAATACAAAGAAAGTACCAAAGAAAATATCGAAATTAAAGAAGAATAGAGCAAATGGTTTACGACAAGGAACCGACACAACAGCCAAATTTTACGCTGATTTGTCTACAGACGTGTCCACTGAAAATATTTTACATATATCTGAATCTACTGACAGTCTTAATGTTAATAATTCAAAGGGTAGCACGCCTAGTTCTGTTGTACTAGAAACTATAAGTAAAGATGAAGATATTGACGAAGAGACTTACAAGAAACTTATAGAAAAAACAGATTCTTTTAAGAAGAATGAACTCGAGAAAGGCAAGTACTTAAACCAGCAGAAAGTGATTAACGAAGGATCTGAAACCGAGGATAAAATAGGTGATGAAATAAAGGAAGATGTTCCAAGCGGCGAAGAGGTAGAGCAGCCATTGGAGCAAATAATATCCCAGTTATTGTTGCAAAACAGAGAGTTCCAAAAGTTGTTGAAAAAACAACAGCAAAGAAATACTGCTCAACGGAGGCACCAACGACTTTTAAAATCACATTCTAATCCAGAACAAGCGGTTAACAAACCGAAATATAGTCGACAAGCTTCAGAAAATCTACAAATAAGTAAAGATGAACCCGATATACAGATACTTAGTCCACCTAATGAAGCAAATGATCCATCCGATGACGATCATATTTATGAAACATTGAGGGTCGAAAATAAAGCCGGCGAAGATTTGCATACGTTAAATGCAAAAATTAAATCTATCCAACATACGTCGCGAGTTCCAAGACCGAAAAGAATACCATCACCACCGATTCTAGTCGCCCACCCGAAAACACCAGAATCCGATTACGTCTACCTTTCTTTTAACAAATTGAACAAATCGCAGGACAGTGAAGGTATTTACGATGTCCCTGTTAAATCACCGGAAAAAGTCAAACCAACAACTGACGAATTTTATGAAACAATGGAGCATCAACGACCAGCCAACAGCACTGAAAACTTATATGACAGTCTTATGGAGGTGTGTAGGAGAAATAAAGAGACGCCTAGTACGTTACCCGGAGATTATCTGCCCATGAGTCCAGATCAGCAGAGTCCTAATACGCCTGAGATATGGCTGAGTCGTCAAAAAGAACATTTCAATGTATCAAGAGATAGGAAATCTGGTTCTCTGCCAAGGAGTTTTCAAGTAGTTACTAATAATCCAGAAGAGAATGCTTTAAGCTCTTTTAAATGTAAACCCAACAGTAATAGTAAGACGTATTTGAACAGAGACGGCAAAGTCATGAGTACTGATAGACCTTACACTATAGCGTCGGATAAAAGTGAAATAAGCTATGACGATGTCGAGAATTACATGAGTGAAGGGGACATACTTAAATTTAATAAAACCGGGAATCCTAATGATTCCGACTATATTCAGAACATCAGCCAATCTACACTAGAACTAGAAAAAGAGATTGATAAGTGCTATAAAACCAATTTCGAGAAAGATTTAGATGCAAATAAGAATGAAAATATTTTGACGGTATCTCAACCAAATTTAAATACATCAACAACATCATCCTGTGAAGTATTACCCTTAGAAAATATCGAAGATAAAAAGGAAACTGTCGTTATACACCCAGAACATAAGATCTATAAACCTACCAATAATGTGCTGTCTCTCAAAAACGTCCTCAGTCGGTTCAAGACTAGAACTCCTCCTAAAAATAATGAAGAAGAAATTAATGCGAATGATACAAGTAGTCCTGATAGTGGAAAGTCAGATGCTAAGAGTCCTACTACCGAAAAGCGACCGGGTTTAAACCCAAGAAGTTATTCTAAGAATCTACTGCAAAGGTTTAGAAGTATAATCGGCGACGAGCATGCTGATGACAATCAAAACAGAACAGAAAATAAAAAAGCTCCGGAAAATATTACTAATACAGTAAAAAGTGATATAAAAGTGGTAATTACTTCGACTGGCGCTAGCCCAACGACTTCTACTATTGTTTACTCAATCAATGATGCACTGAGTAAAAGTGTGTATGAACAAACGACGTTGACAGAAAGTCAAAATGAGAAAAATAATCTGGAAGCTCTATCACATAGCTGCGATAATATCCCGCGAAAGCCTGAAACAATTAGACCTACTTTTGAAAAAAGTTCAAGCATGGTCACTAGTACTTCAAGCGTATCCTCGCCATCGAAATCGAATAGCAATTCACATCAGAGCTTAAATAAATTACCTATTTACATGCAAGGTAGTAAACATTTAGGAGCTAGGATCGCTCAATCAGATTACGTAGATCCTACTACTTTAGCTAAGGAGAAGTCCGCATTCAAAAATGTAAATGTTCTTATTAACAAAAACGCTGTTAGACCAGATAGTTTATTTTCTAATTCTTCATTCGTTACATCCTCTAGTGAAAGTGCATACCAGGAAGTAAACAAGACAGGATCGGTAAAGGAGGATAATAAGGAGAAATTATCAGAATCATCGACACAAATAATTTCTGATGACAGTTACTACGAACGATCTTTTGAAAAGATAGAACAAGTCGTAGATGAAGATATGTTTCGCGACTCAGCTGTTTATTCAGATCAAGAGGAAACGGAAGAAGCTAAAACAGAGGCTAAAACTAAAACTGTAAGTAAAACCGTTTCAAAAATTGAAAGTCTTAAACACAATTCATCATTCAGAGCGCAAAGAGTTACAGTGACATCTAGTGTTTGTAACAGCAAAGCCACGTTAGCTAAGAAAAACGTTGAACATAAACCTATTGATACAGATAAGCCAAAAGCACCTCCAGTTCCAGTCAAGCCAAAAATAACGAATATTCCCACTGCATCTAACATTAAAACTCATGTTACTAATAAAGCTATTTTAGCTAAAACTAAAGAACAATCTTCATCTTCGGAGTCAGTTAACATGAGAACTATTAAAAGAAACACTAGTTATTGTAGACAATTAAAATCTGAACCGACAGAACAGAACGTCGAAATAAAGGCTAATGAAAATATCAAGGAGCCGGACTCCAGTAAAATAAACCAACCGGGCAATATACAAATAAAGAGACTAAGCTTTGAAAGGGCAAGTTTGGACTCTGCTACGAGGAAAACGAAAATAAATGAGAAAAGGGCATCGATTGAACCACAGAAGACAACGAAGAGCGTGTTAGAGAGGCGAATGGAAATCGAAATGATGTCGAAAAGTCTGGCCAAACCGAATCAGACCGGTAAATCTTTAGCGAAACCAAAATCTATTTCAACGAAAGTAGCTAGTTTTGAAAGGAGCGTTAGCGATAACGGTAAAAAGGAATTGAAATCTAGTATTATTGTCGAAGCCGCTAGCGTCTCGAGTGATCAAATTCACGAAGAGACTAAAATGGAAATTGATGACCCCAAGGGCAGTTGGGTGAAACAGGTTGTCAACAAATTCCAATAACTTGATTCCAAATTTAAGAAGCGGATTGAAATTGGGTTTTTACAAGCAAAAATCTATACTGTGTTGCTTGTGACGCCATTTTGAGTTCGCTTTTTAAAATATAATGTAGTGCATTTAAAATCCGTCTGGTTTTTTACTACACTTTACAAATCCATTTTTATACACATGTAGGTTAACATTTAGATATAATTTGTTATTGTAAATATTTTTAAGTATCAAACCTCCCCGAGCTTTGATATCTTGTGCCATAGACAAGGTAATTTAGTATATATTTTGTCTGTATGTTATACATCACTATGCACAAACATTGTGGACATACGCTAAGAGCTAGGGGTCGAAATTGTTACTTAAAGAAAACAAAGTTTGTCTTTCGTCTATAGTACTCTTTGCCTTGGCAATGTCCATCGTATCTATGGCTCACTATGTACATAGATATTATTAAAATGCTTATTTTGCTATCTATTTATTCAAAAGTGCCATCGCAAATATTATCTCATTAGGTATAAACAAAAATAATATTTTCGTGCAATTTGATTAACGAACTACTTAAAGTATTTATTTTTATAGATTTAGTTTTTGTTGTAGCTACTAACACCAAAAAGTAGATTTTGTTTTTAGTATTATTTTTACTAATTTTATACATTACGTTGCTGTTAATATTAAAAAAAATCGGCGTTATTTTAACATCGCTATAACAATTTTCTTTAATTTTCATTGATAGTATTATTTTCATTTGTCACTTCATTTTGATAAAAATAGAGTACCTACCTATTTTTAAGACATTATCCGAATAAGTATACTTAATTTGTGGAGACTGCTAGAAAAATAAGTTTTATTCTTTCCATTTTGACAGATTGTAATAAATGACATTTAATTTTAATAAGCACAATAACATTTTACAACCGGTGTTACTAGTTCCATAAAATGAATTAAGAATATAAGCACATATTTTCAGTAAATTTATATGATAACACGAATCAAATATTTTGCTATAATATAAACGGCACAAACCATGTATTTTATTAAATTTACTTACTACAATTCTGTAAGTTAGGCCGAGAGCCAGTATATGATCAATCCTGTTAATACATTGTTATTGTAAATCTTACTAGTATTTCTGTCAATTGCAAACATTTATTTTCTAACTTACCGTCACATGTGTTTTGAATCAATGAGATATTATATCATTAGTAATGAAGTTTAGCATGGTACCTACCACAATCTTGTACGCGTCTGTAAGAACGTTTTTTTACTACAATAATATTTTAATTACGAAAGTATGTGTAGGTATGTGTTTTACTTTTTAGTATGTTTTGTTACTATTCTATGCTGCTACGGTGTAAGTATATTCTAAAATGACATAGAGCACCTTCTATCACTTTCCCATGGAACGGGCAACGCGGACGAAATTGCGGGCAGCCGCTAGTAAGAAAAAACCTCAGAACGTTACTTCTTGTCATATTGTCATTTATTTTCTGCTATGACTGTGACCCGTATTAAAAAATATTTAAGAACGTTAATACGAATACAAAAAGTATGATTGTGTTTTCATAAAAAAAAAATAGTTACTATCCTGTTACATGTGAAATGTATACGAAACTAGCTGTTACCCGGGACTCTGTCCGCTTAGAAGTATTCCCGCGGGAATTGTCCAAACTTCCGTGATAAAAAGTAGCCTATATCCTATTTCAGGTCCCTGTATAGTATAGTTTACTATACAGGGTGACATCAATCAGTTTTTCAGACTCGGTAATTGATGGCCATTTTTAAGTAATATTAGTTGCAAGAAACAAAAGCTATTTTTTTTTGGTCATTTTCCCCATAATTAAATTACCGATCTAGTAAATCATGGTTACCCTATTTATAGAATCATACTCTCTATGGATCCTATTCAGACTATTCTACTTTAATGACACTTAAGTCACAGTGACAATTCAAGTCAGTCCTTGTCAATTATTTGTTTTGTTGTTTCTATGTTTATCTTTGCATCTCTTAAGTAGGGAGACCACACTGTATACAATAAATTATTTAATTTTGATCATTGCGTGATTAAGTCTGAATACTACATCTAAACACCTACATACCTATATTGTTAGGATCCCAGTTTAATGCTCAATTAAGTCATATCACTTTTGATCACGTCTTTGATGTCACCCGGTATGTATGCCAAGTTGCATCACGATTCGTTCAATGGTTGAATTGTGAGTAACAAACATTTATCCATCCAAACTCTCATAGGATGGGATTTGTCACCTGTCACCTCCCACTGTCGGGTTTGTGAGATGGGGGCCAGATTTTCGCTAAGTCACAAGTTTGTGGTAAGTATACTATGGTAATGAGATACATACACCGTTCAAGTATACCGTTTGTATTTAGATTTCTTAGAAACTTGTCGTAATTAAGTATTACTAATGAACTCTGCGATATTGAAGTAGCCTTTGGTAACAATAAAACATTTTTTCTCAAGATTTCGTTTCATTACAACTCACGCTCGCCGGTTGTTCTCTCCCGTGCTTTATAGCAAAAGAGACTCGGTCAGCCGAATCTGGCCCGCCAGCTCTTGGTATTAAAACCTGAGCCCGTGTTACGGTCGCGTTTATTGCGGTGGATAAAGCATCCTTCTTCCTCGCACTGTACTTGTCAGAAAGTGACGGATGTTTTATCCACGTTTAGTCACGCGATAAACACGGCCTTAATAGTTTTTCTTCTGTTTCGCCCACTGGTGGACTGGTTGAGAATGCCATTGGGCATTTAGTCATTTAGTCCGCCATTTGTACTTTTTTAAACAAATAAATAATAAGCCCCCAGTTCTTCAAAATATTTATACGATTTTTACGCCAACGTTATAATTATTTCGTTATTCTCGCGCTATAAGGTTATACAACTCGAACTCTTAGCGTAGTCATCACATCGATATAAACTCCATATTCATATCCATGTGTTGTTCCTTCTGTTGTTTTGTGTAATATGACATGCAATAAATATTTTGACTTTGACTTTGACGTTATATTATACGTTACCTCTTTTTCCGCACTTAATTTCCCACCATTGCCGCCCATCCTACTCAATATGCATCATAAGAGTCATCAGCGCCGCAAGATTCTTTGATTTACGCCATTAAAAGTACAAACAGCAATAATTCATAACGTTCAATATTCTGGTATCGATATACTTTTTATTTGTTTTGGGACTCCCGAAATATAGTGTTATGATAACGATAATTTCCATAACGTTATAAAGCTCTGATTAGAACAGGTGCTTTACTTTGAAACCTGTACTTCGAACTTCGTCTATTGTTATTGCTTTTGCTATCGATACGTAACTAATTTCGAATTACGGATTTCAAAGTGGAGCCTTAGAGACGTATATAACTTTCTCATTCTAACACAAAGCTGCGTCCCTCTCGGCCTGAATGGCCTGAATGACTGTTAGCCAGGTTCGCCCTTTAATACGCAAGTCAGTTAGGATAGACAGGCAAACTTATTTCAGAATTGGAAGCAGTCTTGGGCTTTATTAAACCTATACATATATCGCATGAAAAATTACCTACCCTGATATTTATTACTTTTTATTTAAGTTAACAGTGGGGCCAGTTGGGGTGGTGTTCATGAACCACACTCCAGTGTGGTTCACCAGGAAAACTGTAACTGTAACTGTAATCGAAATTGGAACCAATAAATATTTTCTAAGTGTAAAACAGATAACATTCGGGTCATACACACTCTTAAAAACAAAGGTTGTCTTTCCTGTGGTCAATAGTTAAAAGCTTGTGTGCATATAAGTTTTTTTTTATATGAAAGGTATAAAGCAGTCTTTACGCTGTTCATGCGGGAATGGGCTTAGCCAGAAAATTAGGCCTTAAAAACGTTAACATCCGGCGTGTCCACAGGAAAGACGCTAACCTAAACCAAGTGAAGTATAAACCGCATTTTTTATCTTTTTTATAAATTCCTTAAAAATTTGCCAATAATTTGTCAAATTGTTTGACAAATTATTGGCAAACAGAACAAAAATAAACCGTGTAAGTATAATTTGAGAGGAGATTTTTTAATTACTAAATTTAATATATATTTTCAATACGTTTGAAAATACCTAATTCACTATCTACAACATTCTAAGTCAAAAGGGCACATCGGATAGCTAAATCAAAAAAAAAAATTTTGTAATAGCAAACTTCACATATTCATCAATCGGTGAGCCAATATGCCCTTTTTCCAAAGTTTTTCAGCATTGCCTAACCATGAAATGGCATGTCGATGGATTCAGCTAATGAGGGTAGTCGGCACGCGACGCGCTGGTACCGACCAGTACGAAGAGCTACGTTACTGGCTAGTACTGTAACATCTTTATTTATGTAGTTACTGCAAAACAGTTCGAAAATCAATGCTGGGACGGTACTGGAGAAAACCCTTGATGGTATGAATAATGAACTGGTTTTACTGTAAGTGGGTCGAACGGGTAAAACTTGTTGGGATGGACGTTTACCTCGAGCCTTGTGCAAGATTATGAAGATGGAATTATGATCGATGAAAGTTCGTGGTCCAGAAAATTATATTCATTAAACAAGAAAATTAGAATAGAAAGATCTTCTGAAATGTCGGCTTCACTTGTTCCCTTCTATCTGAACTACGCTTAAGGCTGCGTTTCCACCAGAGATGTGCGAGGATGCGTTGCGAGGGATGTGTTTGTCATTAACCAATAGAAACGCTTCATTTACCTATCCTCGCTTAGCTTAGCTCTGGTGGAAACAGCTCAGAGGAGCGAGGTTTTTGTACATACGAGGCGATACGAAAGATGTGTGCGAGGAATGTGTTGCGAGGCGGCGTCTGGCTAAGATGTGCAAGGTAGCTGAGCGGTGCGAGGATGCGTAGTGAGGATTCCGGGCGAGCGGCGAGCCTCTGTCACCTCCTCGTTACAAGGCCTCGCGCCGCTCAGCTGCCTCGCACATCTTTGATGGAAACATTCACACCGTTACACCTCCTCGTTACACCGCCTCGCGCCGCTTAGCTACCTCGCACATCTCTGGTGGAAACGCAGCCTTAAGATCTTACGTGAAATGCTCATTACAAGAAACAACAGAGTTATTACAGTTTTCTCTCACTTGACGTGTATTTCAATCTGAGGAGGAGTTGAGGGTGGGTTGTTCTTAAATTCTTTAATTTTGAGGGTCTCCCTCATTTATATATTTATTAAATCTTCTTTGCACAATACAAATAAATGTAAGAAGTACAAATGGCGGATTTAATGCCTAAAGGCATTCTCTACCAGTAAACCACAAGTCAATTTATAGAGGCGGAATCAGCTTAAGCCAGTCGGAAAAGTTTTATGTCAATGCAATAGACGAAACTAACATCGTTTGTCTCTGCAAATCTAGTCGCACCTAGCCCAGGCGATCGACTTCTTTTTTTGAACCGGTTTGTCGATACCGGGTCAATAGATGATAGGACTCAATGTGATGTATGTACCTATTGTACTTGGGCGACCGTAAAGGTGTTCCTTCAAAGAAATACTTAAAAAAATACTCGTAACCGTATACCGGTTTTGTCACCTTCGGTATATTAAAAGAGTTAGCTTTGAAGGAGGACTACAAGTTACTTCGTGGCAACCAATGTTGTTCTAGTCTACGTGAAACCGCCTAATTTAATTTACCTGATACCTAGCTAATGCCTAAAAATTTCTGGGTTAAAAAGTATCCAGTGTGTTAATCTAAGGTATACACTATCTCCGTTTCAAATTGATGTTGCAAAAAAGCCGTTGCTGATTGAAAGAGAAACAAACTAACTCAAATAATCAATTCCCAAGCCGAAACACATAGGCTCCGATGTTTTATATTTATATATGAATGGATTAACAGTTCAAGGAAGAATACCTAATCAGATAAAAAGGTATTATTGGACGACGCGCGTGTCGTGTCCCTCCGCAAACCTTCTCCAGTGCACGCAAGACACCGCCGTCTCCGATACCAAGAGCTAGTTTGATACTAAGCAGTTAGAATAACTTCAAATCGAATTATCTTGCTCTGGATAACGTGTATCATGACGTGGTTACTAAAATTTTTGACTGACCCGCTTACAATTGAAAAGTAGGAAGATAATAATTGAAAAGTAACTTGTGTTTTTGTATCCTTTTTACAAATTTTAACTTCAACGGATCCGACCAAAATCCGCCCCCGCCCCCGCTGGGGGCTAAGTCTAGCGAATAAGGGGGATTAGGAAGCAATTCGAAGCCCAATTAATTTTGGCAATCGTTCTCGTTGTCCTGGCGAAACACCACTTTCTTTTTTTCATTTGAGTTCGTTTATCCGCAATTTCGTACTTCAATCGCTCCACTTGGAAAAAAGCTTTTCATGTGAAAACACTACCAGCTGAAATCTTCACTATCTCGGCTATCTCGCGCACTTTTACCTTCCGATCTTCCATTACGATTTTCAGGACTCGGTTAATATTTTGTTGAGTCACTGCTTCCTGACGACCTGAGCGTTCCCCATCATTTGTGTCCATGCGACCGCGTTTGAAATCGGCATACCACTGACACATGGTTGCTTTAGAGGATGCTGATCCTGCATAACATTTTATAAGCCATTGCTGTGCTTCAACGGTATTTTTTCCCATTAGTAAACAATGTTTTATTAACACGCGTAACTCGTTTTTTTCTATTGTATCGAAATTCAAGCGTAGCGTCACTTAAATGTCTGCATAATCAATATTTGATTGTTCCATTTTTTAAAATTTGACACATTATCTTTTATTGATGGCCAGTATACTTTTTAAAAATCAAAAGAGTCTTTAATATATGCGCCATTTCCAAATTAGTCTCGGGACTTATTGAACGAGTTAGTAATTTGTAATAAGTATTTATTGTTGCTAATTTATTACTTATAAATAGACTATATAAAATGTTATAAAGCACATAAAAAAGAACTAGCTCTTAGACTATGTCATCCCGAAGAAAACTTTTCCGTTTGAACGAGACCGCTATATGCACTATCCATGTAAGCGCAAGCGAGACAAAACACAGGAAGCATATAACTTCTTTCAAAAACCATTCCTTTTTCCACGTTGGCGCGTCAACGACGCGTGTTCGAAATGCGTTCGAAAATTGAAAATTTCAAATAAATTCCATATTAGTACGCACTAAATTTTGCCTGATCCGATCGTAAACCATCACTACCACTTACGTGTTTTTAAACATAATCTAAATAGTTTATGTTACTTGAAGTAAGAAAAGTTTAAAAACGAGAAGAATCGTGATAAGTTCATTTAACTAGAAAGTTATTTAAAACTTTGTTTCGACGTTGTACGGTTGTAATTAGTTGTAATGGGTTCCACGAGTTACTTGACGAAGCCGAAGATGAGTGCCTACAGAGCGAAGAGCGGCTCTAGTGCTGGGTCGGACAGAGAGATCAACGGAAAACTTAAAAGAAGTAAAATTAGGCAAGTATTATTTTTAATACCCTGTAATTGTGCTCCGCTAGTGGGCAAAGGCTCTCCCTTGGATTTTCAACTCTGGCTGTCCTATGCAATATCCAACCAGATGGTTAAATTAAAAATATTTATTAATTTACTTTAAACTTTATTGAATTATAATATTAAAAAAAGATATAAACAATATTAACATATTGAGCACAAGATAGGTACCTACGAGTATTTTGGTTAAATAATAAAAAAAGCAATCTAACTATTTTAGCAGGTGTTTTTATCATAATTATATAATTCGCCTTATTTTAATTAGTTTTTATCTTACACACATAACATCACGCCTTCATTCCAACTAGAAACACAGGAATACCCACAACTGTATAAAGACTTGTTTATAATTCTGTATCCGCATTTAGCACAATCAGGCCGAGAAGTTTACCTGTGTATTAGACAGGTCTTTATTCCCTTAGTCACCTCTTACGACATCCACGGGAAGACAAATGGAGTGGCACTATTCTAACCCGGTAACCACACGGGTATTTAATCATTTAATATTAGTAAAACAATAAACATTATTTTATTTTAATTCTTGATAGGTTTTTGTGTGAAAATAAGCCGAATTGCTTGTTAAAATAAATAACAACATATAAAAAAACCTTTCTTTACAGATAATATTACAAGTGAACAATTAAACAATTTTCTTCTCACCTTTTATCACGACATGATATCCTAAATTAGTCACGCACGAGATAACCACAAGTGCCGTGACGTCACAACCCAGAGTGGGTAAAACCTTCGGTAGCCAATACCTTGTTTACCTTAGCAACCGTACCCATAGCAACGTGTAATCAATACTGAGTCCGAAACCAAAACCATTGCACCCAAAACCGTAGCGCAATGCGCAACACCACGCGTTCTTTTTTCAAATTTCAAATTTATTTTCTTTTATTTTCAAAATGAGCTTGTACTGGAATACAGATGGAATGGAGAGTTTATTTAGAATTTAGAATGTTTTGTTGGTAGCAATGAGTTATCCATACTTTTCGTACAGACGGCCGAAGATGGATTATGGGCTGAAGAGAGTGCCTGATTACACGGAATTGGCCTACAAGGAGGCTGTTTCGAAGCTCAGATATTTTTTATCTGGGAACTATGCACCAAGCGTAAGTACAATTTAAATTACTTAAATAAAACAATCGCATTGTTTTTCCTACTGAAGTTACCGTAAAAGGCGGTGAATAAGGTCTAATGAATGATTAGGGTCACAACCTAAAATAAGGCATAACTTGTTACAAATAAGAGCAAGTATTAAATGAAAATGACGTTACGTTCTATTGGAAATTATTTCAGAGTTATAATTAGAAACATAGGTTTTAGGTTATGCCCCTATTTAGGTACCCCGTTTTACGGAACTTTTCCATGTTTTTCTTTTTATATTTTGGGTTTTAAGAACTTTTTATGTGTGTATATTCACCTGTTCCTTAATAGCTCCTATTTTAATCTATCTCATCATGGTCTATGCATTTCTCAACTCTACATGACAGGGTCGTTACTAAAACTAATAATATGTTGGAATTTTTTTTTTGGAGTATGACTTTTATAACAACTATAATATTAGATAAAATAAGATAAGATACGATAAGAAAACTTTTACTAAAACTATGAGAGAAAGCCACACCGATAAGTTTACTGCATTAACCCCCTACGTAAAAAGAAAGGTGTAAAAGTTCAACGTATATCTGTGAGTCCGTTTGTGGCATCTTATCTTTCAAACGGTGGGTTTTCAAAGGAAAGTTAGTAGAACGGCTGAATGGATGTAGATGAAAGGACAATGGGTATTTTTGTACCCGCTTAATAGCAATCATGGTGGTATCGTTGAATAGATCATACAAATAGCTACAGCGTATGGAGATATGCGCTCTGAGGCCCTAGCCAAGATGCGTACGCCTACTTGCGTTTCCATTCGTTTTGTTTTTAATCCAATCTCGTCACCGGTAGATCACGTGACTTTTCGTATGACGCGATCTACCAGTGACGCGATTGGTTTAAAAACAAAACGAATACAAACGATATTTAACCTGTGCATCTTGTCTAGGGCCTCTGGGTAACTTTGCTCTATATAAATATACCATTCCATTGATACATAATTTATTTTTCTCTAACATGCTCGGAAATAACCGAACAAGGACGGAAAATGCCTCATTTTACTCCCAGGAGTAAAAAAAAACATATGAAAACACATTCCGTCCATGTCCATATTTTATTTAAAAATGATCTCTATTGCCTGTAAATGAAATTGACCATGAAATAAATCCCATACACCCAATTTAATAAAAGGTGGCGGGGCGCGGTGCGGCGGCGGGCGGCGAGTCATTGTTAATTCTCCATACTGTCTTGTAGTTGTCAAAAGGAGATTCTCTCTTTTTTTTTACAAAAACTTCTTATTATGCATTTGTATCATTTCCTCGCATTTACCGAGAAAAGCATTATATATATGCTTCGGCGGAAATGGGATTGCCTGACTCGTATTTTAGCAGGCCTCGCTATTGCTCGGTCTGCCTACCTCATCAGGAAATCCGTTACTTTCCGCGCCTAGGCAATAATGTACTATCTATTTGGGCGGGTACCACATTCTTGTTCATTGTCTTTTGGCACACAGATAGATTATCGTCTGGAACAGGACATGGGCTAGTTTTTATCCCGAAAAATTGGACAGTTCCTGAGGGAATAGCGATGAACGTGTACTACGCGAACAGAATCGTACGCAATAGTAGTTTATAAATGCAACTGATGCGTAATAAGAGGCCTTAAAATACGGGTGTAGTTATGTGAAACGAGCGTTAGCGATTTCAAAAAACACAGGACCAAGTCACACAAATTGACCTAGTCCCAAAATAAGCTCTAGGCTCCCCATAGTAATGGGTAATAGACAACGATAAAGTTACTTATATAGAGGAATATATATTTAAATACATAGAAAACATCCAAGACTCAGGAACAAATACTCGTGTTCATCACACAAATATCTGCCCTTGGATTACCTTCGAAGGCAGGGTTACTACCAACAAGGCTAGCGTATCGTCAAATATGTGTAATGATATCTGCGTAGATAAAATAATTTATAATATTAGAAAGGATTCTTCTCGATCCCTGCCCGTTGTGATGTCTTGTGTGTGTTCCAGATTCGTAGCTACGGCGGCTCCGCGTCCATCAAGCAGCTGGACGAGTCTGACGGCGACCTGGACCGCAAGTGCCTGGACAAGCCGCGCCCGCGCCTCACCGCCAAGTACGCCTCGCTGTACGCCGACAGCCTGCACAACTACTCTCCTCACAACACCGGTAATAGACATCAATCGTTCTATACCATAGCCGTGGGCCGAGCACGCTGCCACGAGACAATTTTTGACATAGGGACGGGACTCTAATTCGTCTATTCCATATTCCAACGTAAGTATAAAGAACTAAGGTTTAAAATAAAAGTGTGTTTTGTGTGATTTCAGTCCTTTTATTATAAAGCAACTTAATCCCTGGGTGGCTGTGAATAATTTCATAATAATATTTGACACTAGTTCCCGTTTGACGTCATTTGACACTAAGTTCCGTGGCAGCGTGCTCGGCCCACTGGAGTGGTCCTAGCTTTAAAAGTGCTCTCCCACAATGAGCTGTATAAAGAAGTCTCAAGAGGCCCCAGCCAAGATGCAAACACTCCTAACGAGGAATGACACTCTTCTTATTTTTTTTTGACCTGCATGTTTTAATTTTAGCTAGAATAGTATTATTGTATTTTGTATGTGGTATGCCTAACACTAATTTGTATGCCTAATGGCAAAACATAGAGATCTAGTTTTAACCTGTACCATCTGTAACGAAACCTATGTTTACAAAATGAATAAATGAAATATAATGAAATAAACTTGACCACGTTTATCGCAACGCACGAATGTCATCTCATATATTTAGAGTGATAGAAAAAAACGGTAGTACCGTTTGCACCTTGGCTAGGGCCCAAGGTCGTTTAAAAGGGAAATGGGAAGAAAACTTGAGGATATGGATGCATGGAGATATCCTGCAATAAAAAAAATGTTTAGTAGGTAAGTGGATCAATCGACATTACTCGTAGCAGTTGTAACAACTTCCCAGCGAGTAACTGATGATTTTGGAAACATTTATAAAAATTAACTTTTTGTAAAATTGTTGAAGTTGCACTCTGAATTTTTATCAGACTAAGAATTAAGTAAAATTGCCTCTTTTTATTACTGTTTTATTGTATTTTTTTAGCAAAACAATTAAAAAACGTGTGGAAACTATAATTTTCACTCGTCCCGAGTCTTATCGCTCACAGCTCGGACTAAGACACCTCGGGACACGTGCAAATTACATACTTTCTGCACTTGCATCAAAACGTACTATTTCGTTTCCCGGAAAAATGTTTATAGAACAAAGTGGCCAAGAGACAATAGGGCCAAAATGGTAAAGTGAGTTTTAACGTCGCAAAATGTGGGCCAACGAGAAGAACAACGCTTGAAAACTATAGTGGTTATTTAGAACAAGCTGATTGTTTCTATTCAGTTCCAGTGGCTCCTCCCACCACGGCTCCTGCAGACCTGACCGGCGGAACCAACCCTGACGTCATCAATTTCATCCAGAAGCAAGAGGAGTACATCGAGCAGCTGGAGCGAGAGAGCCAGTATTGCAGGGTACATAGCATTTTAACCCTTAAAAGCATTTACTCCAAACCGAGAAACCTTATGAATTGTTAAAAACGAAACTGTACGTGTCATATATAAAAGATAAGGAGGATCCTAGAGAGGTAAATACACGAACCCTAAAGGGTCGAAGTGTATCCGACTCAACTTCTGCCCTGTTAACGGAAAAGGCAGTATCACAAACTCTATGGTCAAAGCAGATTCAATCCTATCTTGTTGGTAATAAGGTTGCATTTGCTACAGGAGTTTTGTCTGAGATACTGCCTTTTGTGTTAGCAGGGCAGACTTATAGAGTAGGTACCAACACATATATGTACGTGGCTGTACTCTAAAATACCCAAAAGCTAAATGGTTACTTGGTGACTCTATCTACATACGAGTATCTTGTGAGCCTATAAGGGTCATACACAGATTTAGGTTACCGTCTTTCCTGTGGACACACCAAAAGTTAACGTTTTTAAGGCCTAATTTTCTGGCTAAGCCCATTCCCGCAAAAACGCCGTCAGGACTGCTTTAGACCTATCATATAAAAACGTAATTTATATGCAAACAAGCTATTTAACTATTGACCACAGGACAGACAACTTTTGTTTTTAAGAGTGTGTATGACCCATAAGTACTACTTTGTTACTGTGGTTGATTGGTAACTTTTATTTGTTCATGGACCCTCATGGATGTTCAAAAAATACAATGAAAAAAGTACAGATTTTACTTGACACTTTATGGTCAAAATTGCTCTAATTGACCCTCTGCTGCCTAAATTTTCACAGTTTAGACTCTTTTCGTACAGGACGAGCTCAACAACCTCCTCGGCAAAGTCAAGGAGGTGATCTCAGAGAACGAGCACCTGCACGAGGCGCAGAAGAACAAGCTGATCTCGCGCATGTTCCAGCCGGGGTCCGAGACCGACGAGGACGTAGGGGACAGCACGGGGCGAGACAGCGACCATCAGGTCAGTTTATCATCGGAAATGATAGCTACTTTTAGCCACATGAGCCAAAGTAGCGGAAGGTAGAGTTTTTATAAATAATTAAAGTGGTAATAACTCTTAAACTGGGATTATATAAAGTCTAAAATTCATAATAGTGTATAATACATAATGGTTACATACATACATAAAGTCACGCCTTTATTCCCAGAGTGGGGTAGGCAGAGCTACAGAAATACTAACAACTCTAAAAAACTTGTTGATAATTCTGTAACCACATTTTGCATAATGGTTATTATTTATAATAGTTTTAATTCTGCAGCCGTAAACTTTTCAGGATTTTTTAAAAGGTCGTTTTATAGAACCCATAAGGTTAGGTTAGGTTTGTTTTTATAACAATCATGAAAAGTTTACGGCTCCAGAAAAATAAGCATTTTATATTATGACCATTATATGTTATGAATTTTGAAATTTATATATTATGATACGTACCCCTTAAACTAATTAGGAGAAGTATTAAAAAAGTATGCTTATTTTGCAGTGCAAGAAAGAAGAGGAGGTTGGGGTCGTAGTTAAACTTAAGTCTTTGCTCGTAATTCTACTTGACAACTCCACAACTGACTCACCAAAACTTTACCTTGTAAATACGAATAAATCTCAAAAGCTGCCATTTCCAGGCCACAATAACCAAGACACGCAAGCTCAGGAGTCGCGGCCCGAGGCTCGAGGGGCCAAATATAGTCTTCGAGTCACGCATAGCCGAGCTGGAGGCACAGCTGACACAGTCCAGAATCGACCTTAAGAAAGTGCAGGTAAGGCTGTTGATGGTTTGTTAAAATATTGTAATGTTATATTTGAGTCATCCATTGATGTCGTTATCCCTGGATATTCTGTTTATGGCATTTGCTCTACATTTATCTTAATTTGATATGTTTTTGGGGACGTGAGGCCTTGATTATTAAGACCAAAATCGTATATATTAAAAAGATATACCGTTCTACAATATGTAACTATAGTTAACTACGTAATAATTTAAGAATTTCACAAACTTTTATTATTTATACAAGTTAATAAGGCAATATTTGGAGCACTTGTCTGAATATCAAAAGTGAAATCGACAATTTAAATATTGTGCTCTTGGCTTTTGCAGCAACTATTTTTGCTGATTTTGCTGGTTTCGTTAAGCTTCGTAATAAGATTGAGCCCAGCTTGCTGGTTGATTCCAGGATGAGAACAATGAGAACAAACGCAAGCTCGCCTCTGGGCTCGTTGACTCAACGTGCCTTGATGGCTTCAAGCGGCAGATCGACAACTTGCAAAGGTCAGCATACCATTATAGCAGTAGTAATTAGTAGTTTTAGCTCCAAACCAGCATCATCTAACATATTTTAACGCATTTAACATATTTGCCAGGGACAAGTCTTCCCTTGAGTCTCAGATTTCGAGACTGAAGAGCAGCCTGGAGGCGAAGGACGGAGACCTGGAGGGGCGCTTCAAGAGGGGTGACGTACTGGAACAGCAGCTCAGGGATGAGAGGAACAACCTGGAGAATGAAGTGCGCCGGCTGAAGGTAAGACCCATGGAGTTTCTAATAAGTCATCAATGCAAATCTGAAAGCTCAACATTTAAGTCCTCAGGGTTGGCAACATTATATATTGATATTGCAAATAGGCTGAGCCTATCGGGTGGCTTGTGAACTTGTAGGTACAACGAGGCTTCTGAGATGAAGCACCCTCAGAATTTTATCTTTTGGAACTGCGATTCGAAACCACCCAGTTTAGTTTATCCGAATTTCAATGTTAACAGGTCTTAGGCATACTTTCTGTGTTAGATCACAGGAAATTGCGCAGCTCGCTATTTTATGCTGACGAAAGCTTGATTTTAGATAGACCTTAAAGATTGAAAGTCTGTTTAACGAACTAAATCAATGGGCTTAGATATTTTTATGTTTGTTTTCAGTCTGTAACTTATTTGACCTACTTGAGCCCCTTTGTCAATCCTTCATTCTGGTTTTAGAGCAGGAATATGAAAATTGTTGGTCAACCTGCATGGTAACATTACCCCCTTTCCCTATCACTTTTAGGAAGACCTATCAGCCGAACGAGCGAAGATCCGCGAGCTGGTGGGTGAAGGGTCCCGCCGCGCCATTCAAGAGCGTAGCGCGGCTGAACAGCGGTACAACGCGCACTGTGACTCTCTGCAGCACGAGCTAGCGGCGCAATACGACAGCGTAGCGAAACTTCAGGTCAGCACTGTAAACTTTCTCTTACTTGACCTCTTATAATAATTCATAAGGGTACAAATCGCTTACGCATTGTATTATTATAATTAATTGTATCACACAAATATTGCTCTTTACCGTAAATCGAACCAGGGTCCACTATGATTAATGTAAATGTCTTCGCCAGCTGGATCTTGAGCGGCAGCGACGAGAGGAGAACGAGCTAAAGCGAGAGCTGTCCATGAAGAACTCCGCCATCGAGGAGCTGAAGATGGAACTTAAAGGCAAGACGGGTAAGAATTTGGCAGCCCACCGCGCAGGACCGGTCCTAGTGGCAAACCTAGGGAAAGGCCTTGGTTAAGCAGTAAACTTCTTTCGGCTGAAATCATGATAACTACATTGATATCGTAAAAAAAATCACAGGTTAAAACACTACAGTGTTTTAACCTGATTTAACCATACTGCAATTCTAAAAGGGATGGAATCTACAGATTCCATCCCTTTTAGAATTGCAGTATGGTTAAATCGCTAGAAAGTGGTGAAGCCGATTTAACCTCGAACTTTAATTTGAGGAATTTCTTTGCGAAACTAGAATTCGGCAGCATTTACTAGAATGCTTAGGTTTATACTTCACTTCTATGCGACTAACAATTACGGTGCAGAAATTTTTGCAGTATTTTGTGGCTTGGTCTATTGTAATTTACCTTTATTGATGATTCTAATATGTATATACCTAAGAAACAGCGTGTTTCTAAATGTAACTAATTTTATTATTGACGTTTATTTCGCAGCATCCCTGCAGGCAGATCTTACTCAGGCTCACGCTGAAAAGGCGTCTTCAGATGAAGAATTAGCCAGCGCTCGCCTTGCCATTGAGCGCCACCAGCGTCAATCCAAGCATGAGACCAACCGTCTCAACTCCGAGGTGAGGACTCCATCCTATTCCACGATTCATACTTACCTAAGAAATTTACTTCTATAAACTATTGCGGTTATCGCATTAAAAATATCGTGAACTTGCTTTTTATTGTATTTTCCGTAAAAAAACCCGTTTTATTAACTTTAGTATCAATCTACCAACTTCGTTATCCACGGAGTCTCGCCTTATAACTCTAATTTACAATGCAATGTTGCGTCAACGTATGTTAAATTAATGAAGTTGGGTGGGGCACGATTTACTGAATTAACTGCATGTGATAAGGGTTGAAGTGTTAATGCAGATTTTTTTAACAAGAAGACATACCGGAAAAAATATTAGAAGGAATTATTTGAAATGCTTCTTAACTTATTTAAAAATGTTAGCACGTTTTGAGTCACGCTTCCTGCTCCTCATAAAAAAAAGATCGGTTGATTAATAATTGTAATTATTTCATTTTCAAGATCATTACTTATAGAAATCTGCAATTGCGTGCCTAAATGATACCTATCATAAGGGTAATTAATGTCAACTGGCAGTTACTCCGTAATAATTTGACCAGGTTATTCTGGAATCGTGAACAAATGATAATAATGCAGACGATGATGAAGAAGAAACCGAATCAGAAGATGATGATGGCACATTTGTATTTCAGATTCAGTCCCTGCGTCAACGTCTGGACCGCGCTGACGCCGACCTGGTTCACTCCCGCCGAGAGAACCTGCGCCTTACTGAACAGATCGCCACTCTTGAAAAGGAGGTACATTAACATCATCAAACAATTTTATTTTTTTATCATTGCGCCTTATATACTGCCATATTCCCTCTACTTTGTCGTCTATCACTTGTTCAATCCGGATTAAGCAAATTGAATAAAGCCAATTTTAAACATGTCCTTGACGTATTTTTATAATCATTGATTTTAGTAGTGATGTTATGCCATTTTGCAGTTAAATATGAGAAGCCTGACCCCGAATTCTCCTGAGAAGAAGAAAGAAAAAGAGATGTCTTCCATGTTGGACTCAATCGAGAACAAGCATGGTAAGTAAACCGACTTTTGGGCACCTCAGTCTATTCCAAATCTCTCTCTAACACCGTTGAGCGTTCATCAAATGGGTAAACTATTGATGTTTTGAAATTAACTCTTGAAATTGACTCAATCTAGCATATTCATTTTGGTTTCTATAACTTCAAAACATTTATAATTTACCCTTTCATCTTTATGCATGTTTTCTGTATTATGAAAGGGCTTGACTTCAATAGTTTATTCATCAGATTGTTCAGTCAAAATAAATTCATTGATCTCCCCATGCATAAAAACGTCTTCCACTAGTTTTTCTTTACCTTTTACCTATTAAAACATCAACGTTATTTGGATAGTTTGCGTTGTCCCTTTTGTTTATTAAATCCCAAAGTTAAGTTAGATAATTTGGTCCCGCAGCTAAAACGGTTGCAGAGTTGGAGTCCATGATTCATTCACAAAACAGTCTGATGGAGAAACTCACCGGAGAATGTCGTTTGCTCACAGACAAGCTAGACGACGCAAGCCGTAGGCACAAGTACGAACAATTTTCAACTCTAATTGCATGAACATCAAAAATGATTAACAGTAAAGTTTACTTTACTGTGCTCGAGCCTTTTTAAACTGAGAGTGACATAGGATATCGGAATTATTGTTAAATAAGGCTACATACTTAAAATAAGTCGTCAAAAGATCGCAGACATTAAAAAAACTGCAATTGTTTATGGTGTTTTTAAGTTAACTCCTCCTAATATGGAGGACATGATCTCACTTTCAGAGTAAAATGGCACGAACCACAAGCACGTTAATTTAGCTCATGTTATCATTACCCATTAAATTAGAAATGTTCTAACGTCGTGCTGTGTTTTTATTGGTGGCAGGCAGAGCGCAGTGTCGCAGCCGTGCAGACGAACCAATCAGAACACAGCGCGATCGCTCAAGATCACCAGACCGGCCTATCATGAACCGCCGTTCCAAGCACCGCTCAGGAAAAGAGTCCGATTCGTCGAATAATTACGCGCCAATCACCATTGGCCCGTTGACGACCAATCAGGATCTCGAAAATGGAAAGGGAGAAAAGATTTACAATTTACCGCTGATGATTCAACAGCCCTTTTTACGTGAGAAAAAAGAGCCAATTAAAGTTGATATAAGCGTAAAGTTGATACCAAAACCTAGGAAAAAAGATAGAAAAAGGCGAGAAGCGGTGGTAGACATACCGTTAGATGAAAAAGGAGTTAAGAACACTTTTAGCATGGAGGTCACTAATAACGATGTACAAGTTTTAAGGAAAACAGAAGAAGTAATTGACAGTAAAGTAGAAAGTAGTGATAGTGAGCTTAAATCCGAAATCAAGGAAGGGATTTCACAAGTTGTGAATGAAAATAGCAATGTCAATCATAGTACAAATGAGGAAATAATAGAACAACCTAAATGTTCCTCTGAAAATGATACTAAAGTAGTCGATAAAGCACCTATTTCACTGGAATTTGAAAAAGAAACAGTAGACTCATCGAATGATAGCGAAATACTCGTACATGAAGTCACTGAAGACACGGACGATCATATCGACCGCAAAGGCGTAGTATCAGAAGATAACGTTGACGACTTACAGTCAGAATCACCTGTTGCAGAAGCAAAAGAATCTGATTGCGCCGATGTGACAGAAATTGCGGATGAAAATTAAAGCTTTACATATATACGACACGTAACGACCTGTGACTGAATGTTAACGCGAAAGATTTAGTTAGGAACAGGGTTTGTGCAATGTAGTTTGCTTAAGTATTTAAAGTTGTCTTTATCCAAAAAGTTATCTGTTTTGCGATGTTGTAAAATGTTTAGTTGATTTGTTAAACTAGTTGTTCAATGTTGTAGTTTTCGGAGCATTTTCTTAGTATATTTAATGGGTAATCTTAACAATTAATGTGCAATAAATATTGTGAAAATATGTCTTATTTTAGTATCACTACTTCCAAAAGTATGTTGTTACCAACTAGAAACAGTTAAAATATTTTCAGCTAGCACTTGAAAAGTAAATTTATAGCACAGTACAAAAGAAGTCAGACAGCTTTTTCTACTTGCATGTCAAAAATAAACACAGATTTCACATATCCCTTGAAATTTTTCAGAGCCGAAAAAACACACTTGCTTTGCAGGAACGCAGAGCTTATGAGAAAACTGCGAAATCTGTGGTGTTCCCATAAGAAATACTGTACCACGACCATCGCACGGAGCTATACGCCACTAAGTGGCTATCCTAATAGCTCATATGACTTAGATCGCACTTATTACACTTCGACACCGTATAGGACTAGATTTAGACAAGACAAGGAAGATGCATTAAGCAGAGACTTTTATGACTTGTCGATTGATAGGATTGATTCCGATGATGACCCGGTGAAGGTAAGAGGTTTGGAGACTGAATTTATTCAATCTGTAGATAGTGGCAATGCATAAGACTTTGGCATGGTAGTGGCGAAATGCATGAGTATTTAGAATTGTAGCAAAAGCCTTAATTTTCAATTAAGGCTAGATCGATAAGTTTGAAATTATTTCGATTTTCGATTTGAATTTAACGTAGATATTTTTTATCTTTAACTACCTAACTATAAGTATAAACGAATTCTACGCATCTGATGCCATCTGGCGTCGCAGGCAATGTATTAAAATCGTGATGTTCTTGAGAGCTGATCCCAAACAGTCTGGTTCTATATCTGAGAGGCCTTTTATATTAGTGTTCCTTTATGTGTGGCACTTGTGTGTTGTGTTGTGAGTGTGCGTCACGATTCTGATTCAGGGCGGAACTGGCAACTCTGCAGCGTCAAGTAGACAGCCTGGGCCGTTCGCTGCAGCCCGCCACGCCTACCGCACGCCAAGGTAAGCGTTGTCGTCATCATCATCATCATCGTGTTGCTCATCGATATTGTTACGTTCATTACCAGTATCACAGCCATAGTGTTCTTCAACATCATTATCAAAAAAAATTGTTATCTCACCATTGACATAGCTAAAAATGTATGAAATCTGTTTAATGATTAGGTACTAAATATTTCATGATGGATCATGAACTTACTGTAACATAGTATGTAACAGTTACAAACTTTCGTTACGATTATAGAACCTCGTAGCATCAAGGCAATGATAATGTAACATACTTTCTCGTCTTCTTCTTCTTTTATTAGTCGCGGTTGCTATATTTCTCATTGATTTCAACCATGTCAAGTGAGCGATAGGAAATTAGGAAATCAGTCAACAGAATAAATCAAAGGTTAATTCCGGACATCTTTAAATCGGCCATCTTCCCTCCCCGAAGTTTACCGAGATATTTTCCCTCTCATGAGTTGATTTAACTTTAGTAAACAAGGTTCTGTGGGGCTAGTCAAGTTGCATTCGATAATCGTTAGCGATTATGTTTCGATTGAATACCTAATGTATGGAATTGACGCAAGTCACTGAGATAGTACCACATGACTATTTCGGTGTTCCATAAATTTTTCAATCGAAACATGAGCGCTAACGATTGTCGAATGCAACTTGACTAGCCCCTCAGATAGACTTTAATAATTAAAGTTTCGTTAAACCGTTCAGTGGTCATACTCATAACTAAAATAATATAATATATTTTTTTGGCTTAAAATTTATAGTAGGTAACCCACTGTAAGAACCGGTTAAGAAGTTGTTTTGCCCGGTATAGTTTTGCTAAAGTTAGCCATAATTCGATCTTTCTTTTCGATGTTTTGTGACTAGACCGTTAGTCGAATGGGTGTTAGTTCTTGCAGAGCACGTTGGTCACCTAGACCGAAATTATAATTTGATCTGTCAGCCCGTAATTATTACGTCGCGATGTAACATCTCTACTCACATAGTATTTCTTATTACCTACACTATTTATATTAAAACCAATAAAGGCAATTTTGTTTATAATAGGTTGTTAATTGTATTGTGCTCTACAAGCTACGTCTCATTAATTAATGTTTAGTAAAAGAACGTCGTAATTTTCAGCACCAGCCTCGCACCTACCCGAAGCCGACCGAAATGTACCCAGTACAACCGGTAGCAGACCAAACCATCCCGGAGCTGACTCCCCCGGACACTCCTACCAGCCTATCCAAGACACCCGAGAGGTCAGAGACGCCAGAGACGAAGGAAGAACCTTAAGCAAGCAAGCCTCAAGAACCTCTCTTAAACACGCCCCTGATACTGTAGCGCAACCAACTATTGAAGCCAGACCTGATGATACCACAACGAGTCAAGTTGAAGATCATCCCATGGAACATGAGGAAACTGTCGATGAATTAAATGCACGTGTTGAGAGTGTAGGTAATTTCGTAGAAGAAAAACCGTTAGACCATAGCCAGAAAAGTTACCAGCCTGTGGAACCACCTGTTGAACATAATCAGGAACTCTATCAGAGTTCAGGGCAAGATTATGAGACGTCTGACCAAAATTATGTTGAAAAAACGGAGCCGTATTACGCTGAAGGCCAAGAAGTACCACAAGAAGGTTATGATCCAAATTATCAACAGAACTATCAAGAAGGACAGTTTGAAAACTATGAGGAATATCCACAGCAACAGTACACAGATCCTAATGCACAGTACACTGAAGGACAATACGATAACTATGCAACAGATGGGACTTACCAACAAGAGTACGATCCTACACAATACGTTGAACCTACACCACAGTATGAAGCACCCCAAAATGCACCGATCGAGCAAGAAACCGCACCTACAGATAGCAAAAGGAGTAATTCCCCAGAAAAAGGCCAGAGTTAGCAATCTTAGTTTTGTGCAATAAATTTATTTGGTTTATTATGTTATTATGTGTTAGTGATAGTATAATTTATTAGTAAACGCTTTTGATGTTATTTGTTTGTATAGAGACGTAATATTTTGCTCAATACAAGAAAAGTAATGGACGTGGTTCTTATTTCGTATAACATACCGTTTAAAAAAAAATGATTCCAAAAACTCCGTCATAAAAGATAAAGTTTTGGATAACGATATTTAAAGGCTAACTACAAGAGATACCTTAAAGGGATAGATAACTTCGCCTATGTTTTTCTATTTCGTGTTTATACAATAAAGTATTTTATATTAGAATAGAGTAGAATATAATTGAATCCTTTATTTGGCTAGTTAATTATAAAACAAAAACAAAAAACACATACAATCGAGGAAATAAAAACAACAGTAACATTATAAGTAATTAAAACAGGTAATAGCCGAAACGGTGCACCAGCTCAGCGTGATGCTGGGGCACGGAGCCGCAGCGCTGATTCTCAGCTGGACCCGAGTGAGAGTTAGATGGCAAAAAACAACAAAAGAAATGTATCAGTAACAAAACTAATTCCAAAACTAATAATAATTGAAACAAAGTACCTAATACAACCCAAAGTAACAATAATATAATTAGAAATTTTAAAAGTTAGATCTCTCGTTCGCGCATTGTTATTATTTTTTATATAATCAAATTTAAACCTAATAGATAAAGATTCAGCAAAACATCACGATTCAACGTAACAACAAAGACAATCAGATTGTGATCTGTGCAACTGTCTATTTGTAGCGACAAAGCTAACTCTTTCAATTTGTTCTTAAAACTACTAATATTTGTGATGTTACGAATCGGCGGAGGAAGGTCGTTCCAGATCTTGGTCGCTGCATACTTGAAACAGCCCCGGAACGCTTTGGTATATTCATTCATTACATACATACATAACATCACGCGTTCATTCCCAGAGTGGGGTAGGCAGAGCTACAGAAACACCAACAACTCTAAAAAGATATGTATAGAATTCTGTAACATTTCGCACAAGTAGGCAGAGATGATTACAAGTGTATTAGCGACAGGTTACAAGCCCATCGCCTAATAATACTACAAGCCTTTATTCCCTTAGTCGCCTCATACGACATCCACGGGAAGACATGGAGTGGCACTATTCTAACCCGGCAACCACACGGGCTTAATGGTATATTCATTAGCAATCCAAAATAAGAACTTAGCTTCTGACTCAAGAGAACACCTCTTTTCCCTATTTTGTGCCACTTCTCTATCGTCCCTGTTTGCGTCAAGAACATCTCTGCTTTTCATCACTTCGGCATCTAAGGCAGCTAACCAGTCGTTTTGTGTTTAACCTTTTCAAATACAAAACCAGAGCGAATGTGAACTTTGCCTCGTAGATTAGATACTCGGGTCTATTTTGCGCTGTCAACCATGACGGAAATATCTGTCAACGGCGTTGAAAAGGTTAATAGGTATGCGCTTTAAAATATATCTCTTCATAATAAGAGTAATAATCATTAACTGGACTTAAATGTGCATTGTAATCACCAATACGTTTTTGATAACCAACTTGTCACAGCATTATAACAATTTGATTTAGCGTAGTCTCTTACGATGTGATTGTCTTCATCACATTTACACAGCGCCTTATCTTCAAATTGGCTGCGCGTACACAACTCATCAATGTTTTTTAATACACTGCGTTGTTAAATGTCTACAAAACAAATAATTGTACGCTCAAGTTAACACTGCTATTACAAAAAGTTAATATATATGAACAGTAAATATATATTGAGGGACTAACTTGTTTATAATAATATCAATTTAACTGACGATAAGAAAACAGTAATTACTATACGAACGGAATTAGGCACGGCGCGCCTTACATAAAAGAAGTACAAAGAAATCCTACGCTTATTCAAAATGTTTTTTTTGCTGATAGTCTTTTTGGCGGTAGATTTCAGTGTTCTTGCAGTAAGTTCGATAGCAATAATTATTATAATATTAATATCTTATACACTGAAAACAAATTCATCTAGATCTTTCTAATCCTTATCAGTATTGTCATTTACGACCGTTCCAAATATCTAGTTTCTTGTTTGCCTTATATTTAACAACAACAAAAGTGATATACAAGTTACTGTCAAAATGTATTTCTGAGACAACCTTATTCTTCCAACTGTAACTTTTTCTTTTTCTATCGCGCCTTTTACTCGTTTAAAAACGTGTAAAGTGGACTTTTAGTTCCCAAAGTATTTTTTCACAAATAACAGTAACAGTAACAATAACAGTTTTAGGTCGAAAAACCGTAAATGTTAAAAAAAAACAGAAAAATATGATTCGAAATTCAGTGACAGGTGTCCTGTCTTTCCTGAACTGATTGATTAATCTCCCAAAAATATCATTAGGGCAACCGCTCTGTTCCGAAACTGTAAATATTAGGACCATCCTAGGTTAGGTTAGGTTACTTTTATAAACATACTGAAATATTTACAGTTTCGGAACAAAAGAGTTTGCCCAAATTATATTTTTGGGAAATAAATCACTTTGGAAGGGATTGTATCATAATATATAAGAGCAAAACACATAATGGATCATAATACATAATGGTCATAATATTATAATGGTTTCATTTCTGAAACCGTAAACATTTCAGGATTTTTTAAAAGGTCATTACATAGAACCCAGTAGGTTAGGTTAGGTTTGTTTTATAACAATCCTGAAAACCTTGCAGTTTCAGAAATAAAATCATTATACATTGTGACCATTATTTTGGGAAACGTTGTGCGAAATGGCAGGGATCACCCTAGTTAACATGGACAACATTATTACAAATTAGCTCTAGTATAACCCTTTTCAAATTACCAGTCACCCTGTAGTTACGATTAAAAAGCCGGTTAATAGCCGGTTTAGTGGTGGTAGGACCCTGTGCAGGGTCCGTCCGGATCGCTACCACCATCTTAACCATTAACCACCCGCCAAGCAACAGTGTTCGCATTGTTGTGTTCCGGTGTGGGGATAAGACAACCGGTGAAATTACTAGCATAGAGGCATTCCATCTTCGTCCTCAGGGTTGGCAACGCATTTGAGGTCTTAGGATTATAGTCTTGACAATTCAAATGTCTATGGGTCTCAGATTCCACTTAACATCAGGTGGCCTGAGTGCTCGTGTGCTTCTCCTTAACATAAAAAAACCAAAAAAAAAAAAACTCGCTTTTTGATTATTATTTTAGCTACAAATATCCTCTCTTACAGATCCCTACTTTCGAGAACAATGAGGTAAGAATATTTTAAGACGTTATTCAAATTAAAGTGAAAGGATCTTACTATTGAGGAACTCGTGGCGTCATCTTCATATTGAATAATAATAATTATAAATGGGTATTTAGAATTCTACATGACATGTGTACTTTATTGAAGTAAGGACGCGACCATTATCGTAACGAAAGGAACATCCTTCATTAAATTATTGGGAACTCTCAATAACATTCAAAAGGTGTATTAAAAATTACAATAATGTTAGGCACAGTCGACAACACAGAGGTGTATCGACTTTTCGTAGTCGACTGTACCTAAATGATTTAAAAATAAACTAACCTAAAATTAACCTAAATGTATAATTTACGTCTCACCTGAGAGAAAATGCGTAAAGAACCAGATAAATTACTAATCTATTATTAATGACTTACGTTCCAACATAACATTAATATAAATATATTGATATTTCTTAAGTTACAACAAAACTTTAATTTGGCGAGCAGTCGCCCCGCTTCGAGCCGCAGATAATTTTATTGGACTGGACTACTTATTGCATCTATATAATCACTTTCCTCCATAAATCAACTTAATATTATTATGTTAGAAACCACTAAGGGAATAAACCTTGCTTGCAACCTATCACTAATATACTGGGAAACATCTAGCCTGATTGTGCAAAATGTGGTTACAGAATTATCAACAACTCATTTTAGTTGTTAGTATTTCTGTAGCTCTCCCTACCGCACTCTGGGAATGACGGCGTGATTATGTATGTATGTATGTATTATTATGTAATAGAGAATTAGAATTGTGATACTGATAACAAATAAAGATGCATGAATTAATTACTGCCTATCTCTTGAATTTGTTACACCACTATTATATTACACTTCATAGCTGAGTCATAACTGTCATAAGAGACGCATCTCATGCATGTTTAGGTATAGTAGTTTAACAATTACTCCGAATAGTTTGTTGTTCGTCTTGGTGTTAAACTTAGACAGACTTATGCAATGGCATTCTGAATGTGATTCAGCTTTCTCATGATTAGAATTACACTTGAAAAATTACCACTCTTGAGGTGGCATTTGTGAGTGTGTTGAAATATCAAGAAATAAACACAAAACCAAAAGGTAATCAAACGCTCAATGTCTCTTCGAAAACTACTTATTGTAATATTTGTAATGTAAACTTAGCTCACTTCAAAGTCTTTAAATTTATTTTTACTCTTACTACTTTATACATTATTCTATTTACGCTAACATAAGAGCTCGAGTGTACGTAATTAGTTGTTATAATATGCCGAAGCTGACCGTAGTTAAGTGCATCTAAAAAAACGTATGTTTTATTGCTTTTATTACGTAGAAAACAACGGGCACTACGATAACAGAAAGAATAGAAATTAGCAAGGGATATGCAAGCAGTACTAAATCTTCTGAACTGAGACAGAGCCAAACAGGTGAACACCAACAGTTTGCAAAGGATAAAAATGAAACTAATAGAAGACAAAGCAAACTGCAACATGAACTTGAATATTCATCAGAAGAAGAAGAATATGTAACACCAGCAATAGACAGTAATGTAAGCGGACAAGAAACAAAACTTGAACATAATGTCCTTGAAGAAATCATTTTAACAGGTAATTCACCAAATCGGTTACAGCTACAGCCACGGATCTTGGCATTAAGAAAAAGAAAACCAAAATCAAGAGAAAGAGATCTAGACAATGATATGTTAAACACTATCTTTAGAGACAAATTAAATGCGAAACAAGGACCACCTTCTGATTGTGAGGACCTCAAAAGATACCGCAATGGTGAACGACATAGTGATATCGGTAACACCTATTACCAACAAAGTGACGAAGCTTTGTATGACTCCCCGTACGATGTTTCATTCAAAAGCAAAGAACCTGTAATATTTCTCCGGAAATTAAATCTGAACTTTAAATTAAAATGAGGAACAATGTAATGTGCAGCTTTCGAAATATCTCCAGATTTTTTTAGAATGGCACAACGTCTAAACGTGATATTAATAATATTGTTCTTCATATGCGTATCCTCTTTTGTGTCTTCGCTCGAGGATTATTGGACTTTTTCATGGCCGATAGAATGGTATTTTACCGTTTAATTTATTACTTACATCAATTTCTATATGAATGGCGATATAATTTACTAATAGAATCTAAATAAAATGCTATTTCTGGAGTTTACATATGAGACAGTTTATTTTTTTTCTATTTAACCAAACCGAACTTAAATGACCCATTGGTTTTTCTTATTATTTAGAGGATTATAAATTGCATTTCCTTTATTCTCTTACTTTCACTTTAATATTTCTTTTGTTTCCTTTTATATTTTCCTTTCTTATTGCATATATTTTGTCCCATATTTCAACGTTAGCATGAACATTAATAAATCATGACACCTACTTCAAAAAGAAAAACATATACAGTCTACATTTTTTTTTTAATTTAAATTAAATGGTGAATACTTAAATTATTTTTACTTATATTTATATTACCAAGTGACTGTATGGCTAAATTTGAGAGAAATGCAGCACAGGGGGACGATTTTTGAAATTCGCTGCTGATTTTTAGCAAGTAGTTTTAAAATTAAGTTACCTATGCGGTGATTTACGATTGGATTTAACATTTTTGGCGCGTATCAAAAATACAAACTTGCAGTAATATAATTCAGTATAAGTTAAGAAAAAAACGACCACTTCTGCAGAATTTGTGCGTGTTATACAAGGCAAGATATACCAGTATCTTCAAGCCCTTTTTAAACGGCGCGCTTTAATGCAGGCTATAACCGATCGTTGTCGTTCTCAATTAACTTCACTGTGATGTAATTTAGGTAATCCATTTGGACTGACCACCAGTGACCACCATAAAGCTACCCTTTAGCTTAACTTAGACTACTGGTCCACATGTTTAAAGTTGCTCGAAAAAACAGGAGAATCTTATTACTCAGTGGCTGTACATTTTAGTACCTTGTCACAGCTATTGTTACACTAAATTCAACCCATTCTCACTTAAAGAAAGGGATACACTAGGGACAATGGTCCTGCGACACGTGTCGCCAGCGACGTCAGGTGTTGTGGCACAACGTTGCCGGACTTCACTCGACACATCTGGCAATTTCGCGCGACACGTGTCGCTAGCGACGTCGGGTGAAGTGGCGCGACGTTGCCGGACTTCGCTCGACGTATGTAGGAATTTCGCATGACACTTATATTTAAATGGTATACAAGTTGCGCGATGTCGGCAGATATGTCAGGCGAAGTTACGCAACGTCGAACGACATCGCCCGACGTCGTTACGGATATAAGTCGTGAAATGTCGACAGATATGCCAGGCGAAATCGGCTAGCTTCATTTGACACGTCACCGACACACGTCGTGGGATCCCTGGCTAAATACATTATTGCGACAAGGTAAAATGTACAGCTACTAATGAGTTCGACTGTACGTGGCGGCGAGGCAGGCGATCGCCTGTAAATACTTTTCGACCGATAAAACATTTTAGGGTGCCGTACCTCAAAAGGAAAAACGGAACCCTTATAGGATCACTTTCTTGTCCGTCCATCCGTCCATCTGTCTGTCAAGACCTTTTATCTCGGGAACTCGTGGAGGTATCGAGTTGAAATTAAAACCTTATCCACCAGGCTGAAGAAGAGCGGACGATCTGTCTATGTGCTCGGCCTACGAATATATAATAGCCTAACAGCACCTTCCTCTATTAATTTTAAATCGAGACTTAAAAATGGCTATTAAAGTCGCAATTTTATGACTTACATGAATATTTCTATAGAAGTTAAATAAAAAAAGATAAAATTATGAATTTACTTTAATATTATCGACCATTTTAATGTCTAATAATGTAATTGACGTATGTTAGAAAATCTTGGGTATGGCAGAAGAAGAATGAAAGCAGGATCAATGCAGTTGAAATGAGAGCTCTAAGAAGTATGTGTGGGGTTAGGATGATAGATAGAGTAAGAAATAGCCAGATCCGAGAAAAATATGGATTGAAAGAAGATGTAGTGACTAAAATCGAAAAGGGTATGCTAAGATGGTTTGGTCATTTAGAAAGGATGGATGAAAGAAGAGTTACGAAAGAGATATGGCGAGCGAGAGTGACTGGAGATGTCAGTAGGGGACGTCCTAGACGGACGTACAGTGATCAGATTCGCGAGGTACTGAATAAGGGCCGAATCAAAAGCACCCGAAACCGACGTACGTGCATGAAGAGATTGATGAATGTGGAGGAAGCGAAGGTTGTATGTTTGGATCGGTGCACCTGGCGTTCCATAGTCTCTGCCTACCCCCTTGGTAGGCAGTTATCAATACAATTTTCATTTATTCACAAGTTTACAGTCCCTTGAAGCTGTAAGCAAATCAAACTTCTAAGCTAACGATAAAAAAGATACGGCCGTTTATTCCGCATTAATGTATAGTTTGACACTCCTAAGGGAATCTAAATTTAAAGAGTACTTCCCATAAACATAGAATCCTGAAATTTGGCACAAAGGTCTTACAGCATAAGTAAAGGGAAAGAATCCGAAAATTGTTAATTAGTTGCTCCATCACGAAGTAAAATTTTTTTTGCGATTCTAACTTATTTGCAGTTGGTGAACTAATCGCGACCTATGTCGATCTATGGAGAGAACAGTTTTTCAACGGCAAAGTCAAGTTTGTCCCTCAATACAATTTTACATTCTTATAAGTTTATACGGAACCCTCGGTACGCGAGTCCGACTCGCACTTGATCGTCTTTTTTCCGTATAAACTCGTATCGTATCAGATGGTTAAATGTAAAGTGGTGGTGGTGGCAGTTTATAAAGATGTTATTTCTTAGTTGTCTACTATAGACAAGAGCAAAGAAAACGGGTCACTTAGTACATAATTTTAGAATAGAATAGAATAGAATAGTTTTTTATTATTCAACGCTTACAAAAAATACACTTAAAACAAATGACAACTAGAATAACACATTAAACATGGCGTTGAAAAGGGCCCCTACTCAGCGTCGTGCCGCAGCAAGCCGCAGCGCTGGTTTTCAGAGGGACCCTGACGTACAAACTAACTTAAATATAAAGGCGTAACGACACAATCACTAGCGACAATAAATAAAAACCGATAAAACCAACGTTTACTTGTGGGACAACACAACCATTTCATGTTGCGTCGTTCTTGGTATGAATTATACAAAATATAAATTTAAATTATTATCAAATTGATAATACAAACATATCATATCTAAAGGCTTTAGTATTTTAAAAACTAATGTTCGATTTTCATAGAAAGTGAGCCGTTTTCAGTGCTCCTCGGTGTATTATAATAGACTAGCGTCTGCTCGCGACTTCGTCCGCGTTAACCATCCCACTAAAGTATTTTTTGAGGGTATAAGTTATACATTCCACATTCATTCCATTTATTCCAGCGTAAAGGAGTAACAGACATACTAATTCACTGACAAACTACATACATTTATAATATTGGTGTGAATGGTCAGTCATCTTACATCTTAGTGTTTAAGCACAATAAGGTAGGTATGCGCTTTTGATTAATTTATAACTGTAAACATTAAAAAATCATATTTATTTTGACAGAAATTCGCTCAAATTGGAGTAAGTATGTAAAGGTGCATATTCGGCATCACGTTTTAAAGGCTATTTTATTGCCAACGCTTCTTCCTTCTGATCTCTTTAAATGCGAAATTAACTAGATGAAAACGAAGAAAAACTATATTATCCATTTAAAAACTATAAAACAATATTAATCGGATATAATTACAGATTTATTCTACGCAGCAAAACCATATTAATTTTGTCATGTTATCGTATTGTTAGCGTTATTGTAGAAATAATGCAATAATTAAAGCAGTTTATTGAAAAGTGCAAGTAATTACGTTGACAGAGCTATAGTACCGCGAGGAACAAAAGGTGGTGCCACGAGCGGACCTAAACGGAAACTAATAGTTTCTAAGGCATAGGCGTCGTTAACATTCTTCCTACAGTCTGTAATGATAGCGATTATTTAATTGACAGTAACGGAGGCCGAGTTAAAAAACGATGACATGTCAAAAGCAATTAGTTTTTTGTCGTTAGAATGGATTTTTGTAGGTATGTCATTTAAGCTTAACAATCTGGTTTTAATTTTGAAGATCGAGCTATCAATTCCGTTATAGTTTTAAATTGAGATTGTTTTTTCTAATTAATAGGTAGTACGAGTTTCATTTGTGAGTGGATGGATACTAAATAATGTATAATGTAAAATATTGAATACGAGTTGAAATATTGTAAGAAATACTATATATTCGATTAAAAACAAGGGGAAAATAATATTATTTTCATCACACTTGCTCGCGAATAGTGCGTACATGCAGGCGTATCTATAGAAAAGTTATAGCCGATATACCTCCCACGGGAGTAATGGATTTTCATAATTCCAGAGGGAGTTATGAGTTTAGTTTTCGTACGTCATTTTGGACTATGGATGGTTTAAACTTATTTTCCAGCGGTCGTTCTTATTGCCGTATTCTTGTTTGGAAACATTTTGTTTTACCCAGAAATGTCGATTGTGGATGTTATGTGAATTTATATGTGTATCTTAAGGTAACTGATAGATAATGATTTGTTTTTAAATAAAGCACAGTAGTAGGTACGTATAGTTTAACATAAGCGTCCAAACAAGAATGTATCAAAAAAGTAATAAATCTATTGTATAATAATTCATATCAGCCCCGCAATACACTATGTATTTTACATTTATTATAATTACCTACCAATGCAGGTGAGTAATAGAATATTAATTTAAGCAACACGAGTCGAGTTAGATATGATTACCTAATAGGGTAACGTTAACAGGGGTTGGTTGGGTAACAAAAACAATATACAATGATTATAGGTTGCACCCAGTAAATATGGGGTAAGTGAAAAAGTAAAGTACCTACCTACCTAAATAATAATTTAAGTTTCCAAATTTTCAAATAAGAACGCATTGCACACTGTCATTTTCTTTGATATTTGAATAAAGTTAAAGGGAGATTTAAAGTATATCCTGACTCCTGTCATACCAGCACAAATTATAACCTCAAACCTAAATAACCTTACTTATCACTACATAGTATAAAACAATGTCGCTTTCTCTGTCCCTATGTCCCTTTGTATGCTTAAATCTTTAAAACTACGCAACGGATTTGGATGCGGTTTTTTTAATAGATAGAGTGATTCAAGAGGAAGGTTTATATGTGTAATACTATAATCCGGAGCGAAGCGAGGGCGGGTCGCTAGTAATTAATAAATGCGTACGTCACTGCATTTTGGTGTGGTAGCTTTCGCTGACGGATGCCGGTCGATATACCATCGATAGTGGCGTGGCACCCCCAGATGGTAAACATCTGTCGCTATACTGAAAAACATACATTTAGATCAATGCTTTATAATTAAAACATGTTTTTTTTTTATAATAATATTCTAGTAAGCTAGTAAGTATTACCAAAGGAATATCGTTTCTTTGTGTATATTTTAATATTTTTATTATTTTAGCTTTTATTTTCATTAAATACCTAATTACCTCCAGGGTTAGCAAGCAATACCCGCTTTGACATTGACCGTCGAATGAGCGAGCTCGTGTGACTTCACTCACTCGATCGATCGTTCGAAAGAGCGCCGTATTTAGGAGAATAGCGAGATTGACACACATTTCATAGTTTTTTTACTTTGCCGAATTTCCATTTTATCGACAGGTATTTCGACGTGCAGAAGTTACAACAGATATTTTTTTAGTGGTCACAGGTCTAACCTTACCTACGTTACCCATGCTTAAGGTAAAAAAACCGGGCAAGAGCATGTCGAACCATGCTCAGTATAGGGCTCCGAAGTCGTTAAGTACGACAAACATCTAAATCAAGAAATAATAACTATTTTTCTATTTAAAGTCAATTAGTGCCGTCGTAGATGATTTTAGTAGGTATAAACACTTTAATCGCCTGTATCTCAAGAACCAATGATGTCTACTCGGTCGTGATAGTTTTTCTTTTAAATTCGCTACTTATATGTTCTTTCATTTAAGTTTTTTTTCAGTTTTTTGGTACTTGTAGTCTTGGCTCTAGAGGGGGGGGGGGGGGGGCAGGACACTTGAGTCAAATAAAAATGAGCACTTTAACCTTAATATTTCATAAACGGATTACTTAATCGAAAAACTATTTTTTACAAACCCGTAATATTTTTTAAAAGACCTATCCAACGACACCCCACACTATAGGGTAGACGAGACAAAATAAATACATCCCCACGTTAGGTGTAGGGGAGGTACCCTAAAAAAATAATATTTTTTTAAATTATATTGTACCACTTTGTTGGCGTGACTAATATGCAAATTCATGCCAAATTACAGCTTTGTAGTACTAAGAGTCTCTGCGCTAGTCTACGGACGGACGGACGGATTTGGCGAAACTATAAGGGTTCCTAGTTTGACTATGGAACCCTAAAAATAAGGATACAGCAGAATTTACTTAGCTTTTGATGAAATGAAATTCGGTGAAAGAACACATTCGATGATATGATCAGGGCTGGGATTCTACACGGTAATAACGATATCGTCTTTGACGTGTTTCCGTATTGTCAACGTTTTGATAACTCTTATGACATTTACAATAATGGCGACTGTGACATAAACGATTATAAAACACGTCAAACGCGATATCGTTATAACGCAGTAGAATAGAGGCCCTGTAGAACTTGCTAACCTATAGTCCTATGGCTCTCAAGAAGCTTTTATACTCTATGGAGAATACAGATCACGTTTTGGATTGAAGCTAGAAAATATAACCTTGAATAGCATCACGTATGTTTTCTCTTTCCTTAAGCATGATGAAAAGAAGGGCAAGTATTTTCTAACTTCCTGAAGAAACAGATGTAGAAGATACGCTATGTAATTGCAGGTTAACTGGGCCTCTATTCAAGTGCGTTATAACGATATCGTTTTTGACCTGTTTCCGTATTGTCAATGTTTTGATAACTCTTATGTCATTTACAATAATGGCGACTGTGACATAAACGATTCTTAAACGAGTCAAACACGATATCGTTTTAACGCACCTGAATATAGGCCCTGTAACTGTAACCTCAACTGTTTGTTAGCTATATAATATGAACTCTCTATAGGGTATATAAAGCGCTTTAGAGTCGATGGCTTCATCCGAAACATAAAACGAAGTTCTGTAATCTCTGCCCCTTTCCCTCGATTGCGGAGGATTTGTTGAGTGAAATCAAGCTTTGTTACCAACCTACACGAGATAATCGAATGAAATAAAAACTGTGTTATTATAATATTATTTTTATGTAGGTACTCAATGGAGATCTCGGGGTAAATAACCAAATATGCTATCTTAAACATGATGCCGAGTGTACGCGTACATCATGGAATTAGAACTAAGGGCATAGAAAAAGCCTTAATATGATCTATAACTGTCTCGAAAATTTCAATATGGATGTTCAATAAGTTAAAAAAGGAAAGAGTATAGAGTCCAGTTCTTGTTAAAACTAGCCGTACCCACCAAGGTGTTGTCAACTCGTGTAAACTGATCACCATCTGGTCACCAGGGTCGTAGATTATACAGTGCGCCCCTGGATAAGGTGCAAAAACGAATAGGGGTGAAACTAGATGCAATTCCACCGACAAAAAAAATGGTAAAAAAATAGGTCTTTTTTAAGATTTAAGTAAAAACATTGATGCAGTCAACTTAAATTTTTCGATTTTATTTTTGTTTGATTGACACAGGAAATGCTCTAGGAATCAAAAACGGTTTGTAATAGTAATATTATATTTAGGGTATTATATTTCACTTTATTTCGATAGCGTTGACAGCAATCAATGACTTTTTTCTATGAAATAAAAAAAAAGGACGCCAAGGTTTTTTTTAGGTGAAATTGCATCTAGTTTCTTCCCTATTCGTTTGTGCACCTTATTTAGGGACAGACTGTATAATAATATGCTATAGAGAGCAACAGCCACAGTACGACCATGATATTTTAGCTTATAGAACTGTCTCTTTTTGGCACACTGAATCCCAATAAGACTGTGAAGATCAGCTATCTGTATGTTGCCTTTTATTTATTGCTCCTTCTATGCCCTTAGTTCGTATTCTATGGCGTATAAACTTGTAGCTTCGTAAAACGGGCCGCAGGGATCGGAATTCGGTACAATATTTACCCACATTTAACTTTTCTAATAAAATTCTCGGATTTTCTAAATTTAGTAACTAGGCCTCCACAATGCATATTATTTGAGCGTTTATGTAAGCTTATTGCTTATTCATTTAAAGTTATCATAAGTTTTTCATGCGGAATATTCAAAAACATTAACAATTTATGTTATTTACTTACATAAATGGTCATAAATAGCCATAAGCTAAACATATTTGTGTATTTTATACAATCCCGGAACCCCGAAACATATTACTCAAATAATTTAACTAAGAAGCCGCCTCCATATTTGCCTACGCTAACAAAGGGTTTTGCCAACTTTAGGTATAATATCGTACCGAATTTCCGATCCCTGCTTATAACTAAGCTCTGTTTCATCTACGATGATGCCTGTGACAGTTCATTTAAATACGTAATACACTTATTTATTTAATACATATACATAACATCACGCGTTCATTCCCAGAGTGGGGTAGGCAGAGCTGCAGAAATACCAACAACTCTAAATTCTGTAACCTCATTTTGTACAAGTAGGCTAAGATGTTTACCATTGTATTAGTGGCAGGTTGCAAGCCTATCGCCTAACAGTACTACACGCACTTATTCCTTTAGTCGCCTCTTACGACATCCACGGGAAGACATGGAGTGGCACCATTCTAACCCGGCAACCACACGGGCACAGGCGGGATTTATTTAACACAATAATACTAACCTGGCGACACAGTAAATAATAATCGCCTGTTTTTAAAACCTCGATTGTGAGCATAGTAGGTGATTGAAATTACGAAATACGTCTGTCACAGGCTTCACCTCAAATGTAACAGAGTGTTAAAATTGAAGCTAGAACAACAACCTGGCCTTCACGTATCTTAATGCATCTCTTTCTCAGCGAAGGAAGAAAATTAACAAAAACCATCTCGCATATCTTTTTTCATTTCTAATATATAACAAATGTTTGTTAGAGAAATTTTATCCCGAATAAAAATCCTATCGATTAGTATAATAAAATAGCAAGTGTTCGTTTTTTTTAATTTTAGTTAGTTGAGTCCCAGGCGAGGCAAGCGAGTTTGAGAAAATCTTTGAATGCAATTCTGTTTCTCTTTAAAAATAAGGGAATGTCTCCTTTAAGTAGAATGAGCCAACTTAAGGATTTAAGGTAGTTTCCCTCCAGGGCTCGACTTATTTTTCCACACTGTATACATATAGTATGAATCTTCCCAGGTTAACTTTTTGCTTCGAGCCCTAATCTTTCAAACAAAGGCCATTGTCTCTATTATCACAAAACCGCTAGCTACCGAGTTAGCACTTGCCACTACAACATTCATATTGAAAAACAAACGGTATCGTCATAGTATTAAGGTTCAAATTTAATTTCACTGATATTCTAGATATTACGTTTTGGTAGTGTAGAACGATAGACCGCCCCGAGGCAATACTTATAGGTTCGCAATCTTATACATTAAATTTATAAATACATAACGTAACAGTGCTACCACTTGCCTATAGGATTCCATTTTGTTTCAATATACCTAGTAAGTTTATAACTTAAAATATATTTTTTTCAATTTCTAGGGCATAAAGCTGCATTTTGTTAGTATTTTTTTCGTTATTACTCTATTATAAGGGGTATAATCGATTAAATCTAAAAATACCTTCGTTTTTGACAGATTCCAGCATCACCGAGTTTTAAAGCAGTAAGGATTTTTAATAGATCTAACAAAATAAAACACAAATCTACATTCTCAAACTAAATCACAGCGGTCTACATGTACTATGAAATACTGGGCGAGCTCCACTTTGTGTAGACGACACTAAGACAAGTATTAAATGAAAATTTGATAATGTCGTCTATATATGTCAAATACCTGAAAACCCGATTTTTCGGCGAAACCGTTAGCTAGAGCCGTTTTTAAGATTTTTTATAATATACAAATAATATCTAAATATATATATTGCCCGCTTAAATGAAGAGTGAAATGAATCGGGGAGCATCTACAGTCTCTAATTTAGTGCTTTGTATGCACCATCCTAGGTGTATCACTTTTTCATACAAATTCTTTTGCAGCATATTGGGGGCCTATATGCATAACGCTTTAGAGAATTCGCAAAACTTATGAAGTCGACATATGGGTAAGGACCAAAAAATTGGCCACGCTAACTCACTCAATTAAATTTTCTATTTCCGTTGTGACACGAAAATTAGCCATACATTTGTAGAGATAATTTTCGTGTCACAACGGAACCTTTTTCACTTTTGTTGCTTGTATAGTTAACTACGCTTAACTATAGTCCAACTATTTGGTCCGTACCCATAAGCTGCCGATGCTATAGATCGGCATAAATTCCTATATATATAAATATGTATGTAAACCCTTTATTGTCCTAAAACAGAAATTCAAATACAATATTCACAGAGTAGGAACGTACAAAGGCGAACTTACCCTTTAAGGGATCTCTTTCAGCTACCCTTTGCGTGATTGAGGAAAATAAGAAAGCAAAAAGTGGCAACGAGTAGACATGAGTACAAAAGAAAGTTTACGGAATCTGTATGAACACAGACAGTATTATATAAAAGTAACAATAATAAATATCAACATTGTAATATACATATACTTATATTTATACACATATAACAAAGGACAGTACACAATTTTAATCCTTATCTAGGGCCACCGTACCGACAATAGACAAAGATTGGTCATCGGTACACAGAACCTTAAAACAGCTGGGAAATAGGCAATAGATCGTTAGTATTAAAGTATCAGAGCTTGTCTATTGCCCCTTCAGCCAAAGCAGACCAATATTGCTTTTTACTACTGCTAAGAGAAATTAAAACATAACTGTTCACTTAAACTTAAATATTATTGAGTAGAAATATCCTGACAAAACTTGTTTTTAACCACTTTTATGAAGATTAGAGTTACTCCTTAGAACTGGTAATAAAATCAACCAATATGCAAACAGGCTTGCATGCTATCCAAATATTTATGACCTGATTCATATATTATATTTATTTAGTACCAATTTCACCTTACAATGTTAAACACTTAACAGATTAGAGCGTTAACAGTTGTCATAATGTATGAACTAACAGTCTATTAACATCACAGTAACATTGATTAATTTAACATCGTACGGTAAAATTGGTACTTATCTTTTTATGCATAAAAGAATACACTTAATATACTCGTACTAAAGGCGAACCTAATAAAATAAATAAATATCACGGGACAATGTCACACAAATTGAGATAGTCCCAAACTAAGCTCTAGGCTTGTACTATTGGTGGACAACGATGAACATACTTATATAGAGAAATATACCTACTTATACTTAAATATATAGAAAACGTGGAAGTCTCTGGAAGAAATACTCGTGCTCATCACGTAAATATCTGCCCTTGGGATTCGAACCCGGGACCGCTACTTTCGTAGGCAGGATCGCTGCCAACTAGGCCAACATGTCATCAAAAAAAAGCCACAAGGCATTCTCTACCAGTTTACCTTTGGGCAAAGCAGAGATTGTAGTGGCGGTGCAATATAAAGTCTAACTATACATAATCACTTACATCTCTGAAATGAAACATAGTAATCACTTCACACACAATAATTCCTTTCCCAGATACTTAATAATATTTTCCTGACAATTTCACAGTCACGTCTGGAACGTCAGCATCCGTTAAACTCGCTAAAAAAGTATATCGTAAGTTCAAATAGTATATTGTTTTCGAACAACAAACCAAACAACACTGCTCGGAATGGGCAAAATTTCTGTACCTAAGCTTGCGTAAATACATAATAATCAGAGATCGGAATAGGTAGTGCAATTTCGGGTGAACGACCTTAAACATTATACTTAATATGGATAAGACCCCAGATTCCGGGACTCGATCATTTCACAGAATATTTTCTTGACATGACCCTAATTGAAGTTAAATGGAAAATGTTATTGTAAATACTTTTTTACTTTTTGTCATTGCAAGTGTCTACATATTTCGTCAATGCGATATTCTATGCAAGCAAAATAATCGTATAAACACAAACTTTAACACTTAGCAAATGTAATTCCGGGGTTACAAGCTATATCCATACTAAACTTACGCACCAAAGTCTCGCGAAATTGCACTACCTCCGATCACTGATAATAATATATGGTGCGGAAAATATCACCCCAAAGTCAGTGAGATCTATTACTTATTATGCTTATGCTGCTCCATATAAGTATTTAAGGAAGTTAAGGTACAGAAATTATGCATATTTCGATCACTAAAGATTTCACTAGCATTCCACCACACACAGGTATCTTCGAAAAACGAAAGAATATCAAAGACAGCACATCACCAGGATGAATCTGAAACTAACAGACGTTATGCTCAAAAATCTAAAAGTTTCAAGAATCCTATTACGGAAGATCTAAACAACATGGTTAATATAAATCGAACAACACTCGATTCGGAAGAATGGAGAGAGAATGAAACATATAAAGCCAAACGGGAGCTTACCATAAAAACTAACTATGTGATGACAGAAATTGAATTATTGTTTACGAAGCTCAAATCCCAGCCAGAAATGCTTGTGGACCAGATTACAGACACAATTATGAATCACCTAGGGTTTGACAAAGTCCCCTACCACCATGTTTGTAACGAAACAAACCAACGTCATCTTTATGATAGCATAAACGCAGCGTATATGAAGTATTTGGCAAATTCGAAATGCCTTCCATGGCGTTCAATGCCAGAGGTTCAAGCAGTTCGTACATTATTACCAGTGTTACGTCGTGAAATAAATAAACAAAGTTCAAGGTTAAAAGGATATAAGAGAATATTTTACCGCAATACCGGGCGTGATGTCTTAGATGAAGTTCTTCGCAAACATGTTTTTAATGTAACTGATCCAGGATTATATCATACAGTTTTAAAAACTAATGATGTCACACAAGATAATCGTAACGATAACGGTAGCTGGTTGTCTTCTACCAGTGATGAAGAGTATTATGAGAATTATGAGACAAAACTTGACCCGAAAATAAAAACGTTAGCAATCGACAGAATTGATAAAGTTACAACTAACAACATCTTAAGTAAGGAAAAGGTCAAAAAGTCAGGTTATGCAGATTACACAAGAAGATACTTCACAAAGAATGTGAATCATAGATTATCGCTAAAGAGGTCTCTGATGGGGTTGTTGCATATGAAACAGAATGTACCCGACTATAAACTTCGACAGTGTGAAAAAGTGGCATCCTATCAATTTCTGCGCAATATTAACACCCTAGTTCAGAAAGTCTCAAATCATGCCGATTGCATTAATGAGATTGCTTTAAAAACCACTATGATAAAAGATCTTAATTTAGATTCAGAAGGTGACAGTTACTCCGATTCTAAGTTATCTAAGTCTGAAGAATCAAATGAACCTCTTAAGATCACAGAACCCGCCCAGCAACTCTTTGAAGAAAAAGTCAAAAGAAACAAAAAAACATATTCAAAAGCATCGGATAGAAATTTAAAAGACCAAAGGAATGTTTACACGTTAAAATTTAGAAATTATATGATTCCATTTGACATGGTTAATGTTAGAAACAAGAGACACCTCCACGGTCAAGTACAAAATACAAAATCGTCTGGAATATCGAATAGTAAACTTATACGTGATAGTGATGATGTAAAAATAACATTAAGTATGGCCAATATAGTGAAAAGGTTAAAAAAATTAGGACTGAGTAACCGCACTAAATGGTTAATTCAACCAATTATGAATCAGATATTTACAGCTATTTATGGAAAATTGCCACCTGTAATACAGAAGGCAGTAGAATTACTGAAGCCCTTGGAAGAAGGATATCTAGAAAAGGGTGAATTAAATGCTAAAGAAATAAGTAAAATAATTACAAATATGTTCAAAGATGGAAAAGGCATTGACCTATTGAAGCTGATGTCCGATAAGTTAAAGAGTAATAAAAGCTACCATACGAGTGATAGGAAAAACAATCCTTACTATGATAACTTTGAGCCGAGCACTCTCGGCGATATAAACGAACCAAAATTTTCTTCAGGTAAAGATGTATCACTTCTCGAATCATTGGGAAAACTTAATTTCTTACCTAAAATAGAATTACCTTCAAAGGCTACCGCGGACGATGAACCTATAATAGAACTGTATTATATATTGAAACACCCCCGTGTAATAAGGTATCAGCCGCAATTTTTAGTTAAACATAAATTGCCTTATGAACTGTTTTCCAAAAACATTCGAAATATTTACAGCAGTGATTCGATATCGAAAGATGGTCAAATTCAATTAGTGAAAGTCATTAAAAAAGACGGAGCATTTAGTGATACTCTTTATGAAACTGAATTTCCAACAACAGGACACATATTTGAAAACGACGCTTCAGCCCTATTACACTTATATCATAAGTTAGATAATTTAAATTCTAACATAGATACGCCTGTCAGCGAAAATGATTTTTTAAATAGTAACAATGATGATAACGAAATTAAGAAGGAAACGAATATCGCTGACGCAGAAATAAAAAAAGTTTATTTTGAAATGAAAAATACTCAAAATGAAAAAGAAATCAACAATTCAGAAAGTTATAACGAATCACAAATAAACAACGATGAAGACGGAAATGAACAGAAACTCTATGCTGAAACTGTTGATGGAATTGACATAGCAGGAAATGATAAAGAATCACAAATAAATAACTACGCGAATAACAACGATTCAGATTATAACGCGGAAAATGTACAAAATATTCACTTAGCAGAAAACAATAGCGAATCACAAGTAAATAACTTTATTAACGAAAATATACAAAAATACAACGGAGAAAATGAAAACGATATTGGCATAACAGAACATGCTAAGGAATCACAAATAAATCATTACGTTAATGAAAATAAACAAAACTATAACGCTGAAAATGAAAAAGAAATGGGCATAACAGACATCTTTACCGAATCACAAGTAAATACCTTTATGAACGAAAATAAACAAAAATATAACTCAGAAAATGACAAAGAAATGTACATACCAGAAAATTACAAAGAATCACAAACAAGTAACTATGTGAATGAAAACAGACCAAACAATAAACCGGAAAATGAAAATGTAATTTACGCAGCAGAAAATGATTACGAGCAGATAAATAAGTTTATGAATGAAAATAAAGAACAACATTACGCTGAAAATGAAAACATAACAGATACGAGCACGTATAGAGAAATCGACAGCGCAGACAATAATAACGAATTACATTCAAAAATAACTAACGCTGGATTTGATACGGATTTTGCCAATTTAAATCTGTCTGATTACGAACACGAAGCTGAATTCTTAGTAGACAGGCCGCTGCTACATAAAAAGGATACGATAGCTGAATTCGAATCGGTAGAGATATCTAATGAAACACCAGAACACCATTTAGCTGAGGAACATATTATTATCTTTGGTAATGATAACTTAGATCAAAATGTGAATACTGCAAAAGGAGACCACACTTATAACCCTTTCGTACTAAAGATAAACGGACACTGGATTGATCTTAATAGAAGAGGTCTCAGGAAACCACAATCGCGATTCCCTCAAGCATTAGGAAGAACGAGAATGGATTTGTTAAGAAGAAAATTTAATGGAGTAAGTATGAGGATTTTTTCGATTTTAAGTTATAATAGAGAACATGCATGAAAATCAGAATTGAGTTATTTTTTTTTTATTATTATTATTTATTTATTTAATAAGTACAATAATAAAAATAAAATTACATACATTGCCCCACAAAACTGGACTAACAGTTTGACTGTGGGAGCATTTAGGAGAAAATGTAAAAAAAGCATATAAAACGGAATAGGTACACTACGTTTGGACCCGTTAATTAAGATTTTATTTAGAATCTAAACTTGTTAAAATATTAAACATTTTTTTAAAGTTTAGATTGTTTTTAATTTCAACAATTAAATACAGTAATTTACGAAATAAATGCAAATTTCGTTATAAAGTCCTTATATTTTAAACATGGATTAACAGCTGTGACGTCATTCCTGTCGTCGATTTTGTATAAAGTGTTTATGCAGGGGTTTGATCTGAACTATGACTTTTTAAAACTGCATATCTTATGAAAAAATTACATGACAATTATTTCGCGTATACAGTTATTCCTCTCTTTCATAGCACTTTCCAGAGAGCGTAAGAATAAAAATTATGCATGTTCCCTATTCTGCTTTTTGGCGTATTAGTTACAGTTTTTTATTCATATATTTTTTTGCAGTTAAAACCAGGTTATGTCCTCACATAACCATGTTAATCAATTGTTATAATGCTATGGTTTACATGCTACCATTAATATTATCAAAATTAAATACGATCTCTACCGCCCCAAAGTCGTATGAATTGTATGAAACAAAATTAAATATTGATTAATGACTTCAGGGCTGGGATTTTACACGGTAATAACGATATCGTCTTTGTCCTGTTTCTGTATTGTCAACGTCTTGATAACTCTTTGTCATTTACAATAATGGCGACTTTGACATAAACGATTCTTAGGCCCGTATTAATAAACTCGTCTCAGTTTAAATGCCCGTCTCAAGATAAGTCAAAGTAAACGTCAAACCATAGAAAACTGTCATTTTCGACGTATCTTGAGACAGGCATTTAAACCGAGATCAGTTTATTAATACGGGCCTTAAACACGTCAAACGCAATATCGTTATAACGCAGTAGAACAGAGGCCCAGGCTCAATGAATAAGAATTAAGTTAACGCACACAGATAGAAAGCAGCTTCGACAGTCATCTATTGACACAGTAAGCTTACACATCAAACAACCAACAAAACCGCACAAGTGACTTAAGAGGCCGTATACGAATTTTTGCAGGGTTTTGCTTATTTTCGTGATTTTACAGTTTATAAACAGCTTCTCTATAATTTTTAATGCAATGAAATATCGTTTCAGTTATGATCGAATAAATAAGTTACGAATGAATGAGCTACTTTTTTATTTTGGTCGAGAATTTAAATTCGGCATTTAGGTTATTTTAAAACATTATGTATTGCTATTTTTTTGATGTTTTTTTTAGGTAATGGACTGATTTTGAACTGAAGTTTATTACTGTTGTTTTAATTTTATGAACGAGAGTTTTAGTTTTTTTTATATTGTTTCTACAAAATTTTACCAAGTGAATTATTTTTTTTACACAAAAAAATATATAAATGTGGTAAAAAGTAATTCATACTTTTTTTAGACGAGTTTTACAGCAATTAATTGTAATTTTTTCATACCTTTTAGACGTCAAAACGATTCGTGAACATGCGATATTCTAAACCTCTTACAGCAACATTTACAAAACAGTCGCCGGTTTCAGGTCGATCAATCAAAATAAAATAATAAAAACAAAAAGGTATTTCATACATACGTTTAAAATCGTAATTGTCTTTCGCGTTTCAACTGTAAAATTACGAAAATTTGCGAAATCGGCAAAATTTCGTATACGGCCTCTTAAGTAGCTATTGCAAAATTCAAAGTCGCAGTGTTATAAATTTTTCTCCACACTAGGCGAGTGGAAGTGTTGTGCCAATAAGCCAGGGCTCTAAGCTACAAGTAAAACAAGAACGTTATAATAAGTCTTATTAACTTGAGAATACTGGCGGAACAATACAATAACATGCCACAAGCTAATTTTACCAAGTGGAATGCCCACGTGTATGCCCATGTTATGTTGTTTCATATTCGCCTGACCCATTATAGATTGGCAAAAAAAGTTTGGAAAGAATGAGAGCGCCGTTCGGGATCAAATTGGAAACATGATCCAATGTTTATGCAAATGCTGGTTCTTATGTGGTTATTCCCACATGAAAATATTTTAGTCACCACGTCAAACTCTCTTTTGCCATTATTTATTGCAAGCATTAATTATTTTATTGTTTACAGACCCGTCAGATGAAACGCTCGTGACATGAAAGACTATCAAGATAAAGTTAGAACATAAGAATGCCTGTTTGGTAGCAATAAATGTTTAAAAAATTACAAATAACACGCATGTTTTATTGAATTTTATACAACATGAATGAACTGAGTAGAACTTTTTTACCGACATATTTTTTGTATGTATTATTCCTGGTTCCCTTGTAGAGGCTGAAAGAAAATTTTTTTTTTTGCCTTTTGTTGTGTATTCCATTTTATTTGTGTAAATGATTGTGTGTATGTACAGTCGACTCGAGAAACCCGTTTATCACTTTTCAACTCTGTTTGTATTACATTAAGGTCCAAAAGTGGTAAAGAACTTTCGTTGACTATAACTTGTCCCCCAGAAAATACAGCAGACTTTTTGCTTGAGAAATTGAACAACATTTTGAGCGTCTCGTAGTATCACAGTTTTTTTTAATCAGTGTTATACAAATGACTTTGAGTTCTTTTAAATACATAAATAATGTACCTTGTTTCTCTTAAAATGCGGCAGACCTTTTTTGTGAAATTGAGTAGATAGTGTCTGGCAAACGAAAGAGTGACCTGAGAAAGCGCGGCAATTCAAAAAATATACAAGTGGTATTACTAATTATAGTAGGAAAAAAATGTTTTTATAGAGTCTGGCAAACGAAAGCGTGACTTATATAAGTATCAAAACATTTTTTTCCAACTATGATTAAGTGGTATACATGTATATTTTTTGAATTGCCGCGCTTTCTCAGGTCACGCTTTCGTTTGCCAGACGCTAGCGTCTCCCAGTATAAAAGTTGTCCGGTAGGTACAGTGTGACCAAAATGAGTGAGATGAGATTTTCATTTCAAATTATTATAAAACTAAGTAACTTGCAGGAGTTGCTGGCAAGCAAGTTAAACACCTAATTTGAATTTGATAGGTTCAGTAGTCGCTGTGGAATTGCTGTGCCACACAGACATACAGACACCGGTCTCACCAACAGGCTTCCTTTTTAGCATTTTGGTACGGAACCCTAAGTTAATGATTGCCTTAATTGTAGATTAGAAGAGATGGAAGTGATCAATTGCATCCCAAGATATTAAGGCTGCACGAGCGGCAGCGCCTATAGGAGCATAAGTTCGAATGAATTTAATTTTTTCTGTCGCACTACTTACTAAATATTCAAAATATCTACCTGAATTTACCCACCCCACGAAGATTTAGTTACTGAAGATTTAGTTTACCATTCTCACGTCATTCTGTTAATAGTGTCGTGTCGAAACTGGTTTTTTATCCTTCGAAAATATCGTTTTTGCCAGACGCAAAAGAGGGGTGTTATAAGTTTGACGTGTAAGTGTGTGTGCGTGTGTGTGTGTGTGTGTGTGTGTGTGCGTGTGTCCGCGGCGGGGGACCGCTAAGTAAATGAAATAACATAAAATACCCCAGCTACTTAGCGGTCCCCGACGTCTCAGTTTAGTTAGTGTCAGTGTTCAGTTAACTATCTACTTATCAAACCATCACCCCTTCAGGGCCACTACTTATTATTTTTTACTTTTTAGAGGTTTTTTTACAGAGTATTTAGTAGGGGGTTTTTTAAATTTCACATTTAATTTTTTATTTTACGCTTTTTAAACTTCTCCATCTGAGTGTCTGTTTGCGGCATCGTAACTCCCAAACGGATGAATGGATTTGGGCGCAGGTTTTTTTTTAAATTAATCAACGGATATTTTCCCCAATGTACCGCTAAATAATATTTTTCCCGGATTGGTCCGAATTCCATCTGGCAACACTAAGAGTGACATAGGTGTTGTGTGTTGACGTTGTGTATTTATTTGTGACGTTTGTTTACGGCTGGTTTTGTTTGCTTGTCACCGTATTTTATTATAAAATAATGGATGTGATAATTACCTAGATATCATAATCGGTAATTGCCGTTTCATTTTACCTATTCCTGGACCCAACATTCTCACCGATACAAACAAATCACAGCAAACAGTTTGAGGTTATGTTTGTAGCTTGAGAAATCAAAATAAACAGATTTCGAGATGGTTTGCGAGAAATGTGAGAAGAAACTGGGTCGTGTGATCACGCCTGATCCCTGGAAGACTGGGGCGCGGAACACTGTGGAGTCTGGGGGGCGGAAAGTGGGAGAAAATAAAGCTTTAACAGCTAAAAAGGGACGGTACAACCCTTACACGTCAAAGTTTCAAGAGTGCAAGTGAGTACAGCGAATAAAGTTAACTATAACGCGGTCCTTGGTTATAGTAAGTAAATTACAGAGTAAAGTACGAAACTAAGGCTTCTACTGTCTAGCAATGTTATAGTTTTAGTTAGTTGTATAATTATAATTATGCTGGCCAAAACAGAAGGTGTACAGAAGGAAATAAAACAAGTACAAAGTAAACTGAAAATATAGTATATGCTAGATATTAAGTACATGTATTATCAAACTAGTTTTGCCACTAACATGGGCAATGTTTAGACAGCTTTTGCCTCTTAAGCACATTTAGGTGCAGGTTCCAGACGATCGATTTTATCAGCCAACCGATAGGCACGCAACTTACCTGTTAGAAGAGAGATGAATAAATCTCTTTTTGACTGAATAACAGCGTCCTGGTCAGTTGGCTTACGAAAATTGTCGTCTGAAACCTGCTTAACAGTACAATAATAAAACTAAGTAGTTAAAGTCCGCCAGTTACCAGTTACAAAAACAAGCAATATTCAATCTGTTCCAAAGAAGCATTCCATTGTACTGACATAGTACGGAAGATGGTAGCTTACTGGAACATAGTTTGTTTTTCGAAAGCTGTCATGGGCCTCACCGCCCAATTTATAAACTTCCTTGCCTACTCCATAAATGAAGTTTACGTCTAAACTTATACACAGACAAAACAAATAAGTTAACTAATACCTAACACATTATTATATTTTATTTCTCTAATTTTGCATAAATTATAAGCATTACAACAAATATTTTTTTCCCTACAGAATCTGCCGAACAAAGGTTCACCAAGTGGGCTCCCACTACTGCCAGGCTTGTGCGTATAAGAAAGGAATCTGCGCTATGTGCGGCAAGAAGATATTAGACACTAAGAACTATAGACAAAGCTCTACATAATGTTAGGTTACATAATAAAATTAAAGTAAGTTTTTGGACTGTTTTTTTTTATATAATCCTAATAAAGTAAGTTTTAAGGGGTTCAGTTTTGATCAATTCAAGAATTATTACTGAATTTGTCTGGAGATTTAAAAGCAGTTCAAAGCCCAAACATTTTACAATCAACCTTACAAATTTTGTCAGCTATTGAAAATCACTAGCGTTATGTAACTTATGCTACCTAATTGGACTAAATACAATGTTGTTTGATTATTCAGTACACCTGTATCAGCGTTCACTATTAATTTATTTATGCTGATAAAAATACTTTTTAATGTTTACTATGTCTCTAAGGTGACTTACTGAGTGAATGCTAGTTGGTCAAAGTTATAGAGTATCGGACTTTTACTATTTAGGTTTATCATAGATTCTTACTAAGCTGAAGTTTGCAGGAGTATTACTTTCTGCGGGCCGATACTTATTTATTAGTTATTATTAGTTCATTTAACTACTGATCAATCAACAGGCCCTAAAGGCCGAGGTTTTGATATTACTATTGTACTGAGTAGTCATATTGGCTTTGAAATGTTACCGTATTGTCAACGTTCTGAATTTCAGATAGATCTTATTTACTTACCGTAACATAAAATATCTACATTACTTTTGTACCTACCAATTAATGATTATTTTGTACAAATATACTTTAAGAACAACATAGACATGATAGAAAGGGTCCAGCGTAAATTCACCAAAATTCCCGCGAATTTAAAATTATTGCCATATGAGGAAAGATTAAAGAAACTGAACTTGACATCCCTCCAAAAGAGACGTGAGCGTGGAGACATGATTGAAACCTTCAAAATTTTAAACGGCTTCTATGACTGTCCTGAATTGAGTGACTTGTTTACTCGTAACACCAACACATGCAAAAGAGGACACAAGTTTAAAAAGTCGCAAAAAAAAAACAGTACAAATATCGGCAAAAACTTTATAGCAAACAGGATAGTAAAAATGTGAAACAAATTACCCTCTGATGTTGTGAACTCTATAAGTGTTAACCAGTTTAAAAATAAGTTTGACAATCATACTAAGTGAACAGTGATTTGGACATATCGGTGTCAACTGCCTGTCCAAAATAAAATAATAATTAATAATAAAATGTTACTACTCACTAAACGGTTTTTTTTAAGATAAAGTTTTTCAAACCTCAGTCTCTTACCTACTATTGCCGTGACCAACAAGGTTTCATATGATTAACTCCCCTATTTGTATGTAAATTGTCTGTAAGTAGCATGTGATTTTTATGCAATAAAATGTTAACCCTGTCGTCTCGCAAAAGACCATAGGAATTATTAGAAAACGACCGCCCTCTTCATTATAGAGACACCACACGAAGTTATCAAAAATAACGTCGTAAGAAGCAAAGGTAATAAAACCTCATTAACAACTACATTGGAAACAAAGTTATTTCAATTAGAAATCAATTACGGAAGCTTGTCGACAAATTGGAAGCGAGACCGAAGAACACTGAAAAAAAATTAAAACTGGTGGAGTCGGCAAATGGCATCGAACGCGATGGGTGTCTTTATGTTATTAATTAATGTCATAATTCTGGAAATAGTAAGTACATCATCCGGGACTTGGCCGCCTGTTTTTTAAGCCCGTCTACATTTGTATGATTTCTTATTGTACTAATTTTGCAAAAAGTGACAGGGCGATCTGAAGGTCAAAGTAGAGGCGCAGTAACAAAAGTTTTTTTAATTGTGAATTTTAACGCTCCGTTCAGATTGCATACCAAAAGACGTTAAAGAAGGGGAATACGCCCCGATTTGCAGGGTCCAACTTGCATGCGTGTCAAAGTGGGTTGATTGACAACGTCATCTAAAATAAATAAAAATACAAAAAGGGTTAATAATGGATTTTCATACGACATTACTGCCCTGCGATAACAGGGCAGTTATGAAATTCCGTTCAATATTACTACCCTGATTTTTTAAGAGGGTTTAATGAACGGCTTCCTCGCCTTTTATTAAGGTAGTAATTATGCACTTACTAACAAAGTGTAGTATAAAATATATATACAAGGCTTAAGTGCTTATTACACCCTCCTAAATTAGTCCATAACAAGAGGGACGCCGCAATACGTTAGATACGTATGAAGATGTCCCCATCTAATTACAAGAATAAGATGAGGAGAATAAGATTATTATAACCACGGAATAATAATAACACTGATTGCGTAAGGAGTGAAAAAAAACAACTGAAAAGCAAAGAACAAGCTGTATAATGTATAGAAAATTGTAAGATTGAGCAATCTCATAATAAGCAATGAATTCACTCGTACTCATAATAAGCAATGAATAACAAAACATTATTTCTTGGAAAAATAATAATTAATTATTAAAATTATAACTTGTCCCCGCTTGGAACCTTTTCTAATATTCAACTTACAAAACCACAACTCTTACAATTTTCAATATATGATATTATAAACCTTGTTTTTCTTTGCTTTTCAGTTGTTTTTTTTCACTTCTTACGCAAACAGCGTTATAATTATTCCGTGGTTATAATAACGCGTGTATCTGTGTCTGTCTGTCTGTAGCATCGTAGCTCCAAAATAGATGGACCGATTCGGACACGGTAGTTTTTTTAAAGAAAGCGTTTTATCGGAAATGTTTCTAAGCCAAGTTTCATGTGAATCAGTTGGGCCGCCTATCAGATAGGTATTAGATGCCCTAGCCAAGATGCGTTCGCTAACTTGCGTTTCTATTCGTTTTGTTTTAAAACCAATCGCGTCACTGGTAGATTACGTCATACGAAAAGTCACGTGATCTACCAGTGACGCGATTGGTTTAAAAACCAAACGAATAGAAACGCTAGTTAGCGAACGCATCTTGGCTACGGGCGCTACGGCCTCAGAGCCTATAGCCAAGCGGCATTCGTTTCTACAAACGTTAACGCTACGACACCTTCCTTCTCGCTCTCGATTACTAGTTAAGAAAGGGGTGAACATAGAGCTTCTACAAGCTCAAACGCGATCCTCACTTGGCTATAGGCTCAGCTCATAAAGTAACAATCCCCATATCGATCGTTGACGACACGAAAGGCAGATATTTATGTGATGAGCGCGAATATTTGTTCCTGAGCCTTGGATATTTTCTTTGTATTTAAGCATGTATTTCTCTATGTAAGTATGTTTATCGTTTTCTAGTACCCATAGTACAAGCCTAGAGCTTAGTTTGGGACGAGGTTAATTTGTGTGACATTGTCCCCTGATATTTTTTTTTCTTTTTTTTTCTTTACTTAATAGTTATCTTTTGTAGGTTTTAGCTGACATATCGAAACTGCCATTAGTAAAAACAAAGATCCAAGATGCAAAGGATGCCAAGGCTTTCGGTAATCTGCTGAAGAGTCTCGTGGATGTCAACAAGAAGAGATTGAGTACAATGCAAAAGCTGGAGTTGCTCCAGCAGTACCCCTTCTCTGCGAGGTCCAGTACGAAGACTTCAAAGTTTACCAGCGAATCTAGCGAGGGCTCCGATGATTACGACACCTACGATCTACCACAGATTCTCGCTTACTTGATTGTTCCGGTAAGTGACTATATAGGATAAGGCATGAAACTTGCTACAAAACAAGTGATTAGTTTCATTTTGTAGCACATTTCGTGTCCCACCTATGTTCCACTGAAAACCTGGGCTAGGATTCTACACGGCAATAACGATATCGTCTTTGACGTGTTTCCGTATTGTCAACGTTTTGATAACTCTTATGTCATTTACAATAATGGTAACTGTGACATAAACGATTCTAAAGCACGTCAAACGCGATATCGTTATGACGCTGTAGAATAGAGGCCCAGCTTGACATTCTCATGTCAACCATTGTATTTCGACGCATCGTAGTCGGAACTTTTTAATGAAATAGTTTCGCTTGTTATGACCTATAGTTTTATAATTATGTTTTTCGCCTTATGTTGTCAAATTAACGTTTTTCTTTCTATAATTTTCTATTCTTCGAGTAGTATAGATATATAGTATTTTCCATGGGTATTTTTCAATCTAAGTAGACACGCTACACTATTTAGCCCAACTACTTTCTGTGCGACCTTCCTGCGGGGTGAGAGATTAGAGGGGAGGGGAGTCGAGTGGCAGTACAGTCACCAGCAATAATATCATCCAATATTGGACTTAAAAATATCTGACATTTCTCTCTAAAGAGGTACAGTTGCAAGAACTGCAGAAGTAGTTGGCCTGTCGAAGAGTTCAAAATTATCTATATAAGATTCTATTGTTAAGAGAATAAAAGCGTGTGGAGATACTTTTGAGCTCCACGCCTGTCCACCTAGTTCTGCTGCCGACTGTACCTATAAGAGTGTGCCAGATATTTTAAGTGTTATTTAGGATAAAATATTGCTGGGCACGTTCGACCTACCTAAACACGCTTTGTTAGGAGGTTCTAGACGGTAAAAACTTATTGCCTTTGACGTGTTATGGTATTATTTTTAACTCGGCCACCATTACTGTCAAGTAAATCAGAGCTTCTTTGAGAATACCATAACACGCCAAAAGCAATATTGATCCACGTGAGCCACGTGCATCAATTGTTTTAGGCGTGTGTCACTGACGTCATTTCGTGCGCGTGTCGACGTAGTTAGTCTCTAATTTCTTTGACTACTTTGCCGAAGAGAGGGCGGACTCCTGATGGGAGCCCACGCGATAAAGGGTTTTTACAATAGCATGCCTAAGGGCGCCCCTATTGGGCCGACCTCGGACTTAGGACGCTAGGGGAGAGTTTCAATCGAATTGGTTTTGTGCTACCAACGCTTTGGAAAAATTACGTTAGACCAGACTGTGAAGAAGCGTCGAAAGAAACTCCATCTGGGTGTCGATTTTGTGAGTTAACCGGTACCGGTACCGGTGCAAAGTGGGGTCGCCCACGTGTAGGGTGAGCCGGGGGACGCCGACGCCTCCGACGCGGACGGAGACGAGGTGTGTATGGAGCTTAGCTGGTGTTGCCTTGTGAGACAGTTGGGCGACGAATATCTTCGCGGGCAACGAGGGCAGCCGTGATAGTTTCATCGGTGTCGGTCAGTACGTGTCGGGGGTCGCTGAAGGGTATCTACATTCGTTTGATACGCAGTGGATTATAGCCACGTGTGTGGCCTTAGGTATATTATTACATTCAAAGTTTGCGTTTTGCCCCTCTCCGTTAGACACCACCATCTCATCCTTTTCGGTGTGGGGAAAAGAACCGGTAAAATGACTAGCAGAGGCATTAGTCCTCAGAGTTGGCAACGCATTTGCAGTCTTTGGATTGTAGTCTTGATAATGCAAATCGGGTAGCAGATCCCACTTACCATCAGGTGGCCATTAAGTTTGCCAACGCCATGCCATAAAAAAAACTTCAATGCGTGCACGTGACACGCACGTGCACATTCGCGTTCCATAGTTGACATATCTGACGATTCATATTATACAACGCAGTGGAACGCATACGCATCTGGTGTGGTTCGGCTTTATAATGCCTTGTCGGCTCGTCCCCCTGTCATGTCACCTCTTGGGAAGTTGTCAGCTGTGATTTGCTCTTCAAACTTAACTTATGATATGACAGATATCTTTGCTTCTTATTTATGTATCTACTACATAAGTTCTTTTCAGGGCGTAAAAAGCACAGATTGAGCATTTTATGGGTAAGGACCAAATAGTTGGACCATAGTTAAGCGTAGTTAACCATATAAAGATCAAAAGTGAAATAAGTTCCGTTGTGCGACAAAAAGTATCCTTACAATATCTCTATCCTATCAATATCCTGTACGGAAAAGTTTCATAGAAAATTTAATTGAGTGAGTTAGCGTGGCCAACTTTTTGGTCCTTACCCATATGCCGTCTCACAGAAACCTAATGCTGTTACAAAACACGTTAGCTGTGTAAGACGTAACACCTACTCTTTGTAATACTTTCTTAGTTTTGTAAATGACTTTGGCCCCAAGTTTTATTATATTATGTCATTAAATGAACCAGATCGGCCTTTTGAGCAGTTGCACACATCATGTGCTTTATTAATTTAACGCCATGTTTGAACGGCTGGTAAAACTATATTAACTTTGACGTGTTATCATTTTGTGAGCCAGTGATGGCAGTGATGGTGGCCGAGTAAAAACAATACAATAACACGTCTGAACTAATCTGTCAAAGGCCTTAAAGCGACAAGGTGCAAAAATGTGTAGCTAGTTATAAATAAAGCCGACTGTACATTATTATATCACCAGCAATAATATCATCCAATATTGGACTTAAAAATATCTGACATTTCTCTCTAAAGAGGTACAGTTGCAAGAACTGCAGAAGTAGTTGGCCTGTCGAAGAGTTCAAAATTATCTATATAAGATTCTATTGTTAAGAGAATAAAAGCGTGTGGAGATACTTTTGAGCTCCACGCCTGTCCACCTAGTTCTGCTGCCGACTGTACCTATAAGAGTGTGCCAGATATTTTAAGTGTTATTTAGGATAAAATATTGCTGCGCACGTTCGACCTACCTAAACACGCTTTGTTAGGAGGTTCTAGACGGTAAAAACTTATTGCCTTTGACGTGTTATGGTATTATTTTTAACTCGGCCACCATTACTGTCAAGTAAATCAGAGCTTCTTTGAGAATACCATAACACGCCAAAAGCAATATTGATCCACGTGAGCCACGTGCATCATGAAAGTATTACAAAGAGTAGGTGTAAGACGTAACACCTACTCTTTGTAATACTTTCTTAGTTTTGTAAATGACTTTGGCCCCAAGTTTTATTATATTATGTCATTAAATGAACCAGATCGGCCTTTTGAGCAGTTGCACACATCATGTGCTTTATTAATTTAACGCCATGTTTGAACGGCTGGTAAAACTATATTAACTTTGACGTGTTATCATTTTGTGAGCCAGTGATGGCAGTGATGGTGGCCGAGTAAAAACAATACAATAACACGTCTGAACTAATCTGTCAAAGGCCTTAAAGCGACAAGGTGCAAAAATGTGTAGCTAGTTATAAATAAAGCCGACTGTACATTATTATAATGTCAACAAGGGCTGCGGTCCTGCGACCACAGCATTACACGAAGTTCTAACCTTTTGTCGCCACAAACTGTATTTTCTGTATATTACTCGTATCTTGACTTAAAATAAACAAGTATACACCTTCTTTCTTGTTTTTGTTCATTAAAAATAAGTCCCGTTTTTACAAGTTAAGTTTAAGTATATAATTTTGGTTTTCACTATTACTTTCCTTAAATTCGGCCACCGTGAATCTTGCGAATGCCACGGTTAACGATTATGAACGTTATTTCCTTTAGCGAGGTCATCTTAACATGGACCACGTCCCATTCTGCAAAATCCCGATAAGCAAAGACTCTGATGTCCTTAATAATAGAGATAGAGTCAGGGACAGCCTCCGTTCTTGCAGTTCAGAAAAGAAGAAAAAATGTTATAAAGCCTGCAAAAAAGCCATGAGAGCAGCCTGTGATGACTTCGAGTGCGAGAGACATTTGAGAAGGAGACTGAAAAAAGAATGTAAAGTTGCCTGTTCCGAAATGTTTGAAGAGGGCTACATCGACAACGACACTGCCGAGAAAGAAAAAAAAGAAAACCAAAAGTGGGAAAACGAAATTCATTACGTCGATAATTAAAAAAAAAACGGAAAATAAAGTTGATGTTCTGAATTAAGGTGGGTTTCTTTCCGCTTCCCTATTACCTATTACCTATCCAAGTCGGTAAGATGGCTGCCAGTGCCTCTAGTATAGCGGGTCCGTGTTTTTTGGTAGCCGAGCGGTGATCGCTTAGTGGGTTTGGAGGGTTACCATGACATGCCTAAGCAATTCAGTTTAGGATGAGCGTAAAGGACAGGGTTATAGCAGTTATATAGCTCTGTCTCGTTCTCTCATCGTAGACTGAATTGCTTAGCCATGTCATAGTAACCCTCATGCTCGCTCAAGTGCTGCGTTTGCGTGTTTGCTCGCTACTCAAACCCTCGCTTAAAGCTTGCGGTCGCTTTGCACTTAACTTATAAAAATGGGATTTATTCTAGATGAAATAAAAATGTACACTACCATTAAACAGGGGGTCCCAAAACAGCGTAAAAAATATTTTGGCCAAAAATAACGCCGATTACGATTAGTGAATTAATAATTGTAAGTAAATAAAATACTATGGACATCAAAGTATAACATTAAGCGAGAAATTAAATGTAAATTGGGCCCACGTGGCTCAGTGTCAAAGTTGCTGCGACATCTCCACGTTGAATAGCATGCTTACGTTGACCAAGGAAGCTACCAGCTCTCGTCGCCGGTTTCCTCGACCAAGTCTCTATAATCAACAAAATTATATTCGGTGTCAGATCCTGTTTTTTGTTTCTATATCCGGCAGCGTCTTTTTCCGCGCCAGCGCTTTTAGGGTTCCAAGGAGGTGTGACAGGGCAACATGTCAACGCAGGTGGAGCCACACAACCACCCGTCCCATCTTCCATGGAACTAGAGTCATGCCGTCCAGCCTCTTGCCGTCGTCTCTCAAAATCCAGAGGCAAGAGGTGCGGCGTGAGAAGCTGTTCACACCATATGCTGCTGCTGCCATGTGTGCTGTGTGTGTTCATGATTATGAAGTAGGTAATCCTAGCATGCGCTTTTACGCTGAGTTCTAAGATACTCTGTATTATGTTTTCCACCATTTTTTTTACTCAATGTACTTACTGGACTACGCGCACGTGGATATAACTTGCCATTGCGCATGTTCCGTTTAACTATTATAAATAGACCTCGTTATCTCAGGGCAGCGAAATGTCACAACTGTCAAAATAGGGAAGTACGTGGCCAATTGGAACAATATCATATTTATATTAGCATTTTTTAAGATGGTTCTGTATGACATATTTTTTTGGAATCAATAATAAATTGCACCATTTACAAAACAGCTCGTTGTCAATTTTTACCAAAAAAACAAAACAGGAAAGATATTTTGTCTTCAATTTTTCCATTATATCAAAACAAAATTATGCTGACTGTGAATTCGCATACTGAGTATTGACGTAGGTACTTGTTCCACAACAAATAAATAAGTCTAAAGTTATTGGTCATCCTTGACCAAGGAGACCTTTAACTATAAGTTTAAAAAATAAATAACGAGAAAATTATGTGATAACGAGGTCTAATTATAAACCTTATTTCCATAGCAAGACCGTGTTCCACCGCTCGGCCTCCCGAAGATATTGAAAACGTTGGATGTCGGTGCAAGCAACCATCTCGAAACAGTATATATTCCCAATAAAAGAAGCAGAAATGAAGACAGCCTCCGGTCGTGCAATTCAAAAAAGATAAAGAAGTGCCGGAAAGCGTGTAAACGGGCTAGAAAGGAGGCCTGCGAACTGTACAAGTGTAAATCACGCCTGAAGAAGTTGATAAAGCGAGAATGTAAAGTTGCCTGCAAGGACGCGTTTAAAGACGAAAGTGACGAAGGCGACGATGATGATTATTAAATTACTTTAGAATAATAAAGAGTTAACATCTCATGTGCGTGTCTTTCCGAATTCCCTATTATTATTTTAGTGGTGGTAGGACCCTGTGCAGGGTCCGTCTGGATCGCTACCACCATCTTATTCATTAACCACCCGCCAAGCAACAGTTTTCGCGTTGTTGAGTGCCGGTGTGGGGATAAGACAACCGGTGAAATTACTTGCATATAGGCATTCCATCGTAGTCCCGGTTGCCAGCGCATTTGATGTCTTAGTATTATAGTCTTGAGAAATCAAATGTCTATGGGTTTCAGATTCCACTTACCATCAGGTGGCCTAAGTGCTCGTGTGCCTTCTCCTTAACATAAAAAAAATCTCTTATTCTTATCGGTAAAAAAATGCTCTTCAAGTGTAGTGTCATTATACATATTTTTCATATTGTTGTGGTTACCTCTGTACAAAGTCAGCAGCATGAGTAGATACGCACCCAAAGAGCTTAAAAATTATCTGCACTCACTCTATATATTGTCAAGAACATCTGTAGCATGTTATTTTGCTTAGCTACTTTTGATGCTGACTGTACCATATCTTAAAGTCCTGGTTTCCTTAAATTCCCATTTGTTTCTCATTTTACCAATTGTCCTCTTCCCACTTTCCTAGTACGCTATTGTCCGCAACGCATTTACCCCCGTATTTATAGACAAGACAAATTACATACACACATAACATCACGCCTCCATTCCCAGAGTGGGGTAGGCAGAGCTACAGAAATACCAACAACTCCAAAAAGACTTGTTGATAATTCTGTGACCACATTTTGCACAAGTAGGCTGAGATGTTTACTAGTGTATTAGTGACAGGTTGCAAGCCCATCGCCTAACAGTACTACAAGCCCTTATTCCCTTAGTCGCCTCTCACGACATCCACGGGAAGACATGGAGTGGCACTATTCTAACCCGGCAACCACACGGGGCTACTCAACAAGGCTACACGACAGCACAAATTACTTGAGTAAATAGTGAATAGTAATGTCAAAAGCCATACTAAAATCGTTTCTTAAGTCATTACTTTTGCTTAAGTAATTACTTTTCTTGTCTATAAATGCGGGTGTTACTCTAAAAGGGGGTGTTCTTGGGTACCCGAGCAGTCATCACTAGACCCCGTATATTTGTAGCAATGACGTCACAATAGGGTAGTCTGGGGAGTAAATGGAACAGTTATAATTAATACAGTAACCTAGTCTATTGGTGTTTTATGGAATTAAAAATGTATAATTTAGCCATTCGTGATATTTTATATCTTAGGTCAAAACCTAATTAGGTTGTATAGGTTAAAGCTGATTAATTGACAAATATAGTTCTAATATTATATTTATTATGTTCCACTCTTCCATTTACTGAATGGAACGGCACTCACGATGTTATTTCACGATTTATTATTCTAGTTATGGCTTTTGACGTAGAAACCTCTTCGTGTTGTTCCCCTAGACTCATTTTTTTTAGTTTAACAATAATTTAATAATTTGAATTGAAAATATTACCTTCTGCTGGAGTTTCTTGGCGCTTCTTCTCCGCAATGATGGTCTTATTCGAATCGCTAGTAAATTCACTTCATAATATCGATGTGTAAAAGAGCCCTATGGTGGCCTATTTACTGAATAAACATTTTGATTTTGATTTTGATAAATATTACCTAGTCAATTGGTCGATTTGGTATTTTGTATTTTAGAGACCCACTGAGCGACCAGCGAGAAAATACAACTTGTGCTACCCGTACAGCACATGACGCCGCGCGAGTTATGTCGCCCGCGAGATAGACTACCTGTCTTTTTCGGACCGGTGTAATTAGATGTAGAATAATCTAGAATTTTTATTAATGATAAATGATTTGCCAAAGGTTGTCAAACACGCGAAATATTTATTATTTGCTGAGGAACTTAAATTGTCTATAGCAATAAATAGCGTTGAAGACTGTTTGAGATTGCAGCGGGCAAAACCTCTTGCAGTTTAACACCTCAAAATGTATGGTAATAACATTTACACGGGCACGCAGTCCCATACAACATACCTAGCTATGCGGTGGATGGTGTGCCGATGGATAGGGTGACGGAAGTTAGGGATTACGGCGTGCGTTTTGCCTCTTACCTAACGTTTCGCAGTCATGTTACTCAAATTTGCAAAAAAGCTTACAGAAACCTCGGTTTTGTGCTAAGGGTGGCTAACGGATTCACGGATATGATGGCTATACATGCGTTGCACAATGCTTTGGTGAGAAGCCAGCCAGCGCGCGCGCACGCAGCTGTTGCGCGAGGCGCCGATGATGCGAGCGCTGCGCACTTTAAACCTTATAGCCACAGACTTAGACCTGTTCTTCTGTACTTTGAGTGAATTCACAAGAGTTGCGTTGTATAAAATTTGTTATTATAAATAGAATGTAAAGCTTTTTGATGTATTTTAGCTACAATGTGGCATTGGGTAACCTATAATGATTATTGTAGATGTGTAAATAAATAAATAAATAGACCATGACGGGTAGAGTATCTCGCGCGCCGTCCTGTGCTAGCCGTGCGGTGATCACGAACTCGTTGTTCGCTTGAGTACTCGCTTGATCAAACTCCTTTCTTAAATCCTCTTTAAATTCGCGCCGCGAAAGCCGTAAAACAAAAGTGTGGATTGTGGAAAAAATAACTAACAACAGTTGGTACCGACTTTGTATACTTACATCTATTTAACTTATAAAAGGGGACTTGTTTTATTATTTTAGTCTCCATAATTTCTTATTTTATTTTGGTAACATACATACACACATACATAACGTCACGCCTTTATTCCCAGAGTGGGGTAGGCAGAGCAACAGAATACCAACAACTCTAAACTTGTTGATAATTCTGTAACCACATTTTGCATAGTCAGGCTAAGATGTTTACCAGTGTATTAGTGACAGGTTGCAAGACCATCGCCTAACAGTACTACAAGCCTTTATTCCCTTAGTCGCCTCTTACGACATCCACGGGAAGACGTCGAGTGGCACTATTCTAACCCGGCAACCACACGGGTTATTTTGGTAACCTAGTACTAATTAAAATAAACAAATTTAAATTTATAAACCAAAACAAGGAAAGAAAACTAACATCAAATCTATAGAAGAAAATTATATTTTTGACAAAAAAAAACACTAAAGTATTAACTTTCCTTGAGTTCCCCTTACGAATCATTAGTAAGGGGAAATAGGTTTGCATTTACTACAGGAGTTTTGTTTGAGATACTGTCATTTGTGTTAGCAGGACAGAAATGTACTCATATACTCATTTATTCGTAAAAAAATACAAAATATTACATATCAAATTATCCTCTTGATCCTCTTTGTTATTACTTGAAACTTTATTAACTAGTTCACAAATTACTTACTTAACAGATCCGAGGAGCGCGCTCCCGCGTATCTTCTGTCAGTGTTGGCTAAACTCCAAGCACGTACCTATACCAACTTGACAGCCGGCCAAATAATTATAACAACAAAACATAACATCACGCCTTCATTCCCAGAGTGGGGTAGGCAGGGCTACAGAAATACCAACAACTCTAAAAAGACTTGTTTATAATTCTGTAACCACACTTTGCGCAAACAGGGCAAGAAGTTCACGTGTATAAGTGACTGGTTGCAAGCCAATCGTCTAACCTTAGCCCTTATTCCCTTAGTCGCCTCTTACGACATCCACGGGAAGACATGGAGTGGCACTATTCTAACCCGGCAACCACACGGGGTCAAATAATTATATTACTGTTAATCATTGTAAACTTACTTTACTCCTCTAGCAAGAGCCTCTTAACAACACCGAACGAGTTTCACACCTGAAGCTCACGATAAGCGAAGATTCTGTTGGCGATAAATATGGAAACAAACCTAAATTTGAAATCCTCCGGTCGTGCAAATCTTGCAAAAAAAAGAAGGTAAAGAAGTGTAAGAGATCATGTAGAAAAGCCATGAGTAGAGCCTGTGAGCAGTTCGGATGTAAGAAGGAACTGAAGAAGAAGCTGAAGAAATCGTGTAAACCAGCCTGCAAGAAGACTTACGAAAATGAGAGGTGCTAGTTGTGTTAACGACAGTTTACTTAATCAAAGTTTGTGCAAAAGGGCGCGCCAATATTGCAAAGGTTTAGAAGAATACAGTTAAAATTCACAATGAGGTCGGTTTTGTTTTTTATTTTCTGTCCTATTTCTTATTTCTCTCTAGGCAATGAGAACATCTGATTTACCGGAAAACAATCGGTAATAATGACCAATAACCGATGTTGTAGTTTAACTTTAAGCCCTAGCAAATGATTAAATAAGATTAAAATCTCATCAATAAAATTGCTTTCTCAATCAACTTTTAATCACCAGAACCGTTTGAGCTGAACGCTTGCAAATCAAATACGAAGAATTAGAAAGAACCGCGTAGGTACATTCTAAGTTAAAGAAATGAGTTTATTTAATTTTATAATAAATTCCATAATTTTTGTAGAAATAGTAAGTATCTTATTTCATTCTGAGAAATGCATTGGGAAGTAAGAATCTGTTTAAATAAGAATCTATCCTTGACCATTACCGGAGCCAACCTATGAATTTTCGTACAATACAGTGACTCACTTTAAAAGTTATTACTTGTCATAATTACAGACTTTAGCTCTCTCTAGAACAAATCTACCAATTTTACAATACCAAGTAAACAATGCTAGGGACGCCAAAACGTTCGTTTCACTGTTGAAAAGCATATTTAACAAGAACACAGGGAAAGTAAACAGCTTTGAAGAATTAGAGCTGCAGCGATTTCCTCTAGAACCTTCTAGATACGTGCTCAAAGCAACGTCCAAAGAGTCAGAGGAATACTCTAGTTCTGACAGCTCTCAGAGCAGTAAAGTGTCTATAGACACTGATCTCGTCGTGCCAGTAAGTATCTTAAATGATTTCTTACTCCCGTATTTAAAGACAAGAAAAGTAATTACTTGAGTAATACTCGTAGTAATGTCAAAAGTCATACTAAAATTGTTTCTTAAGTCATTACTTTTCCTTTAGTTATACTACACATCGCTAACTCGTGGCATTTAGGTAGCACTTGACAGTTTCCAACACACTAGTGATGTGACAATGTTTGCATGATTTTATTTTTATGAGTGTCTGAGTCTAAATTTAATAATAAATAATACTTTATATTTTTTAGATTTCAAGAATAATTGATATTTAGTGCAAAAACACTTACCTACTGCCCTTTATTTCAAGCTCCGGTAAATTTAAAACTAAATCTTCTAAAGATGAGGTATCAAGTGATTCTGTGATACATATGCTTTTTGGACTTCAAGTGCTTGTTCATATTATCATGCATGCATGGGTGCATTTTACATTGTCACCTTGTAGTAGGAATTCTGTATGCTCTCTAATGATTTCTTCCATTAGGTATTTGGAAAAATTCTATGTTTCGCGTGACCTCTCGTAATAATTATTACGACTAAATGAATGACAATATCAATGACATTGACATTAATGTTTTTCAACCAGTGATCCAACCTACTTCGTTATAATGTGGGTAATATTAATTTATAAAGACACTTAGAAAATTTGTCTTATCACTAATCTGTCAAGTGCTACGTAAATGACACGAGTTAGCGATGTGTAGTTATTACTTATCGTGTCAGTATTCATAAAGGTCGTCATTATGCGTCTATCCAACCAAATATCCCAATTAAGCCTTGGTTTTTTCGCTCTCGTCAAGCTGATAGATTTGTGACCACTACCCTTTGCCGCCTCCGTTTTGGTCATGCTTGTACCCCAGTCCACTTAGCTAAGATCAGGGTTAAGGATAGCTCTCTTTGCGAGTGTGGTTTGGATGAAGGATATCCCGATCATATTTTCTTTTCTTGTTCAAAGTTTTCATGCTCGCTTTACGACATAATCCCTTTAGAATTTCCTCGTCCTGTAAATATGAATAACTTTTTAACCCTTGTAAATAGTCCACTCATTAAACATTTAGTTAACTTCATTCATAAAAATAGAATTAAATTGTAATAAATAATGTAATTTCCGTTTTGTATTTATACTTACGTAACCTAAACTTACTTTTTTTTTATTTATCTTTTCAAAACTATTAACTCTCTTTGTAAACGTGTGTCTTCCTTAAACCTGACATTGGCGCAATCATAGTGGCAACACAAATGAAAAGCCACAAACCAAAATTCTATCTCTCTCTACTTATCGTGTTTATAAATACGGGTGATAACCTTAACATGTAATCATAAACTTAGAATAATACTTAAGGGCGGCTGACGGGTGCAATATCAATAAGACTTATTAAATTTCGAGTAATACTATTTACTTGATAATCAATTATTAATTTATGTATTATTCTTTTTATAGTTAAATTGGAGTCAGTTATAGGCAGAATTCCAGAATTCCATAGTGGATTTAGAGAAGTCGTTTTTCTTATAGAAGTGGATAGTGAACTGTTAAAGGAATGGAATGGAATGAGCTGAAAATACCTAAGAGCGGTTCCGCACTGCGTCCGATCCGAACCCGCGAAATCATACAAATTAAACTATGGCTGCTTCGGTCCGTCAAAAATCTTCTCCGGAATGGAGATTCTAGAATGACGGACGAAATCGGATGACGAAAATTGGATCTAGTGCGTTAATTTCCATAGAAATAGTTCTATTATTACTACGGACCATATTTTCACAGGTTCGGATCGGATAAGGATTGGACGTAGTGCGGAACCGCTCTAATCTAGGAAAACATGAAATATTTAGAGTAGGGTTATTCCGCCTAATTTTTATAAAACCTAATTTACTACTAAATTTCAAATTGCCATGGGCTCATAATACCCGAATATCAATTTACCTCATTCCTAAAATGAACAAAAGTCATAATGAATTTGACCTAAAACGTCTCATGACCGAAATGCCTAAATATTGAAAAGTACTTGTCCTTAAAATGCCGAATCACAGATACGACAAAATTTCCAAATAGCTTAAACTGAAAACTCCAGAATGCCAAAATGACACAGTTTCAAAATGCCTTATTTAGGATGTTTGCATTATCTTTATAATATTGGTACTTCAATGTAGTAAGTGCTCAGCACTAAAGGAGATAGTAAATCTAAATTATACATGAAGGTTAACTAGCCTATTTAAAATTTAGGAATTTTGGTACCTGGTTGTTTTGAACGTACGGTATCCTGCGATAAAGCTGTTGTGAAGTTTATCCATTATCCGAATAAGACATTTTAAAATTCAGCCGTATTAAAATTAAGGTGTCATGAGACAATAAGTTAGGCATTATGGGATTTAGGTATTTTGACATCCTGAATCCTTTTGAAATCTAGGAGTATTGGTAAATTAGGCATTATGCAAATTAGGTGGAATAAGCCCTACTCAGTATTTACTTCAACAATAAAATTCTTTAACGTTTTTGCAATGATGTTCTCTTGTTTGAAAACAAATCGCACGTTGATTTTGAACTAAAAACAAAGCTATTTAAATAGTGTCATTATTGCGATTAAAAATAATTTACTTTTGAATGACATAATTTTTTGCATAGTGTCACTCTCAAAATTAACGTGCGAAATAAATGTAGTCATATTGGGAGCACGGTCGTGCCCCCGCCAAGACAAGCCAAGCGAAGCACACTAACTACCTCTTCTCGAAGCGCTTCCCCGTTTTTTTGAACCCAAATTACTCACTGCCTACTTAAAAAAAAAAAAAAATATATCACGGAACAATGTCACACAAATTGAACTAGTCCCAAACTAAGCTCCAGGCTTGTACTATGGGTACTAGACAACGATAAACATACTTAGAGAAATAAATACTTAAATACATACAAAACATCTAAGACTCAGGAACAAATACTCGTGCTCATCACACAAATATCTGCCCTTACCGGGATTTGAACCCGGGACCGCTGGCTTCGGAGGCAGGGTCACTCCCAACTAGGCCAACGTGTTGTCAACTTGGGTTTGTATTATATCAGATAAACAAAATTCTCGGCATATGATGTCAATAGTGCACTTTTAAACATAAAGTTTCAATTGCATAGCTCTTATACTTTAAATTTCATTGGTATATAAAAAACCCGATTTCGTCACTGTCTCACTGCTGATCATCAAAATTCTTAGGGTATTTCCTGAAGTCCTAGAAAGCTGAAATTTGGTATGTAAGATTGTATTACAAACAACAAAAAAATCTACAACTTTAAAAATAAAAGAATAAAAATATATTTTCATAAAATATAACTTACAAAGAAAGTGAAATTACACCAAAAACATTTGCATGTAAAATGTTGCCAAGACGACACCATATGGTTCGCACTGTCAAAAAGTTATCAGATCTCATGTAGAGACAAGCTTCTAACCCTAAGTACACGCCCTAGCTCTACAAGCCCTAACTTCACAAACGCCACACCTTAGTCAAAATAAGTGGCTTGCCCGTTTCGCTACCGTCACAAGGGCGTAACGTGAAAATTGTATTCACTGTTCATTGCTTTTCTGTTATAGACTAGTTATTGTAGTAACTACAACAACTATCCATTAACAAATTATCCTTTATTTTCTAAGAAAGAAGAAAATATTCTCCGGAGCAAAATAAACCAAAATTCCAAGAAATCAGACGATGACAACGACGACGATATTAACAAAAACAGCGACGAAGAAGTTGCCAAAAAGCAGGTCAACAAATCCAATAACACCAAAAAGGGCGAAAAGAAAACGGAAATGAAAAAACAATATGACGAAAGCGAAACCGAAGGGAGCACGAGCGCAAGCCGCGAAAAGAAAAAAAGTAAATCGAAAAAAAGCAGTTCTAAAAGGCTTTCATTCATGCTCCGGTCTTGCAATACAAGAGGATTAAAACTTTGCAAGAGAGCTTGCAGGAGAACTGTAAAGAATGCATGTGCAAGTTATACATGCAAGAAACAAATGAAAAAGGGGTTACGAAAGAGTTGTAAAAAAGCTTGCAAGCACCATATGAAGGAAGAAGATTCGAGCGACGAGAAAGACTATGATTTTAGGTAGAAATTAAATCACTAGCAAAAACTGAATACAAATAAAATACGTTTTAAATTTGCAAAGAAAATTGACACTTACGATTAATTCTAGTTAGAAGTTTAAATATAGAGTAAGGAAATTAGATTTAATGCTACAAAGTTAAATTAACGTTTTTTGTATAATTTACATGCAATGCAACTAATATTGAAATATTACATTGATGAATAAATAAACAAAATTAAACTTGTTATATTATAAACTATAAATATACCCAATAAATTGTGTATTCATTTGTACAACAAAAAACCATCCTTTGATTTCAAGGAAAAACTTGAGTTTATTATAATAAACACAATAATAGTAATGAGGTGCCACTGGACGGAGTTAGGTGCTGTATAAATACGAGCAAATATCACGGGACAATGCTACACAAATTGACCTAGTCCAAAACTAAGGTCCTGGCTTGTACTATAGATACTAGACAACGATAAATTTACTTATATAGAGAAATTCATACTTAAATACATAGAAAACATCCAAGACTCACAAGCAACTCGCGCTCTTCACACAAATATCTGCCCTTACCGGGATAGGCTAACGTGTCGTCAATATAGATTTGGTTGTTCGTTACTTTTTCATACTGGCGGCGGTTTTCGTTCTATGTACAGTCACGGACTTAAATTGATCAGCCACTTGCCACTGCTCATATTTTAGCCGTGTAATGCAAATCGGGTTCAGTCGGTTTTACTCGTATATCGAGATAAGGAAATTCACCACGGGTTGGTATGTTCGGTATGAATTCTACGTTGTTGATTAGCTTAGCAAATCATACCGATTCCGTGTTTTGCTGAACGCATAGCGACCTGTGGAAGAGAGGCCTAAAGCTCAGATTCATTTTGTTTAATTGTGTCAAAATGTATGTAATTGCAGTCTTAATTAAACTAGATTTTTCTTTCATGCAAGTCGCACTTAAGATTTTGATGTAAATTAAGAAGAAATAACGAAGCTACATTTATTTTGAATCCCATAACTTGAAGAACTACGCAGAATTAAAATTATGAAAACCCTTCTGATAACGTAACTTAATTGAAGTAGTTTTTAATTAAAGAGCAATTTCATTCGCAGAGTTATTGCTAAATAACTCGGTGCTTCCGCGTCAGAGGAAAATGATCAGAAAATTGGCTCGTGTCGCCATGTTAAGATAAAGCTATGGGATTTTTTCGTTTTGTGATAATTATCATCATTTTTGTTGAAATAGTAAGTACTTACTCATTTTTTGTGGGATAAAGTGAAACTGTCAATTATTTATAGCAAGAAGAACTGTGCATTTTTGGGCACCGATAACAGATTCTGAACAGATTCAGACTCAGGATTGAAAATGCGTTGCCAGCTCTGGGTAACTACAAAGATAATATGTAATGTTTCCATACTGCAGTATTAATAGAAAATAGCAAGTCTGTTGCAAGCTCTAGGTAAATGCAAATAAAAATATGTGTTAATTCTCTTAAAGCAATAATAATGTGTAATTTAGTTTATGTAATAGAAAGTACTCACGCTTTTTTTTATTTTTAAACAGCTCATGAAATTTCAGGCTTTTGCTGGAAATGTTGAACAAACTGAATTTAAGCGTGAAAGAGCGTTGAGCTCCCTGATTACCAGTGTCCTCGACCAGAGCAAGAAAAACCTCCACAAGTCAGAGCGCCAAATTTTCTTTCAGCCATCTGTTGCATCTTACCGACAAATATCCAGTTCCAGCGACTCTGAGGATTCAGATAGCAGTGTTGGTGTACCTGATATTGTAGTTTATTTGGTATCGTTAGTAAGTGTCCTAATGTACCTAGTTTATAAGGTTATCATAAGTCCGAATTTTTGTTTTCAAATGTTTCATATGTTAGAGTTTTCATAAGTTAGAAAAGCATTCTTCGAAAAATCTTGAAAAAAAATAAGCAAACCTAACCTAGCCTATTGGTTCTGGCCTCCCGAGTCCCCAGGTTTGTCGCTTGAGGACATAATGCCAAATATAAAAGGCACCCTATAGCTAATTCGACAAGGTTCAAATACAGTCTTACGAGACTATAAGTATGTCTCTTTAAAAAATGCATTCAAAAGGAAATTCATATCAAACTTACGGTCACAAAACGGAAGGGAAAGTTTAATATTACATAAGCTTTTGAGTTTCCATTCGACTGCAAGGGTAATAAACACGCCTGTTTCCCAGAAGACGACAAAGACCACTTCTTTCCATATTCTTCTTTCTTCCTTTCTTTCTTCTTTCAATATTAGATAAAAATCATAAAATTAAACCAGACTGGCGAATGTATTACCCTTATAACTTGTATTAGTCTCACTCACACTTGAACGTTCCTAAAAATCGGAATATTTATTAAAATCGCTTTAGGAGCTGGAGTGGAACATCCGATTTTTAATCACATACATACATGGTAACGTATCACAAGTGTGAAAACGTTTGCCCGTTGTTTTCTATGTCCGAATTTTCAAAAGTGGGATATTTTTATAACCCATGATCTTTTCAAAATATTTAAACCGATTAGGGTAAGAACCAAAAAGTTGGCCACGCTAACTCATGCAATTAAATTTTCTATGAAAGTTTTCCGTTGTGCAACGAAAATAAGCCATACAATTGTAAGGATACTTTTCGTCACAAAACGGAACTCTTTTTCTTCGTTGTTTGTATGGTTAACCGCGCTTAAGAGGACTGTGAAGCAAAAAAATCATACAAAATGCTACAACGTTTTTCTCCCCTAAAACGTTGTCCGATTTTTTAATATGCTGTGGATATTATGAAAAACTACGTCTGTACATTTTCCTTTTAAAGAAATTATTTAGTGAAAAGAAATATATAAAAAAGACAATAAACGGAAACGTACAAACATAGTATTTCGTAATAACTACAACATATTCAAAAATCGTGGAAATTGGATTTGATTTAGTGGGTAAGAACCGTTATCGCCCGGAGCAAAATTTGTATGGGATTTTTTGACAGCTACGCGATTTGAGCGTCGCTTCACAGTTCTTTTAACTATGGTCCAACTTTTTGGTCCTCATCCACTATTTCCACTAACCTGCAGAACCTGTAGTAGGTTAGGATTGTTTTAACACAATGCAAGAAAATAATACGGTCCCAGAGTTTTTTTGTAGCTATGAAGTATAACTTTTTCACGCTGACAGATACCTAGCTGCGTTCCTCTCGGCATGTCAGTCCGTCTGTTAGTCTGGGCGCCCAGAAGACTGACACTAGGCTTTGTATTTTTACTGTAAGTGGCTCACGTGCTGATAACAATTACTCTTATGTTTTAAGAAAAAAAAGCCCAGTCTTCGCATCGAACCTGAAGCCGGCCAACAAAATGTGCCAGATGATATGACGATGGTGAACAAAACTCTGAATGAATCAAGTTCCAGTGGAACTTCTCTCACCTTAGATATCACAAATAGCACCCTTAGGAAAAAAGATAAAAAGAAAAAAAATAAGAAGAAAGAAAATACAGAAAACATAGACAAGAAAGAAAACAAAGACAACAAAGAAAAGAAAAAGATGAAAAACGAGAATACTGAAGAAATTAAGGAAAGCCTTCGTTCTTGTACTTCGAAGTCGATCAAAAGTTGCCGGAATGCTTGTAAGGCAGCTCTTAAAGACGCGTGTGACACCTACACCTGCAAGGGCAAATTTAAAGGTACTTTTAAAAAAGAAAGCAAGAAAATGTGCAAGCGAATGTTCAACGAGCCTAGGAGGCCGAAACAAAGGTATAATTCTGAAGAGGAATGGTAAATTTTTGTGGTGTCAATAAAGTAACTGTCAAACATGGTGTTTCTAATTTTAAAACATTGCTTTCCTTCCTGTTAAGGTGTATTTCGCCAATGTCGAGTTATTTACAGGCACTCCTATGGACTTATTTGAGGAATAACTCCATGGATATAACACGCGAGGACAGTAGGGAACATGCATATGCTCTCTGGAAAGTGCTATGAAAGAGAAGGACAACTGTATACGCGAAACAATTGTCATGTTATTTTTTCTTAAAATATCAAGGTTTAAAAGTCGTAGTTCAGACCCTTTGCAAAAACACTCTACTTATACAAAATCGACGACAGGAATGACATCACAGGTGTTATTCCATGTTTAAAATATACGGACTTCAGAAATCACTATGTTTAAGCCAATATCAGTAAATTAAAATATAACCAACGTGATAAAATGAGGATGCCGAAAAAATTAATGCAAACCGTAAATGTTTTGAAGTTTTAAAAAGTTTTGATTCTATATAAAATCTAATAAACGGGTCAAAAGATAGTGTATGGCGTTTTATATGCTTTTTACGTTTTCTTCTAAAGTATAGCAATTAAACCCAATTATGTTTTTCATGCATGTTCCAAAAATCTTTTTTTACACTCGACGGAGCTCCGCTATCGCGGATTTGGTCCTCCGGGCCTCCTGCAAAACTATACCCTAAAGCTACCTACAATACGATGTAGGTAATTACTTTGGGGTATAAGTGTGACTGGGATAAAATCGAACTCGAATAAATGCGACTAGGTAAAAAGACGAACGAAAACATAAGCGAAGGTAATAAAACCGATCACGGAAAAATGACATTGGGTCAAATTAAGAATGGGAAAAAGTGCGGAAAGGAATATCGCTTCGCGGAATTAATGATTTAGTGAAAATAATGTATTAACCCCTTATTCAGTTCATTTTACTATAACCATCCACCATCTTTGGCGCTATTTCTTTTTAGACGCTCTATTTTAATAAATAAATATCACATGACAATGTCACACAAATTTACCTAGTCCCAAACTAAGTTCTAGGCTTGTACTATGGGTACTAGACAACGATAAACTTACTTATATAGTGAAGCATATACTTAAATACATAGAAAACATCCAAGACTCAGGAACAAATACTCGTGCTCATCACACAATTATCTGCCCTTATCGGGATTTGAACCCAGGATCCCTAGCTTCGAAGGCAGGGTCACTACCAACTAGGCTAGCGTGTCGTCAAACAAACAACAACATACTGTACAAATGAATTGCCGTGGCTGAGACTTTCCACATGCATCTTTATCGAAGCGTCAATGCAAAAAACCTATATTCTTTGTGATTCGAAATGTTTTCCCTACACCTCGGGTCCTCGGCCTAATGCATTGGCCCAATGTTTATAGTCAATTACAAATCGTCGATTAAACTGCAATACCGCGTAACCAACAATCGCTAATGCCGTGTATCTAACAAAATGTGACAAATTTAAGTATGAGTAAGTCCGACATCAATAAACACGATATTAAATTTTAATGCTCTCCTGTAAAATTTGCCACAAGTCAGTTACGCGGCATTAGCAATTGTTGGTTACGCGGTATTGCAGTTTCATCGACGAAATAGATGTGTCCCTTTTCACCTTATTGCATTGTAATAAGACTAAGGTCTAAAAGTGGATACCTATCATTTTGTAGTAGATTGTACCTACATAATTATCATATTCGAGAGTCGTGGGCTAGTTCAGGGTGTCAATCTATTCAAGAATTTAGAGATCGTACTTAGAAATGGTTGTAGGTTTTAGTACCATGGCGCAGCTATTGATGTACCAAGTTCAATCCACCCTCACTATAACACGTTACTGCGTCAAGGTACTAAGAAGTGCAGGTATTTCCCGCTCCGACTATCAATGAGTATTATCTGAGTTCTGTGGTAACAGAAGCTCATAAGGAGAGTTAATTTAATAAAAAAAAACCTGCACATTGTTAACGTTATCCAGTGAAAGTATTATAGAGGTAATAACAAGAAGCTTATTTATGACACTGGAGATTGCACGGCGAACAACGCTTTGAAGCGAAGAAAGTGACCATGAATGACGTCGCTTATGTTTTTTGTTCGTATCTTTTCATCCTAAAGAAACGGACAAAAACATTATTCGATAGCCTTTAAACGGTTTACAAAAAATACATCAATTTATAGAGGTAGCAGGAATATAAAAAAACTTGCAATAATTTTTAAAAAATGCCCTTATGCTTTTCCATTGCAACTTACAAAATACAGTAAAAATAACGAAATTTTTATAACCATAGTTTTTTTAAGTCAAATGAAATGTGCAAAGTGATCTTGGTCAGGGTTTAATTGTATTTTTAAATAAATGAAATAGTAAACATTCTAAACTTGTCTTTATTTCGTTTATAATACATCAATAAAATACAAATTGTATAACTGTGATAATAACTTGTTAATTTGTATGTAAATACAATTGCGAACGCTCATAGGATACTTAACAACAAATAACTAATCCATTATTTAAAACAAAATAATACATTTTCTTGTAACTGTTACTTACTAATCACAATATATAAGTTAAACCTAGCCAGAAATGCAACCCGTTTGCATTGCTTACCTTTGCCACAAAATTTAAAAGTTTTTACTGGCTTGTATATTGAAATAGGGGTTTACCCTTGAAATGTCGACACTTATTTCATCGAATGGTTTACTTCGCCGAATTTTCATTTCATCGACAGGCATTTCCACTTGCAGAAGTTAGAATTTTTTGGTGGTCACAGGTCTAAACTAACCTAACCTACATAATCTATGTTTAAGATGACCTAAAATCGATAAGGTTTCAGCAAAAAGTAGCTTTCGAAGAAACGAAATTCGGTGAAACGACACGAAAATACGATTTCGGTGAAATGAGTTTCGACATTTCAAGGGGATCCCTGAAATAGGTTAAGTCACGTCGCTAGCGACATCTATTGAATAAATTGAGAGATTACTACATTTCTGACCAGAGACATACTATTTGAAAATGATTATGAATTTGTAAATGTCAAAATCATTTAGGAAATACTACTGTTGTATGTAAAAAAAATATTATTAACTTTTATTTGAATTCATTTATGTCCAGGCTTAATGAAATCATGTCCTAATTTAGCTGCCACATTAAAAATAATAATATTAATAAATATTCTAACTATGATTTAAAATGGCCCTGAAATGTCACGCATTTCAAAATAATAATCCTACGTTTTGCATAATAATGGTAAAATTAAGGACGGAATGTCAAGATATAAACTTTATATATTTTATTTCATTTTATAAATTATAATCTCAATCCATCTGTATTTATTAGGTACTGGAATGTATGTGTATAAATTCAGTGTTTTCATTGTGACAAGTACTTAAAACTAAATTACCATCATGTAACCTTAAACTCACAACCGAAAATAATTTTAACACCCAGGAAGACCAATTACATTTCATAATGGACATTTAAACTTAAATTGACCTTTCGACTGAGTCATTTAATTTCACAAAATATCAAAAGTATTCTTAGTTTATTAGTAAACATTAGACAAGGCACATCGTTAAATTTAGAAGTATTATAAGATCCATATAGGACCAAAAAGGCACTTACGTATTCGTATTCGATAATTTTTACACATTTTTCTTAACATTAAATATAATGTCCAATTACCCGAATTCTAATACAATTTTAGGGCTATATTATACGCGAAATAAGTATGAAGCACTTGATATGTTACGAAGATCAATTCCATCATCTAAAGATATTAAATTTGTGTATTTAACTCGAAAAGTAGATGTATTTTTTTTTACTTACACCGATGGAATATAGCCAATATAGCGTAGAATTCGTACAAGTGGACTTAAATATATGATTCCTTACAAATACTTGCCCCCGCTTGGACTTCTAGAGCTACTCTTAATGGAAGTAACCGAAATGTTCCCTGAACTACTGCTCAGGTTCGGCGGCGGGGAACTAGGTACCGAGAACGTCTTTTCCATCAAATTTTCTGAACTCAGCGACTTCTGGCTCATAAAAACCGGTATTTTCGACGACACGACAACTTTGGGTTTCTCCGCTTTCACGGGTATGCTGCTCGGTTTAGCGGAAACTACCGGTTTGGCACTAGGCTCAGCTCTTAGTTGCATTTGATCCATTTGCGAAAGTCTCCTGTTTTCCAAATCGGTGCTTGTGACAATAGTTCCTTTCGGCGATTCATAAGTCGCTGTTCTGAATTTGATATGACTGTTTCTCGGTAGATCGAAATCGGAATGTCGTTTCTTTGGTTCGATTGCTTGATTCGTTTTCGTTTTGTCCTGCTGTTTGGCTGAATAGTGTCGCTCATTTGTAATGAAGTCGTTTAACAATTCCGGGTCCAGATCATAGGACGGTGTCGGATCGTGCGATGGCACCCTTTGCCTACTTGAAATTTTATCCTTTTCTTTCCCTTGCTTCTCAGTCCTCGGAGTTATTACTTGAATCTCTGTTATATGATCTTTTGTCTCTTCTCGGGAACAATCTAATCTCTGTTTCTGCGTGTCAGACATGGCTTGAGGATTAATGGTATATCTCGTTTTGGTCAATTCTACTGTGTCATCGCTTTTGTCTTGCGTATCATCTAGTTCCCTTATTATCCTTATTCCCAATTTTGACAGTTCTTCGGGAGTTTTTTGAGCCATGAAGCTGGGATCATTCGTAATTTTGTCCATTAATGCTTTTGCTTGTTGCTCGTCCAACTCAGTATTTAGTATGATCGTTTCGGTCCGAGTATAAGCAGGATCATCACTAGTGAAATGCATGTTGGGATTTTGTCTCTTGATTTCATCTATGATTTTTTTATCAATATCTGCAACGTCTCCTTCTTCCAAGTTCAACTCATTTAACTCGGAATTCTTGGTAATACCGAACGTAACTTGTTCTACTTGTAAAGGAGCATCACCTTTAGCCGTTATGTATTGTGTAGAGATTTTCTCTACGTTTTGTCTGATGATTTTGTTCCCATATTCGTCTTCCGCAACATTAACTGTCACAGTTTTTTGTACAGGCTCTTGAGTCATTTTCAGCGAAACATTTGTGGGTTCCATGTACAACGTACGTTCTTTTTCTTCGGCTTTCCTTTTTATACCGTCGACAATATCGGGTATTAATCTTATATTCGATTCTCCAATTTCAATGCTTTTTGTGTATGTTTTTCTTTGCTCTTCTATTGGTCGCGTTTTCTCTGTGGTAATAGTAACAACATTGCTACGTGGTTTAGGTTCAGACCATTCGCTTGAATATGATTCCGTCGGCTTTTTATCGAACTTCATACTGTTATTAGACCCGACTCTGATGTTACTTACAAATTCATCATAATCTCTTAGTTTTGGATCAGCTTTGAGATTGAAATTGACAATGTCTGGTTGGTGCATAGCTGACTTTGACGCGTCAGTCATAGGAGTGGGAGTCTCTTTACTGGTCGCAGCTTCATTGTTCGCGCCTTGATCGATATGTACATTCAAAATTGGATTTTTAGCCAATAGTTTTTTCATCATTTCGGATTTGGGTCTTTCCAAACTGTTAACGTAAGTATTACGGCTTACTTTCAAATCATCTGGAATGTTAGTGTCGTAAGAAATGTGTTTCTCGTCAAATTTAATCGGGGATTCTTTTTTAGGGCTTACATCTTGGATGCTGTCTAAAGAACTCATGTTACTACCATCAGAGGTAGATTTGGCGAATTCTGAAACGAGTTTCAAGTGTACTTTCATGTTTTCATCGATTATCCGCCTTGCAAGATGATCGGATGTTTCATGTAGCTCATTTTCTGCGGTCTCCGTCAATTTGCCTTTCTTTTGTTTGTCTTGTGCTTCAAATTTTTCAGAGTCAACTGAACTGGTGGACCCTTTGACGATCGCGTCCTCCAAATTACCAAACTCGGAACCCTTTTTCAGTCGATTCCTTTGAAATGTATTAAGACCTTCCATTGCAGATGTCTTAGCTATGTTTAAGCTTAGTCTAGGCTCTTTATGTTTAATTACAACTCCTTTTTCCATATCCATTTCAGGTAATGTATCTTCTCCAGTGGAATCAAAGAATGTAGTCTCTACCACTGACATAGCTTTCCTTTTCTTAGGTGACAAAGTTTCATTTATTTCTCCATCTTCAGCTGAAATATCCAAGCTTTGGGCTCTTTCTAATGTACCTGTTGAAGGTTTATTAGTTTTGACTCTCAGTTCAAATCTTGAAAGGTCCCCTAGTGATGCGGCTTTGCGTTCGTTCTCATCTAAAATAGAAGTACTATCTGACGCTGAGTTAATAGTGTCATCTAGAGGAGAACTATGAATCGTCACATCACTGTTATTCAATTCAATAGTAGTAGAACCTTTCTCGCTATGATCGCTGTGGTTCAAAGATACAACTGAATGAATATCTTGGTTAGATGATAAATTCGACTTAGAGTCTTCGAAGAAGTTGTTTAAGGAGTCACTCTCTTTCTTGAAGGGTTTTGACACAATGTCATCTATATCATCTTGACTGAAATTAATAGAATCTTCAGTATATGGTGGAGGCGCTGGTTTGGTTTTGATTGCTTTGGGTGTGGATGTGTTGTAAGACGTTGATGAAGTATTAGCAGAAGTAATAGAATCATGCAAAAGACTTGAAAATTGCTTTTCACTCTTAAGGAAGTCATTTACATTCTTCAATTGTTCAAGAATGCTATCGTCTGTCTTGTTCTTTTCATTTTCTGGAGGAGAAGGGGCTTTACCTTTGGATTTCTTGTTAATTTTTGGGGCTTCATCCTTCTTCAGTTCTGGTTTTTCTTTCTCGTACAGTAGGTCTGCTGAACTCTTTCTATTACCTCTAGCGGCTCTGGCCGCATCGAGCATATGTTGTGGTAACTCCTGAGGAATGCCGTTTTCGTCTCTCTTGATCCCGCTAGAATTAAGGTCGCTTCTTGCGAAACTATTTAGCGAAGTTTCAGAAGTTTTGGAGTCTACGCTCGTATTTAAATCCTCAGTTTTAATTCTGGCATTAGGAATAGGCGGGGCCAATTTTTCTCTCCTTTTCGCGACAACAGGCTTCTTATTATCCGTCTCAGTTTCATGTTTCACATGAATAACTGGTGCTGGACGCTGTGGTTCAGGAATGTCCGGTTCGTCAACTGTTTTTTTATTAACAGCGACTACGCCATTTTCGACGCTCTTTTGTTTTAGTACTCCATCATCAGGCACATTCGGCGGGAGCACTCGAATCCCGAATTTCATGCCTCTTTTCGGATCATAATCTCTCTTTTGCACTTCGGCGCGCTCAATATTAGCTGTCCCGTTCTCTGCTTGTATAATAGCATCACCAATTGAATGCCTGACCTTATTCCTCTCAGGCATGCTAGAAGGTTGCGGTCCTTCTGAATGTCTACTCTTGTTAAGCTTAATATTCTTCTCATTTTCTCTCTCCAACGTGCTTGGTAGTTCTTTCTTCTCTTTCTTGTTTCGTTCCAAGGTTGTGTTTGCAATCTTCTCTGAAATTATCTTCTTGATTCCTTTGCTATGTTTTGTTTCTAAGGTGGAGTTGTTGGAGTGAGACGCGTTTGGGGACTGGGGGGGATGCAGGAGCTTGCCTTCTTTCTCGAGCTGAAATAGAAATAAAAACAAACCATAAGTACTCAAACCTTGCGTGACTGACAGGCAATATCACTTTGTAACATCTTTATGTCATTACATGCAATAAATGATTGAGTATTGATTTACACACTGCATAGATGGATGGATTTAGAGACTAGACATTTAGTAGGACGATTCCTTGGATACCCTAGGGATTTAATGCATCAAAATGGAATTTTAGCCCAAGAAACCGTTTTTCGACATTCAATAACTAATTTTAGCTGTTATGCCCGGCGTCGCACGTGCCCAGACAATTACGAACACGTTTAAAAAAATCGGTCGAGCCATTTTTGAGTATTTATAGTAGCGAAAATAAACCTAGCAAATTATAAAATCACGTATTTTTTTATAATAAGGAGAAGGCACACGAGCGTGCCTTCTCCTTATTATAAAAAAAATATGAAGTGGAATCTGAGACCCATACGTTTGAATTCTCAAGACTATAATCTTAAGACTGCAATCCCAAGACCTCAAATACGTTGCCGATCCTGAGGACTAAGATGGAATGCCTCTATGGTAGTAATTTCACCGGTTGTCTTGTCTCCACACCGGAACACAACAATGCCAACACTGATGCTTGGCGGTTGGTTGATGGATAAGATGGTTGTAGCCATCCGGACGGACCCCGTATAGCGTCCTACCACTAAAATAAAACACTCATACTTTAATAAGCCTAGCGTTTCTTAAAAAAATACATTTAGTGTTAGGTACACGTAGCTACAGTTCACATACAAACAATACATGAACACTTACATCGATCCTACTAGATCGAAGATCAAACAAACACGTCCTTCTTGCAAAACAATAGACAAACATTCCATAGCGTACGACTTCATATTGTCTGTGGTATTGAAAACACCCATTGTCACTCTAATAACTGCCGCACCAAACCGTTACAAAGAAAATACAACCTTATCAACAAAATACAGAGCGGAGTTCTACTTGTAACTTAACAACAATTCTGACATTTTAAACTTAAACGGATTCCTTAAGAACCAGTGTAGCATGAGCTCTCATAGGTTGATTTTCTGGAATGTATCGTTCGTATGTTTATGTATAGGATGTGTCTTAGTATTTTGGTTTTGAAAAGCAATGATGCGCACCGAAAAGCGATATCAATGTGATATGAATATTGAAAGAGTTTTGAATGTCATTCAGGTTACGTAATGCTGAATGGGTACAATTATACGAATATGTCGAAGTTAGAAAGTGTATTTATAACCGACTTAAAAAAAGGAGGAGGTTATACGTTCCATTGTATGTTTTTAGGGTTCCGTAGCCAAATGGCAAAAACGGAACCCTTACAGATTCGTCATGTCTGTCTGTCTGTCCGTCCGTATGTCACAGTCACTTTTTTCCGAAACTATAAGAACTACACTGTTGAAACTTGGTAAGTAGATGTATTCTGTGAACCGCAATAAGATTTTCACACAAAAATAGAAAAAAAAACATAAATTTTGGGGGTTCCCCATACTTAGAACTGAAACTCAATTTTTTTTATTCATCACCCCATACGTGTGGGGTATCTATGGATAGGTCTTCAAAAATGATATTGAGGTTACTAACATCATTTTTTTCTAAACTGAACAGTTTGCGCGAGAGACACTTCCAAAGTGTTGAAATGTGTACCCCCCTGTAACTTCTAAAATAAGAGAATGATAGAACTAAAAAAAATATATGATGTACATTACCATGCAAACTTCCACCGAAAATTGGTTTGAACGAGAACTAGTAAGTAGTTTTTTTTAATACGTCATAAAAACAGTGATCAAATCTACAACGAACTTTTATATTATGTTACTTGCTGCAACTTGCTGCCCTTCATGGGCGAGTCCGACTCGCACTTGGCCGCTTTTTTTTATGTAAGTTCACCGATTACTCCGTCAATTGTACACCGATTTAGAATTATTTTTTTGGTTTGATAGTGTATATTTTCGAGGTTGTCCCATTGTCACCAAATCTGAATCTGATGAGGGGATCAGTGAGGAATTGAGGGAACTCCTAAAATATTATAGGCAAACATATTTGCTTAAAAAGTGTAATTACGTACAGTCAAGGTTATAAATATGTATACACTTTAGTACCTTGTCTATTTAACGTCATGTTTCAACTGCCATATGAAATTGTCACAGCGATTAAAGTGACAAGGTACTAAAGTGTATACATATTTATGACCGTGACTGTACCTACTTAGATAAGTCCTTATCCAAAATTTTGGACACGACATAACGCTATTTTACCTTTAAAATAAAATAATGCAGCGATTTTTCCGTAGGTGAGATTCAAAAATCAAACCCCTGCTCTGAAATTAGGGGTCGGGTCATACACACTCTTAAAAACTAAAGTTGTCTCTCCTGTGGTCAATAGTTAAAAGATTGTGTGCATTTAAGTTAGGTTTTTATATGATAGGTCTAAAGCAGTCCTGACGGCGTTTTTGCGGGAATTGGCTTAGCCAGAAAATTAGGCCTTAAAAACGTTAACTTTCGGTGTGTCCACAGGAAAGACGGTAGCCTAAATCTGTGTATGACCCGGTCGCTATTATATCGGGGAATTTTATTAGAGATGCCAAGAATAGTGATTTTGCCAAATACCGAATATTCGACCACGCTCTCGTCCGAAGCACCAAATATTCGGTGGCCGAACGTTTGGCAATATGTACATTTCCCGGGTCCCAGCCACCTATTTCATTATCGTGACAATGACAGGTGATAGTTTACCTTTTTTGTGTACAGTCAAGGTCATTAATATGTATACACTTTAGTCCCTTGTCTATTTAACGTCATGTTTAAACTGCCATATGAAATTGTGACAGCGATTAAAGTGACAAGGTACTAAAGTGTATACATATTTATTACCTTGACTGTATATCGCGCAGCTTACATGAAACCGAGTGATGTATCAGCGTGTTATCTTTTCAATTTATACCGAATTGTCACCTGTCACGTGTCATTGTCACTATAGGGGGCTGGTAATAACCTGTCTCATTGCGGTGCGTGTTTATTTGTTTCATTTGCGAGTAGCCGACTAGATAGTGTCACTATACACATTTATTAATTACTAAAAAAATACATGTTTTTTTTCATTATTCGGTATTTAGCCGAATAGTACGCAGCATTTGGCCGAACACCGAATGTTACAAAAAGTAGCCGAATTTAATACCGAATAGTAACCGAATATTCGTGTCATCTCTTATTTTGTATTAAATAGTTACATAGTGGGGTAGGCAGAGCTACAGAAATACCAAAAAATCTAAAAAGACTTGTTTATAATTCAGAAACCACATTTTGCACAATCAGGCCATTGAGAAGTTTACTAGTGTATTCGTGACAGGTTGCAAGCCCATCGCCTAACTGTACTACAAGCCCTTATTCCCTTAGTCGCCTCTTACGACATCCACGGGAAGACATGGAGTAGCAGGAGCACTATTCTAACCCGGCAACCACACGGGACAAAATATTTATTTTGAAACTTTATTAAATAGGTATTTTTATATTTTAAATACTTATTCTTCAACTAGTGTAGGACTTATTTGTACATGCTTTCAAACACGTAAGTACAGGCAAGCCTAATGGATTTAGCATATAGCTACATATCGTGACAAAGTAAAGGAAAAATACTTGAGCGGGAAAGCTAAAGACAATAGTCAGCACTTTCCACGTGTTCAATCGTTATTGGCTTTTACTTTCCGAGCCGGCGCTGACCTGGTATCTAGGAAAACGGAGGTTTCCCTCGCTCTCTCTCGAGACGTTACAACACGACGTATTACATTAGACGTATAATCAATTCATCATTATAGGTAGTAAAACACTAGCCTACCGCAATAATCCCGAACGGGCGCGGATCGTTCTCAGTAGCATACAATAGGAGAGGCCTATGTCCAGCAGTTTTTAGGGTTGCGTAGGCAAACTAGGAACCCTTATAGTTTCGCCATGTCCGTCCGTCCGTCCGCAGCCTAGCGCAGAGACTCTTAGTACTAGAAAGCTGTAATTTGGCATGAATATACATATTAGTCACGCCAACAAAGTGGTACAATAAAAATTTGAAAAATATCTTTATAGTGTAGCTACTTCCCCTACACGTAACTTTGGGCTGTATTTTTTTTTCACGTCTACCCCAAAGTGTGGGGTATCGTTGGATAGGTCTTTGATTTTTTATTTATTAAATAATCCGTTTAGGAAATATTAAGCTTTAAAGCGCTAAAACATGAATGAAAGCGCATATAAAGAATTTAACAATGATGTCTTCATTGGTTCTTGAGACACAGGCGATTAAAGTTTTTATACCTGCCCACTAAAATCATCTAAACGGCACCAAATGACTTTAAATTAGTTATTACTTGTTGATTTTTATGTTTGTAGTACTTTTAGGCTTCGGAAGCCTACACTGAGCATGGGCCGACATGCACTTGCCCAGTTTTTTTTTTGGCAAACGATCACATGGGCCGTCTGGTGGTAAGAAATTGACTTTCTCAAGAATACAATCTTAAGACTGCAATCCTTGTGCAAACACCGTCCGGATCGCTACCACCATCTTCCTTTAACCTACCGCGCCAATCGCGCTCGCATTCTGTGTTCCGGTGTGGGGTTAAAATCAACGCTGTACAAGGACGAGAGGTGTTTGTATGAACACTGGGCCCACTCTTCCAAAACTGTGCAACAGTGATGAAACCTACGTCATATGAAAATTCTTGACGTGTACTTTCTTTCATTATAAAAAAAAAAGAGTGGGTAGCTACCTGCTTCACTGTCAGATTTTCAAAAACGCACCAAAACGCTATATTCGCCCTGGACCTTAGCTGCTCTATAGTAACATAAAGTACACTTCAAGAGCTTTCATATGACATTATAATTTATCACTGTTGAACAATGTTGAAAAAAGTGGGCCCAAAATGACGTATGCTCCTTACTAGCTTTAACCTTAGACCTCAGGGTTGGTAACGCATTCGCAGTCTTCGGATTGCATTCTTGTGAATGCAAATGTCTATGGGTCTCAGATGCCACTTCATCAGTAGGCCTATCCAAGATGCAATGCTGCTTGGCGTTTCTGTTTTATATCGACTCGAAATGTACATAGTTAAAAGTTAGTAGTACGTAACTTGGTGAAGACAAAAGCCGTCAAAAGCTTACATCAATCCAATATACGTTTTGTCGATTATCGAAAATCGCTAACGTAGCGTTATGCATCTTGACTAGCCGCCAACATGGCTGTATTTTCTCGCTTGTCGCTCAGTGCGTCTCTATCGTTACAGACTAGATAGAGGGAGATCCGAGCGGCAAACAATTTGCAGACAACTTTTGACGTCTCCTTGTCATAAAAAAACTATGAACAACAACTAAACCGACAACCGTTGGGGCAAACGGGTTCTAGGACCCCCCAGGCGAGTTGAAGAGATTATGTTAGTAATGTGAGCGGCATTAGTTGGATGTGGGAAGCTGAGAATCATGTGGCAGCATATGGGCATATGGTGGATGTCAAAAGCCCTAGGTCCAGCAGTTGACTGCAGCTGCTGATGAGAATGACGATTGTATAATGTACTTTTGTAGTAGCTGGGTGCTTTTAAGCTATGGTCACACGCACAAGAAAGATTATAATTATGCTCTGTGGCCGTAGGCAAGTTGCTTTGCGAGACCGTTATCATTATCGAAAATGTATAGGATTGACGCAACAAGCTGCCAAACGGTCGCGTCGAGCGCTTATGTCAATTCTATACATTTTGACAGTGTTCGACAATCGTTTACGTTAGCGTTTTGCTGGGGCTATCCTCGGCTGATATCTTTCAATATGAAAAAAATCGGCCAAGTGTGACTCTGACTCGCGCACGAAGGGTTCCGTACCATTATCTATACAACATTAAACACACTACATCCTCAACTTTCGCCGTTATTAATATCGGGCAAAAAACGGCAAAAATAACTACGTTTGTTGTATGCGAGCCCCACTTGAATATTGATTTTATTCTGTTTTTAGTATTTGTTGTTATGGCGGCAACAGAAACATATCTTCTGTGAAAATTTTAACTAGCTATCTACCTATCATGGTTCAGGAGATACGGCCTGGTGACAGACAAACACAAAGAAGGACAGTGGAGTCTTAGTAATAGGGTCCCGTTTTTACCCTTTGGGTACGGAATCTGGAGCCAAAAAATATATTCAACATTATATGTACCTATCTACGCGGTTTCCGTGTGATTGCCGGATTAGAATAGTGCCACTCCATGTCTTCCCGTGGATGTCGTAAGAGGTGACTAAGGGAATAAAGGCTTGTAGTACTGTTAGGCGATGGGCTTGCAACCTGACACTAAACACTGGTAAACATCATAGCCTGTTTGTGCATAATGTGGTTACAGAATTAAAAAGAAGTCTTTGTAGAGTTGTTAGTACTTTTGTAATTCTGCCTACCCCAATCTGGGAATGAAGGCGTGATGTTATGTATGTATGTGTATCTACGCGGTTCGCAAACGTTAGGTAATCGTAAACGTTTAAGCGTTAGACTTATTATAAAACCAGCAAACATTGTTCTTATATTATTTATTATTATTACATCCTACGAGACAATACCACACTGATTAGTTTGTTATTGTCTATTGTCTTGTCTCAGGTTGTCAACGTAGGAGCCACCTGACACGTTTTGCACCTGACCGTTTATCCGCTCTGAAGCAATTTAATAATTTTAATTTCAAGATAATCCCTATGTTGGTATTGTAAAGTTTCGTTACTATTTTATAAGGAATACATGACATTCAAAAACGCATTTAGTCGGTGAAACTGCAATACCGCGTAACTAACAAATCGAATAAGTAGCAAAAGACTCCTTAAAAAGTAAGTCAGTAAGGCACATTTTGCAACTAATTGAATTTGTTAGTTACGCGCTAATGCAGTTTCATCGACGATTTAATCTTTTTAGGGTTCCGTATCCAAATGTGCTTACGGGACTTGATTACTTGACGACACGATGGCCTAGTTGGTTGTGACCCTGCCTACGAAGCTAGTTCAAACCCCGGTAAGGGTAGATATTTGTGTGATGAGCACGAGTATTTGTTCCTGAGTCTTCGATGTTTTCTATGTATTTAAGTATACTCGTATATTTATCTATGTTATTTAGCTTAGTTTGGAACTAGGTCAAATATTGTCCCGCGATTTATAAAATCGATTACTAAGCCCCCGCTGTCCGTCTGTCCGACCTTCCATCCGTCTGTCTGTCAGCGGACTATATCTCATGAACCTTAATAGCTTAACACTTAAACTTTTTACAGATTGTTCATAACTATAGCTGTTATTTTTTTTTTTTAATTTTAACTTTAATGGCTTCTCCATACAAGAAACGTGTCCTTACGGCGCGGAACGGAACCCTTCGTGTGCGAATCTGACTCGCACTTGGCCAGTATTTTATGACAACATCGGCGTCGATCGAGTTGTTAATATGTTTATGTTGTATTTCTTTCTTTAATATAAGTATAAATAACTAGGTTTCGGTCGTGTTCATCTAATTTAATAATTGTTTGTAAACAAACAGGTATTACAGGTATTATTAGGTTTGACATTAACTTGGCCATAGACTGTTTAATTATAACACAATCTAAAACCAATAAAATATCTATTAATCTATTGAATTACTTGGTACTTATATTAAGAATCAAAAAAATTAAAGATAGGTGAGATATCAAGTTGAGACAGTTGAAACCTTTGAAATACAGATAAATACGTTTCTCTTTCCCTCTAGTAAACGCTAGGTTGAAAGTTAGAGGTTTTACAACGAATAGGTATGGTTACATAATTACGAGTATTATTTTGGATTGAATTGCCAAGACTACCTACCTACCTATAGCTTGCTCGCTCACTTCCAGTAACTTTTACGTCATTCAATAACTACTTCATTTTTTTTTTTAAAGAAGTTGCCTTTTATAGACGCCCATCTGCATAATATGATTCCTTCCCTATTGTCAAATATATAAATAATTTGCAATGCTTTAAGCATAAATACGTTTTTGCGAAATGAAAGTTTGTAAAATGATATAGTTTGCCCAATGATGATTTCGTCAAAAGTGCGGACCCCGCATAATATAAGGAAATAAACTCACCGTGTTAACATCTCCCATAGAGCCGGCCCTCTTCAGCAGAGGATGCCTCACTCCCCGGCCCGCGCCGCTGGTCCTCCCCCCCTCTACCACCTCCAGCTCCACAGGGTAGGGGGAAGCGAGTGACAGGATCGCCAAGGCATCTTCCAAGGGAGTCCCGGAAAACTCTATCTTGATGCTCTTTATTTTGTCCCCTGAAAAGGAATGATGTGTTTGTTTGATAAGTCCATCAAGTTTGGGCAAGCAAGGGGGGGATACGGTAAGCAGGGGGGTATTGCGGGGAAGGGAAGCGACACGTTCTGGCAATTGCCTCACCTCCTGTTACTTCTGCCACCCGTGGAACAATCGCACACAAAGTTAACTAAGTATCAGGGATCTGACACAAATTTTACTTAGGAATCTTAAGTTATCCTTTCGGACTCTTCGACCCTATGACATCTTTTGTGTAATTACCACACAAATTAACCTAGTCCCAGACTAAGGTACTTCTTCACGTTTTTACATTAAGAAGGTAGAAAGCGGCATCTTTGGATAGTTCATGATAAAGAAGAATAAATAATAAATTATTAATAGAAAATAAACGGTTACAATATTATGTGGACCCCAAACTAGGCTAAGCCTGTATCTTGGGACCCTGTGAGTCGGTTATCGCAAAGTACAATACCAAGTTCGAACCCTAACGATCGCCAAGTGCTGTAATAAGGAATGCTTTAACGAAAAGTAGATATCGTGAGGAAACTGCACTTTGAAAATATATGTCCTATCCTATCCGAACTCCTCTGCTTCAAAGTTATATTATGTGTGTGTATTTTGGTGATTGGCTATGTCCAAACAAGGGCATGATCAAAACGGAATCCATCCAAACCGGAATATGTCGAGACAAGAATCTGTCCAAGCAGGAATACAGCCAAAATAAATAAATGATCCTAGTAAGGCTCAGAGAGTATCAAAATCTTCTTACAACTCTCCGCTACTAAACTGAAATTTAACGGTCAGCTCCCAGTAGTTTGGACAATGCTGTATTTATTATATTATCATCTGAGTGAATAATACCGGAAAAGGGCCGAATCTTAAGTACCCGAAACCGACGAGCATACATGACTTGATGTATTACTGTGGAAGAAGCGAAGATTTTTCAGAAACGTAGCAGGTGGAAAGAAGTGGTCTTTGCCTACCCCTCTGGGAAACAGGCGTGATTTAATGTATGTATGTATGTATTATCAGAGCGTGCAAATCATGCAAAGTTTGCTTTTACAATATTATTGTTTCAACATACATCTTACATCATAACTGATTACAATGGAGCTGACAACACTAAAGTTTGTCAACTGACTCTGAATCTGAACCTCACTCATAATAAGATGGTTCTGGGATAACTTAACACCAGGCACTCGTACAGTTAAAAACTTTAACTGTTTAGTCACCATGGAACCCCGTCATAACCCGCGTCTCAGGAGAAAGAAATTACGTCAATTTATTGATTTGTTTTGTAGTAAAAGAGGACAATAGAGAGATCTCTCTCTCGTGTTATGCCTGGGGACCGAAGTCCATTTGGATGAAGTTGGAAGTGGTATATAAGTCAACCGACTGAAGAAACTTCGTTAGCGCAACATAGCGCACTGTCAGACTTAGTTGCGCTATCTGACGCTGGTGGCGCTGTCGCGTTGGTTGTTACAAGTTGTCACCACAGTTTTATAGCATGGCATGGGCATGGTGCTTATGAGGCTTAGAAACTCTTGAACATTGGCAATCTCACGCCTATACAATGCTCTCTCCCCTTCCTGTCCTGCCTACCCTTACGACTAAGATGGAACCCCTTTATGATAGTAATTTCACCGGTTGTCTTATTCCCACACTAGAACCTAACAATGTAGATAGTACTGATTGCATATCTAGTAGTCATATCTACTAAATCCACCGGTGGCCACCATGAGTGTTTGTTGGACGCTTGGAAGCTATGGGATCACCATGCTACATACATACCAAAAACTAATTAGCGCTATCACGGAAAACTCTTACTGTATGAATGGCTATCACAATATATATATTTATTTATAATAATGTATTTTCTTTTTATGGCATTGAGAACGCAAACGAGCACACAGGCCACCTGACGTTAAGTAGAAACTGTGACCCATAGACATGCGCATTCTTAAGACTGAAAATGCGTTGCCAACCCTGAGGACTAAGATGGAATGCCTCTATGCTAGTTTTTTCACCGGCTGTCTTATCCCCAAAACCGGAACACAACAATGTGAACACTGCTATTTGGCGGAAGGTTAATGGATAAGATGGTGGTAGCGATCCGGACAGACCCTGCATAAGGTCCTACCACCCGCAAAATATAATATTCAATGTATATATTACTTGTAACCTTGTTATTCTCTCTGATACTTTTAAACAGTTGCCTTTCAATATATTTAAGAAAATATGATTTTGTTATTTGATCGAACATTGTTTTTTAAGAGGCAACTAAGGGAATAAAGGCTTGTACTTTTGTTAGGCGATGGGCTTGCAACTTGTCACTAACATCTAAACATATTTTGGAAAATACTATTGCCTAATTGTGGAAAATATACTGGTTAACATCTCAGCCTAATTGTGCAAAATGTGGTTACAGAATTATTAACAAGTCTTTTTAGAGTTGTTGGTATTTCTGTAGCTCTGCCTACCCCACTCTGGGAATGAAGGCGTGATGTTATGTATGTAGGTACTTAAGCTGCAAACGAAATATTAGTACGCCAGCCTTGGCAAAACAAGATACGATCTATGATTATTGTAACACTTCTTACATCCGCTTGTTTTTATGCCAATAATTTATTCATTTTATTTCATAGAACCAGCGAGCGTCCGAACCTTCTACACTTTGCACTTAGTCCGTGCACTTTTGTGTAACCTTAAACAACGCCGGGTCGTCGGTCACCTACGACCCCAAGGCCAGCGTTTAGGCGCCTCTTTGACGACACGTTGGCCTAGTTAGGAGTGACCCTTCCAGCGGTCCTGGGTTCAAATCCCGGTAAGGGCAAATACTTGTGTCATGAGCGCGAATATTTGTTCCTGAGTCTTGGATATTTTTTATGTATAAGTATGTGTTTCTCTATATAAGTATGTTTATCGTTGTCTATTACCCATAGTACAAGCCTAGAGCTTAGTTTGGGTCTAGGTCAATTTGTGTGAGATTGTTCCCTGATTTTTATTTATATCTTAGGAGGACACCGCAACAGTATTCTGGGGCAGCAGCAGAAAGGGTTCCAGTGTTCCAAAATTAAAGTTGTTACTTAGGTAAACGCCTTCACCCACCTGGCTGCAAGTCCGCCGCGGCGGCCGGCCCGCTCCGCAGCACCGAGTGCACCCGGACACCCTCGCGGGCGCCCCCGCTGCAGCGGAGCCCCAGGCCCGTGAAGTCGCGCGCCCATAGCTTCACCCGCCGAATCCGAGCCCGCTGGAACCAAAATAGTGTTTTAATTCTTACTTCTCCTACACATACAAAATTACATAAACCTATGTAGTGCTTGCCATAATTTCTAAAAACTGCAAAGGATTGAATACTTTCTCCAAAAATATTAAAAAATTATGCCTCAAATATAAGGGTGTCGTTCCGGCAGAGATTTTAGTGGTGGTAGGACCCTGTGCAGAGTCCGTCCGGATCGCTACCACCATCTTATCCATTAACCACCCGCCAAGCAACAGTGTTCGCGTTGTTGTGTTCCGGTGTGGGGATAAGACAACCGGTGAAATTACTAGCATAGAGGCATTCCATCTTAGTCCTCAGGGTTGGCAACGCATTTGAGGTCTTAGTAATTATTAAAGTCTTGAGAATCCAAATGTCTATGGGTCTCAGATTCCACTTACGAACAGGTGCCTGAGTGCTCGTTTAAAAAAAAAAAGATGTGCTATGCAGTTATGCGGCGAGAATGTTAAAGCTAACAGTTTCCACCAGTGCTATGCTATGTGGACAAATGAATATGATTGGTGGATATCAAACGAATCCATGGCAACGCAGCATAGCAAACTCCGGTGGATAGGTACCCTAAGACGTCGACGGATGCATATTGAATGGTTTATACTTCAGACAACGGTGGTTAATTGTTCAATGGGAAGGTGTGTCAGTTGGTGTGTCCTTCCTTCAACCACAGACATAATTACGGGATCAAAAGGATACTTTAAAAATCGAAGAACACTAGCTTCATTCTTTTCTCCCGATTTAGTCACGAATGACGAGTAAAAGGGACGGGGCATCCGAAGTTTCGAATTTAGTGCTCCGTCAAGGTACCACAACGTAAGGTGCCAAGTTCAAACCCAAGCAGTCGTCATGCACCGATGAGTTATCCAACTAATGTAGGTACACCATCTCAGTGCCGTGGTAACTGCTGCTCTTAGGGTGCGATGGACAAACAATGAGAAGCCTGCATTCAAACAGCTGAAGGTGAAAGGGGTAAGGTAACGGCACCAGTACTCGACATAGGACCAATATTTGACACTGGCTCTTATTCTAAGAAGATAAGAGTTATTCATTTGTTTGGCAACAATCAATTTATAACCCTATGTTCTATGAATTAAAAGCTTCTGTCGATTATTAGTGCATGTCAGCTAAAAGTGTCGAACATTAGTGCTTTTACCTTAATTGCAGAGGGTCGAAGTGTCTCTGAAAAAGCCCAAGTGCAATATTGGATGGAACATGCACAAGGTTTTACCACAGCACATGACAGTAAATCGAGTTATTATCAAGAAAATCAAGCAAAACAATCCATTACCTATTTGGCATGCTGAGGCAGTCTGCAGTTAACCCCAAGCACTTTACCAAAGCTCCATACATATTAAATTCTTGGCACTATATACTCCAGTTTATTGGTAAACAAATTGCTCAGTACACGGCATGAGACAATTTAACCACGATTGACTCTTTGTAACCGAAGGTCGTGGAGTCTCTCACGGATGCTCTGGTATGATGTCATGGCTTGTATAGTTAACTCGGTGATCAGATGAAACAGTAATTACTGCGTCGGTTTGTTTACAAGTCTCCCGCCTACTGAATGCCATTTGTAAATGGATAAAAAATATTAATCAATCTTCAAATCACTCGGGATTGTCTGACTCAACGGTTCAGAGTACTCGAGGGCACAATGTACATTGCGGCTTGTATGAGTGCGTCATTTGACATTAGAAAAGTTCTACAAATTTTAGTACTCATCACACCAAATTTGCATTTAGTTACTGTTGTGTGTGAAGTGTATCAGTGTATACATACACATGACGTCACGCCTTCATTCCCAGATTTGGGTAGGCAGAGCTATAGAATAGAAATACCATTAACTCTAAAAAAGAGTTATTGATAATTCTGTAACCACATTTTGTACGATCAAAAATAACGAGTACATAATTACATATTCTAATATTACACCTTAGTCTGTCTAAGTCCAAATCTACATACATAACGTCATGACTTCATTCCCAGAGTGGGGTAGGCAGATCTACAGAATACCAACAACTCTAAACTTGTTGATAAATCTGTTACCATAATTGCACAATCAGGCTAAGATGTTTACCGGTGTATTAGTGACAGGTTGCAAGCCCATCGCCTAACAGTACTACAAGCCTTTATTCCCTTAGTCGCCTCTTACGATATCCACGGGAAGAGATGGAATGGCACTATTCTAACCCGGCAACCACACGGGTGTACGGGTGTACAGGGTAATTTTTTTATCAGTGCACAAATTTTAACATATGATTTTGTATCGTTAATATAATATAATTATTAAGACAATAAAACGAGTTAAAAAAAAAATTTTTTTTTGGTGCAAATTATCTCTCTTTTACCTTCTCGTGTGGACACAAAGTCACACTAGAAATGATGACATGGGTTGTCAAGCTGTAGGTATGCAATACACTGTATTGATAATCGAAATTTGAAATTTCATGTACAGCTTATATAACAACAAGCCCCTCTCCTACTGATATTCTAAATTTGAAAATTTCATTTATTAACTTACTTAACAACACTCCCCTCTCCTCGCACCCCTTCATTAGAGGGTCCATGAATATCGTTAAGTTAGTGGAATCATTGAATCGGCAATATCTCTAATATTTTTTAAGCTAGAGTAAAAATAACACAACATGTGTTATTGATTATTGATTAACAATAGCGAAGCAAATATTAAAATTTATGCACCTATTAAAAAATTACCCTGTATAGGTACTTATACAGTGTGTTCCATAAACCAGCACCAAAACTACGAGGTCTAATAGGGGAGCTGAAAAGTTATGAGATTATGCAAATTTGACTTCGTTTTTTATTTTACTCTTATTGTTTTCGAGATATTGGCCGGTTCCAATAGTGCTATATATAAACTTTTATAAAAAGTCGTTAATTTAATTCCTTGAACCAGTTATTCAGGGCCCATCATGACAACAATTTAAATATTTTGGAAATCTATTTGCAGGGTGTAGCCAAGAAAATGTTCTATCGTATGTGGTTAAGGATTTTTTTCTAGTCGTAATGATGTAGCAGTAAAAAAAGTGCGAATTTAGATTCTTAAATAGTTTAAGAGCTGAATTGAGTTATGATTAAATTGTATTAAAAAAATGTTCTACACCAACCCAGCATATTTTCACAAATGGAGCTAATTATTGAAAAAACTTTTCTTCCTAATCTAACGGTATTCGATTTCTGATATAGGCGAATATTTGCGAGGGAAGTTTCCATGTATTTAAGTATTCTAAAGTATTTCTTTATTTATTATGTTTATCGTTGCCTAGCACCCACGGTGCAATTATAACTCCGTAAAACTCGTGACATTGCTACTGTAGCGCCTCGACTATGTTTGCGGAAGCTCGCACCGATGATTTCCATGCAATTCGTAGAAAAAAGGTTGCATTACTTGTTAGAAGAATGCGAGGCAGCTCCAATACGATCCTTGAAATGATTGCAAAAATAAACATGCAAATAAATAGACTGTCCTATACTCTTAAGCATGTGTAATTTAGTTAAGTCGAATTTAGAGTTTAAGTTTTAAAGTCGTTCCTCAGTACTAACATTAGATAGTAAGATAACAGTGTATAGCATACTAACCAATATGGGTCAAGATACCCGAAATAAACGTTTTGAATTTGAATTTGAATTTTAATTGTAATTGCAACCTTGTCCTAATGATTATAGGGTCCATTTTATATTTGGCATTATGCCCTCGAAAACCTGGGGACCCGGGAGGTCAGGGGAAGTCGCTTTTCATCAGTATGTATAAAAAAGAGACTTCCAGTTGTATTACAAATTACAAGCTATTATTTTATTTAATATTAATCGTAATCGGATAATAGAGTAAGAAATAGTGAGAACCGAGAACGAAGCGGATTTAAAGAAGATGTAGTTACGAAGATCGAGAGGGGTATGTTAAGATGGTTTGGTCATTTAGAAAGGAAGGATGAAATAAGACTTACGAAAGAGGTATGGCGAGCGAAAGTGAGTGGAGATGTCGGTACGGGACGCCCTAGACACCGACGTCAGATTCGCAATGTACTGAATAAGGGCCAAATCAAAAGCACAGGAAATCGACGTACGCGCATGAAGAGGTTGATGAATGTAGAGGAAGCGAACGTTGTATGTTTAGACCGAGGCACCTGGCGGTCCATAGTCTCTGCCTACCCCATTGGGAGACAGGCGAGAAGATATGTATGTGTATGTGTATTCATCGTATTATTTCAAATGCAACTCGTAATCCTTGGCCTATACATGACGTCAAAAGCGGAAAATTCCAAGATATCACAAAAACTTAAGTATTAGCGTATCTTGTTTGTTCTACAAGATTCAGGTTAGTTGTTGTCACGTACTGGTGTGATAATTAACGGGGAACCAAAGCGTGTTAATGCGGTCTAGTAGATAAAACTATTTTAGAATTTGTATGTTAATAAACTAATGTATAAAGTAATTAAAAAGAAGAGTGGTAAAGACTTATTTCTCCAAACGATGTTCGCTTAACCTAAAACATCCGTCCAAGTGCGAGGGGGACTCGCACACGAAGGGTTAAGTACAATTGTTGTATTTATTTTATTATGTGTTGTTATAGCAGCCCTAGAATACTCACTTCTTGAGAAAATGATTTAAAATGGTTCCAATGTCTACCTACGAGTACCTACTTATAACAGTTCAAAAGAAACACCTATTGTTAAAGTCTACTAATAAACGCCGAATCAATCACGTTGACATACAGACGGACAGCGGAGGCTTAGTAATAGGGTCCCGTTGGCACCCTTTGGGTACGGAACCCTAAAAACACCAGCCATCAAAGGAGAAGCATACTGTCTTAGTATCCATAAAGGGTATTACTGTCCTGTATGTGTTTTATACATTTCTTCTTGTCTTGGCACTGCAGGTCTACCGTCATAAGCCAGTATCTCAAATTTAATGGCCAAAGCAAATTCAATCTTTTTACGTCAGTAATAAGGTTGCATTTCCTATAGGCTTTTTGTCTGAGTTACGGCCATTTGTATTAGCAGGTAAATTAATATTACCTAAAGCCTGACAACATTCTATTTGGCCCTATTTCAATACATATTTGTATTGAAATAGGGCCAAATAGAATCTTGTCAGGCTTTAGGTAATATTAACACCTGTCTATTTTCAAAACTAATTGAGATAGAACAGGGCCTATATTCTACTGGGTAAAACTATATTGCATTTGACTTGTTCGGAAAAAATCTGCTAAAGGCCGAATCTTAAGTACCTACTCGAAACCGACGTATCAATGTCATGACTCGATGTATCAATGTGGAAGAAGCGAAAGAGATTTGTCAGCATCGTAGCAGGTGGAAAGATGTGGTCACTGCCTATTCCTCTGGGAAACAGGCGTGATTTAATGTATGTATGTATGTATGTATGTTATGATATTGTCAACATTACCACAGGTCTCATTTACTTGGACCACACAATGCATCCGGTGACAGATATGTCACAATCATTTACTTATATAAATAAATCACAGGACAATGTCACACAAATTGAACTAGTCCCAAACTAAGCTCTAGGCCTGTACATACTATGGGTACTAGACAACGATAAACTTAATTATATAGAGAAATATATAGGTACTTAGATACATTCAAGACTCAGGAACAAATACTCGTGCTCATCACACAAATATTAGCCTTTACTAGTATTTGAACCCGGGACACCTAACTTCGAAGGCAGGGTCAATACCAACTAGGCTAGCGTATCGTCAAAATAAGGCTTTTTTATGTTAAGGAGAAGGCACACGAACACTCAGGCCACCTGATGGTAAGTGGAATCTGAGACCCATAGATGTTTGAATTCTCAAGACTACAATCCTAAGACCTCAAATACGTTGCCAACCCTGAGGACTAAGATGGAATGCCTCTATGCTAGTAATTTCACCGGTTGTGACATTAAATAAGTTAAAAGTGTCTTCATTTATATCTGTATAGTTCTTTTCTGTAGAAATTTTGCCTATTCATACTTGTACTTTTTATTTATGTTTTTATGTAGGTATAAAAAAGCGGGCAAGAGCATGTCGGACCATGCTCAGTGTAGGGTTCCGAAGCCGTTTAAAAAGTACTACAAACATTAAAAAAAAAACAAATAATAACTCGTGCTCTATTTAAAGTCATTTAGTGCGGTCTTAGATGACTTTTAGTAGGTATAATCAATTTAATCGCCTGTATCTCAAGAACTAATCACCTTTGTGACAAAACTGTGACAACTTATTTTGTCGTAACTTTGGAGATAGCACAGTTTTGTCGCAATGGCGTCTTATTAGTCGTGATAGTTTTCCTTTAATATTTTAAAATATAGCGCTTTAACGCTTAATATTTCAATAACAATAACAGATAGCTTAGTCGAAAAATTGTTTCCTCAAACCCACAATATTTTTAAAAGACCTACCCAACGACATCCAATTACACAGACAGAGACAATTATGGGGTAGACGAGAAAAATGCATTCCCACATTACGTGTAGGTGAGGATAATAACATTTTTTTTTTAGTATAAGTACCTTTATTTACCACTTTGTTGGCATAAGTAATATGTATACCTATTCATGCCAAATTACAGCTTTCTAGTAGGTACTAAGAGTCTCTGAGCTAGGCTGCGGACGGACGGACGGACGGACATGGCGAAACTAGTTTGACTAATAGTCATGCATTGTAGGATTAAATACAATACAATGACACGTCACGTACGATTATGAAAGCGCCCATATTTTTGATATTACTTGTGAAACTATTGCAATACTCGACAAGATTACTGTTTAATACATTCAATACAATAAAATAACGAAACATTTGCCATTACTCGAAACTACTAACGGTCAAGGAATCAATCCGCTTATTACGTGGTTAACCTCAGAATCGACGTCTTCTGTCCTTATTCCACTAAGGCAGATAAAAAGAGTGGGCATTAGCTAGTAATATCGGAAACACCCAGGATAAGATTGGCTTCGGAATGCAGATTGGAATTGCATTGCGATATCTTGAGAAACATTTTGAGTGCCAAGGAACGAAATGTGGTGTAATTCTGTATGCAAGTTATCGAAGTTGGCATACCACGTATAATATAGGCTGGCAACCGGTTGTTGTGAGAAAATAGAGGCTTAGGTAATGTCATGACGTTTGGAATATAAAATGGTTATAGGAATACCTATAGAAATTGAATAGCTTGCCGGGTAAGGGATAACTTTATCGAATAAAGGGCATCGTACGGGATCCTATCATTTTATAAACAATGTTTCACAAATGATTAATTTCACAAATCATTTGACAACCCGCCTTCCCTTCCAAAACCGTAAATAATTCTGAATTTATTTCAGGACTATCGTGTAGAACCCTATAGGTCAGGTTAGGTTAATTTTATAAAAATCCTGAAATATTAATAGTTACAGAAAAAAAAGCGGTTGGCAAATTAAAAGGTTGCGAAACCATGCATTTGTCAAAGATTTGTCGGCGAAAGGGCAGAGAACCGCATCGTACATATTACTATATCACATTTAAAGTGTAACGACGCGTTGACCTAGTTGGTACCTGCCTATGAAGCTAGTAGTTTCGATTCCCGGTATGGGCAAATATTTGTGTGCGCGAGTATTTGTTTCTGGGTCTTGGATGTATGTATCTTTTACCTGTATACATATAAGTATTTATATCGTTTTCTAGTACCCATAGTACAGTCGACGTCATAAATATATTTACATTTAAGTACCATGTCACTTTCATTCACTGAGACAATTACATATAATCTAATATATAAAATTCTCGTGTCACGGTGTACGTTATTGAACTCCTCCGAAACGGCTGGACCGATTTTAATAAAATTTTGTGTGTTTATCGGGTAGGTAGGTCTGAGAATCGGCCAACATCTATTTTTCTATTTTTTATTTTATCTATTTTTCCTAACTGATGTAAAAAAAAATTGCAGCGGGCAAAGCCGCTGGCGGGTCGCTAGTTATATATAAATTGTCTCAGTGAATGAAAGTGACAAGGTACTAAAGTGTAAACATCTTTATGACGTCGACTGTACAAGTCTAGAGCTTAGTTTTGGGACAAAATCAATTCGCATATTTCTTTCTTTATTAATACAATATTGTTTTTGTCGTGTAATTTTAAATTTGGTGTGTATTGTCAACGTTGCGATAGCTCTTATTGACTTGACAGTAATGGCGGCCGAGTTAAAACGATAGGATAACATGCGAAAAGCAATATGGTTTGACCGAGGAGAACAGAGGCCCTGGAGGACAAGATGAAATGTCACGATGGCATTTTACAGGCTGTCTTATCCCTACAATAATGCGAAAGGAACACAATAGTGCAAACACTGCTGCTACGCGGCAGGTGGCCCTGCAAATATTTCAGAAATGATGGTGAAAAACACAAACGTATAAACATAACGAAAGATAATAAATTTTTCAAATAAATGTAAGAAAATGAAAACGATTTAACACGTCATTTAAAAAAGTGGACTTTAGTAAAATTCTCAAAACTTACAAACGTATAAATACATACATAACATCACACCTTCATTCCCTTCATTCCCAGAAATACCAACGCAAAAAAGATTTGTCGGTAGGTACTCGTAATTCTGTAACCACATTTCGCACAATCAAGCTAAGAAAAAAAAAACGCTACGTTACAAGCTTTTGTGCACGTAGTGATTTCATATGTCCGAGTCTCACGGAAGTTAAAAACTTAACTTTTGCAAGAAGCCTTAATTCAAATGCAAATATCCGACTTTACAAAAGGTACACAAGTCTTTAAATAATATTTTCACATATAGGTAGTAATTGATGACATCGCATCCTAATTCCACGTAACTCCAAACAAAAGATCCATGACCTACAACACTATGTAGCTGAGCATAGGAATGAAATTTGCTTGTGTTTTATTTGTAGTTGTAGTGTTGCTTCTGGGTATAAAAATTATATGTCATGTAGAGAAAGCCGATATGTTGTGTAACATTAATTTGGGGCTAGTGTTAGGTATATCAGTTGACGTTGCGAGTAAATTACCCATTTTGTGCGGTGAGGCTTTTTAGGGTCCCGTACCGAAAGGGTACCTACCAAAGGGATCTTTTTAAGTATTTTTGAGAAAGCCGCTAAAACAACAAATAATAATAAAAAACCGGGCAAGAGCATGTCGGACCATGCTCAGTGTAGGGTTCCGAAGCCGCTAAGTACTACATACATAAAAATCAACAAGTCTTCTAACAAATTTTCTATTAAAAGTCAATTGGTGCCGTCTTACCCTGGGTTCCTATATTTAAAACGCCTTGTGTGTCAAAAATGACAAATGACAAGTTTTGAATATAGGAACATTAGGAACCCAGGGTACAAGTAATAAATAATGTTCTATTAAAAGTCTTGCATCACCTCGTGTGTCAAAAATGACAAATGAGGAGCTTTGAATATAGGAACCCAGGGTAAGACGGCACCAATTGACTTTTAATAGAAAATTTGTTATTACTTGTTGTTGTGTTAGGAACCCAGGGTTAGATGATTTTAGTACCTAGATATAAACACTTTAATCGCCTGTATCTCAAGAACCAATGATGTCTTCTTATTTGTGATAGTTTTCCTTCTAAATTCGTTTTCTAGGTATGTGCTGTCTTTTAAGTTTTTTTCAGGGTTTTAGTATTTGTAGTTTTGGCTGTATGGGGGAGGACAGTTGACTCTAACAAAAATTGGCGCTTCAAAGCTTAAAACTTCATAAACGGATCCCTTAACCGAAAAATTGTTTTAACCCTCATTATTTTTTAATGACCTATCCAACGACACCCCATACTATGGGGTTGACGAGAAAAAAAAAGAACAACCCCACGTTACGTTTAGGGGAGGTACAGTAAATAAATAAATTTTCCAAGATTTCATTTTACCTCTTTATTGGCGTGACTAATATGTACAAATTACAGCATTCTAGTACTAAGAGTCTCTGAGCTAGACTGCGGACGGACGGACGGACATGGCGAAGCTATAGGGGTTCCTAGGTTGACTACGGAACCCTAAAAAGGGAATCCCTATACAATGTAAGGAACGTGACTATTTGGCGTTTTTTGCTCGACTGTACCAATCGCTGTATCTCTTCAACCGTAATAGGTATGTCTACCTATTTTGTTAGAACTTTCACAGAGTGCATAACTTTGACTGCCATAAAAACAAATAATAAAAATAAAATATCGTTACGGTTTTGTGTGCAAGACCGACTCACACTTGGCCGGTTCTTTCTTTTTACAATACCTGGGCTGGGATTCTACACGGTAATAACGATATTGTCATTGACGTGTTTCCGTATTGTCAACGTTTTGATAACTCTTATGCCATTTATGGCCCAGGGCCTCTATTCTACAGCGTCATAACGATATCGCGTTTGACGTGTTTTAGAATCGTTTATGTCACAGTCGCCATTATTGTAAATGACATAAGAGTATCAAAACGTTGACAATACGGAAACACGTCAAAATCGATACCGTTATTACCTTGTAGAATCCCAGCCCAGAGGGGGACACGTTACTGTAGCAAGAGTTACACTTTTCAATATGAATATTTACTAAATCTAAAAAATTATAATAACATGTTATCGTAACTAAATAATGACGTTTTCAATTCTATCCAATGATACCTATCTCAATGTCATTACTATCACCACCTACTGCTATTCCTAAAATTATTATAGCTATTTTCAGTAACACTAATACAAATGCACCTTTAAAGTGATTTAACTATAAGTATATGTATACTGACCGAGTTGCATACCTCGAGCATTGTATAATAATTTATTATGCATGGCACGCGTCTTTTAAACTCTCACTATTGTATTCAAAACTTTAGGCGTCATACAGACATAATATTTAATAAATGCACTATACGTTACTATTCCTTTGGCTTAGAGCAATAAGATAACTTTAAGATTAGTCTTAAACCCAGACTTAAGTTAGATGGACAAAATTAAATACGATTGACCTCGTGAGGGTTCCGCACGATTCTTATAGGTTTTCCTGTAAGTACTATTGTCTTTTCCGTTTTCAATGTATTAGGCGCAGTAACTTCGGAGAGAATGGGTCAACACGTCAATGTTTGGGTCACAGATGTCTGTACCAAATTTTAACCCAATCGGTTCAGTACATTCGGAGTTAATTGACTATGGCACACGGACAGATAGACAGACACATGAGTAATCCCATAAGGATTCCATTTTTTTCATTCGTAAGTATAGCTGCAGGGATCATAAGCAAAATGGGTTAAAATAAATCATATTGGAACAGAACAGTAGTGAAGAGCTAGGAGAGATACATTCCGCAAAAGTACCTAAATGTCTATAGAAATAGGTAACCTTCGGGGAGGGAAGATGGCCGATGGAAAGATGTCCGGCTTTTGATTTTGATTTATTCTATTTACTGCTTTACTCTACTCACTTGACATCGGCGAAATCGCTGCGTATGTCGCGGTGGACAGCCATTAATAAAAAAGAAGAAAAAGAAGAAGACTATAGAAATCTGTCAATGTATAAAATTTACATAGGTGAACGCAAAACGCTGTCTAACCCAGTCCTACTAGAATATAAGTGTGAATGTGAAAGTTTGTCATAGCGTTCGGATGTTCAGTAATAAATTTAATGACTAATCAGCTGTTTAGAAGAAACATGGATTACCCACTTTTATCCCGAGAATTCTGATGGTTCACGCAGGAACAACGTTAGACGTTTTTGTGAAAATTTATTTTATGTACAATAAAAAGTGTACTTACTAAGTAAGATACAGTTTTCAGTTGAGGAGTAATTGATAGATGTGGTATGGCCATAATTATGTAATGAGGAAGGACGAAGGGAACATAAATAGAGAAGTGATGAGTATGGATGTGGATTGATGTCTTTAAAATTCGTTATATGTTCTTTCATTTAAGATTTTTTTCAGATTTTTAGTATTTCTAGTTTTGGCTGTAGGGGGGAGACACTTGAGTCTAATAAAAATTAGCGCTTTAAACCTTAATATTTCATAGAAAGATTACTTAATCGAAAAACTGTTTTGACAAACCCGTAATATTTTTGAAAGATCTATCCAACGACACCCCACGCTATAGGTTAGACGAGAAAAAAAAATACATCCCAACGTTACATGTAGGGGAGGTACCCTATTTTTTTTTTTTACATTTTATCGTATTACTTTTATAGCGTGACTAATTTGCATATTCATGCCAAATTACACCTTTCTAGTACTAATAGTCTCTGCGCTAGGCTACGGACGGACGGACATGGCGAAACTATAATGGTTCCTAGTTTGACTACGGAACCCTAAAAACTCATGGTGACCACGGGTTCGAACATGGTACGTCACGATCACGAGTCGACTGTTGAAGCCACTAGCTTGCTATACATATACTATTACTCTAGACAATCTCCTAATTGCAAATTAAAATAAAAGGTATTACACAAGAACCAAATTAATTAGATTGTAAGGTTTCCCCAAGTCGAAACCTCTTCTACAAATTACTAGCCGTATCAGGCGGCCATTACGGTATCTGATGGAACATTCGATAGCAGACGATATATGAGAAGGGTTTGTACTTAATGGTTAGAAATATCCGTAGCCTTAAAACTATAGTTACAGTTAGCGTTTGTTTTTGGAACATAGAAGGAGCTAATGAAAAGGACACACGGCGTTTACGCTACACTCGGAGTCAGTTTGTCGTTGCTTAGTGAGTTCATACACAAGTTTGATAAAGGAAAGAGTTAGTTGTCTCTAAGGGCCGTATTAATAAACTCATCTTGACTAAGACACCCGTCACAAGATACGTCAAAGTAAACGTCAATCCATAGAAAACTGACATTTTTGACGCATATTGAGATTAGCATTACCGTCGAGATACAGCCCTTAAATGTTTGAGTACGGCGGGTAGTCATTGTTGCAAAATATCGGCTGATCCCTAAAAACAGGGATAAAATAAAATAAAATAGATAGGCAAGCCTTTTTCACTTTTTAGGGTTCCGTTTCCAAAGGGTGTCTACCCTATTACTAGCCCTGTCTGTCGGTATGTCCGTCCTAGATTTAAAGAGCTGTATACTTGAACCGTAAGAATGCCGATTATAATTTTTCCAGAATATGTGTTAACACGGTGGATTTACTAACAAATAATAAAAAAAATGAGGGTACAGGAAACATTTTTCTTCCCACCTTTTTTTATTTTAATTGTATCGTAAAAACAGTAAAACATACAAGCGTCAAACTTGGTATGGTTATAGTAAAAACACTGAGAAGTACAACAAATACTAAAAAAGGTCAAGTGTAAGATAGGCTCGCACTGATTCTAATCGAAATCCAATTCAAAATTTAATCTAATAATACCTACTATGCGATGGTAATCCTCGGTGAATCTGACTCGCAATTGATCGGTTTTTAAAATTATCGCGGTTATAATTCACGACTAATAATAATAAACGGGAAGAGTTTTTAAAAATATGCCATACCTGTATATGCTCGTCATCCTTGCTTTGATCAGGCTTGGTGAACTCTGCCTGCAGAGAGCTCCCCTTCAGCGGCAGGGTTGGGGCGTGCTGCCACGCTTTCTCGTCCTGCCTGAAGCCAGGGTTGTCGAAGGCAAACTCATCCTTCACCGACTCCGGGTCGGTGGAGAATACCAGGTGCTTTCCTGTAGACAAAGAGAGGAATGTTGAGTTTTGGTGAGATCAAATCTGGTGAGCGGGCGGGTCACCGTAAACCAATCTTTAGGGAAAAGCCCGATTCAAGATATTTATGCCAAATTGTAACTCTAATTTTAATAAATGGCTTTCACTCCTGTTAAGGTGTATTTTGCCAACGTCGAGTTAGAAATAAGACCATGATATCACACGCGAAGACAATTAGATACAGATTGTAATAAATCAGATAATATTTGCATGACTATATTTATGGTTAAACTTGTGAATCTTCCATAAACTGAAACATCCTGTGTTGTACCATATTTATAGCAAAAAAAAAATTATGACTATAGGTATCATTGCCTGAAATTTCAGCCTCATAGGTACACTTAATTCACCTACATACTTGTCGATTAATAATTTCCCCATCTTTAACCTGCACGGGTAGCACAAGTTGTATTTTCTCGCTTGTCGCTCAGTGCATCTCTATCGTTACGGATTAGATAGAAAGGGATTTCCAAGCGACAAACAAGTCGCGGACCACTTGTGCTAGCCCTCCTGGTCTCACTTAAGTACTTGGATGTATGTTTTCCTTACATCATTCAAAAAAATAATTGAAACCGAGCATAATTAGTATACAAGTGTCACATTTGACACATTGGCAACGTCTATTCATGAAACCCCTTGACCAACAATCCATTTAGCCCTGCATGTTTGTGAATTTGTGAAGTTTGGAGTAATTTGCGGCGATCCGGTAATGGCCGCGGTCGGCTGACCATGTCGGCTTGTAAGGCCGTGTGAAGGCCGCTTCACTTTAATTTGTTAAGATTCTGTTATTTAATGAGATAACTTCTTGTGGTAGTTAGCACGACAGCCAAAACTACAGAATCATAAAGCAAATGAGGAAGGTGGATGGTAAGGTGGTAACCTTTAATAATCCCATACTTAGAGCTTGCGCCAAGCATCAGTCTCGTTGTTGTGGGGATAAGAAAACCGGTGCAATTATTCCAAACGCATTGCCAACCCTGAGGACTAGGATAGTATGCCTCTAAGACAAATACTATAATTAAGTAGATCCAAGTTTATAATATTGTTCGCCTCTATGAGGTAGGATTTGGAGACTTCTAATCTATTTATAAGAACAACTGTAATACCCATAACGACGCAATAAAAAATGTAATTGAATGGAATTGAATAAGCTAGTCACTAATTTCATCATTTTTAACATTTGCATTGTAAAAAAAATCTTCTTCGTTTTTTGCTGGAGAAATGCTTTTATGCCTACCACATCGACCCGGTAGGAACCAAGGTATAATGTGGGGCTTACCCACCGGGAGTGGCCGGAATACCCACTAAAGACCCAGCGATTATCCACGCCGTAGTTAGCAAGGGCTCCAGGTTCTGCTCGCGCCTTCGACATTGTGAAACAAACCTTATCTAGCTTAACCTAATCCAATAGCACAAGGGTGTTTTCGAAAAAAGAGTACCTATTGTTAAGGACTACAATTAACAACGGTAAGTTTCCATTACGACACGAAAATTGACTATTACTGCTTTACAAGAAATAGTGGCATCTCAGACTAAACTCCTTTGGCAAGTTCAACCATATTACTAACAGGTGAGGTTTGAATCTGCTATGCTTATTTAATTTGAAATACCGCCTATTGGCTTATGATAGCAGTATATAACACAAACGTCCATTAGGACCCCTGTCACTTTCTAATTTACCAAGGTAGAAAGTGACAACACGCGACTTAAAGCGACATTAAACTTAATGAACTCATGCGCATGTGCACCCAGGCCCTGAAGAGATAAATCGCCTCAAAATGGTGGCAAAAAACTAATAAATTATATTAATATAACACTATATAAGCTCTAGTCTTGTACTATGGGTACTAGACAACGATGAACATTGTTATATAGAGAAATATATACTTAATTACATAGAAAACATCCAAGACTCAGGAACAAATATTCGCGATCATCACACAAATATCTGCCCATACCGGGATTTGAACCCAGAACCGTTGGCTTCGGAGGCAGGGTCATTCCTAACTAACGGTCGTCGTTATGCTGCCACGAAAATGAAATAAAATAAATTAGTTATCCGAAATTATGGCGAACGTTAAAATTCGCGGCACCAAGTCGCCTATGAAATCAACATGTATAAGAACACTTTCCTTTTTATAGTCGAAAGTGAATGCACTTGATTACAGTTTCAATTAACAGCATTGCGTTAACTTTGATCCAATTATCGTACTCCAGTATACGTGGGCCTGGGCCTTTATTAAACTCGTTAAACGTTATTGCCTTTGACGTGTTTTGTTATCGATTTTAACTCGGCTGCCATTACTGTCAAGTAAATAAGAGCTATCAAAACGTTGACAATACGGAAACACGTCAAAAACGTTTTGCCGTGTAGAATCTAAGCCCTGTTTTAGAGAAATACCAAACTGTTCAGTATTTTTGTTAATTAAAGTTCCCAGTGACACTTAGCAACGTATGATTTATCTAACGACACCTCGCTTACCTCATAATTTTCATAAAAGTTTGATCAGCCCAAAATACCACGTGAAGTCTACTGTGACCTAAGTACGGGTCTCAGGACACTTACGACATATATATATCACGCCTTCATTCTCAGAGTGGCGTAGGCATAGCTACACTTGTTTATAATTCACAATCACAATCTAGCCAAGAAGTTTACTAGTAGTTAAGAGGACTGTAGAGCAAAAAAAAAACCACACAAAATACGATAACGTTTTTCACTCCTTAAACGTCGTCCAATTTTTTCGATGTTTGAATATGTTGTAGATATTATGAAAAACTATGTCTGTACGTTTTCTTTTTCGAAAAAAAAGGAAAAAAAAAGCCTTTTCTATAACATCTACAACATGTTCAAAAATCGTGGAAATCAGATTAGATTTAGGGGTGAGAAACGTTGCCCGGAGCTAAAGTTGTATGGATTATTTTTGTCAATTACTCGATATAAGCATCGCTGCACACTTATTACTATCAAAATCCAAGTTCATTAAAAGCAGCCTTCCTCAATTGATTCCATCGTATCTACAGCATCTAGTCCTTTCCTGCCGCTTAGAAAATGGCAAGAAAGGCTTTTCACCGCAGTGAAACTCGGCTCAGTTCACACGGTGTGATCGGCAGATACTGGATCGCGTGGCATCATGTTATGTTTAGTATTAATGACGATAACGAAGATTCAATTAACTGTAATTATCGGTAGTGAAGTGTTGTCACGCCATCCACAAGGTGGACCGACGACCTGGTAAGGATAGCGGGAAGCCGATGGATGCGAGTGGCACAAAACCGGCCATCATGGAGATCCTTGGGCAATTCCTATGTCCAGCAGTGGACGTCTTTCGGGTGATATGATGATGATTCTAACACTAAAAAAACACGTCTAATGTTTGAGATCATATCAGCGGTCCACTCGGGACATCCAATCCACATCCACTTCTCTGGACTTAGGCGTTCCCCAAGGACCTCCACGACGACCGGTTTAGTGCTGTAGCTATATATAGCTCCTCCATCCTCAATGGTTCTCTGCCTTTTGGCCTATCGTTTCCCTTCGTTTTCATTTGTCAAACCGTCCTTTTCTGAGATGAAATATTTCAGGATTTTTATAAAATTAACCTGCATTGGTTCTACTTTGAGGTAAAAGACTGAATATTACTTAAGTTGAAGTCATCAACATAATCTTAAAGAAGATGAACACGATCGATATTATCCAGTTGAAAATCAATTTAAAGCACGTAAAAACATAAGGTATGTTTTTTTACGTGCCGATGTTAATCGCTACATTTCATCCTCAATATATCTTGCATATGGTCGTATCGTACTTCTTTCTATACAATAAACATTACAATAAACATCTCATTTGTATTTATAATGGATTGTACCATCGCAGTATTCGTACACACGAAGACACTATTAACTGACCACCCGTAGACTTTAATACGTTGCGATAAGGTTTATGTTCGTTTGTAAATGTACAGTTAACAGTGTCTTCGACTGTACATTGACCACGTAAAAATGTTGCAGAGATTTATGTTCCAATTGTTAAGGTCAAGGCATTGAAGGTAATCTAAAAATAATATCTAAATTAAATACATCCAGCAGTAGAATAAAGATCTATGGCCCTAGACTAGATGCTTTCAGCGTCGAATATTCAAGTGGTGTGTACCACAGTAACGCTCGGCTCAACGTCCACACCACACCACTCGAATATTACACGCGAATGCTCCCAGCGGGGACACACTATAACGGTAACGTTTACGACTTTAGAAAACTGACATAATATACGTAATTGGTATAAACGCTCGATGCGATCCCCTGGCAGCTTGCTTCAATCCTATACGTTTTCGATATAGATAACGTTTTCGCCAATTGCTTTTTGCTTAGGGGCCCCTGTGCCCTGTGTCTTTAGCGAGACGCATTACGAGAACGTTTTCGTTGTGGAAATTGCATAAGATTACCTTAAAGCTGTCAGAAATAATATTCTACATTGGCTCTACAATTAGGTACGGTCAGGGACTTTAATTGTTATGCCACTATGGAACCCTGTCATAATGACAGCGTTAATCATTAATTTTTGCTTTCTTTCATGTGGTTTGACGCTGTCATTATGACAGGGTTCCATAGTGGCATAACAACTAAAGTCCTTGACTGTACTATCGTATTGGTTTTACTCAGCCGCCATTACTGTCAAGTAAATAAGAGCCTGTCATAACGTTGACAATACGATAACACGTCAAAAACAATTAGGGTACGATTAGAATAGCCGAAGTAGCAAAGAGATTTAATATGGGTTTAGTATAGGCAACAAATATAAAGAGCACCAAAATTATCTTCGCGACTCAAAAATAGTAAACGATCACCAAAATAGGTTAGGTTAGGTTTTGGTAATCATTTACTATTTTCGGCAGTAAACAGTGTTTTTTTTGGCGTTACATTTTACTGTATCTGGTGATCCGTTAATCATGAGCCTTTAGTATATACTAACTGTGTAGAAATTGTTCATCGCTATTCCCTCGGGAACTGTTTAATTTTCCGGCATAAGAAGTATCCTATGCCCTTTCCCGATACCCTAGTTATCTCTATACCAAATTTCATCTAAATTGGTCCAGTAGATCCAGAGAATACCCCCTAGAACCTTACAAACAGGTTTAGTATAATATTAAGTACATTTAAAGTCTTTGCCTAGTAGTTAAGGTAAGAGTCAAGCAATAACTTTAACTTATGCAAGTTCTATAAGAATGCAACATAACCTATATTAAATGCAGACGATACAAATGCTTCGTTGAGTAACTTTCGAGTGATTTGCACACAGACTACGTTCACGGCTGTTTAATATTAATATATTGCTAGCTTCAAGCGTTAAGGTGGGGGCGAACGGTAATTTAGTACTATTTCTAACCAATCCTTGGACTTACTTCTATGTCCTTTTCTTATTTAAATATATATAAGTGGTGGGAGGACCCTGTGCAGAGTTAACCATTAACCACCCGCCAAGCAACAGTGTTCGCGTTGTTGTGTTCCGGTGTGGGGATAAGACAACCGGTGAAATTACTAGCATTGAGGCATTCCATCTTAGTCCTCAGGGTTGGTAACGCATTTGCGGTCTTAGGATTATATAGTCTTGAGAATTCAAATGTCTATGGGTCTCAGATTCCACTTACCATCAGGTGTCCTGAGTGCTCGTGTGCCTTCACTTTAACATAAAAAAACCCTAACTGGCAGACAATGCACAGCCGAAACCGCGATGAGAAATTTGAATATTCCATGGATATGCTCGAAGTGCACTAAGAAGGTATTTTTAGAAATTCATCCCCTAAGCGAGAAACTAGTCCTAGCTTACGAAGGCGCAAGCGTCCTGTACTTTACTATAAACCTTAATGTTTCTTACTAATACTAATGATAGTAATGATTGATGCATTCCATTTAAAAAGATAAGTAATTTCCCGGAAATTCCTACGGAGTATCGGTAGCTTCACAAATTAATTTTCATTTAATTCTCATAAATTCAATTAACTCTTGATTTTTAAACATAAAATGGACTTATTAAGCATGCAATTTAAATATTCCTTGCTTTATGAGCTGTCGAATAAGGTTTTTTTTTAACCCTTTGAACGCCAACGACGCCTAAAGTAGTCATGAGCTGTCGTGCCTACAACGCCACTGACACTTATAGTTGTCACGGTACAGTTTAAAAGAGTTTTCGTATGGAGTAAGTTAACATTGTGCATAACTTTTAATACTCAATTGGTGTGTGTGTATTTGACGTAAGGCGTTGAAAAGGTTAAAAAGCAAGGATACCTATTAGAAATAATGAAGCTCATATGCATTGTTGTGTTCCGGTGTTGGGATAAGAACTGGTGAACTTACTAGCATAGAGGCATTTCATCTCGGTCCTCAGGGTTGGCAACGCATTTGAGGTCTTAGGATTGCTGTCTCAAGATTGTAGTCTTGAGAATGGAAATTTCTAAGGGTCACAGACTAACCATTAGCTGGTCTGTGTGCTCGTTTGCCTTCACAATGCATTGAAAAAGTTTTAGTAGGTTCAGTCAGTATAACCTTACACTGACTGAGCATAGACCATATTTTTTAATTCAGTCGCTTGGCCTTAAGTTTCGCGCCTGCGCCGTCAGTTGACAGCCAACAGTCATCGGCCTGCGTGGGCGGTGGGCGCATCCTTTGCGGCTTCGGCTGCATCAGCCTTTGAAAAACATGTTTGTGGCTCTAAAGAAATTAACCTTACGAGCCATTTAGTGTCTGGCTATCACGCTGTTTACTCAAACTTATTAAATGACTAGTTTTTATTACATTTTACATGAATACGATAACCCGTCTTTTTATATAATTTAACTTTATCGATTGTATCTTTTCACCGAACGCTTTCTGCTGAAACCGTGTTTTTTTTAATAATAATAAATAAGGGAACGATCTCACACAAATTGACCTAGTCCCAAACTAAGCTCTAGGCTTGTGGTTACTAGACAACGATAAACATATAGGAGAAAACAGAAGTAAAGGTCCTGTTGTATGTAGTTGTAACACATCTGTATAGACCGTTTGACATTATATATTTGAAAGTTGACGTAAGTTCCATATTAATTTTGTACACAACCACATACAACAGATCCTTTACTTAAGTTTTTCACCTATACTTATATAGAGAAATACATACTTAAATACATAGAAAACATCCAAGACTTAGGAACAAATATTCGCGCTCATCACACAAATATGTGCTCTTACCGGGATTTGAACCCAAGACCGCTGCTGGCTTCGGAGGCAGGGTCACTCCCAAGTAGGGCAACACGTGTCGTTTATAGGATATCTTTAACATTATTGCAGGTTGGGTTAGATTCGGTGTGACTACCAAAAAAAAAACTCATTCGGTGAGAAATGCCTGTCGATGAAATGAATCATTGGTTAAAAGGTGTTTCGATAAAATGTACCCTGATTTTAGATATAATATCCATTAATTAATACAGTATCCATACTAATGGTATTAATAATAATGGTTGTACACTGTTTCGCTGACACTTGCTTCATAGAATGTGTCACTTCGCAGAACTTTCATTTCATAGAAAGATAATTTCTGTTGAAACTTTATTGTTGAAAACATTGTGTATTAACAGTGAAACAAGGGGACATCAATAAAAATATTTAATATTTAGTGTAAGTAATCCATTATCATAATGTCCATATTGGCTTAGACGTTATTTTGCAACTAATTTGAAATTAGAGATCGAGGATGCTCGAATAAGGCTCTAATTTATTTTAAAGCAAAGTTGCCACTGATTTTATTAGTTAGTATTAAGATTATTATATATCTCTACACAGTTTAAAACGGTAGTTAATTAAATGACATACTTAAGTTTTAAAAACGTAAAATGATTAAAAATTACCGGCATCTTCTGGTTTTATAGCGAACCTGAGAATTTTAGCATTGGCAACACATTTTCAAACTCAAGACTGGTTTTCCTGAGCTCACTTACTATAAGGTAACAGTGTGCCAAAGGGCATTGGTATTTGGTACGTGACTTAAAAAAAAAACAATATGTGTAACAGCTTCGTACAAATTGTAGTCTAAATGTAAAACGTTAGAGACATCATCGATTATCTGTCGTTATTTGCGAACTTGCGATGCCCTGGCTTCGTTTGGTTTACAAGGTAACGTAGCTTCCCAATAGTGTTTTTTTTTTATTGGTTAAGAAGTTTCAACGAACAAGCACAATTTAACCCTTTATAATATTACTATACATATTATTGTATACAGGTGACATCAAAGACGTAATCAAAAATGATATACTTAATTAAGTATTAAAGTGGGATCCTATTAATAAAGGCATGTCGGTGTTTAGATGTAGTATTCGGACTAAATCACGCATTAATCAAAATTAAATAATATACTGTTAACAGAGTGGTCACCCTAGTTGACAGAAAGAGATGTAAAGATAAACATAGAAACAACATAACAAATAATTGACAAGGACTGACTTGAACTGTCATTAAAGTAAAATAGTCAGAATAGGATCCACAGATGGTATCCTTCTAAAAATAGGGTAACCATGATTTACTAAATCGGTGATTTAATTAAGGGGGACATTAACAAAAAAAAATAGCTTTTGTTTCTTGTTATATAACTTGAAAATGGTCATTAATTACCGAGTCTGACAACTGGTTTCTGATCACGTCTTCGATGTCACGCTGTATAAATATACAAATAAAAAAAGTACACTCTACACCCCAGACGACACAAATTTCGTCTTTCTAAAATTATACAGCTTCTCTATTCTGAACACAGGCATGCGCAATTTAAAGTTGTTTTTCCCATACAAGATGCACCTTTGACATCGACTGAGATAACCCATAGGTCAAGCTTTCACTGAAACCGCATTGTGGGCTTCTTCGCGACTATAAAAGCTGAGTCTTTAGATATTTTTTTTGTTTACGAGGTAAAACGTCTAGTATGAATGAACGCAAACGCGTAAGAGACGTGTTATGCATTAGCAACTTACGAGTATACTAAGGGCTCTGCTCAGCGGATCGATTTATGAGAATCGTACACTCGAAAATTTTATTTTAAAATGAACGTAAAGCGATAAAAACAATGGTATTACATATCAGGAAGTAGATAAAATATGTTACTGCCGCGCCCGTTGAAGATCCAAATAACCTCACTCGCTCTGTTTAAACGAGTCGGAGATAGCTATCTCTCTTACTCTCGTGTTTTTCGTATCTGTCCATCAAACACTAGTGAAACAATTGAACATATTCTAGTTTGTCTATTTTCAAACGCAAGTTACGAGAAACGTAACATATCTATACTCTGTAATAACATGGGGTACAATCTTTTTTTAAAGTTCAGGTTTAGTTGTGCTTTACACATTACAACTAAGTAGAAGTACAAATAACTGTGCTACAAGTATTAATAAGCCGTAAAGAGTGCGTCAGGGGTTGCTTATCGACGAAAGTCAAGACTATATTCATGTCACTTTTGTCAGGAAAATTCCTTTTAACTGTGGTATGGTAGAGTAAAAAACCCTATCCCAGATATAAAAGTATACATTACAAAATAAGCAACGGACGTAGCGATGTCAGAATGAAACCCGTAAATGTCAACCACCCCAGAAAATGCTCTCTAATTACTTCAAAGTTTACACTCACAAGTGTTAATTAGAAACCTGTTAAGGAACAATTAAGCTATCATTATACACGGAATGCTGGCTGACAGGAGAGATTACATCTGCCACCGGCTGTATGCGTTGAGATCGCTGACGAAATTGCAGAAAAAAGTTAAAGATTCTCACGACGTCTATGGTCTGGAGAATATTTTTTAAATGTTGATAAGTGCTGGGAGGAATGGCGCGAATTTTTTTTTACTCGAAGACGGCAAAGCTAAAAATGGTTTAGGACTTTTAAGTAGTTGTAGGTTGAAAAAAGTTTATACACAAAATACCATGGAATTTAGAAAAGGAAAGGTGATAGGACATCTAATACGGCACAACAGTTTCGATATATTATTATATAGGAGCGCTAAGTCAAAGCAGAAATTGGAATACGAAGAGAATAGATGAATAAATAAAAGAGGCTGAATATATTTAACTAAATATGAGGGAATGTGATTCCCGTGTCATACAGAGTAATATAATGAGGGCGGCGGTAAAAATAAGAAAACAACCGGCAGTTACTTCACCGACTAAATACATGTTATATATTAAAAATAACGCCACTTGAGTAAGTGGGAAGAGAAAGTGGATACGTATAATGTTAAACATATACTTACGATACTCAAATATAGCTGATAAGATAAAGATGCATAACTTATCTTGGCCTACATATTAAGCGAATCGCCCAATTATTTTTTTTTCGGATGTGCGAAAACAACGGCCTGCTTTCAGACCGGTTTCACACGTTCTTTTTGTTTGTTATGCGTTATGGCTAGCGCTAGCTGAACAACTGTAATGTGGAGCATAAATTAACAGTAAACAATATTAGTATTATACACAAAATTAAATTGTACACAAAGCTAAGAGCGAAGTTGGTGGTTCTTAATTAGAGAATTAAGTACCTGATATTTCAATCTTCCTTATACTCTAATGAAGTTGAAAGACATCTTCCCACACAATCAGATATTCTAAAAACAGTTATTTTTGTAAAGAGATCGAATTGGGTCTTTTAAAAAAACGCAATTTTTCCATGTGTTGCGAGTATTCTAGCAAAAATGTGTCAAATCTATGGAATTGGCATCTTTGATATATGCAGTCAATTATAGTTATATCCGTCAGCAAAACTTGTCTAGCCACACTAAAGAGAAGAAATATTTGCGATATAGAAACCGCCCGGTTACAATGTCGCTAAGATAAAATGCTCTGCTGTAATGTAACGCCGATGCGATGAAATAAACAGTTTGGCAACACTATTGTGCGCGCATTCAAGAATCAATCGCAATCCGGTCTTGCTCTTGCGCAGGGTTGCTAAGTTCAGCTTTTGTATTAATTAATTAATAATAAAATAAATCATTTCATAACTAAAAACCGTCTTCAAAAGCAATAAATTACTTTTTTTTATATGATAGGTCTGTCCAACTGAATTCGGCTTTTGGTTAAAAATATAGTGGGACGCGGACAGTTGGACTGACCTATATATATTAACTACCATTTTAAAATAAGTTACTTCTTGTTTTTGAAGACGGTTGTTGTTTTTAAAAACATTTTTTTTTCATACCTTTAAGTAACCATAATAATACTGTTATGTCGTCCACGTATATTTATTTCTATAATATTTTGAGGAGTTCCCTCGATTTCTCCAAGATCCCATCATCAGATCTTGACGTGCTGGAAATGGGACCAACTACAAAGTATACCCGAACAAAAAAAATTGAGCTCTTCGGTTGCGTAGCTACTTCTGTTACTGACTGTACTAAAAATAAAGTTTTTGCTTTCATGGTCAGGCTATAATTTAGGATCACCACAGAGTCTGTAGCAGCAGGTGGGTATTAAAGTATTCTTGTGGCAATAAAATAAAAGAAATGACGTGTCACAATAGTTGCCTGTATCGATCTTGTCGGTTTAGTTTACGAACATTTTTAATGAAACTTGGTAATTATTATTCCTAAAACTGTGCGTAGTTATGTAACGTGCAAGGTATATAAAATAACATTAAATTTTCCGGCGTTTCAGATTGAAAAAAAAGTCAACGTTTAAAAATAATAGTCGTATTTGTCTACTCATTCCATTAGTATGAAGTCCATAGGCGCAATTTGCCTTTCTGTTTTGATCGGCAGAATTATAGTGTTGCTCCCTCCAAATAATAATGTACTTTAACTTACTTGGCAGACTATCAGCGAATCGGTAAAATATATATTTAATTCATTTAACAACTACGCATATAATAATGAATGATAAATTAAAGTAGACATTTTAATTATTATGCACAACGTTTATGTTATGTAAATTCATATTATATTAATAATTGAACGACATTACCGTGAGAAAATACAAGTAGGCCACGTTGCACGTATTATGTCACGCTGGCAACCCTGAAGTATTGCGTATGTCACGCACGCGCGCCATCTTGTTAGTTTTGACAGCTCGCAATGGCGGGAACGTTAAGTAATTGTCTATGGTCGTGGTTGAGTAAGACCACGGCCCTAATTTCATTGAGCTTACCTCGAAATCATTTGAATAAAATAGTCATTAGAATGTTTCAGCAGAGAGGAATGTTGTTTGTGTATAAGTCAGTGGTACGTGTGCTGTGGAGATGCATGCATCCTTTTCAGACTAGGGTGTACAAAAAAGGACGGGTGTGGATAGGAATGCCTTAGAGAGGATACATCTGATAAACCACTTTGAAAGTTGTTTATTCAAAACACGTTTCGACTAACAGCTGGTTCCGAAAGTTAACCTACGACTGACATATTTATCCTCCAGATAAACGTATAAAAACTATTCAATTAAAACTATTTTTGCAACGGGATGCTGCATTAATAATTATCATTAACAGGTGATTGCAAATGCACTAAGCAATTAAAAGGTGGTTTTCTTACCGCAATTGCCTTGATCGCTTTGCTTTTAGCAATTAGTATCGACCGAAGGTTTTTGAATTAATTGCTTTTAGTAGCAAGTTAACAATTATGTTACCGCGTAGACGTTGAAGAAAGTTATTACCTTGAACTTGTGAGCGAAGAATTTGAATGCTTGTTTTCTTTAACTATTATAAACAATTTCTACACGTTAAGTACCTACAGTATAATTATGTCGATGAGTATGGTCGAGCTCATAAGGAGCTGAACACTTTATAACCCTGTGGCAGCTATTGATATACTAAATTCAAACCACTCTCAGTTTAATACGTTATTGCGACACAGTACTAAAATGTACAGTTCGACTGTACAATCCATACTAATTATTATTATTATAAATGTGAAAGTAACTCTGTCTGTTTGTTTGTTATGCTTTCACGGATAAACCACGGAACCGATTTAGACTAAATTTGGTATGGAGATAGTTTCAGTCCCAGGGAAAGACAAAGGACGTGTATGGTAGGTACTTTTCATTCCGAAAATTGGACGGTTCCTGAGGAAAGCGATAAATGAGCTCTACGCGGACGGAGTCGCGGGAAACAGCCACATCATGTATTTAAAACAACATTTGGGTTTGCACATCTCACTCGCTCACATGCTCTTGGGGTAGGTATATATTCACCATAGCTGTGCAATGTACCGGAGCAGTGTACAAGTAAATAACCGCCTTCAAAAACGCAAACAATAACTTCTTTTAAAATTTTACGTTTTAATTTTTAGTGATTATAATACGCTGTTCCGTAGTCCCACTTACTAGTTGATATGTAACTTTAAGTTTCAAGCGCGCCGTAAGCAACGCCGCCGGAGTCATAGTCATACTTCAACAAGTACATAAATATTCTTCGTTGTAGTCGCTCAACTATCTTAATCGAGATATCTGATCGCCACCGTTGTACCGTTGAGGAGTTCTGTTGGCCATCTGTGGTCTTCATCATCAGTTCCACTTCCCCAAATGATACTTTCTGAATGCAGATGCTAGATTTGTTACTAAATATACTAAAATCGCTATATGTTTGCCTACAATATTTGAGGAGTTCCCTCAATTCCTCACTGATACCCTCATCAAATTTAGATTTGGTGACAATGGGACTACTTCGGAAGTATAATCTATCATACAAAAAAAAACCAAAATCGGTCCACAATTGACGGAGTAGGTAATCAGTGAACATACCTACATAAAAAAAAACATACTATGAAACGTAGGTATAACTTCCTCCTTTTTTTGAAGTCGGTTAAAAAATCAACCAAAAGGGAGGCTACGGTGAGCGGGGCTAAGAAAACTAAGTAATAAAAATAATCCTCTTGGTGGCTGTTTTCCTCGCGCACCGCTTCGCTACCTCTTACAGCTCTAGTGGATTCTCCCCTTATGCTTATCTTACTACCTTTACCTGAACACGAAATACGTTTTGAGACCCCTTGCATTATATTTTTCTTCTTTAACTACAAGATTTTATTAATTTAAAACAACTTCCGAGGCTTTACGAATGCAATTTCAAATTGGTACTACACTTGTAGGTACCTACTGAAAAGTCAACTATCACATCCAATCTATTAGACTGAATGAAACACTTATCTTTTTTTAAATATTGAGTAAAACACTGGCCGTTTTTGCAACACGCATTAATATCTTTATCTGCAACGAATCTGTTCATTACCCACGACGATTAACCTATGCTGCTATTTTATCTGTGGCATCATCTTTTCCAAGATGGCGTCGCTGTGAGGTTAGAATTCGTAATTAAACTTATGCAACGTAATTGTTTAACAATTTATTCAATCCCAAGCTGTCGGCCTTGACATTTGACAGGCTTCGCGCCTGTTAGACATGGTATTAAAAGCCTAGTTAACGAACAGTTTAAGTTAAATGGGTACCGGTTGAGTGATTCAATTTAGTTCTTTGAAATTAATCCTCATAGGTACGTGTTTTTCAGTGTACGAGTAAAACAATCATATTAATCGGGCCGGACATAAACCGCCGACATATCGCACCGCAACATGGAAAAAGTGAGATTTGCCGGCTGTGGTGAAAGACATGTTAGATATGCAAACTGTCGCATACCTACCTTCTTTTAGAAAGTGACGTTTTTTAATAAAATAATCTTGCGTCTCATTTGTTATAACACTGGTGAACATGTTTTATTTCTTCGCAGTCAAAAGTAAAAGCTGATTTATTAGCAGCACTTACATTTTGTCACATAAAAACCTCATCTTTTAAGTTAAATATTACTTCTTATAATGCGTAGATGCATATTTTTCCACAGCAGAAAAACAAGAAGATCACTGCATGTTTTTACAAGACGCTAATACAAAACTAATCTTTTCAATACCCTAAATTGTTCAGAACGCTGCCCAATAGACGCAAACTGGCAAGGCCGCATCAACTTCCACATTTAAATAAAAACAAATGCAAAAAAAGAACAAAACAGCAGCTGTCTATGGTCTATAATTAACAGTGGCGATTGTTTAATGCTGGCCGACATTGACAGATAGTTTTCTCAACGACATAATAACGGAAGGTCCTTCAACCTGGCTGGATAAGAACACGAACACGATTTTGTTATTTGGGGCCATTTTGAGCAACTTCAATCGTTGTGATATTTCTTTTGAACTATTGATTTACCAAACTTCACAAGATATAAATAGCACATTGTTACAGAGAGAAGAAAGTACACGCAATTATTTTTTTTATAATTTTATTTATTAATTGCCCTTTCTGTCGAGGCAGACATAGTACTTTTGTAAAGTACTGGAAGGATTTTTTATTTTATTTAATAGACCTGCAGATAAGAATATTTGAAAAAGAACCTGACAGTTGTTTGATCGTAATATTACAAGCATCCATTACGAAATCCACGGAAAGACGTGGAGTGGCAAATCTAACCGGGCAACCACACGGAGTCATTAATATACTTAGTTAAAATATATACAAAGGAAGTATTTACAAGAGTTAGGTCATAACTAAGCCTATCTGGGCAAGAGATAAAAACAGGGAGAAAGTTGTAGAAAGAAACTGGAGTCAATGGACAGTTAAAAAATATATGATCCGGAGTTCCCTCCTCGATACACTCACACACAAAAATATATGATCCGAACTTAAATAAATAAATATCAGCGGACAATCTTACACAAATTGACCTACTCCCAACCTAAGCTCTAGGCTTGCACTATGGGTACTAGACAACGATAAACATACTTGTATAGAGAAATATATACTTCAATACATAGAAAACAACCAAGACTCAGGAACAAATACTCGTACCCATCACACAAATATCAGCCCTTACCGGGATTCAAACCCAGCTTTGAAGGCAGGCTCACTACCAACTAGGCTAGCGTGTCGTCAAGTGAATGTGACCATGTCGCAACCGATTTGGTGGACGTGGCAGATTTATTTGCTTTATTGAATTTTAAAAAACAAGATTTTACGGAGAGACTGGGTTGAATACCAAAATGCCCTTGGAAATACGAGAATTTATCCATAAAGTGGTCTAGTGATCAACCAGGGGTCAGTTTCTCGAAAATCACTAGACTAATAAAATAAGTCCATGCGGTACTAGTAGACACTGCGGCACTTGTAGAAAATTGTATTGAGCGGACTAATGTAGTGAGTTTTGAGACACGGGCCCCAGAAAAGGTCCTAGCAGAAACGCGCATGTCTTGACTATAACATTACGAGTGGGAGGAGCAACCAATTTCAATGGATGCAACGCGAAAAAAAATAAAGCACTTGATATTATACGAGTACCTATAGCTAATTAAATTATTTGACAGCCGTCACCTCAATCAAAGAGATGAACAAAAACACTTGGAATTTGAAGCGATGCGAGTATCATGTAAAATTCACAATATTATAATTATTAATGCATTGTCAATGTCAGTCGAGATCAAAATATTGTGTCTGCTGCGCTTACACAGGTGTCTGGTTACGCCGATTGATGTAATGTGGAATAACGTTCTCACGTGTTATGATTATTAATAATTCGATTTTGAGATTAATAATTGAATTATTGGAAGTCCGTGATACGCGTTTCTAACTATCACGGATATTAAGCGCGTCATACACGGAGCTATAATACATAATATATTACATACATACATACATAACATCACGCCTTCATTCCCAGAGTGGGGTACTTAGGTAGAGCTACAGGAATACTAACAACTCTAAAAAGACATGTTAATAATTCTGTAACCACATTTTGCACAAGTAGGCTAAGATGTTTAGTTTAGTGGCTAGTGTATTAGTAACAGGTTGCAAGCCCATCGCCTAACAATACTACAAGCCTTTATTCCCTTAGTCGCCTCTCACGACATCCACGGGAAGACATGGAGTTGCACTATTCTAACCCGAAAACCACATGGGACATATTAATATACCAAAATATACATATATTATAGCTAAGCATCTTACGACTTATTTTCCGTACCTACTAGTTAACAGTCCTCACACGCAGCTATATTTATTTCCCTCGCCAGTAAAATGAATGGGATGGATATATATTTTCATGTCTTAAAAATGTGCGTTCCTTTCCTGTAATATAAGATATTAATATATATTCCGATATATAATATAACTCCTTTTGTGACGAGCTTAGTATTAATTAATGTAATGAATGACACTGACCTACCCCGCAGACTTCAGTTCCCGCGATCAATCGCTTGCACCATCGTTGAAATATCAGGAACGTGTAATTTGATTCAAACCGTGGTAAGAACCCGTTTATTATAGTGTCTGTGCTATACTTTTTTAATTTACTAAAAGGGCAAGGTTGCTTAAGTAAATTCATTCGGTATCGATTATTATCGACATATCGAATTCCAAGTTTATACAGTTATTTTTGGTTTATATTGTTATGTAAAACGTAATTTGTGTCACCTTCCGGCTAAGTTGGAATCATTTTAGCAACACTGTGTAACTGTATATCACCTTTTTTCGGTGTATTAAGTAAATTCTGTTTTGTGCAAAGTTTTGACCGAAGCTTATAAACAGTGTTATTTTATTTCTTGTTACAAAAATAGCAGGTTTTTATGTAGTACTCGTAATGACAGCAATGGTTTAAGCACTTGCTCGTAACTGATAAATGTCAGTAGGCAAAGGCGAACAACTTGGCAAATCGCCAAGCAATATACCTACCTACCTTTCCTTTTAATAAGAAATTATTTGACTGCCAAGCGCTCTTACTTTCATACAAAACGGACCCGCCTAGAGGGACGGTGACAATCAGAGTGTGATAAGAGATATTATTATCAGCTCCATAATTAAATTATGTAAATGTTATAAAAAATTAAAAACCGTCTTCAAAAAGCAAGAAATAACTTCTTTTTAAATGATAGGTATACGTCAGTCTAACTGAGTTACTGAATCGACGCCGACTTTAGTTGGACTGACAACCTGCGATTTTAAAAGAAGTTATTGGTTGCTTTTTGAAGACGGTTTTTAGTTTTTTTTAATCTTCTTACATAAACATACCTACATAAAATAAATCCCGACGCATCGATAACCTCTTCCTTTTTTGAAGTCGGCTATAGACGGTTAAAAGACGAAGTTTTAATATCGGAGTTCACAGTAGGGCTCCAGGCCCAGCGCACTTCGCACGAGGCGCGGAGCTACAAGTAGGTACATCGACTTACACCACTAGGGGGGACTTTTGTATGGGTTATGTACGAACACTATGAACTAATAAAAGTAAAGCTAAATTCAAATCTCATTACTGCTTCCGATTAGTCAAATCAGTAATGGACGAAATTTGTAGTAAGCAGCTAGGTATGACATTGTGAATCTGCCTTTATGCGGTAGAAAGGAAAGCACAGAGATGACAGGTTTCACCCAAGAAGCTTATATAAAGCGACTTCCCAATGGCACAACTAAACGGCACAACTGACCAAAATCTGTATCATAAATATGAGGTAGGTTTAGGTTATGTTAGTTCTTCAGCAGGCCCGGAGGGCCAAACTACCCAGAAATAGGATCTCTGCGGTAGCAGAGCTCCGTCGACTATTAAATTTGATTTTGAAATAGAAATCATTGGTCAGTTGTGCCACGCAGTACCTAGTGCCTAGGGAAAGAAAGGTTATATAATAATACTAGCGACCCGCCAGCGGCTTCGCCCGCTCATTTTTCTACACCTTCGGTTACATTGTTCAAATTTTACCAAGGATCCCTAATTTTTTTCAAAATGAAATGTAGCCTATGTCAAATTGGAAGAATGTAGCATTCTATTGGTGAAAGAGTTTTTTAAGTCGGCCCATACAAACATACAAAGATAGGTACAAATCTTTCCTCTTTATAATATTATATATATTATTATATAGTATAGATAAAGATATAGATGACACTGGAGGAAGGGACAAAAACATAAGCGACGTCATTCAAGGTCACTTTTCTTGGCTGACTGAATTGAGTGTCATACTTGTATATAAGCTCGTTGGTTTCACCTGTACCACAGAATAAGTAATAGACAATTAAATAGTACTACGTACCGCTGCACACCTGTTTTGTTAGGAAGAGCGCCATCTGTACCTGTACTTTTTAATATTCTGTTCAATAGTTCTGTACCATGCAAATTTTGTAATTTGTCAAAGTCCACTTCAAATAACATTTTATTTTCCTTACAAATGACCATGCTTCACAACTCAAAATTTTACATAAAAACAAGAGGACGTATGTCAACTTGCGATCATTCACAACGAAACCACCCATTACTTTAAAGTCATATCTCACAAGCCAGTCCCTGAAATCTGTACTTAAAATCAAAACAGCAAGGTTGTTTGTCCAATAAAGCGCTTCTAGGTTAAACTTATGCGAAGCATTATTGCGTCTTATGGCAGTTATGGCGTTGTCACGTCTCGGTTTTTTTTGCTTGTAAAAACTGAACTGAAACGCTCAGGTAATAAGGCAGAAGTTTTTGTAAGCTGTATTGAGTGGCAGATGATGTCATTTTAATTCCGATGTTGTCTATGGTTTTATAGTTCTGTTGTTCTTGGGATAACGGCGGTAGATATATGGTTAGTTAATGGTTATACTATGCCATAGCCAAGATAAACTCGTGCTTAACCCCCATATATTTATGGGAGTAAAGATTGACTTTTCGAGCGTAAAGGGACGTAACGTAAGGAAACGTTAGAGTTGAAAAAGCCCGCTCCTATTACTTTTTTCGAACCTTTTTTTTAAGTAAAAAATAAATTTAAAGTAGGTGGGTAATATTATATTTTATGTAATTGTACTACTAAGAGAAATAATACCGACTTCGAGCACCTCAAATATTCGTAGTTCTGCCAATGAAATTAAAAAGGGGCAGGTTGCTCAAATAATCAAATCTAAAATCTATAAGAACATGTAAGTAAATGTATTTTTGAGAGCTGTCGAAAGATACCTTGTCATAATGTAAAAAACACACCTTTGATTTAACTAAATATAGGGTAGGTATGGGAAAACCGGTTTTGATATTTTACTACGTTCTTTTTCAGCGTACCTAACTTACGAGTAATTGTATAACTATGCCTAATTAGTAATTACAGTTTGTACTACCAAGAGTCTCTGAGATTAGGGTTCCTTGTTGACTAGGTACGGAAGGAAACTAAAAATGGGTCAATCTGTCAAAGACAAATCGCTAACGTCATCAACCAGCTACAAGAAGACATAGGGGGTTCTCAATTCGATTTTATTTTTTTCGAGAAAAATATATAAAAAAATATAGAAAAATATCGTAACTCATTTCATCGAAATCGTGTTTTTGTGTCGTTTCACCGAATAAAATTTCATCGAAAGCTACTTTCTGCTCAAACCTTAATGTTTTTAGGTTATCTAGTTAAGCATAGGTTGCGTTAAAGTTTATTTTAATTTGTTTCAATATTTAAAATGGCATTTAAGAGCCAAAGGAAATTGAACTTTAGTTCTTTAGCAGTTAAATTTGATACAGATACAGGTTACAGCTCGAAAACTATTTCAATACCGAATAAAATGGCATTTACCGAGGGTATAATGGTAAACGACTTCTTCAAATATGTAGGGAATCTTGTAACACCTACTTATGTGTAAACTGGCGAAATCAATCAAAGTTATCTAAAACTTGGGCGCTAAGGTCTACATTGGTATCCCCGGTTACATAAAACAATTGCATACTAGGTAAAAAAAACGTTAAGCAATCAATTTTCAAGTTGATTTAGATGATTTAATCAACTTAAAATACGCTGTTACGTCAGGCGTTCTAGGTGTGACATGAATGAGTTTTACTGTTATATAACATTCCTAACCATTTACTGGGGGTGATTCTCTCAACACAGCGCTGCGTCGATTTCAAAGATGAAGTTTTATCCAGCAAGTTTAAGAAGTCACGTCGGAGCGTGCCTTCAAAATTAGGCAGCAGGCAGGTGAGTCGAGTTCAGTGTCGTATAAAGCTGCCTAAATTGCCTAATTAAGAAGGCACGCGCTAAAATGTGTTTTGTACGCTCCGACGCGACGCGACTTCTTAAACTTGCCGGATAAAACTTCACCTTTGAGATCGACGCAGCGCTGTGTTCAGAAAATTACCTCCCTGTTTTAGCCCCGATTCGACCAAACTTTTTACACGGAGGTATAAAGCTTACTCTGAGATAGTAATGTCAAAATACAAAAGCAAAAATGTGGTTGCCGGATTAGAATAGTGCCACTAAGGGAATAAGGGCTTGTACGAGTAGTGCTGTTAGGCGATGGGCTTGCAACCTGTCACTACAATAATGTGGTAACAGAAATATCAACATTTTTAGAGTTGTCGGTATTTCTGTAGCTCTGCCTACCCCGCTCTGGGAATGAAGGCGTAACGTTATATAGGTACCGGTCATGAGCGTTAATTTAAGACCCATTTAAAAAAACTCCTTGAAGTTGTCGATGTCCTTAGAGATGCCATGTCATTTGTAACTTAGAGGAAACTCAACCTTATTGCTAGTGTCAGATTGACTTTGGACCTAAGGTGGGTCACAAATATAAGTCAATTCTTTAACTGAATCTACGTGTAATCCTCTAAATCTCAGTCCTTAGGGTTCTCAGATCGGGGTGGTGTGTGCTCGTTTGTCTTCTTTAAGTCATAATAGGTACTAATTAGTATAATATGGACAGCTGTTTCACGCAAAATTACTTCTATGTTGTCCGGCAGCTTGAGCATGTCATGCTCGCTTAAAGGTCTTTGTTTACGGCGGCGTCGTTGATCGGGTCGCCACTTTCCCAAACACATGGTTGAGAGTAGATGGCTGAAATACGGGTCCTACTCGTGAACGGGTGCTGTTAGTCCGGTCTGCTCACGTTTGCAAGGACTGGTTCTTCAGTTTATTATTCTAGTTATGGCTTTTGACGTAGAGACCTCGTCGTGTTGTTCTACTAGACTCATTATTTTTAGTTTAATGTTATTAGCCTTACATTTGTAATGATTTTATTTGTTCTAGCTTTAATAATTATTATTTATTACTTTATTAAGTACTTGTAATGTAACTTACTTTTAGGTGTTACTGTACTTTATGTTTGAAAAAATGACCTTCTGCTGGAGTTTCTTGGCGCTTCTTCTCCGCAATGATGGTCTTATCTGAAGCGCTAGTAAATTCAATTCATATTACCGACGTGTAAAAGAGCCCCATGGGGGCCTTTTTACTGAATAAACATTTTGATTTTGATTGATTTTGAATATAATAATACTATTTGGTACCTACTTGGGTGCGCCAAAGTTCATACAATTGCAAATTAGATTATTGGAACTCCGAAAATGTATCTCGTGCCATTTACATCATAATGATCACTCTTCATAACCAATATTAATCATACACCAGGGCCTCTATTCAACTGCGTTATAAGTGTTATAACGATATCGTGTTTGACGTGTTTTAGAATCGTTTATGTCACAGTCGCCATTATTGTAAGTGACATAAGAGTTATGAAAACGTTGACAATACGGAAACAGGTCAAATACGATATCGTTATTACCGTGTAGAATCCCAGCCCTGTTTATTATCAGGATTTTAAAAATAATAATATCTAACTGTTAAATAAGGTTAGGTTACGCCTACTGGACTGGCGCGTCCTGGAGGACGTGGAGACCCTCTCTGATCATCTGTACATCAGATTGAGGGTCTCCACCAGAGGGGGCCAGCCACCACCCAACCCAGGGGGAGCGCGTATTGGGGGGGGGGGGAGTTCCCCAAATGGTCCCTGACCCACTTGGACAGGGCCAAGGCGGACGAGGCGGCGATGGTGGACGCTTGGTGTGCTGCCCCACCCGCCACCCTCGGAGTTGAGGAGAGGGCGCGCCGGTTCCGCTTCACACTGCAGGCGGTGTGTGGAGCGTCCATGCCTCGGACGAGGCGCCTCTTCGCCCGAAGGAGTGTGTACTGGTGGTCCGCGGAAATTTCGGCTCTGCGGACCACCAGTAACTGTGCCCGCCGCGCCTATCAACATTGTAGGCGCAGGCGGCACACAGACGAAGAGGAGGAGGGGCTCCACGGGGCCCTGAAAGAAGCAAAGGGGGCCCTCCAGCTTGCCATCGCCAAGGCCAAGGATGAGGCGCATGCCTCATTCCTGGCCACGCTGGACAAGGATCCGTGGGGGCGACCGTACAGGGTGGTGCGCAATAAAATGCGCACCGCCCCCCCCATGGACTCTTTGGAGCCCCCCCTCTTGAGGAGGGTCATCGAGGGGCTGTTCCCAGCAGCCCTCTCGATAACTCCCCCGGTGATGACCGAGCCACCGGGGGACTTAGAGGACCAACTCGAACTCGATATCGCACCGGTGAGCGATGACGAGTTCGAGAGGGCGGTGGACCGGCTCCGGGGCTGCAAAAAAGCCCCGGGACCCGATGGAGTACCGGGCCGGGTACTCCCCATCGCCCTTAAGCACCTCGGGGACCGACTCAGGCTGTTGATGGACGACTGCCTGAGGGAGGGTCGGTTCCCGAGGGTTTGGAAGGAGGGGAGGCTTTGCCTGCTCCGTAAAGAGGGTCGACCCCCGGACAGTCCTTCTGCCTATCGCCCCATAGTGCTGCTGGATGAGGCCGGGAAAATGTTCGAGCGAATCCTGGCCTCCCGGATCCTGCAGCACCTGGAGACCGCCGGCCCGAACGTGTCTGACAGTCAGTTCGGGTTCAGGGAGGGGCGGTCCACGCTCGACGCGTTGAAGTCCCTCAGGGACTTCTGCGAGTTCGCGTCGAGCATAGGGGAGGGAGTCGTGGCGGTGTCGCTGGACATTGCCAACGCCTTTGGCACCCTCCCCTATGGGGTGATTAGGGAGGCACTACAATACCACCAAGTGCCTCCCTACCTGCGGCGGGTCGTAGAGCACTACCTCACCGAGAGAGTAGTGCTCTATGAGCGGAGGGACGGTCGACGGGGGTCGACGGAGATGGCCTGTGGTGTACCCCAAGGTTCCGTGCTCGGTCCACTTTTATGGAACCTGGGGTACGACTGGGCCATCAGGGGGCTGTCGCTCCCGCGGGTGGCCACCATCTGCTATGCAGATGACACCATGGTGGCCGTGCGCGGGACCGCGTTGAGGGAGGCCACGAGGAGGGCGGAGGTGGCGGCTGAGCTGGCAATTCACCGCATTGAGCAGCTCGGCCTTAAGGTAGCCCTCTCGAAGACTGAGGCGATAGTCTTCGGAGGGCGAGGGTGGAGGCTGCCGGCGGGCGCAGCTCTCACCCTGGGGGGGAAACGGTCCAGATCAAGCCCCACATCAAATATTTGGGGCTTGTACTGGACCGGAGGTGGAATTTCGGGGAGCACTTCACCCGTCTTGCTCCCCGAATCGTGGGCGCCGCCTCGGCGCTAGGCAGATTGCTGCCGAATGTGGGTGGACCGGGGTCCCTGTGCCGGCGTCTCTACGCCGGCGTAACAAGAAGCATGGCCCTATACGGGGCCCCAATCTGGGCTGACAAGCTGTCGGCCCGCAACAGGGCCTACTAAGGAGGCCCCAGCGGGTGGTGGCCCTCAGAATAGTGAGGGCCTATATGACGGTAGCCCACGCCGCGGCCTGCCTCCTTGCCTGCACCCCACCCTGGGAGTTGGACGCAGAGGTGCAGGCAGAGACTTACCGACTTAGGTCCAGGGCCCGGGCGAGAGGTGAACGTCCGGACCCTGAGGAGATAGAGGAGACGCGCCGGATGACGGAGCGCTGATTGCGGGACAGGTGGAAAGAGGACCTGGGGGACTCCCCCTATGGGACCCGAACTATAGGGGCGATCCTCCCGTCCCTGGACACCTGGTTGGAGAGGGCGGTCGGCGCTACGTCGTACCGGCTTGTGCAGGTATTGAGCTGCACAAGCCGGTACGACGTAGCGCCGACGTAGTGCAGGTCAATACCTGCACAAGCCGGTACGACGCTGTATTTTTTGTCCGGTCAATACCGGACATGGGTGTTTTGGTCATTACCTGCACAAAATTGGGAGGGAGCCTGGCCCGCAGTGCCATGAGTGCGGGGACCCAGACGACACGGCCCAGCACACCCTAGAGGTGTGCAGTCGCTGGAGTTCGGAGCGCGGAGCCATGGCACTGGCCATAGGGCGGTCGGACCTCTCCCTGCACAGCGTCATTTCTGCGATGCTGTGCAGCGACAGGTCCTGGAAGGCGGTGGCCTCCTTCTGCGAAAGTGTCATCTCGCAGAAGGAGACGGCGGAGCGTGAGCGCGAGGAGTCTCCTCTCGCGCATCCGCTCCGGCGCAGACGGCGGGGGTTGAGGCGTAGGCGTTTTGCCGCCAGCCTCAATCCTTAGTGGCTGCGGGCGGGGGATGGGAGTCCCCTTCCCGCCGTAGGTGATAGCCACTTGGCGGTCTGGGAGGGAGGCCACGCGTGCTCGGCCTCTCTCTCCTTTGGCGCGGGTAGCCCCAGTGGTTGGTTGGGGCTGCCGGTAGGCGTCGTGGGCAATGCTTCGGCGGTACCACGGCGCCTTGCCTAACCGGCAGGAGGGTACGCCAGGGTGGTTTTTAGTGGGTAGCACTCCTCCCCCCTCTCGCTCTGAGAGGGGGGGCACATAGAGGTGAGTCCCACATACCCCCCCGCCACTCCCATGGTGGGGGAAATGCGTAACGCATTTTCCATCCTGACAAAAAAAAAAAAAAAAAAAAAAAGGCTAGGTTTGTTTTATTTATAAACGTCCTGAAATCAGAACGGTTTCAGTAAAATTCACTTTAGGAGTTGCGATGATTATGAATAACAAACATTTTATACTTTATATAATTAACAAAAAATACGAGCAAAATTTGAGTACCTATACCTATAGTCACAAATCGTTATTTGTGTAAAAATTCGAGAAGACCAATTTTATATAAGCCAATAGGGACCCTTGGTACTTAGGTACTATGCATCACAAAGAATATAATAAAAGCTTAACCTGACTTATCTGAAGTTATCTGACCTTTAAAATTGGATCTGAACTTGTGAATTACAAGGCATCTCGAACTTCCTCGTCCAACGTAACAAAACATAACCTTGACTCGATTCAGAGTCGTAAAAACTGTATTGACGTCGTAAAAATATATAGGAAATTGTTGCGATTGATTTAACATATTTAGAGCTGCATTCCTTGTTTTATTTTATAAAGCTATTACATAAACAGAAATTTATGACACGGGTTAAAAGGGCCCGGGTCGTTAATTATTAATCAATCACCTTGTCTTCGTGAAGTAAACGAAGTACTCTTGTAAGGGCCCAGTAGAGGCAAACGAGCACACAGGCCACCTGATGGTCAGTGAGATTTGAGATCGATAAATACTTGGATTGTCAAGCCTACAATCCTAATAAGTACTGCTTATGCGTTGCCAACCCTGAGGACTAAGTTGGAATGCCTATATGCTAGTAATTATTACACCGGCAGTCTAACCAACACAGGCATAACAATGCGAAGGGCTAGGTTAAAGGTTAAGATGGTGGTAGCGATCAGGACAGACCCTGCGCAAAGTACCTACTTACAGTTCGAAAAGGAATTTAACCTAAATAAACATACGTGTATATGAACCTCTTTACTTTACACGGGGTCAAAACTAAATCGGACGTACTCACACAAAATGCAGTCACTTTGCATGTCTTCTTTATAATGGGAGGATAGATTTTTTAAATGTTAACATAAATGTTCCAACAAAGTCAGCCAGCATCGAAAACAAAGTGTTCGATATTCAAAATTGTAAGACAATGCATCCTCATAAAAATGGCGCCGACGGCCACAGACTATACAATAAGTACAATAATTATTCAACACACGTTTCCAACGTGCATAGAATACCTTGTAAGGATGTGACACAAAGTTTTATCTGTGGGAGGCTCAGGTCAAGGTATGATGTGCCAACATCACGCGTACTTGACGAAGATTTATACACTGACACTGGTATCCCTAATTTTGACGGCCTCTTTTTGTGAAAGTGAATTACTTAAGTGTTATAAAAGTTATTATAATCGACTTTACGCTAGTCATAAAAATGTCCAAAAATTTTGCATTTTACTCGTATTTTTTTCATACCTATGCCAAGGTTTTTTATTGTTCCGCATTTTCAACATTTTAATGTTAACCCGGCCTCTCAAACAAAGCTTATCTGATAGCGATGTAAATAAATGACTCGTATGTACACTGCGCCGCCTTGTTCAAACAGGTTGTTTGCCCTGACTCGGTCGCTAATTTCGCCTTATCTTACCCTATCTTATTGTGAAACAAGTAACAGAAAAGTTAAAGGCGTGTCGAACAAAAAGGCTTGACATTATTCTTTACACTTGGGTCATTCTGGACTCGACCCACGTAATAGAATTGAATATTTTACAAATAGCGCAATAGCGTATTGTTGGCAACACTATCGATCGCAGTCATTGAACTGTATCGATGTGATCACTAGCGTGGCAATTTGGTGAATGTTGGAAAACGGAGCCCATTCACTTATGGAAGAAAAAGTTTAAATACAAGTAGGTAACAAAACATAAAACTTAAAAAAGGTGTATTCCTAACACATGAAACTTATTATAGGTAAGTATATTCATACGTTGGCATCCTGTAATCATAGAGTATAGACTATAAAGATACAAGCTTTTGAACCTAAACCGATGACCTAACCAAGACATTCTAAATGCCTTCAACGTGTGAAGGATATTAACATGAGGTAATCCGCACGTCTCGGCAACAAGGTTTCTAGGAGTTTAACACGTTCCTGATAAAAAAACAAGGGCATAGCATAATCTAAATTATTATCTATCAATTTTATGAACTACTAGCGGCCCGCCAGCGGCTTCGCCCCGCTGCAAATTTCTGACTTTCCCGGAAATTATTCGAATTTTTCTCGCCGTAAAAACCATCCTTGGACTTCGACGAACATTTAAAAAAAGAATTGGTAAAATTGGTCCAGGCATTGTTGAGTTATGCGCTTACCAACACATTTTGCGATTCATTTTTATATTATAGATTTCTGCTTTGAATTTGTTGGTTAATACATCTAACGTGCAGCATTGAAATAAACCTTAACCTCTTAAATTTCAAAGACATCGAATTTTCGTTTCGTGCATTTTCGCTCTCTAAATTAATTTAATTTAGTACTTAACAGAATATTTTCTAGTTGGTATGAGGACTATATAATACATTATAAGAATCAGAATCAGAATACGATTTATTGCACAGTATTTTTATATATTATTATTATTACTTAAGATATCATTATCATTAAAGACACGCTAGCCTAGTTGGTAGTGACCCTGCCTTCGAAGCTAGGGGTCCTGGGTTCAAACCCCAGGAAGGGAAAATATTTGTGTGATGAGCACGAGTATTTGTTCCCGAGTCTTGGATGTTTTCTATGTATTTCAGTGTATATTTATCTATATAAGTATGTTTATCGTTGTCTAGACCTGTAGTACAAGCCTAGAGCTTAGTTTGGGATTAGGTCAATTTGTGTGAGATTGTCCTGTGATATTATTTTCATTTCTTCATTTTATTAAGATTAATTTGTTGTATTTTAATTATTTTTGGTCCACAGTTCAGACGCATTTATTATACTAGCAAACCATTTATTTGTCAGATGTACCTACCTTCTCTCACGTGCCTTGCACAAGTTGCACATCACATTAAGTGCTCAATGGCTACCTATTTACGAAGTAAACAAGCAGTTGCGATGTTGTTAAGGTCATACGATAGTTTTATCATTACATACCTCTGACGCCCATAACTCTATTAAGTAAGTAGGTACCTACCATTATTATGTCTAGATTGTACATTATTTCTTAATTAATTTAATAGCCACTATAGACAATATACAGGATAAATAAATCTTAAAATAAATATATCTATCACTATTAATAATACTATCGTGCTATGTGATTTTCCGACTTAAAATAAATAGTAATCAATTATCATATTACTCGTAGGTAAATCTAATACCTATCATGTTTTATGGATTGCGTTTTTGGTGGACCAAGTTAGATTGGGCCGTTTATCTGTTTATCATTTAAAAGATGATGTTTTCTCAGTTTTTGGCTTGTTGACGTCTACAGAATCTGCAAAACATCTATTTTAAGAGCACGACAACGTTCATACTTTTTATCAATAACGCAATCAAGAATCAGCGCACTAAACCGCAAAGTTTTTGTGTCATGACCAAGTGTTCCACTGTGAATGGAAAGTCTCATTGATTGACACGCGATCATGCAAATAACCATTAGAAAAAAAAACAATACATGAGTAATAAATTAATAATAGAATATAATCAATATGAATAAGTACTCAAAATCAAACAAATATCAAAACTGTAAAACCGCAGCTTGCATCAGTGTTCCAAAAATAATTCTAAATATAAAATTATAAAAAACACGATGCGCTCGGTATAAGAAACAAGGTTCGAAATTCAAAATTAAAAACAGTAGCGTGGTGTTGCCAGTCAAAAACCCTTAGCCGCGGAAAATCCCGCCGCATCTCGCAGGTGAGCGGGCGCGGCCGGCCGGACCGCATTCCGCTTGTGACCCACATCGGGGCGCGCTAGTGCGACCGTCGTGTGTTGGCTTGTTTGTTGTTATTATTATCGTTTTTTTTCTTAGGTTTGATCGTTTTTTAGCGATGCGGCGTTTAACTTGTTTCATTTACATACAATTATTATAAGGACAGCAAAATGTTTACTATTAATATGAATAAATTCGTTTAAAAAGAGGCACCTACAAAAGATGTTTTCTAGTCTGGCAAACGAAAGCTGTCCCCGAGAAGGAGCGCCAAAATCAAAAACCTGCAGCTGTTTACTCTGACTGTACACTGAATAAACGGAGTTTGATACTATTTAATTTCCTGATGTCTTCACATGAATGTTGGAGTATCAACTCCGTTTATTCAGTGTACAGTCAGTGTAAAAAACCGCACTTTTCTTGATTTTGGCGCTCCTTCTCGGGGACAGCTTTCGTTTGCCAGACTCTCATTGATGTGTTGATTGGCATGACAAACATTGGAATTTGCGATGAGATTAAATATTACACATTATTTTTTCATTTAGATTTAATTTATTACATTCAGATTCTTAACTCGTGGTCTTGATAATAAGACGAATATAATACAAGAAGCAATTCCCTTCTAACAACAGTTAGTTAAATAGGCTTCAAAACATATTCCAACTAAATCTAATTCTACCTTAATCAGTATAATCACATTCTAATATAACAACGAGACTGATTTTATTTTAATTTTTATTCGACAAATATACAGCCTTTATTATCTATGTACATAATACACACGGAAGTAATTACAGGTTACTAAAGAGAATTAAAACTATACAAAGACAACTACAAACTTTAGCTACTCGTATAGTTTACAAAGTGAGTAAATAATAAATTAAACAAATCGTATTTCAATTGCTCAAGATGCACCAAAAGTGGCCAAATAAATTCATAACAGTTTTATTTAATGAGTTTAATGACTCATGCAAAATAATGTCCAGTAAGCTGTATCAACATTAGCAAATTCCAAAAGCATTTCGTTTCGGTGATGTGATGACGTACTTAAACATTACCTTCTTGTTGACTTTATTTAACAATAATACTTCATTCAGTTTAAAAACATCCCATTTAGCAGTGTGATTGTAAATGACGGAAAATGATAGTGAATAAACAATCTGTTCTGCTAATTTTTCTAGGGGTTCATATTATGAAAACTGGATTTCTAAATTCCTTGCTCAATGTACCAATTCTGTACCGCATGACTATAACCCAAGTACCTGCAACGTATCAGTGACGTCAGTCACTCGTCCTTCGAATTCCAGGTATTTTTTCTCCTCTCCAAAACAATTAGGCGTCCCTTTTGTTTTTGTTGTGGCAGCATTATTAACGCTCTTTTCGGATTTGGAATTTGAACCGAATCGAATTTGATTTATGGAGCTTTTTTGTTTTTAAACGTCGAATGGTTTTGTCAACGATATATTCAGCCAGTTTTTATTTAGTTTTACTACTTCCTAAAACCAACGAACATAACTATATAGGTACATAAAATAACCATTACATATTTTCTAAAAATATTTACTTGAGACGCTCTTATCTCAATTAAAATGCTAAAAAGTCACGTTACGTTTGTCGAGTTATCTTGGTCTAGATTTTTTATCAGTCAAGATACTTTCACTTTGTTAGTAAACTCGGCTTTGGTACACAATGCTCTATCGATTGCCTGGGAAAATAACCTTGACTAGCAATGGCCGGTTAGAACAAATTTATTAATCTTGCAACGGACACAGCGACAATGTTAGTTGAGGTTATATAATATTAAATAACTACTATTGACTAACTGAAAATCTTAAGCGAAGTAAAACACAAATTTTGCAGATTTAAAATGTTATTGTAAGAAAATATATATTAACCCGATTTGATTATAGAAAAATATTTATTTATATATGTACATAACCGTACAAAATTAAATCGAGAAAAAAATAACATCGGTTGCCCCTCTATTTTTAAAATAGTTCAGTCTTTTTTTTACCTTCAATCAGTTCAGTTATTACTTGGAAAACAGGTTCAAAATTACCTTGATGTCACCTTAGGTTAAAAGGTTAAGTCCCTTGCAAAAGCCACAGCCATAGCTTGTCGATATAGGAACGTAATCGTAACCCATCATTATATCGAATTTCACTGCATCGAATTTAATTTAACGCTATTTTCTACAGAAATCATGTTTGAAATCTTAAACATTAATTACGTAGGTTAGGTTAGACTTGGGACTATAAAAAAAAACTGCGCAGTGACGTTTGTTGAAACGGGTTACGATAAAAATACTAGGTACTCGTATGTAATAAGGACATTTAAAGTAAACTTAATTTGAAGTTACTATTCGGTACCTACTTCCGAAACTTGAATTAGACAAGTAGGTATTAAAATAGGAAGGTCCTTCCTCACTCGACTAAGACTATATGAACGAGGAAATTACTTAATAAAAATAATAAATATAAATCTACGATCTATTAAAAACATGAGTGATGCGTTTGATTAATATATTAATTAAAGAAAAAATATGTTAAACGTTTTGTACAGTGTTTTTTCGTGTGAAAACTTGGATGTTTATGTTTTTAAAGCGCTATTAATGTTAATACGTTTTTTTATAATGATGTTTTAAATTATTTCCTCTTCATGCCTAATTATAGCAGTTAACGTGTTTTCCTTTTTTTTTACCTAAGTACGTGTATAGAAATTTATACTGATATAAATTCAAATGCAGAAGTATAAAAACTTTGCCGTCGCATCTAAAAATACACCTTTGTTGTTTATTAAAATTCGCAATGTTATTTTTCCACCGTAAATTTTGAAAGGTGTTTTTTACCGACCACTTCCATCTTCTGATACTGGTGTTACTGGCCGGCGTAACTGTACCCACCGCCAACCGGATCACCTCATGAAATAGGACTCACGCCGTGTACGGTAACTGGCGATTGACAAGTTATTTAAAAGCCATTTCAGACCTATTTGGCAGTTCTTTTTTTGACCGACCTACATGGTTGTACATTTTGTGGACAGGTAATTGTAATGCATGAATTTTTGAGTATGCGTTTGACAAACGTTTTATTAATAAATACTTCGAAGATTATACTGAGGCTTTATAATACGGCGCCTATGTATTTGTAGCTGTTACATAATTTTTTACAAAAGTAAAAAAGTATGAATTAATTCTGTTCAGGGGGTTCAATCTCAAAGGTGAAGTTTTATCCGGCAAATTTAAAAAGTCCCGTCGGAGCGTACAAAACACATTTTAGTGCTGCTGCTGGGTTGAGAGAAATCACCCCCCAGATTAAGGCCAGAGACTAGACGGCGCAACCTTATTTTTATGTCCGGTTTGATGTCAAGATGATAAAGTTAAGAAAATATATTTTTTTTAAACAAGAATAGAGATAACCCCGCTTGTTGACACAACGGGTAGCCGAGCGGACGCGACAAGTGAAACCACTCACGAAAAGCAAACAGAAAGTGTTAAACAACATTCACTGTTTGTCGACACCGGCCAAGAATTTCCTGCCGGTGAATTATTAGAATAACAGCGATTTACATTTTAAACGGATTCATTTGGATAATCTAACTTCCGTTGTTTTAATTGCAGTGTAATACACAATTAAAACCGGTCAAGGGCATGTCGTGTTGTGCTTAGTGAAGAGTTCCTTCACCCAAAATACAAACACAAAAGGTACATCTAAAAACCATCGGTATTTGAGTCGCGTCTTTGTGAACGTGCACAAAAAGGCAGCTCTGTGACTTTGATAGTTTTTGAGAAAATGTGGTTTGGTCTGTGACATACACAAAGACAGATAGTAATACTAATAATAATAACTGTTCCTAGTTTAAACGAAAATCTAAAAAAAAGTACCTAACGTTATCCATTCAGCTTTTTAGTTCTCTGTTTTTACCGGATATTTCGTTTCGAACGAGTTATGACGGCCATTGTTTGAGAAATGAAATCGATAGGCACTAAGTCACACTTAAGCATCAATATCACCATTGTCACGAGGAAAGGTTACCTTTGACATATCCCTCAGTGTTCATTTCTCCGATACTTCTCGTTGTTACAGGGAGGGGGAAACCATGCCATGCCTACTATTATGCCAAATTAATCCCGAATATTCCTGAATAAGCTTGACTACATTTTGGAGCATATTTTAGTAATTAACAGGCTAGTTCTTGTTTAAGTATAGAAGAAGGCGAACGAGAATATGGTCTGGTGGTGGTAGTGATATCACTGGTATCTGTCTGAGACACATAGACATTTGCATTCTCACGAATTACTACAATCGCAAGACTGCAAATGATTTGCCAAGCCTAAAGACTAAGGTGGAATGCTTCTATTTTTGGTGTTCAATAAAGAGTATTGAAGAGGATTGAAGAGTATTGTATTGTATTTGTCTTAACATTATTTGTTATATTGGGGAAATAAATCTACAATCCAGCTTGTTAAGCTTAGGAAGTAACTATACAAAGTCAAGTCTTTCTACGAAACGAAGCGTTGCTTTATCGAGTTTCCGGAAGTCTTGTGTTCAAGTCTACTTCCGAATACATAGTTACAGCATCATGACATGATGTAATTCTAACGATTTTGCGTCCTAGATAACCTCGACGAGCGTCTCTACTACAAGCTGATACTTGTAATTTTTAAACTTCATTGCACAATGCACTCTTCAAATAATCTTACTCATTTAGCAGATACCTATTACACCTTTCACTAAGCTATATCTGTAGTCTCTTCTCATAACAGTGCTAATGAATAACAAGTAAAATAAATTATGATTTGCAGTTTCTTATGTCACCGCGTAACTACGCTTTTTCTTCATAATTAAATAACATAAAATTGCACCTATGTATTTATGACACAAAAAATGAAGTAGGTAAATTTTATTATAAACTTTTGTCTTTACTGTAACCCAAAATGAAATGGAGTGTCCTTGCTTTTTAAATCTTAAATATATACAGAGAACGCACAGCCGCTGGACCTAGGGACTTGAAATTTGGAGGAAATATGCCTTGGATATCCTAGGGGTGCACTACGAAGGGATTTTTGGAAATTTATTTTCCGAAGTGGTTAAATACCCCACTCCCAAATGGGGAGCAGCGGGAAACTCATTCAACGCGTACGAAGTCGCGGGCCTGTCTAGTTAGGTATTCTTCATATTTAATATCCTCGGCGCAAAGATTAAATTGTGCTAGTATAACCGCAAATAACAGATCAGTCGTGACCGGTTCAGTTTAATTGGCAACAAATAATTCATTAAAGTCATCCAATTTTTTGTTACGATTTTATGATGGGATTATAAACGCTCTGATTTCGACACGAGACGTTATTATATGGTTGAATAATATCGAATAAATATAACGATATTGCTTGAAATGCTCGCACATACATTTTATTATTTTATTAAACCAATTACAATCTGCCAATTTAGGATAGTCGTAAAGGAGTGAATGGTAAAATCGTTACGAGAATGACTTAAATTCTAATCTATGAGCATAGGTACCTAAGGTAAATCAAACAAAACCAAAAAATATATAATGTACCTAGTCGCACTTAAAACCTTAAAAGGTACCTACGTAATAATGAATGACAATAACTCTTTAAACTTCGAAGGCGGCGAAGTTCATATAATAAATGCGAAAATAGATCTGCCTGTCTGTCTGTTACGCTTTCACGGCTAACTTAACGGATTACGATCAAAATTGGTATGAAGATAGCTTAAACCCGGCGAAAGATATAGGCGTACTGGATAGGGGTACTGTTAGGCGATGGGCTTGCAACCTGTCACTAATACACTGGTAAACATCTTAGCCTGTTAGTGCAAAATGTGGTTACAGAAATATCAGTAAGTCTTTAGAGTTGTTGGTATTTCTGTAGCTCTGCCTACCCCACTCTGGGAATGAAGGCGTGATGTTATGTATGTATGTAAGATATAGGGTAGGTACCTACTTTTTATCCGCGATAAAAATAGTCCCAGGCAGCAGCTATAGTCGGAATTTTAATCTCACAGAAAAAATGTAAACAAAGGTGTTGCCGCTAACGAAAAACATTTGCAGCATTCAAAATATTTATACTTTCCACATTTATAAGAAATTGACTTGCTATAAAAAATCTATATATTTCAATCAACATGAAAGAATTTTATTTGTTAATGACGTACTTTATTTTGAAATTGACTCTTTGTTACATTCATTTAAAACGAGAGTACTCTTTTTCTATGCATAATTTATTTATTGCAATGGTATCACTGACTCGATACACCCGTGTCAACAAGTTGAGGGCAGCTTGATTGATGTGAGACGTCACTAACTTGTTAATTGTTCTGTTAAATTTTAATTATTTTTCAAATTTTTTAATATCACTGTTACAGCGAAATGATAACTTAATATTATTTATGTTGCTGGCCCGAACTTTGAGATCCCCTGAAACGTCACTTTGACAGTGACGTAATTTTGTTTACATTTTTTCTGTGAGATTAAAAATCCGACCATAGTAGTATAACGCTTCGTGCGTGGCTTTTATTTATTCGTTTTTTTTTCTGACGCTCTTATCGAGTGCGTAATACTTTGAAGATTCGACTGATATGCAACATAGAACTTAAGTAAAATTCCACAAAGGACGTTAAGCGTCACGTACAGACTTTCCCTGCTCACGTACCTCTAATGACTAGATTGCGAACGCGACGTTCTGACATCACATACCATTACTTATAAGGGAAAGTAACCAAAACTAACTTGGTAATTAAACTCCTACGCAGCCGTTTCTGATTAATTCAACGGTGTTTTTAACGGTTAAATTGGTGACGTTTCAATTCAGAACCTAAACTGTGAACATTTTTGATTTCGGTTTTTTTAATTGTTAACTTTACACGGTAAAAAGTTAGGAAAACATTGCTCTTAACAGCAATAGGTTATTGTACAACCAATCAACAGGTCCGTACTTCTCCAATATACCTATGTTTGTAAGTATGGATGGATGTTTGTTACTCTTTCACGCAAAAACTACTGGGCGGATTTTGGTGAAATTTGGAATGAGAACAGCTTATACCTTGGATTAACACATAGGCTATCGTTCATATCGCTATTCCTTCGGTCGCGGGCGGAAGCTAGTACTGCAATATTTCTAACAAAAGCTGTAACGAGGTGTGTATATATTACACCTCGTTGTATAAAACCATCCTGGTCATTTTATTGCAGGCTCTTTTAATCTAAATTCAAAATTTGAGCTCATTTAAAATTTTACGTTCGCCTGCGCAGGCGGAGGTTAGTCGTTAATGAGCTCTAATCTGTTATCATCTGTCTGTTAAATCTTCTTATAATGAAAGATTGATTTATAACAGTATAACTTTATTTATGTGCCATAATAGACCTTGAATAATCCCTATTTTTGATCTCGACCGCCTTAGGCACTATATGCAAGTTCTATAAAATTCTAACATAGACCACTGATTTTAACTCATCCTATTTATATAGTTATATTCTAAGTTTTCTATGCGCATTATTCGCAGATGCCTTATCCTTTTTTTATAACATACAATACAACCGCAGCAATAATTTGCAGACATCAATTGTCTTTCATTTTTGCCAGTGAGTAATGGAATCTTGAAAGATGGCTTTATACAATACATTTCCCCAGGTAGGTATAACTTTTAAATTCAATGTTGCATCTACGAAAATGAATGCCTAAGCTAGTCAATTGTACTGTATTTGTGAACAAGGTGAATTTACTATCATCATCTCATCACCTACCATCATGTGACTTATCTTCTCCTTCGTTTCCTATTGCAACTCACGCTAAGCAAGTTAATACTACGCGCTGGTATGTGAACTGTGTAATACTAAGCCAGAGTAGGTCAGTTTACCTGTCTTATCTTAACAAGGTATAGTACCTACTAGGTTTCACAGCACGCACTATCATGTTTTATACATGCCCTCACATTATAGCTCGTGTTGCAAGTAAATAAGAACTACGCTGGAGATTGGCCAGTAACTTTAGTCTACTTGTGCGAAGTTTATGATCTTACAGGCACATCGTGGATAAAACCTAGATAAAATATTAGCTGTGATATTATGTTTCAATTAGAGTAATTCTCTTAATTAGCTCGTTGTGAAATAAAATGACGATGGTAACTAAATAGACATCGATCTCATATTAAAAAGGAAACTGGTAGTCAGTGTCAAAAATAGCTCATCAATTACCCAGATTCACGATTGAGAAGGCACCCTGTAATCAAATCGACAAGGTTGCAATTACAATGTTATTAAATAGGTATAGTATCTTACGAGATTACCGCATTTGACAATCTTATGACTTGCTTACTCGGTTGTAAAACGACAAGATACAAAAGTTCGTATCAACTTTTGACGTTGACATTAATTTATTTGTCTTTTTTTATTTAAGCCTATATTAATGTCCCGCTGCTGGGCAAAGGCTTCCCTGTTTTCCGCCATTCATCCCAATTAAGTGCATGCTCCCGCCACTCAAAATTAATAAGACTACTTTGCGGTTCCGATTTACTTGTAGTGATATACTTAAAACATATTTAAGCACTCGCACACAAGCATAATATTTTTATAGCTTTATAACGCCAAGTCTATAAAATGAAATTTTAGTCAAGCTAGAGTTGCTAGAATCACTTGTTACCTATTCAGTTGTGAGTTTACTTTACAAACGTTCCAAGCATGCCTAATTGTATTGCATCGCAGTACAAGCTGACAGAAAGAAAACAAAAAGGATGTTTTTAATTAAACTCAGCGAACTGGAACAGTTTAAATACTTTTCCTATTCCAGTTCCTTTTTACGCAATTAAATTTGTAGTTATCTAGAGAGAATCTGGATGTTCTAAGTTAGATTTTTTTAAAAGCACGTAAATATCTCTGTGAGCGTGGTAAAAAGGTTTTTTTTTTTTTTATGTTAAGGAGAAGGCACACGAGCACTCAGGCCACCTGATGGTAAGTGGAATCTGAGACCCATAGACATTTGAATTCTCAAGACTATAATCCTAAGACCTCAAATATGTTGCCAACCCTGAGGACTAAGATGGAATGCCTGTATGCTAGTAATTTCACCGGTTGTCTTATCCCCACACCGGAACACAACAATGCGAACACTGTTGCTTGGCGGGTGGTTAATGGATAAGATGGTGGTAGCGATCCGGACGGACCCTGCACAGGGTCCTACCACCACTACAAAAAAAAAAAAAAAAAAAAAGAAAAAAAAAAAAAAAAAAAAGGTTGAAGAAAGTACTTATTTTTTAAATATGCTTCGTTATTACTAAAATCAGAAAAATAAACAGGTAATTAAAAGCTATTCGCAATGAAGAACAAACCCTTCTCTCTATAGGGTCTCTTTAGTTTGATTTTAGTAACAGTCAGTTTACATTACGACAATTTCATATATTTTAAGTGTTATTCTAAATTTGGTGATACGTTTCTCGGGATCGATTCCTGGTATGGGCAAGTATTTATGTGATGAGCGGGAGTATTTCCTGATCTTGGATATTTTCTATGTATTCATAGGTAGGTATAAGTATTATCACATCACTGTCTAGTAGGTACCCATAGTACCTACAAGCCTAGAGTTTATTATTTTTTGTGAGATTGTCCCCTAATAAATATATTTTTAATATCATAATGTAAAAATATGCGGACAGATAGATGATGACAACAATGTGTTTAATTTTTTTACTTTTTACTATTAGTCATTAAACACCTTCTAATCACTAAGATATTTTATAGGTAGGTACTAAACTTACACTACGACGAGCTATTATGACGAAGATCCAACTGAGTCATAACATAACTTATAAACGAACATCCTTAAGCTACAAAAATATAAATGACGTAGGTGAATTGATGGCGATGATATTAAAACTAAATCCGAGTCACGGGAAATCCCTCTCGGTACGGTTGAGTCGGGAATGACCCTTATAGGCACGGAATTACTTTACCATAAATAACCAAGATTAGGAACCTAAAACTTTGATTTAATCGTCACTTAACTACCTACTACGTTAGAAACTAAAAATATAATGTTTATTGGCATTTAAACTGATGTCGTTAGAGGCAAGAATAGCAATAATATAATAAAACCAAACTACTTGATGTTATGTATCTACCTACGTTAGATACCGGTATCAGTTTCACTCAATGGAGCCGGTTTTCGTTTAGTAATGGCGCATTAATATTGAAATATTTAAAATTCGTCGACACGAGTCTTTTAAATATTTTCCCCGAAACGATTTGAAATTGAAAGGTTAGCGAGAACCCGTGACATAAAAAACAGGATGTTGTTTATGGCCAGGTTTGTTTTTAAATTTGGAAAGTGGCGGCGAGTTTTTTTTTAAATGTCAAATGTTAAATGTCCATAATCCCATCTGCGTCAGTTCTGTTTGCGTTTTTTTAAATACCATTTGTTTTGATGTTTAAGTATTTGTTTTGCTTGGAAATGCCTGGCTGTTAGACAACTCTAGTAGCTGTGCAAAGTTTTATTATCTATAACTTACCCTTTCGAGACTTCCAATACAACTTTCTCAGGTAATAAGCCGCGGCAACCAAAAGAAGTGCACCTAAAAAGGCACCGATTGCTGCACCGGCCACGCTACCAGCTCCGTAGCAAACCCCCGGCTCTTGGCCATATACACATTTCACAAAAACTATCACCAAAAACAATTTTTCGAAACCCATTATCGAAAAACACAGTTACACTATTTATGGCACATAATATTTTTCCAACGTACACCAATCACATTCCTTAAAAACAAAATCACCGGAATGCGTCTTGACGTTTTGATTTTTTAATGTCGAAGCGCGGCAAAGGCGTGCGCCGCGTCAGCCAGCGCGGTCGAGTGTGAGTCTGTCGTAGCGTAGTGCGTTTGTGTGAGTGAATAGGCTTTGATTGTGGGACAGAGAACGTGAGTGGAAACTTGTTTGGACAGCGGGACTGTGTGCGTTTAGGCAGCAGGTCCAAAATTAAAATAAACATATGAATTAAAATACACGTCGATTTATCATTAGGTGGTTTGTGAGTGTGCTAGGTTGCCTTACCCATGCCATAAAAACGACTACTCTAATCTACAGATATAATCTCTTTTTCAGCAGCTTAGGTATATTGCTTTGCTCAAATCGATTAATTTATTTTCTAGGCAAAAAAAAAAAAAATATTATCCTATTTCCGTAGATAGCTAAGTTGGAAGATGGTAATAATTCTTTGAAACTAATAGTAGTGTCCGTGTGGTTGCCGGGCTAGAATAGTGCCACTCCATGTCTTCCCGTGGATGTCGTAAGAGGCGACTAAGGGAGTAAGGACTTGTAGATAGTACTGCTAGGCGATGGGCTTATAATCTGACACTAATACACTGGTAAACATCTTAGCCTGGTTGTGCAAAATGTGTTTATAGAATTTGTGGTATCCTATATAAATAAATGTGTATCTGCAGGTGTCGGAGGTATAGGTGAAAAACTTGAGTAAAGGACCTGTTGTATGTAGTTGTAAGTGTTGTAACACATCTGTATAGACCGTTTGACATTCTATATTTAAAAGTTGACATAAGTTCCATATTAATTTTGTACACAACCACATACAACAAGTCCTTTACTTAAGTTTTTCACCTATAGCGCCCATCAAGCAGTCTTACGTTCGCTCGCATACGGAGTGGTCGCTGTCATCACCAGCTGCAGCGTATACCCAATAACATATCTGTGTTTAACTACCAAGCCCCTAAGTGAACACAGCGGGTAAAACTATATTACCATAAGAACTTCGTTATATTACCTGTATAGATCCTTTACTCACACATCGATTGTTCTTCTTTGCTTCCCTTATTTAACTTGACTGCACGCTACACAGCGCGAAACCCACGTCCCACTTATTCCAACTACAAATATTTGGAATTATTTTTCCTTTAAATACCATCCCTAGAATTCTTCTTTGGACATATTGAACTGTAAGCTTGCCACAATCCAATAGAAATTTACAAAAATATCTATAAAGAACAGTAAAAAAGGAACCTAAAAGTATTTAAAATTTAATAATTAAGTACTAACTTGAACTGTTAGCTTCTCACATTCAAGAGAAATGTATAAAAATATCCATAAAGAACGATGAAAAAAGAACTGTACCTACCTATAACCTAAGAGTATTTAGAACTTAATAATGCACTCTAACATTATTTAACTAACATGAATGTAAGTCTTACTGTGCACACACATGTTTAGTTTAGAGTCCGGACAATTCAACTCTGTTATTTAACATTATGTAACCCAGACCGTAAAGACTGTCAAAGGATGGCAATAGGACCCCGTTACTAAACCTCCGCTGTCCATCCATCCGTCTGTCGGTCAGTGGGCTGTATCTTACATATAAACCGTAATAGGTAGACAGATTAAATTTTCACGAATACAAGGCCCACATACAAAAATGCTGCACTTTTTAGCAATACTGTGTTCGTCCGTAGAGATAAATACATTTGAAATTTAACATAAAAGATTAAGTATACGAGTATATATGTATGTACCGCATAATTATTTTTCTCTCAAAAACTTAATGCCTTAAAAAGATGATATGAATTCACAAGGACACTTACCACTCTTTTTGATCCTCCTTGGAGGAGGTGGGGGCAGTTGATGTTCACTCGTCATTAAAAATCACCGCAAACCACAACCAATATTTAAATTATATTACTGTTTAAAAGCTAACACTACTGCTTCGGTCGACCGTAGATAAGGACTGAAAACAATCAGTCAATCAACTGATAGCGCCGATTATAAGTGCGGAACGTAAAATATTTTCTTATCAATGTCAATAGCATAGATATTTTGCATTTCTATCGTTTGTCTTATCGTTCCGTGTCAGATACAATAACAATAGTCAATTAATTTTATAGTTATTTTAAAATTGATACAAAAATTATTCAACCAAAATTGTTAATCTATGTTCGAATTAGAATTAACATGGAAGTAGCCTTAGAAAAATGACCACTGCCTATTAGGTAAAGCTTCAATAAATTATAATTATGTTTCCTTTGGTTTCTTGTTCATCTTGGTTTTAGTGAGCGATGATATGATAGGTCTCGTTTGTATGGTTCTGTACCTCTAATGAGACTTTTAAGTCTTAGTGGTCTGTCCATCCGTACGTCCTAATTTTGTATTTGCTATAGCTTTCAAATAAGTAATATTGCACCGCCTATAACAAGTTTCTAGTTTGCCGAAAGGTGAACCGATAAACAGAGCTCTTAGGTATAGGCTTTAAGTTGACCTTTTGAACTAAAAAAAATTATTTTTGTTTAAAATACACTCTTTGACCTTGTTTCTTTCTTTTTAAGGATTCGAACACAAACATATAAGCACCCATAGTTTGGCTAATACCATTACTAGACGGACTTACCTTAAACTACACGGGAAGTCCGTCTACTCGCCGAATTTTAAAAAATACTATTGTTTTTGCTTAATTTGTGATTAAAATGATCTGTCACTATAGATGAACTACTGCGATTAGAACCGCTAACGTAGGTGAAGCTAAGGTAGATCACTCCGAACTTTAAACAAAATGAAGTATGCCGGTCTTGCCCACAGTCACCTTAATAACGGTTAAATTGATATTGCAAACAGTATTGTATTATACACACAACACACACACTAATATACTACACTAATACACTTTTTTACTCTTGTTACACTAATGTCATAGAAAGTAAACATGTGAAGAATTATCATTTTATTTAACAGATGTTTCATAGCGCAGGAGTTATAGTATTGTGATGGATGCCAGGCTACTTCATCAATGTTCAGGATTTTCTGAAAACAAGACTTTAGCAGATGGCTGATATATAAATCAGTGAAGTACCTACATTCCTTTATAATATGCTTAACGCTAACCGGTTTCATTTGTATTATATTACGGGTGGTAAAAGTTGTAAATTGCACTATAAAATTATAATTTGGTTGAAATAAAACGATATACGAAATTGAACACTGAGAAGAAGATTGCCTACTTCTTTTCAGATAAAGGATAAAATATATCTAATCAGATAAGCTTACAACTTTTTTTATAACTGATTTCCATAATGCACTTATTGCACTTGATGTAAAGATTAAAGAAGAATTGCAAATTGGGAATTTTGTATGAGTTTTATATAAGTGTACCTATTGGGTGCAAATTCTAAAGTGTTGACTGAACATAAATATCTGTAGAACCAAATAAGAGTTAGAAAACTGACAGGCGGACAGATGGAACTACTTTATTTTAAGTGGTTACATTTGACAACAGATTTTAGACCAACCTCTCTTTTTTCGAACTATTTATTGCGAAGTATTTTTTTACATAAATTGTACAATTCAATATTTATTTCAAAATGAAACTAAGTATCACAAATAAAAATAAAAGCTTTTGCACCAAATCATACATGTATTAGAAAAACTTAAATACCCAAAGGGCCCGCTAAATTAACGCACACTCACCTGTACAACTCATGCGCAGGTAATACACGCACACCAGCGCAATGTTTACACACCACACTGTCACTGACAACTCGAACAGGTATTCAAATTAATATTAATATTTTTAAAATTAGACTCGTATGCTCGAATATAAAAGGGCCTATAGCGCTAGTGGGTATTACACATTCCTTGCTATGAACTTGACATGGGTTCAGTTTGTAAAGAAACTACATTTTGCCTTCTTATAAAATAAAAGTCTACCTCTCGAGGTACCTACACAATTTCATCAAAACCAGCTGAGCGCATAATGGATCGAAGATACTTGTATTTCAGATGGGCAAATCAGTATTTCGAATAAAATGACGTTAGTATCTCCATACCTAAATACCTACTTAAAAAGAACCGGCCAAGGGCGAGTCGATCTCGTACTAAAAAAAACATATTTTTTCAATATGTACATACATACATAACATCACGCCTTCATTCCCAGAGTGGGGTAGGCAGAGCTATAGAAATACCATCAACTCTAAAAAGTGTGCACTTAATAGGGATAAATGGCGGATAAATATGGCTTAAAAACAGATGTCAGCGTCAAAAGTAGATACGATATATTTTTTTACATTGGCGCTTTACAATCACGTAAGCAAATCATACAAGATTGTCAAATGTGTTAATGCGTTAACATCTTAACATCCGTTTCAAATTTTCGGGAGATTGTAATTATAATATAACCTTGTCTAGCTAGCTATAGGGTGCCTTTTATATTTGGCATTATGTCCTTAAGCAAGAACCTGGGGACTCCGAAGAACTGTGTAGATTGGTGTTGACAGCTTCGTTCTACCATTGGCAGAGTGTTCATTCCCATTTTCCTGAGTCAGTGCGCTCAGCTGTACGAGGGCACAGAATAAGTAATAGTACCTACAACAGGGGATCTTCTTTGAAATCCGTAATTCGAACTTCGTCTATTGCTATCCCTTATCATCTCGATGCGTAACTAATTTGCAAAAAAGTGACGGGGCAATCCGAATTTCGAATTACGGATTTCAAAGTAGAGTCGCAGTTTTCTAGAAGAATTTGAAATTTTGAACTTCCTGCTGGTCAGACGTTACAGCGGATTGATCAGATTTGACGCTCTTCGACAAATATGCTGGTAAATCAGGTTGCGACACAATGCGTTGGTCTACCATGCACTGTGCAGTGTAAATTCTGTAGATAAGATTTATTTTGAAATGCAATATTAAAAGTAATTTAGTATTATTGTGGTTGACATCAATATACAGGACATACCCGCGCAGCTTATGCACTCACATACTTCCTTAGTAAACATTTTAGTTGCAATACTGATCTACCCGTAAATAAAATAAACAAATGTAAGATTTAAGAAAAAATAAAGTAGTATCTTAGGTACTTAATATGATATTTTAGTTTTTATATTTCTTTGTAATTAGGTTTAAAATGTTTAATTACTACTTAAGAGTTATATACTAACAGCCCATTGTTAGAATATTTAGCGTAAAAACATTACTAACCCATTTTGTTTTAATATAACCACTACTACGTATACGCATGCTATGCGTATAAGCGAATTGTAATTCTTCTGAGAAAATAAATTTCTTTAACCGTAATAACAACTAATATATAAAATTCTCGTGTCACGGTGTACGTTATTGAACTCCTCCGAAACGGCTGGACCAATTTTAATAAAATTTTGTGTGTAAGTATATCGGGTAGGTCTGAGAATCGGCCAACATCTATTTTTCATACCCCAAAGTTATGTAAAAAAAAAATTGCAGCAGGCGAAGCCGCTGGCGGGTCGCTAGTAAGTATATAATACTTTGTTCTGTTTTTTAGTTCTACTAGTACCTACTTACTACATTTGAAACGGGGAAAGACTTTTATGGTTTGTAACAATTATTTTTTCAATTTCAAAATCCCTTTTTAACTAATATAATATTATGTCACTTAAGTTCCTTATTTTAAAATAAGTACACACAAGGTCCGGTTCCAATTTGATTGATTTTGATATATGTTAGAGAGTAGCCTAAAATAACGTATTTTTTGAGCTGCCCAAATTCAGCCTATTCGGAGATATTGTCTTAGTCTGCCAAAGTACTGAAAAGTGACTCAACCCTCTAACTTATGTAGAGAGTTTTGTGTAAGCAAATTGCTGGTTTGATTATAATTATGTTTGAGAACATGACATGCAGTTTTTTTATCAAATGTGTTATCAACAAAGTCATTAGTTGAGGTAAACAATACCCCTCCCTTGCTTTTTTAATGTTATTAAATAAGAAGTGGTGAAAATATAAAAATAATAAACGAAAACGCGAAGTCTTTGGTAGCAATTTTGTATTTTATTTTATCTACCTTTTTCATTATAGGTAAATTTAAAATTTTCTTTCGATTGACACCCTAATTATTGAAATCGGTGCAGCCGTTTTGCTAGTTACCTACAATTTTTTGAAACATGTAAAATTGAAGTGGCGCCATCTGTTTCTAAGGGTGGAAAGTTGTGCTGCTGCGGGTATAATCGCGTATTTTGGTCCCTTATATGTATGTACAGTCAAGTTCAAAAGTATGTATACACTTTAGTACCTTGTCACTTTAATCGCTTGGATAATTTCATATGGCAGTTTAAACATGACGTTAAATAGACAAGGTACTAAAGTGTATACATACTTTTGAACTCGACTGTACAAACCGGCTCGATTCCATCACAAAATGCAACCTTTACATAAAAATTCGCTATACTAACTATGACTATAGCAGTATAGCATAGTCAAAAATCCCATATTTTTTTTAACTAACACTTTCCTGTATATTTTTGATTTTCCTGTATATTGTCGATACCTTCGTCATTTTATTTCACAACGAACTAATTGAGGCAAGTAATTTTTACTTTTTAGATGCAGGCTACGACCCAGTCTGGTGTAAGCACGTCAAACAATTCTCATCCGTGTAATTTGTGTTCCAAATCAATTGGAGGCCTAATTAAAAAAAAAAACAAATCCATCTTAGCTTCGTAGTTCGTTTTCGTAATACCTGTAAGTAATACTTCTAAAGTTCTAACTCCAAATCAACCATTATTCCGTTTCCGTCTAGTTGCACAGAAAAAGTGGTGGTGGTGTGGAAATGTCGATGTTACGGGATCGATCCGACTACAATGCTCCATCAAGTTTGAGTTTTACAAGTACGTAAGAATGACATAACAGAAAGCCTCAGAAGGGAGAAGGCTACGGATACTAATTTATAATCCTAGTCACACTTAAAATTGTTAACTAAGCGCAATTTAAAAAGAATACTGGGCCTCTATTCAACTGCGTTATAACGATATCGTTTTGGACCTGTTTCCGTATTGTCAACGTTTTCATAACTCTTATGTCATTTATAATAATGGCGACTTTGACATAAACGATTCTTAAACGTGTCAAACACGATATCGTTTTAACCTAAAAAGATAATAAGTTCTATAGACTTTCGATTTTGTCATTTTTTTTATATTTGTAGACAAGTTCATGAATTGGGATACACCTGTAACATTTCGAGGAATGGGCTTCTCGAATCACAAATAGTAGATTATACACCGAGGGGATAAAGCACAGTTTTATGTCACGGGCGCGATATTGAATCCTGAACGTAACGAAGGACTCCAGATTTAACTCCCGAGCGCAGCGAGGGTGTTACGAGTTAATTCCCGAGCGAAGCGAGGGAATTAAGAAGAGTCCTGAGCGCAGTGAGGGGTTCAAGCACGCCCAAGACGAAAACAGCTTTATCCCCGAGGAGTGTACTCTACTTTTCTCACCTTTTGCGAGACAATAAAAAAGCGAGTCTACTAAAAACAGCGTTTTATTATAGTAAATTAAAATTAAAAGTGAAAATTGATATTTGAGACATTAGTCCAGTTGTGGAAAGACAATATTTATTTAAAACTTTGCAGTTATCACCAATGTATTTTATTGCAGCGTCTTACAATACTCGCGGCTTTTGTTTAATTTCAAATGTGTTCCATTCAGCTTGCCGTGGCCAGCTCGATTTTAGAAAATGTTCGATTTTCAAATTAGGTTCGACGCGGCGGTGGCGGCGGCGCCGCGCCCGGCCTTCGAGTATTAGTTGATCTTTTATTACGAAATTAGACTTTAAGACCATTGTAATAAGAACTATGAAAAGTGAAAATATTACAACCCAGCGAGTTATAATGAGATTCAGTACAACATTACACCCCAGCTAAAGCCAAGGGCTTTAATGAGTTGGTTTGCGTAAGGTTTGCATGATATGTAATTTGGCATTGTCGAGCAGGTGGTGTGAAAAATATATTATCTCGATATAGTTGTGTGCCTCGAATAAATCTCTGCAGAAAATAGGCTTAAAGAGTTCCCTCGCGCCGGCGGCCCCGTAGGCCTTTTTGATGAATATTATTATTTACTTGACTTAATAGTTTCGCCTTAATTAACTGGTTTAATCCACGAGCGGCGAGTCGAGAAACCAAAATATTTGCACTGAATAATAAAAAACACTAAGCGCCGCTTGTTTATGGTGCGTGACGTGCGTCTGGTTGTACCGGTTTTTTAGCTCGATACCGGTTAATTCGTAAAGAACTTTATATAAAATATTTCTCCAAAAACCGGTTTATGTGAATGGAACGGTTTGAAAATTAAACCGGTATCGTAGCCCTGATATACATACTTATTAGTCAAACCAAAAAAGTGGTAAAATAAAAAGTTGAAAAAAAGAAAAACACTTTCTTTTAAAATGGTAGGGTAGGTCAGTCAAGAGTCAGTTGTGAGTGCCAAAAAATATAACGCGTGCGGCGAGAAATGCCTTGCGTTGAAATGAAAATTCTGCGGAGCAAGAATTTGAAAAAAAATATCAAAGGCTTAACCTGTGCTCAAATGGCTTTGTATTCTTAGCGCGGGGTTTTTTTAAAGCACGGCGTATTTCGGTGTAGCCATATAATCAACCTAATAAAAGTGATGTTTTAAATAAATAATCATGTTACAGTAATATTGACGATTTTAATTCAGAATCGTATAGTTTTGTTTGGTATTATACAATAAAGGATGCATGCCAGCTTGTATTCGTAATTTTCCAAAAAATATTTGTTATGTTTCAAGTGTTTTATCTGATTATTGCTGGCGATAATGCCTATGGCAACCCAATTTCTAATGACAGGACAAGCCGACACCGACAGGAAATTATTGTCTCGTCGAGTCGAGTAGAATTTTCTAAGAATCCCTGTGCCAATTGTTTTACGCGGCCTTATTTATTATACTATAGTAATATATTATAGCAATACTTACAACAGTGATTAGTTTGTATGTAAGTGTAAACCTAAATAATCATGGAAAACGATATACTGGACTCACTGAATGATATCGGGTATGTGATTGCTTTTGTTCCTTATGTTACTAATCTTATGGCTTATTTAAAGTGGACTTACGGTAATAGTTGGTCTAATTCATTACACTTTACTATTCTTTTCTCATAAGCTTTAGATGCGAATGCGAATTTCGAGTGTTAAGTGTGATAGGAGAGGTTAGGAATACTTCGCCGATTCGTACGCAAAATCGATTTGTTATCGTATATTAGAATAATCTCTTATTTTTGTTACTTATAGTTCACCATTACTGCACTTATGTTTGCTGATTGAGATCCCTTTTATGTAATACCTTTATTATTTGTTCCACTAATCCTTGTTAGTATCTTATTAGTTAGATTCAAAACAAAGTTGTATCTCTCTCTCTCTCTCTAGTTTTTATTAATATGTTATGAAGGAGGATAGCATTCGCCGCAGCAGAATACTTAATACAGATTTGTAAATGTAAAACTTGAAACAATCTATCATTTGTTTTCTGTCTGTAGCCTTAATGTTGAGCACAAGATAACATTATAACAGAAATTGTACATACATGACATCATGCCGTCATTTCTAGAGTAGGGTAGGCAGAGCTACAGAAATACCAACAACTCTAAACTAACCTATTTATAATTCTGTAACTAGGGATCGGCCCGCTATCACGTTCAAGGGGTTTCAAATGGGTTTTTATAAGGGTTTTACTTAGAAAAACCGTATCGCTTAAAAGCTGTTTGATTCGCTTTTAAAGCCCACTATCCCATTCAAGGGGTTTCAAATTGGTTTTATAAGGCTTTTACTTAGAATATGTTTTATTTAGCGCTTTTCATTCGGGTTATCTGTGCTTTAGCTGTTAAGGTTTCCCTTATAGTGAATGGTTAGTTTAACAAATAACTTTGTCATATATTTTGTTCCAATTTAAATTAATATTTTCCCAGATTCACTAATGATGCTCAAAATAATCATTTGTATTTAATATAAAGGAATAGAAGTACAAGAACACTGCAGCATATTTTATAACCTAATCTAACTTATAGGCCCCGTGGGGTTAGAATAGTGCCACTCCATGTCTTCCTGTGGCTGTAGTAAGAGGCAACTAAGGAAATAAGGTCTTGTTGTACTAATTGGCTATGGGCTTGCAACCTATCACTAATACACTGGTAAACTAAACACACAAGTGTTTTAAGAGTTGTTGCTACCCCACTCTGGGTATGAAGGCATGATTTTATGTATGTATGTAATCTAACTTAACCTATGTAATTATGTAATGTGTTAATCATAAATATAATAAAAAAATTAAATGAGATTTTGCAAAATCATGTTTGTTATAAATACTTCATTGTCTAAATTAATTTATCGCACTACAGCTACAATGGCCCCCTATCAGAAGAAGGCCCCTTTAGTAAAGCTCTTGAAGGAGGCCAGAAGTCGCTGGAATATACGAAGCTGGTTCACATCTTAGCTGAAGAGCTGAAGAAACTATGTAACCTTGAGGAGACCGTGCACATGATGAATGATCCTGATGAATCCAGCTCATTTCTCTTGGAATTAAGCTCATTTTTGAAAGAGTTGGGCTGTCCGTATAAGAAATTGGTTACAGGTAAAAATAGCAAGTTTTAGTAATATTGTAAAGGTGAGTACGAATTAGAGCAGCCTCGGGTTGAGGCATGCACGGCTCACTTATTTTGCTCAAATTCGTACGCGCTCACGCACTGTCCGCGAGCAGCGTGCGAGCCGCCGAGACTCGGTCTTTTGACTGTGCTCAAAGGCGCCTCAGTGTGCATGCCTCGCGTAATGTGGACGTGTATCTGAGTGTGGCGTGGGCAGAACGACCAGTTGTAACTAGTCTGTGGGCAAGGAGCGTACAAATTTGATAAAGTTTCTGAGCCATTTCACTGTTGAAGCGGTTTCTTCTTTTTGTTAAAAATTCGGTGAATTATGATAAACGCAGCCGCGGCTGTCATCGTGTCCGACGCCATTTTGATATGACTTGAGGCGAGCACGCTGCTTCACCCGCGCATGTTTATGTGCAACAATTTGGCTCGCGAGCAGCTTGCCGCGTGGGGCGAGCATGCCTCAAGCTGACCCACTCAGATAGACAAGATAATATCTGTCTGCATGTAAGAAAATAGCGTTAATTTTAATAATGTAGAACTTCTTACCTACAACTATGGAAATGAAAAGTTTTATAGAGCCATAGAAAACATAAATAGGCTTGTTCATACTCATTCAAAATTGTCAGTTTGACAATACAAAAATATGGTCAGACAGGCATTAAAAAAATCTCTTACCAGAGGCATCTCTAGCCCGTGTAGCCCCCTTGTGCAAACAATACCCTAGCGGCCCCTAGTCAGCGGCGCTCGACGCCCCCTAGGACCGCTGCACCCGTGTGCAACGCACAACCTGCACCATAGGTAGAGATGCCTCTGAAGCTGATTGTAACTACCAGTGGACTGTTATTAGACCTATGTCAACTTTTTACCCTGTATAAGTTAAATATTGACATAAGCTAAGTTAATAATACCTGCAATTTTGTGCGCATAGAATTAGTTTTCCACTACTCACAATTTGATAGTGTAGTCTATATTATGTCAAATACCTCGTTTATAGCTATTCTTTCGGAAACTGTTCAATTTTCCGTTTTTTTTTTTTTTTTTTCCCGAGATAAAAAGTATCCTATGTCCTTACCCGGGACCTTAGTAATATTTTTTTTTTTTCAATTACAATAGACCAATAAATCATAGACATTTATCATTTATTTAATGAAAGTATTTAACGTATGTAACATATCAAAATGTTCTAAATTTGAATTTAGCCTTTAACGCGCCATTTAGCGACAGACTACGAGTGCAAGTGTGCGGTTCGACCCTGTTCGACATACAAAGGGTTAAACTTAATTACTCTATGTACAGTCACGAGCGTAAATTTAGGAACTGCTGGCAAGTCATTTGTAACTTAGAGGAAACTCAACCTTTTTGCTGTAGAATCTCAGATTGGCTTTGGACCTAGGGTCACAAATTTAAGTCTGTAACTGTATACTGTGTGTGTGTGTATAAGGTACGAATGTTGTACTTAAATGCTTAATAAATAAATGATTAATGCTCCTCGTCCCCAGGGCATATGTCATCTCGTCTAGAGACCAAAGAGGACCGAATCCTGCTGCTAGACTTTTTGGTCTCCGAGCTAATGGCAGCTAGGATCGTGAGCGTTGACCGCCCAAAGGAGAAGCAGCCGGGCATGGAAATAGTTGTGGTGAGGACCGAGGAAACAATCATTCATTAATTCAAAGATTCCATCACTGTTATTATATTGAAAAAAGAACATTTAGTTAGTTAATAGTTAGTAGTTAATAGTTAAAAATGAAATTGGACAAGTGCAAGTCGTACATGAATTGTTCTGGTAAACCATACAATGTTGAAAATTTCAATTATTCTTATTGCCGCTATAATGTAAGGGAATCCTTGAATTTTTATTTCCTTTATAATTTGTTGTTATAGCGGCTACAGTAATACACACGTTTTTAAAATGTGTATTACGAATTTATGATTCTAAACGTGACAGACAGACAGACGGACAAACAAATATCAGTAAAAATAACCCTCATTTGTTACTGTATACTCGTACTTTGTTATGGAGAACAAATCTCACTTTTCAGCTTTCGATTTCGAGTCATAAATTGAGTACTATAGAGAGCTAAATCGAAATTCAAAATATTTGGATTAGGTCACCGTAATTCTGATTATAGTGGTGGTTTAGTGGTGGTAGGACCCTGTGCAGGGTCCGTCCGGATCGCTACCACCATCTTATCCATTAACCACCCGCCAAGCAACAGTGTTCGCATTGTTGTGTTCCGGTGTGGGGATAAGACAACCGGTGAAATTACTAGCATAGAGGCATTCCATCTTAGTCCTCAGGGTTGGCAACGCATTTGAGGTCTTGGGATTATAGTCTTGAGAATTCAAATGTCTATGGGTCTCAGATTCCACTTACCATCAGGTGGACTTAATGCTCGTGTGCCTTCTTCTTAACATAAAAAAAAAAAGATGCGAAATGTAAAAAAAAAATGGGAATTTTTATTATTATTATATAGCGCCTTAACTTAAACAAACACCATATTGGTCTTATTTTAATACTATACAACAACATTTAATAAATTTTAGCTGTATTTACATGAAGCCCATGTATTTTTCCAGCAAGAATCTCCAACCGCTAAGGATTTGAAAGAGGTCCTGATCGCTCTTAAATTCAATAAGCCTCCTTCCAATATCACTATTGAGATGTTGTTCTCCAAACTTGAATCTAAGCTTAAGGACACCATGCAGAAAGAAGGTAAAAATTAAAATATAACCTTTCAAAAGCAGCTAAAAAGTAACGGTTGACGGATTAATCCGTCTGATGGTGAACTTGTGGTGCAGATGTACCTATTTAACACTCGCTATTACGAAGTGCTATGCGCCACGTTCATTGCCGATCCCAGGCAATTATTGTGTGATAAGCACGTGACCTTTTGGACCTTGGATGTTTCCTAGTACCCATCTCTACCCATAGTACAAGTTTAGAGCTTAAGATGTCAATTTGTGTAAGATTATCCCCTGATTTTTCAATATTGTATTATTTTAGGTGCCCAACTAGTAGGTAAGCCTTTGTATAACAAGGCGATGACCGCGAAGAATTGGGATCAACTCGAGACCACGTTCTCCGATATGTATGAGGAATACAAGCTGCGGAGGGAGATGCTGGTCACCCGCTTAGAATGCACCGTGCAGAGTTTCGAGGTGAGGATCAACAAACAGATGTACTGGATGGTTGCATATGGTTCCGTTGGCTAATTGTCTCGCAGTCAGAACTATATAACAAGTAAAAAAACAATAGGCTTTTTTAGGATACATATTCATTCCCAGAGTGGGGTAGGCAGAGCTACAAAATTATCAACAACTCAGAGGCGACTAAGGGAATAAAGGCAATTATCAACGAGTTATTTTTAGAGTTGTTGGAAATTTTGTACCTCTGCCTACCCCACTCTGGGATTGAAGGCGTGACGTTATGTATGTATGTATAGATGTATCTAATTTTCACATTTCTTCCAGTGGTCCGACCGTCTAAAATCAAAGAAAGACGCGATTCAGTCCGCGTACCGCCCGGCCCGGGAACAGCTCAAACTGAAGCCGGATGTGAAGCTGTCGGACTTCCTCGCCGCGCGCACCTCTCTGCTGCACGTCGAGAAAACCTCCAGCGCCAGTGTTAGGAAGAATACGCAGAGCGATGTTAACAAAGTTATTATTGGACAGGTGAGTTGTTATTGGTTTTTCATAAGACTTCAACAAAAAGAGGGTTTCTATTTGTCTGTGTAATCAAATATTCAATAGAAAATAGACGATGGAAGACGTTTGGTCACGAGTACATTGCGATGACAATTGAAGGAAAGTTAGAAGAAAAAAGGAAAAGAGGGAGACCAAGTAGGACTCACCAATTAAAAGAAAGAGTAGGTGTTGTGCGTTGTGCCGTATCAGAATCCCTTCTAACTCTGTCGTACCCCTTTGTAGGTTTCTCGTAACTCGTACAGTCCATTCTTTTCGTTTATCGCACAGTGTGTTAAAAAAAAGGCTCTGCATAGGAAATTATGGAAATTGCTTTACCAAAAAGAGCATAAGTAAATGATTATAATTAAAATATTTTGTACGGAATTAAGGCTGGATTGTAACTTCTTAGGGTGTTATTACTTTACTCAAATCTACATAATGTGCATAATGTTCGCAATGCATTTAGATTTTATTGGTTGTAAAATGAACCTGTTTATAGGCTTAACACGTTCACTGTCCCCATACAAAAAGATCTGACAATGTCACAAGTCCAACTGACAGTTTTATGCCCATTCAGTATGGGGGTGTGACCCCATAGTGGAACCACGGACTCCTGAAAAAAGGGTTCTTGACCCCACATTGGGGGCACCCGGACAAGGAACGTGTTAAATCAGAAATGCACTTTTGTTAAATGATTGAAACATTTTACGAGCCCATTATGCTTAGAAAAGTAGTTTTATATTTATTTTGTTTTTGCGGTGACGGATTAATCCGTCACCTGGGTTAAACTTGTGACGCGGATATATCCGTGTCCGTCGGTGGCGTGATAATGTTGACGTGGTTGTATTTTGTGTGGCAGGTGCCGGACCGCGGCGGGCGGCCGCACGAGGCGCAGCCGCCGCCGCCCGAGATGCCGTCGTGGCAGCAGCGCAATGCGCCGCAGGTATGTCCCTCCCAATCAGAGGCTCTGGTAAAAATATATTTCTCTTTACATGTTTTCGTAGTCACAATAGCTCTTTATTTATTTGACGGTAACTCATCGCTTCATCGAATGTCACTTGCATCATTACATCGAATTTCATTGCATCGAGCGCAATTTTCCGCTGAAACCATAATGATTTCGGGGTATCATAAACATTTATTACGTTACATACGTTAGGTTAGACTCTGATGTTTGAGAAAATAGCGTACGATGAAATTAAATTCGATGAAATGATACATTGGATGAAATGATAAATACCCTTATTTGACAGTAATGGCGGCCGTGATAAACATTACGATAACATGTCAAAAGCGATATGGTATATGGTATTCCGAGTAGAATAGAGCCCCAAGTGGTGTGTGTCTATATTGTTGAAGTGGTCTATTATTATCTTCAGTTAACAACGACAAAAAATATTAAAGTGTTATTGTGTGAAATCCTCAATTTTAATTTATTAATCCTATTATGGCTTTTTTTGGATTAATTTCAAAATTAAACATATTTATATTATGACCCGTAAAAATAAAACCACATAGGCTCCGACAAAACAAAAGGTATGTATGACAGTGATTCCTTTAGATTGTCTCAATTCGCTGTCTTGTATTTCAACCTATAATTGGTATATCATCTAATCCATCTTTACCTGTGTTTTTATTTATGTTTGGCATGATATGTGAAACGGTTTTTACGTGTTAGGGCGGAGGCGGCGGCCGGGGCGGCGGGGGTATGGGTGGACGAGGGGGAGGGGGAGGGATGGGTGGACGAGGGGGAGGGGGAGCGATGCGTGGGGGAGGCGGAGGGGGGCGCGGCGGGCGCGTGCAGGGCGGGTACAACCAGAGCGGGGGCGACCAGCGGTGAGACCTACTGGAATATTTTTGACGACACGTTGGCCTAGTTGGTAGTGACCCTGCCTTCGAAGCTAGGGGTCCTGGGTTCAAATCCCGGTAAGGGCAGATATTTGTGTGATGAGCACGAGTTTTTTTCCTGAGTCTTGGATGTTTTCTATATATTTAAGTATATATTTCTCTACATAAGTAAGTTTATCGTTGTCTAGTACCCATAGTACCAGCCGAAGACGAATTGCTGGTTCAACGACAGCGACAGACAAATCCGTCATAGTTTACAGCGCCAAAAAGACCTAAGTATCAGACAATGTTAGGCCCTTTTGCAAGATATATCTGAATTGCTACCACCATCTTATCGTTTTACCTACCACCAAGCAGCTGAGCGGTGTTCGCATTGCTGTGTTCCAAGATAAGACAACCGAGGAAATTAATAACATAATAATATAGACATTCCATCTTAATCCCCAATATTTGGTTTTAGGATTGCAGTCTCGAGACTGTAGCCTTAGGATTGCAGTCTCGAGATTGTAGTCTTGTGGATGCAAATGTCTATGAGTCTCACATCCCACTTACAATATGGTTTGCTCAGGCTCGTCTCTCGCTCGCTTTATTTAGGTCATGAATTCAAATATAGTGTTATATTATCATATAATTTATTCACAGCCCACAAACCAGCCCCGCTGCATTCACCCAAAATCAGAATCAAAACCCACGAAATTATCAAACGTATGAAGTGCCCCCGGGTGGATACAACAACAACCACAACCAATTCGGCAACCAGGGTTACCAGGGTAGCCAGAGCAACCACGGTAACCAGAGCAACCGCGGTAACCAGGGCAACCAGGGCTACGATCAGCGCGGCTATGATAATCAGAGCCGCGGTTATGATAGCAATAGAGGCTATGATAACCGAGGCGGGTATCAGAGCCAGGGATACCAGGGTCAAGGTATGTGTTGTCATGACAGGTACTTTCCAATATACTGCTTGGCGATACATTGCGAAACATCAAAATAGTGTAGGGATATATTTGATCCTTAGACAATTTTGTTGTGTGTATTAAAGGGCCATCAGACTAAGTTTGCAAGCCCGATATTGGCATAAGTGAAATGCATAATTTCTTGAACCATATTGATTTGTAGCCAAAATCTGTGGTAATACTGGGTGATTTTGGGGTCATGACCCGGAATGGCCAAAAGTGAATAAGATGGTCATACTGAACAACCTTTCCGATGGGACCCACCACGAAATCGCCAAAAAAAAAACAGCTGTTCCATGCATTAACTCTCAATTAATTCACCGTTAATGTATGGAACAGCTGTTCTGTTTCTGGGTGACCCCAAAATCACCCAGTATAATGAAAAAATAGTATTATAGTAACCTAATATAATATTTAACATGCATGATATTTCCTTTATATAAGCTTCGAGCACATAATGCTCAATAAATATAAAAACCGGCGAAGTGCGAGTCAACTCGCGCACAAAGGGTTCAGTACCATTATCTATACAAACACGGTGTCCGTATTAAGATCGAGCAAAAAACGGCAAAATAAACACGTTGAGCCCCCCTTAAATATTTATTTAATTTTGTTTTTAGTATTTGCTGTTATAGCGGCAACAGATATACATAATTTTTGAAAAAACTGTCTAGCTATCGCGGTTTGTAAAATACAGCCTGGTGACAGACAGAAAGACGGACAGACAGACGGACGGTCAGACAGCGAAGTCTTAGTAATTGGGTCCCGTTATTAGGGTTCTGTAGTCAAACTAGGACCCCTTATAGTTTCGCCATGTCGGTCCGTCCGTCCGTCCGCAGCCTAGTGCAAAGACTATTAGTACTAGAAAGCTGCAATTTGGCATGAATATGAATATTAGTCGCGCCAGGGTAGGTTTTTCAGAAATATTATGGGTTTGTGAAAACAGTTTGTTAGACTCAAGTGCCCCCCCCCCCCCTACAGCCAAAACTACAACTACTAAAAATCTCAAAAAAATCTTAAATGAAAGAGCATATAACCAATTTTAAAGGAAAACTATCACAACTAAGTAGACATCATTGGTTCTTGAGATACAGGCGATTAAAGTGTTTATACCTACTCAAATAATCTACGACGGCACCAATTAACTTTAAATAGGAAATTAGTGATTACTTCATGATTTTTTATGTTTGTAGTATTTAACGGCTTCGGAAACCTACACTGACCATGGTCCGACATGCTCTTGCCCGGTTTTACCCTTTGGTTACGGAACCCTGAAAATATAATACAAAGTCGACGGAGTCTTATTTCGCATAGTTGAGGCGCTACGTGTCTGACGCAGCTCTTAACCTAACGTAATCTATCTAAGTGAGATTTACCTTTATCTGAAATAATTATTATTTATAATTAGTATGAAATATGTCATCTTATCCTTGATTTTAAATTCCGTAGAACTCTGACAGCTGCCACATTGAGGTTTCAGGAGTATTTTTTTTTTAATTATTGATTTTAAAATGTGCACTGTGAAGGTATTGATTGCTTAAAGGTAGGATACTAAAAAATCATTAAATATGCAAAATATTATAATTATATTATTAAAATTTTGCATAGATTATTGACCAACAACAGTATGGTAGGTACTTTAAATAAGTGGAAATGTTTACAAGTCACAGTATTATTGCCTAGAGCTTAGTTTGGGACTAGGTTGATCTGTGCGACATTATCCCGTGATATTTATTATTTATTTATTAGTTACTAGAAATAAATAAAACATGACATATGGAAACCCTTTTTTTAACAAAGTAAATATAAAACAAGGATGATTAAATATAATCTACCTACAAAGGTTACACATGACCGTGATCAGAATGATACCCACAACTATTGACTTTTTCTATTATACATTATTTAATTCTAAAGTCAAATATCTAAATCATACAAGTCATGTTCTACATATTTTTTATTTAATTTTGCACCATAGATTCGAGGAGTATTTTGTAGACTGTTACCAGTCTTAACAATAAACTTAAGAATTCTACGGAGTTAAAAATCAAGGCTTAGGTACACCCTAATCATTATTGCGGATGTTTTATTTATTTCAATATTGATACTTAAGTATGTTATATCAAATGAGATCATTACTTAGGTTTTACTAAATGTTGTTATGATAAATGAGTGTTATATAATTTGACCGTTATGCTTCCAGAACATATAAACTTTCTTGATAAACGTTTTATTTTCGATTTCGTAGGTAGTTAAATTAAATTATGCAATAAGTTTTTAGCCTGATTGAAGTGCAACACAGATATTGAACGTCACTTGGTCATCGGTCAAATCATCTAAGGAAAAATTCAGTGTAAAACAAAAATAACTTTTTTGTTAAAACTGATGTTTTTTTTTTGCTAAAAACGAAGTGACGTAACTGAGTACAAATTAAATGTTGTTTTTTCGTTTCAGGTGGCGGATATAAAACCTACCAGACTGGAGGTCAACATTATCACGGTCACCAGAGTCAAGGTCAAGGGCAAGGTCACAGAGGGGGCGGAGGGGGCTACCAGCACGAGCACGACGACCGCGCCGAGGGCGGCCGCGGCCGGGGGGGGTACGGGGGCAGGGGGCGCCGATAAACTTATTACACCACTTATTAAACATTCTAGTACACTCATAGGCAAAAAAAAAGGTTTAATCGCTTTTTGATTGTACAATTTGAAAATATAATTAAACATTTAAGGGTCAGTGACATTATATTAACAATAATGGTATATAGTATCTTCAATCCACTACGGGGCCTCGCCAGTTGTTGGCTTGGAAGTATAACTTTTCTACATTTCAAAAGGACCAGAGTATTTGATATTAATTTCAACTTGATACATTGATTCCTGAGAAAAAGGGTCTAAACCGACAACGAAGTGATCCTTTAGAGTTCCTTTTTTTCCTTTTGGAATCATCATGGCTGTACTTTGTGTATCAAAGACGTTATTACATGCTAACCTAAGTCCAAAATGCATATTTATTTAGTTTTTAAAATCCATGAATCTCCTATTCATAGTAAATTAGAGGATTTTAAAATTTGAAATGCGGCTTATGTGCAATATTTACACCATTGGGCCTTGGATATAAAATTGTTCTAGTATCTTTGACGTTATCTGATTGGATAAAGTATCGATTCAAACTTTTGTATGAATATTAAGAGCATGCCTTTTTTTTGCCTGTGTGCGTTTGACTTTTAAAATTGACCTCACGCAATAGAGCCTAACATTAGAGGTCTCATCAGCTATTTTTTTATGAATTGGTAAAAACTGTACTCACCTGTGACGTCACAATTATGTTTTTGATAAAATAGAGTTAAATATTTCCGTGTTTCGCGGTTAAATAATTAATCTGTACTTCTGTTTTTGCCCTATTGTGAAGTAATATGGCTGATTCTTGCGCAACTGTTCCGCGGGGCAGACCGATCCGTTTTGCATTTACGAAGGAACTAAGAAGCATACAAAAACATCACCCTCCATCTTCGGCCCATCTTACACTCCAAATCAGTTTCGTTTTTCAAGTCGCTTTTCATTGATTGATTGATTTTTTCATTTACTATTATTAAATTATTTATTCTTGATGAGTGTATTTCACTTTATTTACCCTTTTCCAGGCAGAGGGTCTATATTGACCACACAGGTTTAGTTACAAATTCAACCTTAGTACCTTAATTTAGAGTTCAAATCGAAATGAATATACTTAGAATGTTACTTGCTCTGAATTTTTTTCCCAATATGTAAATAACTTGGGTATGTATTGCGTTCTATGTTAAACCATCTAGATTGGAGCGGCCTGGAAAAGGGTAAATATTACAAAAAAATAATGAGATTAAAATGAAAAACATTTATTTGCTAAGTCCTTTTCGGGATTCTATGTCTATGTCGACTATTAAGGCGGCTAAGTTTATGGGGCTTCCTTTAAGGGGTTCCCTATGTTCACAGCCAATAGTCTGTGGCCGATCACGCCCCATCATTTGCTATAATATAAATAAATATAAATACTATACCATTGTTCGAAGATATTTCACTGGTTTGTTGAGTTTGGCGGGGAACGGAATGCGCTGCGTATTAACAGTACCCCCCCTAACGTCTGCAACCCCGCAGGACGGTAGCGTTGGAACCTGTTGGACTACCATCGAAAGTTCTGTGGTCCTAATTAACTTATATCAAAATCGCCTTTCAGATTGCAATAATTTACTCGACATTCGTCTGTGACACTAATAATAGTTATTAACCGTACTATCATAAAGAAGCAATATAAATTGTTAAATAGTTATACAACAGTTATATTGTATACTGTCATTTTATAGTTATAAGTTAGGGACACAATATAGGAGCTAGCTGTTAGATATTGCATGTCCATAATACTTTAAACGATGCTGAATTTCTCTAGCAGTAATGTATAACTTTTGATATGTATTCGATATAGATTCTGGTCCGTTGCCGACGCCATGTTTCGCAAGCAATAATGTACAAAAGTGGATATAAGATATCGAAATCGATTCATGCCTGGTGCCTTATATTTCCATGTCTATTGTATGGTTTCATCATTGTCTTAAAATTGCATGTCCCTGATCCTTTAAAATGACACTATATTTCGCTAGCAATAATTGGTATCGATTCTTGCCCATTGCCTTATAAAATAAATAAGTAATAAATGAAATAATAAATAAGTATTGTATGTCCACGATCCTTTAAAACTACGCCAAATTTCCCTAGCAGTAATGTATAAATTTGGATATGTATTCGATATCAATTCTTGTCCGCTGCCTTATATCGTCCCTTTACTATCTCATCCCCGTATGGGTGAATTGCAAAAATATTGTACATACATAGTTAAGGACCTAATTGATGTCAAGGTTTAATTGTAACAAAATATTTTTCCTTTTTGTAACGAAAATTAGTCTTATCGTATGGTTAATCTTTGTTACACTAAGGAAAAATATTTTGTTTCAATTAAACATTGACATCAATTAGGTCCTTAACTATGTACAATATTTTTGCAATTCACCCGTATCGTATCTAATTGATTACTATCAAAAGCATTAATGTTCCAAGAAGATTAAAGACTACTTTTCTATCAAACTATTCGATCAGATAAGAGGTTGAGAAAGTAAAAGGACGATATTTCCTTGACTGTGTTTCATAATTGTACGGTTTTTTGAAATTGTATGTAGACTATCCTTTAAAATTACATGTTTTGCTTGCTATTATATTACTATAATATATTTAGATATTATTTTCGATATCGATTCTTATCCGTTGCCTTATATTTCCTTGACTGTGTGTGTTTTCATAATTTGTACTGTTTTTTACCAATAAATAGACTGCCAACTGTTTTGAGTTTGATTTAGCCATATCTCAATTTCTAGTGTTTTTTTATACAACTTTAGGATGTAGAGGAATCTGCCGAGTTATTGGCACCTTGAACTTTATTTAACCTTTTAAACGCCATTGACGGATAAATCCGCACCACTGGTTCAAAGCCAACGACGTATATATCCGTCATGGTTTCCAGCGTAAAATAGAACTGTATCTGCCGTCGACATTAGCTCTGGTTTTAAAAGCTGTCATTGGCGTGTGAATGACGTCTTTTATTTGCTGAAAAGGTTATGTTAAGGCGACGGGGCGGGCAATTGACCTTGCTCATTCGGGCAGACGAGTAAAATTTTAATTCGCGCGCCATCTAACGAGTAGGCTCTGCGATCGACCGCATATTGCTATTTGTCCAAGAGTCAGGCATGGATTTACTGTTAGATGGCGCTTGATTAGGCCGAGCAATATAATAAATTTGCGTTTTTCTATATACTATCTCAAATTCAGGAACGAATGTCAAAAATAGCTTTTTATCAAATAAGTAAATACATAAATAGTATTTTTTTAACACGTAAAGATTGTTTCTTGAATAGCTGGCATGAATATTAGACCAAAGAAAAATTTGGTCTACTAGGATTGTGCGAGTGCTATCTTTTAGACAGTTTATATCTCGAACCAAAAATTTAGTTATGTACATACTTTCATTCCCTCTTTTCATGGTTTCGTGCCAGCTCTTGTAAAACGACCTCTACGTGATTACTATCTACTACAGTAGAATTATGTTGAGTTTACCACTGACAGATGGATTGCCTTCATATTAATCTCATACAAATAAAATACTTATTACTAAATCGGTAGACGTGGGCATTGAAAATTGAAAATTAAATTAAGGCAAACTCTCTGTCAATGGTAAACTTACAGGGCCTCCATTCTACTGCGTTATAACGATATCGCGTTTGACGTGTTTTAGAATCGTTTATGTCACAGTCGCCATTATTGTAAATGACAAAAAAGTTATCACAACGTTGACAATACGGAAACAGGTCAAAAACGATATCGTTATTACCGTGTAAAATCGCAGCCCTGTAATCGTACTACTAGTCTGTTACGATACAGACGCAATGAGTGAGCTAGAAAAAACAAGATGTGCTAGCCATACCCGACAGGGCTGAGATTCTACACGGTAATGTCGTCATTACCGTGTATCTAATTTTACTTGGTTCCGTATTGTGAACGTTTTGATGACTCTTATAATTATCATTGACAATAATGGAGACTGTGGCATAAACCTCAAACGCGATTTCGTTATAACGCAGTAGAATAGAGGCCCAGGAGTAGGGGAATAAACTTTTTCAATAATACTAGGTACTTTAAAAGTATTCAAATATTTTATTTTCGACGTGGTCTACGGCAAGGCGGCGATTCGTCGAGAATTTCGTGGTCCGGTTTTCTCTTTTTTTGGGCTTCTTTTTTCTTTCCTTTAAGCTTCATAGCTTTCATTTTCTTATTTTTTCTTTCTTTTTCTGTTCCTACATGGCCTCTATTATATAGTCTGGATCCCTTATTGCCATTTTTCGGGTAAACCTTGGGTCGATAATTTCTCGCAGTAAACTATCTTTTTTTTACATGTTTTTTATACAAAGTTTTTGGACATGGGAACTAGGCCAACAGCAGCTGATAAATCAGTACGTTGAGTGAATCCACATCCAATGGCCACTGTGCCTGCTACTGCACTAGTATTGAGATCCATTACATCAGTAGGGATATCATTGTTCATTTGAAATGTCATGTTGCACATTTTGCACTTAAGTGCATATAGTGAGATGAGCCCACTCCGAGTTTGCGATATAATTTCAACTGCTTGTAACCCGCAATTCAACGGGCCATGGGACGATATTTCTTGCAATTGAGTAAAAAACTGCAATACATTAACTATTCTTCTCCCATACTTTGTTTCATTGCTTTTGTCACTGAAATAGCAGATTAAAAAACATAAGTATACAATCATGTTCATAATTGATTCAAAATTAATTATTACGGCATATAATTAAAGAGCAGATAAAATTGTATTATGTTAATTTGGAGAGGTGGCCCATGTAGTAGACCGGTCAGTATGGGCAAGTCTGAAACTGTAAGATATACAAAGATCTGTTCTTAGGATCCATATCATCGATTTAAGTGACAAGAAAAACTGCATGCCTAGATTTAACAAACACTAGTAGGTACTCAGTTTGGGAAACAAACCCGGAAGTTTTAAAAAGTAAAATTTGCATTATTTCTAATTAGATATCAATTGTGTAGGACTTAAGCAGTAAATGTTACTATGAAATATGTTATCTAAAATGAATAAAATGCATTGTTCACCATATCCTTTAAAGATAAAAAAGATAACAGATAAAAGTTGTTTATTCAGTAAGTAGGCCGCACGGGCACTTTTAAACGTCAAAATTCTACCAGCGGTTCCCAAGAGGAGACCAATGCTGAGAAGAAGCGCCACAAGACACTCAACAGTCAGTATTTTTTTTTAATATTGCTTATGACAATGATAGAACTTAACCTAGCATTATAGAACTTAACCTAGCATTATATCAACCAATTAATAAAATTTCAAAATATATACATCATGCATAGTTAAGCAGGAAAACGTGTCGAAACTTCTAATAAACACAGGAGCAAATAAATAAAATAATAATAATAATATTTATACCTACCCATGGCGGTGCAAAACTAAATGAAAAAAAATATTAAATAAAGTTTTGATACATTCTCCTACAGAAACACAGAAACCATGTCCCCAAGACTAGATTGTTAGTAAGCTACGTTATGTATCTAAGTATCAATCTAGTTATGTTACGTTATGTATCTTAGGCCAAGCATTTTTGTCTGTTAGATAATCCTCGACCCTATAGTTTAATTCAATTTAGTAGGTGTTTGAAATGACAACCAACACAAATTCGACACCTAAAGATACAAAACGCAATAGTAAAATCTAACCTAAACAAGTTCAATTTTGTATAAAAAAAATGGCTGTACTTTCAAACACCTACTAAATTAATAAATATCACAGGAAAATGTCACACAAATTGACCTAGTCCCAAACTAAGCTCTAGGCTTGTACTATGGGTACTAGACAACAATAAAGAGAAATATATACCCCCCATGTTGTTGCCGGGTTAGAATAGTGCCACTCCATGTCTTCCTGTGGATGTTGTGAGAGGCAACTAAGGGAATAAAGGCTTGTAGTACTGTTAGGTGATGGACTTGCGACCTGTCACTAATACACTGGTAAACATCTTAGCCTGACTATGCAAAATGTGGTTAGGTACATTAACAAGTTTAGAGTTGTTGGTATTCTGTTGCTCTGCCTACCCCACTCTGGGAATAAAGGCGTGACGTTATGTATATATGTAGGTATGTATGTAAATATATACTTAAATACATAGAAAACATCCAAGACTCGTGCTCATCATACAAATGTTTCATAGTAACATTTACTGCTTAACACCTACAGAGTCAATATCAAAATAGAAATAATGTGTTTTATTTTCCAAAACTTTTGCTTATGATTCCCAACCAGAGATTTAGTTCTTTTAAATATATGAATGCAGTTTTTCTTGTCAATAAAATCATGTCTTATAGTTTCATACTTGCCCAAACTGACCGATCTACATTGGCCATGCTGTATAACATGTATATTCATAATATATATTTTTCTTACTGTTCAGAACCATTGGATATATTATCACCATACACTACATCAAAATCATTATCAAAATGACCATGACCAGATGTCGACCTGCAACAATAAAGAGAACTAAATAAATGTAATAAATAAATAAATATTAGGGGACAATTTCACACAAATTGACCTAGTCCAAAACTAAGCTCTAGGCTTGTACTATGGGTACTAGACAAAGGTAACATACTTAGATAGAGAAATACATAGAAAACAACCAAGACTCAGGAACAAATACTCGTGCTCATCACACAAATATTTGCCCTTACCAGGATTTGAACCCAGGACAGCTGGCTTTGGAACTAGTTTAGTAGTTTGTAATAGATCATAGATCAAACAAAACATACAGAAGTTTACAAATCTACCTTTGTATAATGCCAAGTAAGAACCATTCATACACTTTCTTTATTATGTTAGACGTACTTAAGAGAAAAAAGTATTAATTTAATTTAATTTCAATATGAATGGTAGAAGGCCTAAAACAAAAATTAAAACTTATATTTATAGTAACTGCCAATCCAAGTATAATAAAAGAGCCAAAAACTCTCATGGTTGGTAAATCAATTATGCTATTCCCAGTTGATACACTGCTGCCCATGTGAAACCCGCTGTTTTATAACTTGCCCTTACTAATACAAACTCATATTTTATTAAAAGCCTTTATTAACGTTAACATTTATATTATAACATTCATATTTGAAACATAGATCAAATCTCACAAGGTAATCCCATAGAGTACAACCCGCTCTATATCTATTTTTTTTAGCATAGACAACTCATGATAATACATCATCTTTCCCCTTAGATTAGTGACCACTAGAAATTAAATTTATAAATCTAATATATCTCTAGGTTTTATAATTCTTCCACATCTAGTGGTTCTTAGGCCCGTAGTTGATGGAGCTTCACTGCTGGCACTGCCACTGTTATTGTTGCCATCATTAATAGTATCTGTGAGAGTCAGTGGAGCTTCATCACCACTTACAATATCCTCGGCAGACAACAGGTCTGAACTTGAAAAGAAAAACGGAGGACTTTTTCCTGATACACTTCTTTCTGATAATGACTTTTTTAAATGTTTAGAATTCCTTCTTATTGTTTTATTCTCTCCTTCCCTCTTAATCAAGTAAGACCTAGGTTCCTTACATTTTCCAACAACTATACCCTTTTTCCAATATTTTTCTTTATCTGTTTTAATAACCACCTGATCTCCAATCTCATACTGAATCTCTTTTTTCTTTTTACCTTGCATATTTGTTGATTGCCTCATTGCTAATAACTTGTGCATATTGTTCTGAACTTTAGGCTCTAAAAGTTTTGAAGATGTTGGAACAAGTGTACGACATATTCTGCTATTTAAAATTTGTGATGGGGACACATATAATCCTGACAAAGGAGTATTATTGTAACTCAACATGTAGTCTCTGTAATCCACTCTATCTTCCAGTGCTTTTTTTAAAATAGTTTTGCCAATATGGACTGCTTTTTCAGCCATCCCATTGCTTCTGGGATAGTGAGGACTACTAGTAATTAAAACTATATCTTTTGACTTATAGTACTTTTGACATTCCTGTGAATTGAAGGGATTATTGTCAGCTATGATTTCATCTGGATAGCCAAATCTGGTAAAAGCCTCTTGTAGGGCGTTTATAACTGAGCATGATGTCTTATCGTTTAGAGGCAGAACTTCCAACCAGTGAGATAAATAATCTATAATTACCAGATAATTTTTACCTAAAAATTCCAAAATATCCGTTCCAACTTTTGCATATCTACGATATGGAATTTTATGCGATATCATAGTATCATGAGAATTAGAAGGTCTAAATTTTTCACAAGTTCTACATCTCATTATAAAGTCCTTTATGTTATTGGAAAGCCCAGGCCAATAAAATAATAGTCTCGCTTTTTTTAGGGATCTCGAAATTCCCGGATGGCCATTGTGTACTAAATTCAAAACATAAGGTCTTAAAGAATTCGGTACAATTAACTTGTTATCATAAAATGCTAACCCTTCCTCAAAATATATACTATCTTTTAATTTATAAAATTCTTTACACTCCTTTCTAACCTTATGTTGTTCTGGCCAACCATTAACATAATATTGGCCTAATACCTTCAAAATAGGATCACTTTCAGTCTCTTCTACAATTTTTTTTTTTTTTCTTTCATTTGACATTGGTAGGTGTACACTAATAGAATGAACCATTTGTAACATTTCTTTATCCGTTTCCGTAACATTTAAACTATTCCTAGAGAGCATATCAGCAAAATGCAACAGTTTACCAGGTACATACATTACATTTAAATTGTACATTAATAGTTTTAATCTTAAGCGTTTCAGTCTTGGTGAACCTATCTTGCAAATTGGTTTGGCCATGATTGAAACTATGGGTTTGTGATCAGTTTGCACATCTACCTTTGAACCATAGATATACCGGTGAAACTTTTTTACTGCAAAGTAAATTGATAAGAGCTCTTTTTCAGTTTGACTGTAATTTTGTTCTGTGTCATTCATTATTCTTGATGAACATGCAACCAATCTCATTATGTTTTGATTATCATGTTGAAATAAACAACATCCCAGACCACTTTTTGATGCATCACACTGTAGTATAATATTTCTTGTTGGGTCAAAAGGTGTTAGAGCGGGACTTGTACACACTTTCCTTTTCAGTTCAGCAAACGCCAACCTATGGGCAGGCAACCAAATAAATTCCATATCCCTTTTTAATAATTTACAAAGTGGCGACATGAGATTAGCCATATCTGGGACATACCTGCGTACATAATTAAATGAGCCTAAAATTTGTCTTAGTTCATCTCTATTAGTCGGTTCTTTAAGTTTTAGCAACGACTCTATCCTATCATTATCTAGTGACATTCCGAACTCATTGAAAACTTGACCAACATATTTAACCTGCGTTTGTTTGTACTGTAACTTGTTTTTATTAAAGACAATGCCCAACTCTTTAGCTTTATCTACTACCTTTTTTAAAGTTTTATCATGATCCTCTTCCGTATTTCCCATCACCAGAATATCATCAGCCCAAACTACTACATTTGCAATAGTTCCAAAATGACCTTCTATAATATCCTGAAATAGTTCAGGAGCATTCTTTAACCCAAAAGGTAGCACTAAATAGCGATAAACACCAAATGGTGTTGCAAAACAACACTTCCATGAAGCTTTTTCAGTGAGACACAAATGATGAAAGCCTTCAGTTAAATCTAGGACCGAAAAAAACTTTTTACCCTGAAGCTGTATACTTAAATCTTCTAATGTAGGCATAACTTTGGGTTTTTTAACAATTATTTTATTTAAGTCAGCGGGATCTAGACAAAGTCTTACATTTCCATTTGGTTTCTCCACAATTACCATCCTGTTCACACAAGCTCTTTCATCTATATTATCAATTTTTACTATTGCTTTCCTATCCTCTAATCTTTTAAGTTCCAATTTCAATGGTTCAAGCAAACAGGTTGGCAATCTTGGAGATGGATGGCAAATTGGTTCATCCAAAGACATAGTTGGAATATCAACATTACCTGGAACTCTTCCAATTCCTTCAAACACCTCAATATTAGATTTTATGAAGTTTTCTTTATGGTTTTTCATTTCTACTGTATGCACACGCCTTACAAGACTCAGTGCTACACATCCCGTTAACCTTTCGTATGCCGGAGGGGCTCCCACACTTGTACCCGTCGTATGCCGGGCTATGACGTCATCGGTGTCACGTGACAGAGTTTAAAAAATCCTGGCTCTCAATTGGTTCCACTTTTCGAACTACTAAATCTAATCTATGGAAGATTGATTTTTAGATTTTTACCACAAGCAAATTAGAACCCTATCTTAAAGGAGGTATAGTCCAATTTAAAATAACAAGATTAAATCCCTTGTGGACGGATACGGTACTAGGCACTCTACTGCGCTGGGCCGGATACGGCACTAGGCATACGAAGGGTTAAACCAAGTAACACTATATTTGTTTCCATAATCACAAAGTTCTCATAGCATGTGCTGTTTTTAAATTTACACTTTAGGTTGATCAACCCAAGAGGTTTTATATGTTCACCACTGAATGACTGAACATTGATATCAGTCTCGTATAGTTTAAGGTTCAATTTCTTATTGAGATTCTCAAATACTTTCCTCGGCATGACACTAACTTCTGCACCAGTGTCTAATTTGCATTTAATATTTTTGCCTTCAATTTCTACAATCTCAGTCCACTCATTGGCATTAACAAACTTAACCTCTCCACAAAAAAGACTATCATCACTGTCTGAATCCACTGTATGCACATTGTGTATATTTTTCACTCTACAGCTGACCGCCATGTGGTTTAGTAAACCACAGCGAGTGCATTTTTTCCCAAATGCTGGACATTGACGTGGTCCATGTCTTTGTTGACATCGTTTACATTGAAAAGTTTGCATCTGTTCCATATCACCGGATTTCGGCTTTCTTTCAAAAATCTTGTTCTTTTTAAATTTTGCAGCGTCTACCTCCACAGTGGGGTTCATCTCCTTAACCTGGTTGCGACTAATTTCACTGGCGCGACATAACCTTGTCACTTTGTCTAGAGACAAATCATCCATTCGAAGCAAATTTTCTTGTAGCTTTTTGTCATATACCCCTTGTACTATTCTGTCTCTTAACAATTGATCTTCTATCGTTTCCTTGGTTAAGTCACTGTAGTTGCATGTTGAAATTAGTTGCCTTAGGTTTGTATAGAAGTTTTCAAAGGTTTCCCCATTTTCTTGTTTATATTCATTGAATCTGTACCTTTCGAACACTTCATTGCGTTTAGGATTTACATATTTTTCTATATGTTCCAACACAGTTGTATAATTTTCCGACTCAGTCTTGGTTAATTTAAATGACTAAATAACCTTTGTTGATTCTGGTCCCATCATATTACGCAACAACGACAATTTCATTTTGTCAGAAGCTTCATCTTGTCCTACGCCCACCAAATAGTCTTCAAACAAGCACTTCCAAAATCTCCATTCTGAGGCCGCTGCTTGAGCACGGATATCAAAATTTGGTGGTAGCTTCACAGGATTCGCATCCATATTTGCTTGCTTATAATAAAAATAAAATAATGACAAACTTCACCACTGTAAATTTAGTGTTTTAAAACGACTGCGCCATGTTTTATAACTTGCCCTTACTAATACAAACTCATATTTTATTAAAAGCCTTTATTAACGTTAACATTTATATTATAACATTCATATTTGAAACATAGATCAAATCTCACAAGGTAATCCCATAGAGTACAACCCGCTCTATATCTATTTTTTTTAGCATAGACAACTCATGATAATACATCATGAGGTCTTTATGTAGGCACGTAAGTAATGTACTTTACTTTTGAAATTCATATTATGGACACTTTGTAAATACTTACTGTACAGCGGAATCTCGCTGCTGTTTAGCTTGTTGCCCGCATCGACCGCGACGTTTCCGAAGCAACTTGATTGAGGCAGAAGGTTTTCTGCCCCGCTTATTCCCCATTTTCACACGTATAAAACACGAAAATCAATGTCAATTACAAAAGAAATAATTAACACAATTGAAATAAAACAACGCCAAGGACAAAATATAAAACAACTACAGTAGCTACTTGTTCGCACGGAATAGTAGAACTAGAACGCAACTGACTGACTCACAACTGAAAGTAGTGACAACTGACTGACCGTAGGAGCAAAACAAAGTTTGAAACATTCAAACTGTCAACCAAGGAAACAAATAAATCCAACGATCTGGCAACGCCGCGGCCGGCCGCCACACGCCAACCCAAACCGAGCTCGCAACGTCGCTTTCATCGCTTTGAAGTTTTGAGTACCTAGGTACCTATATACGTAGTTATAACTTTTACGAAATTTTACTGATCCAACGTGACTGCAAGTTCAAATCCATTATATAACACTAAAAACAATTTTTATTCAAAATATCTTAGCTTTTGTTTAAAATAGTTTTGTTTATTTTTTGAGTATTTTAAACTCTTTTTTTTTAGTTTGTATATATTTTTTTTGGCCACATTCAACAAAATGCTTCAAAACGCCTAGTCATAGTTTAAGAGCAAACATTTAGTTGATTGTTTCATTAGGAGCATATATGTTTTGAGTATATAACATGGAAATTCTTATTAAAACTAATAATATTTAAGCTCACGCCACACATTAAGCCTTTAAAAAGAAGTGTGGAAAGTTTGGCAACAGACTAAATCGCCCAGCCGGAATAAAACCAATATAAACTTTTTAAAAACGGTTTATTTAAAGTTGTATATAGAGCTTACTATGAGTAAGATAACTATATAAATGAGCTAGAGCCAAACTTGAGGATATGTGTCTTCAGATTGTTATCATTTAAACCTACCACTTTCTATGGTTTTACCAAGAAATTTATCCGAAAACACCTCGATTTCATAATTTTGCCGTACCCTTCGCCTTAACATAGAAAGAGCCATTAATTCTACAATCACATGTGCCAGTGACTAAAACTTTGAATGTTAATTTAATTAGTATATCTATGATTAATTGATTAAACAGCCTAACACACCCTACGTGGATGAGTGCTTTGACGGCGCGACGTGTTACGCTCTGTTTCCAACTTATAATTATTAGTTCAAGCAAAGACAATTTCAACCTTACGGCTATTAACGCAGGTTCTTTTATAGCAAGGAGTAAGCAAAGAAGCACACATACAACTGTACCTAACATAATCAAAGGCAATATGACTAATGGGCGGACAATGGATGCAATAGGCGACGAAAGCATAAGATGGATAAGACTAACTAAATTTCGAGTAATGCTTATGTATAAAAATGTATCCAGATATTTGTAGTCATATCCATATTACGTATATTGTTTGACATAATTTTGACGTAATTTGCATCCGTTGTCTGCCCATTAAATATGAATCAGAATCAGAATCAGAATAATCTTTATTCAAGTAGGTTTACAAATAATAAACTCTTTTGAAACGTCATAGTAGCGACTTAGCCTAAATTGACTGCAGGTTCAAATCGCGACCGATCAGAGAAGAACCTGTAAGAAACTCTGTCGGATGTCTTTTTTTTCGACGTTCGCAACCTTTTGTCATAAGGACTAAACATTTTATTACAAGCAATTGACCCAGAGTATAGAAGCCCGGATGGTAAGTGGGATCTAAAACCCCTAGATATTTGCATGCTCAAAACTGCGAATGGGTGAGCACCAAAAAGTTGGACCATAGTTAAACGCAGTTAACCATACAAACAACGATGACCGAAAACGTTCCGTTGTGAGAACTCTGAGGACTAAGTTAGATGGCTAGTAATTGATCAGTTTTCTTATCCCACCACTGGAACCCCATAATGTGAACACCGTTGCTTGGAGATGGGACGGACAACCTTGACGCATTTATTCATCATTAACCTTTTGAACGCCAACGACACGCCTAAAGTAGTCACGAGCTGTCGTGCCTACAACGCCACCGACACTTTTAGTTGTCACAGGTACATTTTAAAAGTGACGTTATTTCGTATGCCGGAGGGTCTCACACACTTGTACCCGTCGTATAATATAATATAATAATATGTCAGGGGACAATCTCACACAAATTGACCTAGTCCCAAACTAAGCTCTAGCCTTGTACTATGGGTACTAGACAACGATAAACATACTTAAATATATAGAAAACATCCAAGACTCAGGAACAAATATTCGCGCTCATCACACAAATATCTGCCCTTACCGGGATTTGAACCCAGGACCGCTGGCTTCGGAGGCAGGGTCACTTCCAACTAGGCCAACGTGTCGTCGTGTATGCCGGGTTAATCCTTTGTTGACGGTTACGGTACTAGGGATTCTACTGCTTCGGGACAGATACGGCACTGGGCATACGAAGGGTTAAGTTAATTTTTTCAAAACTATTAATTTTTAGCGTGTGAGTGACGCATTATTACTTGACGTGAGGTGTTGGAATATGTAATATGGTCGCCCTTGCAACAGGAGTTTTGTCTGAGATACTACGATTTGTCTTATAGATGTATAGTTAATTTTCGTGACGCAACTGGCCAAACATTAGTCCGTTATGTACCCTATTTTTTTCAGAATAGCCTTAATGGCGTCGCAATGATTAGGATAAAACTCATTGAGTAATCTAATCAAACACAGTATATTTTTCCACATTTATTATACATTCTCACGTACATTATCCCTGTTTCATCGTGGATCTAATATCGACACATCAATATAATAACAGTCTGGTAATTTTCAATAACTCTTAAAAGCAACTAGCTTGGTAAAGAAATATATTTTTACCTTACTATTCAATGTGAAAAACATACCCTGACAGTTACTGTCCTCTACAGTATCGGATCCAGAGGCGTGTTCAAATATTTTTTTAAACCTAAGTTATTATTCTGAAATCAGTTAAGACATTTCGCCCCTACTTTGAAAGAACCTCGTATCTCATATTTCATGATGTACGACTTTAAAACCCTTTTCTCTTCGTGATTAAGTTTCAAATTGTACATCACACGAGATACGCGGTTTTTTCAAAGTAGTGATGATTTGTTTTTATGTAGTTTATTTCGTTGATTTTCGTGTCAAAATCACTAAAATGTTATTACATAGCGTTCTTTTGGACGTGACTCACCACAAGACAAGTTAAAAACATGACGCAGTAGACGCGCATTTTAACCTTTTCAACGCCACTGACGGATATATCCACACCTTTGGTTCAACGCTAACGACGGATATATGCGTCATAGTTGACAGCGTAACATAGACCAGAGTATAGTTCCCGTCATGTAAGAAAGCCGCTGAGTGACAATGGAGGGATGTGTTTGCGCATGGGTACAGTCGCCAACCAATCGCGTGCGCGCACAAGCTTACCAGCGGAGTGACGACTTTTGTGTTTGACATTTCGTTAAAACGGTAAGCATCGGTGTTCTTTAGTAGATTCACACGTCAAGCAAACTTTGCCAAGATATGTATAGGTACACTGAATTGGAATTCAAATCGAGTTAGTGGAAATTACCAAACGACATACAAAGTGATTATTTCAAATATATCAACAATACCAATCAAAAACTATTCTTATATTATCATTGTATAAGGATCAATATTTTAAATTATTGGACATAGGTTTTCATAAGATTTTTTTTTAATAACCACCTGCAAATTTTATAGTAAAACAAATAAGAATACATATATTACATAATTATAAAATCTGCTACTAGCAGTTATTATATTTTTTTGCAATTGTTGTTGTTATCTTATGTATAAATTATAGTACATGTTTGGGATGTATGTAGTAATTTCAAATACAGATACCGATTCTAAAACATTTTTTTAAAATACCATTTGAAAAAAAAAGCGCGACCGTTCGAGTAAATTATTTATTTTAAAGTATATATTGGAAAAGAGTTTGGGAGAAATTAAATTCGTAGTGTACCTACTGGCAACATGATTTATTCTTTAAGAAAAATCAGCTGCTTAATTTGGAACTGCCATTACCGAATATTCTAGTTTCTCCCGTCGCCATGTCGAACTCTTATTTTCCAAGATATACATTAAGCTTCATATAAAAACAGTTAATTAATTTACAAAGGTATACTTATGCTGATTTCTATACTCCCTTTGTTTAATAATTTAACTAAATGTATATGTGGTTCGTCAGCCAATAGAAGCAGAACATTTATGTATTAAACTACATCATTTGTAGAACAGAATATTACACAGAAAACTTTTTTTTAACTTAAATGTACGAATTAACCTTTTCAGCGCGATTGACGGATATATCCGCACCACTGATTCAACATAACGACGGATATATCCGCCATGGTTGATAGTGTAAAATAGACCTGAGTGTCTATGAGGTAAGGTTGACATTAGGTCTGTTTTTTAGCTGTCATTGACGTGTGACTGACTTTTGTATTTGACACATCGTTGATCAGGTTAATTGAGTCTACATTCGATTGCTTAAACTATTTTGCTAACGATCGATTTCTATATTGTCATGTTTTCTCCTACTCTTGCTTTTCCAAGAAAAGCAGAGGAAGAAGGATACAAAACAAAGCAATACAGAAACCGATGCTGAATATATAGGCCCTAAAGTCGCGCTTATTCATCCTAATCCACTTCGAAATAAAAATACTAAAATCGCTATACAGGGTGACATCGAAGAAGTGATCAAAATCAGTTTTTCAGACTCAGTAATTGATGTCCATTTTCAAGTAATATTAGTTACGAGAAACAAAAGCTATTTCGTTGTTGTTAATTTTCACCTCAATTAAATCACCGATTTAGTAAATCATGGTTACCCTATTCTTAGAATCATACCCTCTATGGACATCAGTCAGTGACAATTCAAGTCAGTCCTTGTCAATTAGTTATTTTGTCTCCATGTTTATCTTTGCATCTCTTTTTGTTAAGTAGGGAGACCACACTGTTTACAATAAATTATTTAATTTTGATCATTGCGTGATTAAGTCTGAATACTACATCTAAACACCTAAATACCTATATTATTAGGATCACATTTTAATGCTTAATTTAGTCATATCACTTTTGATCACGTCTTTGATGTCACCCTGTTTGCCTACAATATTTGAGGAGTTCCCTCAATTCCTCACTGACCCCAGATCAGATTCAGATTTGGTGACAATGGGACCTCGAAGTATACTCTATCAAACCAAAAAAATTTTTTACAAAATCGGTCCACAATTGACGAAATAATCAGTGAACGTACATAAAAAATAAAAAACATACAGTGGAACGTATAACCTCCTCTTTTTTTAAAGTCAGTTAAAAATATCACATACTTTTGGTGGAGTGTCAAGTAAAACTACTTTATTTGTGCAAAAAAAAGTGTTGCTAAGAGCTAGAAATTTACAAAAATCAAGTGAAATCTATCTTATAATTTGAAAAGGTGGCATAAAAATTGAATTCGGGTTTCTGTTACAGTATCATAAAAATTATAAAAAATACGATATTTCAAGACACGTGGAGAAATGAATTTCAACAGGTTTTTTTTTTGGGAAAATGGGGCACTAGGGGCACATTAAGGTGAGCTTCCAAAGACAGTGAAATTAGACGTATGACAGGTAAACGATAAAAGAAATATCTCAATCTCATACAGATTGACCTAGTCCCAAACTAATCGCTAGGCCTAGGAAAAAAGGTGTTCAGAAAATGACAACAACATTCCATTTTCAAGACGTTAAAGAGCGCGTTCATATTTTTTGAGCACCCTGAAGAGCACAAATATATTTGTTGGCGACTGTACCATGCGTACGAAAACACGATGTACATACTTAGAGAAATACATAGAAAACATTCAAGACTCAGAAACAAATACCTGCCCTCACCGGGAATTGAACCTAGGACAGCGAGTTTCGTAGGCAGGGTCAATACCGGCTAGGCTAACCGTAAATAGAAGAGTATTTTTGAGCAGGACTCAGTTAATAAAATTGTACGAACATGTGCTTTTTCGTGACAGTCAATGGAAGGTGGTTTTCAGGTTTCCAAAGTTAAACCCTTACAGCTTCGCGATGTCCGTCTGACGGTCTGTTCGTGGTTGCACTCAGAGGCTCTCGGTACAACAAAGCTGTAATTTGGCATAGTTAAACATTTAAATTACGCCGACAAAGTAGTAAAATAAAACAACTTTAGAACATCGAGTGAGGCATGTGTATGTTATTATCAATTTTTAGATTAAAGGGACCGCGTAGGAAACATTAACTCAAAGTGTTTTTTATCGGACATTTCGGAGTTTTCATTTTGATTAAGTTTATATTCGATGTCATTGCTCATCAAACTCACCATCAAAAAGAAATTGTAGACTCCCTATTTGTTCCGTACCTACTATTGATTTCATTTTTGTTGGTACGGAAAGAGGGGGCGCGTCTTATCAGCCGTTGAAAACTCACCATTATACTATCAACTAACATTGATTTGACAACATTTATCGTGTTATACCATTTCTAGATAAATATTTGTAGATTCAAGTCGATAATGACGATTTTTAATATCATGAGCATTTCTTAGAATTCCGGCCACTGTGATAACTTCCTAATGAGTCCCAAAAAAATTGTATGGGAAGTTCCTTTTTAGGGGTCCGTAGTCAAACTAGGAACCTTATAGTTTCGCCATGTCCGAAATTTCCATACGAATATTTTAAGACATTAGGTGATTATGTAATTATTGAATATTATTGTTATTATCATGTATGTACTCTTCCTACCATCCAATTTATTTAAAGCCTGAGGTGTCTCTCAGTGACCAAAATGTTAACACATTCTCTCAAATGGATTTTCTATTGGTGAGACCAAAGAGTCAGGACAAGGTTAACGCATTCACTGCCACCGACGCATATATGCGTTCACTGTCAAACTAGTTTGTTGCTAGGCCACGCCCCCTGGCAGTGAAGGCGTTAATCCTGCTTTTTAAAGACACATATACAAACAGACGTCTGGCGGCCCTCCTTACGCATAGTGCGATGCAAATGGTGTATTGTTGTATGTATTTATCAAGAAATGGTAAAACAGTGAACAGTCTACACATCAACAACGAACGCACACCAAGATATCTGAGACACTAACATCAATTCGGATTAGTCATAGTTCCTTATCCTAAAATACAATCTTAAACTCCGACTAGATTCACTTGTACAAATTTTTAAAACAAAATTCTAACCTAAAAACTATATAAATTGATTTTTATAAGCATCATGAGAAAATGCTTTCATTTTAGTAGGTTAGAATCATGCCTACCAAATGAGACAAATAAAAATAAACGAGAGTAAAACAATTGAATGTTTTCAGAAACAATACCCGTAACTAAAGTAACAATACAGTATCGAAAAAATATTCCATATTAAAAAGTTCCTTCGATCTTTATTTTTTTATCTGATCCGCATGATATCTTTTTAGTTTCCGTGTGTAAAGATTAGAGAATTGCTTAAATAGCGTGCACTAATAGTGTAAGGATATGACATGTGCAAGTAATATCAAACATTAATTTTAGAACAATCTTTTCTTTTCGCTTAGTCCTACGTTCTCTCATTTGTTTCTTTTCAATATGTACTAAATTAAAGGCCAAACTTTACTCTTACAAAATTTCTAAGAACCGGTGGTAGCTTTCTTCATTTAGAATGCTTGTTAATAAATCTAAATTGACGGTTATTCATAATCAAAGAGCTCATTCATATACTCAGTTTTAGGCCACTACAAAATCACAATGTATAATTACGTCTTTAACTTTTGTTCGACAAAACAAAAATCCATTTTACATTCTAAAATACAGTCAAATTTTTCAAACACTTCACTAACAAATATAACCTACCACACTTGATTATCTTTTCTATAAATTCTCACCTCGGACTGTCACCAAAGACCAAATTATTGTATACCTTAAAGGTAGCCGCAATTATATCTCGTGTATTATTTACACTTGCAACCTGCAGTCAAGTCACACAAAAAAAATATTTAGATTTGATTGATTAATACAACTGTGCCATTTTTACGTAGGTGTGCCACAACTGTGCGCCTCTTTCTCTATTCCCCAAGGGAGATGTCGTTAATGTTTTTAATGCAAGTTGCTAAGTAGTTCTTATTTGATTTGAACTTTGCACATAAGTGATATTTTAACTTATACCCAAAACTGAATGTCTTAATTTAAAAGTCCTTCGATAGCGTAAAAAACTATTTGCATTGGCATACAAAATCCAGACATTGGCCTACTACCTATCTTTTGAAGGATTGTGACCAGACACAATATGATTTAACGTAATCGTGTCTAAAATGATGCGGAAAAAAAACTTTATTTGAAGTTGGTTACCATAGGACAGGCCAAACTTAGGACCTAAGGGCATTATTTTCATTACAATTATTTGCCAAGTAAATTACTTTCATAATATCGCTGGGAAATATCGCCAAAGATGGTCTGGGCTGGAGTCAGGAAACATCACTAAAGGAGCGTCCTCACTGAGAGCATTTTGAATATTCGACGCCGAATGCTCATTACACGCGAATGCTCTCAGTGGGGACGCTCCTTTATATAAACAGGCCTACAATATCCTTGGCTTAGTGCATACAGGCCAGTAAAACAATTTTTGGCCTATTTTCTATATGCAAACACCTCGTATACTCTAGAGCCTCAACTTGAAGCCCTCTACATAACTCCATTGCATACTTTCTCGCGTCTGTAGCAATATACTATTTCATTTACTGTTTTAGGGTTCTGTAGTCAAACTAGGAACCCTTATAGTTTCGCCATGTCCGTCCGTCCGTCCGTCCGCAGCCTAGCGCAGACTTTTAGTACTAGAAAAGGCATGAATATACATAATAGTACTAATTATTAGTAATTTTTTTAGGGTACCTTACCTACACGTAACCTGGGATGTATTTTATTTTTCTCGTCTACCCCATAGTGTAGTGTCGTTGGATAGGCCTTTCAAAAAAAACTCAAATGAAAGCACATATAACGAATTTATAAGGAAAATTATCACGACTAAGTAGACATCATTGGTTCTTGAGATGCAGGCGATTAAAGTCATACTAAAATCATCTAAGACGGCACCAAACGACTTTAAATAGAAAATTAGTAATAGCTTGTTGATTTTTATGTTTGTAGTACTTAACGGCTTCGGAACCCTACACTGAGCATGGTCCGACATGCTCATGCCCGGTTTTTTAGAGCCCTTTCACACTAGCGTTTTTGTCGGCGGAGCGGGAACGCGACCGGAACGCTGCGAGCACGAGACGGAAACGCGGCGTGCACGCGACCGTGCCGCAGCGGATAAAAAATCGCGACGTGCATGACGCGTTGTGCAGTTCTTATAATAAACACGCCGCGTTTCGGTCGCGTGCTCGCAGCGTTCCGGTCGCGTTCCCGCTCCGCCGAGAAACCGCCGGCAAAAACGCTAGTGTGAACAAGCTCTTAAGGGTTAAAGTTAACATGTTGCACTATATTATTTAAAGGTCTTCGGTGCTCCATTTATAAGCGTCTTCCTCCTGCGCCTTCCGCTTGCTCTGGTGGTCGAAGTAGGAGGTCTCGTAGCCGCTGGAGCGGTCCACGCCGTCCCAGCGGTACCCGGGCCGGATGTTAAAGCGGTTCGGGGGGAAACTGCCTTTGTAGGTGGGACGCTCTGGGAAAACAACACCAAATAACAATGGCGGAGAGTTTTTCATTTTTACTTTGGCCGCACCCTTTTAACCTCGTGTAAGTGGGAATTTGAATCTAACTGCAAGGAAATAAAGTACAATTACCTTTGCTCTGAAATACCATTTTCAATTTTGAAACGAATAAAAAATAACTTTGCGGCTACTGAAATAAAGTTTAAACTAAATTGCTTTGGTTATGTACCTCCTATAGCACGAGGTCTCACGAGGTTATGAATAGTTCATTGTTGCCAAGGGCAGTAAGTACGCGATTTATGGCTCACAAAGCGGCATCTTTCAACTTCGACATTCATACATAACCTCACGCCTTCATTCCCAAAGTGGAGTAGGCAGATCTACAGAAATATCAACAACTCTAAAAATACTTCTTGATAGTTCTGTAACCCACATTTTGCTTAATCAGGCCAAGATGTTTACCAGTGTATTAGTGACAGGTTGCAAGCCCATCGCCTAACAATACTACAAGCCCTTATTAAAGCCCTTCTGATAAAGTCAAATCAATACTAAAATATTGGCAGTTCATCAACAGTTTCATCACTATTAAATTTCATTTAATCTGGCGGCATTTCGTCGGGCTGTTTTGTTTCTAGGTTAGGAAATAAAATCAGTCCTACTTTGATCCTAATAACAACCTCGTAAGGCCCGCGTACAAAAAATGTGTGCATAATACGGGCATTGAAATAAAGGTCGATTGCAAGCATTACTCCCATAATGTCCAATTCCCTCTCCAAAAATGTCAAGTTCTCAGAATGCCAATTTCCCAGCAAGTACAATTCCCAAAACGTCAAATTCTTTGAATGTCAGACTCCCAATATGTCAAGTTCTCAGAATGCCAATTTCCCAGCAAGTACAATTCCCAAAACGTCAAATTCTTTGAATGTCAGACTCCCAATATGTCAAGTTCTCAGAATGCCAATTTCCCAGCAAGTACATTTCCCAAAACGTCAAATTCTTTGAATGTCAGACTCCCAATATGTCAAGTTCTCAGAATGACAATTTCCCAGCAAGTACAATTCCCAAAACGTCAAATTCTTTGAATGTCAGACTCCCAATATGTCAAGTTCTCAGAATGCCAATTTCCCAGCAAGTACAATTCCCAAAACGTCAAATTCTTTGAATGTCAGACTCCCAATATGTCAAGTTCTCAGAATGACAATTTCCCAGCAAGTACAATTCCCAAAACGTCAAATTCTTTGAATGTCAGACTCCCAATATGTCAAGTTCTCAGAATGACAATTTCCCAGCAAGTACAATTCCCAAAACGTCAAATTCTTTGAATGTCAGACTCCCAATATGTCAAGTTCTCAGAATGACAATTTCCCAGCAAGTACAATTCCCAAAACGTCAAATTCTTTGAATGTCAGACTCCCAATATGTCAAGTTCTCAGAATGCCAATTTCCCAGCAAGTACAATTCCCAAAACGTCAAATTCTTTGAATGTCAGACTCCCAATATGTCAAGTTCTCAGAATGACAATTTCCCAGCAAGTACATTTCCCAAAACGTCAAATTCACAGAAATTATATTCAAGTCACCATTTTATAAATCTAACCATATAGCGTGCCTATTAAAGTGGGTTGGATGGTTTTCAAAATAAAAGTAACAACCGAAGTGGTCAGTAAAATGCCCTTAATCGCTTCATCTCAAACATTTATCTCCACTAAATTTCAAGATGTAGCTCCGAATAATAATAGTAGTCCGAGTTCGTAAAATGCTATCTGGATAGTGACTAGGAATTGGACAATGTCGGCATTGGTCAATTTGGGAATCGGACAATGTGGGAATTGGACGATGTGGGAATTAGTCATATACAGGAATTGGACGATGTGGGAATTAGTCATATATAGGAATTGGCCGATGTGGGAATTGGTCATATAAGAAATTGGTCAATTTGGGAATCGGACAATGTGGGGATTTGACGATGTGGGAATTGGTCATATAAGAAATTGGTCAATTTGGGAATTTGTCATAGAGGGATTGGACAATGTGGGAATTGGACAATGTAAGAATTGGTCGATTTGGGAACTGGACGACCTGTCAATCACGCGATTGCAAAGGAGCTAAAGTGGAAATTCCCTTGTTTTTAACTTGATATTCCATTGGAAAATTACGTTATCGGTTATACATTAATACAATGACACATGTTAAGGTGGGTACGAATTAGAGCACGGGTTGAGGCACGCACGGCTCACCTATTTTGCTCAAAATTTTATGCGCTCAGGCGCTGTGGGCGAGCAGCGTGCGACCGGCGCGCGGCGAGCCGCCCGGTGTCGGTCTTTTGACCGTGCTCAAAGGCGCCTCAGTGTGCCTCGCGTAATTTGGACGTGTATCCGAGCGTGCCGCAGCCAAAGCGAAAGTTCTAACATGTCAGTGGGCTAGGCGCGTACAAATTTGATTAAAGTAGCTGAGCCATTCCACCACCGAGGCAATTTCTTCTTTTTTTTGTTAATAATTCGGTGAAGTATTATAAACGCAGCCGCAGCTGTCAGCTGTCATCGTGTCCGACGCCATATTGAAATGTCGGCTCGCGGCGAGCACGCTGCCTCACCCGCGCATGTTTTTGTGCCAAATTCTGCAAGCGAGCAGCTTGCCGCGCGGGGCGAGCATGCCTTAGGCTGAGCCACTCACATTCGTACCCACCTTTAAATGCCATTATCGAATAGGTATACATACCAGGCCCCAGTTCTCCCCTCTCTCTCTTCTTCTCCCTCATGTACTTGAGCATGGGGTCTCCCTCCCTCTCCACGCCCTTGAGTCTTCCCTCCAAGTCCGCGTCGTTCTTATGCCTCGCCAGCGGTTTAGAAGCTTCATGCATGAAATCTTGTACTCTAGCCTCTTGGTCTTGGATTTGTTTTAAACTGTAAAGAGATTATTGTAGTTTTAAACTAACCTAACTTATCTTGTATTTAGTACTTGGAAGAAATCGTACCGACCAATAACCTACAAATGTGACTCACCAAAATTGACAACCAATCAAGAACTGATTGACCAATTGTATTGCCATTATTCAATTCGTTAGCTGCTTCAAAAAGGTTCAAAATGGCATATAACAAATGTTTGTACATATAGTAGTTTAAAAAAAAATATTACTTAAAAAACCATTGCCGACGCGTTCATACTAAATTTATGAGATTTGTATGAACCCGTCAGCAATGATTTTTTAAATACTAAACGCGTCTTTGTTTGCGTCTAGTCTTCAGTCCACGCATCTATATGCATAGACGCATTTATAATAATATCTGCAAGGTGCTCAGCTTTCAACACTGTACTAGTCATAAAGCTAAGGTGACTGTGATTTAGTGGCTACTGACCCTATCATATCAAGACGCAGAGGCCCTTCTGTTTGCTAGTTAATGTATATTCCTGACGGTACATATTCAGCTGCAGAGACACACACACTCACTCACACACACACACACACACACACACACGCACGGCGCGCGCATGCGCTTATCGCTCTGTGAATTAGTTAAATCCTTGCCTTTGAAATTTGTTTTGTATAATTCGTCAATCATGTTTCACAAATTACACTCCAGGGTCCCAAGATACAGGCAATATGCAAATAAACTTTTTTATACTTTTATACTTATACGTTTTCAATCCAAAAATAAGTGCTCTACAACTTAAATGGACGTTACACGATTGGGTAAATGTTCGCAAATTTTAGTAAGGGGAACGTCTTTTCGGCATGAAAACACTATAGATGTCCTGACACAATAATTCCATCAATCCATTTGCTTATCATATTTGATCTGGGGCTTTTTTCTACTTTGTGAAACGATATTGCTTTTGATATGCTCATTCTAATTTTAAATAATGGTTTTATTTTTTTATTTAACCTTCTTTGCACAATAAAATAAATGTAAGAGGTACAAATGGTGACTTAATGCCTAAAGGCACCTACCAGTTCTCTACCAGTCAACCACATGTTTAACAGAGAATAAACCAGAGCAATTAGAGAAAATAACAGTTTTAATAACTAAGTTAAATCTAAACCTTTCACTTCTGTTAAGGTGTATTTTGCCAATGTTGAGTTATTTATGGACACTACCACGGACTTATTTGAGAAACTAGTCTATGTATATTACCAGCAAAGACAATTGGGATAAATAAACCTTTTTATTTTTTTTCGTTAAAATTGACTAATTGAAGACACTAATTTCGTGGTTTTTGCATTTAAATAAGTATATTAATTTATTTTAATTTAAAAAATATATGGCGTAATGACTTTACTACAAAATCGGTTTGTTTGAGTCATGATTTAAACTATTGAATTCGTATGAGTAAACGTTATTGTTTTTTCGCCTGGCAGCACTGTGGGTTTTTGTCAGACCACGTCATATGTCAATATCAAGTCATGTACCACCCACAGACTAGCCTACGGGCGGAGGGTCCAAAACGGACTTATATTTTGTTCATCCCTTTTTTAAATCTCTTATATTGTCATGTTTATATACAGTTAAAAAATTGACTTGATTTTAATAATAATAGTAACGAAAAAAGGAAGTAAGCCAGTTACAGAAGTAGTTAGTTACGCGGTATAGCACGCCCACCGACATTGTTCTTAATCTATGTTAGTCCTAATATTGTAAAATTATCTGATAACAGGGAATAGTTCTACAACTCTTTCTCGAAATGGTTTTTGAATCACCATACATAATAAAATTATGGGATAACCCAATTGTTCAGCAGAAAACTACATTCTCTTGTGATCTACACAGAAGCACACGGGGTTAGGGGTTACTCTCAAAATTCCCTTTTCGCCAAATGATAATGTAGCTCAAACGTCTGGATTGTGCAATGTCTTTGTTGCTATATAGACATGAACGCTAAATGTATCTTTAGCAAAACGTCTGGATCTTAGAATGTTACAATTAAAAATACACTAGTAGCGAAACGTCTTTATCTTAAAAATGACTTTATTACTTAATAGACATGAACGCCAAATAGCCCGTTAGCAAAACGTCTGGATCTTTAAATGGCAAGTGTTGATATGACACTTGATAATTTCAAACTAATAAAAGATTATAATTGATTGCGTGGAAAGCAATCAATTATAATCTATTATTTAAATCCTGGTACTCCTTCTGTGATTTAAATATTCTAATTATACGGACTAGATATTTTAACTTCCAGACGTTTTGCTAATAACTCCTTCTATGTTTGTGTCAATCAACTAATTTTACTTTCGGTTAATTAGGTATTCTAATCACACGGACTATTTATATTTCCAAATGTTTGGCTACTTGCTCATTTCAATTCTGTGACGTCCTGCTAAATAGACACTTTGCTGACTGAGTATTCTTCTTTCATGTCATTCAGCTGAATTGACTCTTTGCTGACTGTGTATTTTACTCTTATGTCATCTAGCTGAAATGGTCCTTTGGCGAAAAGGGAATTTTGAGAGTAACCCGGGGTTAGCTCCACGTGCTTCTGTCAAGTTCCCTTTTGACATACTACCGTGCTGTCAACATTATGATAGCTCTAATTTACTTGTCAGTAATGGCGGCCGAGTTAAAAGCAATATAAAAATATCATGTCTAAAGCAATATGGTATATACCATATACATACCAGATATACCAGAGACCCTGGAAGAATTCAACTTACCCTTTGCTCCACTTCTTGTACTTTTCGTCTAATTCTTTTTGCTTTTCCACTTTATCTTTCAGCTTTTGCCTCTCCTCAGATGTCTCTCTTTTACCTGAAATATTACAACACACATTTTAGTCACTATCTTTTTTTAACTATTTTAAAAGTACAACTTTCTTGTAAGTAAGTTAAAACCGCTTATCTTATTGTACAAAAACAAGCAATGTAACTTACTTTTCCTAGATACAGCCTTAGCATTACGTCCTGATACCTCATCATTCATTTTTCTAAATGCATCCTCTTCCCTCCTTCTAAATGATTCATTTTCATTCCTTAACTGCACAGCATCCTGCAGCCCTGCCAGTTTCCCTTCTAAAGTTCTTGCCATCTTCTTATGTGTAGGCGGAGGACTTTCATTCTTGTTTCTCTCCTCTCTTCTTGGTGGGGACATGTCAGAATCGCTATTTCTTCTGTTGCGCGCAGAATTCTTCCTTGGAGGTGACAAATCGGAATCTGGCGACTTATTCCTTCGCTTATCACCGTTTTTATATTTACTATGCTTTGGTGACCTTCTTCGCGGAGGTGACATGTCAGAATCAGAATTCCTTTTTCTATTGCTTTCTTTATTTTTTTGTCTCTTTGGCGATGGAGATCTTTTTCTGTTTGGTGAATTCCGTCTTGGCGAAACTGTTTTTTTTCTTACTTGTCTTGGAGGTAAAGCATCTGATTCTTGCTGTTCACTTCCCCATTCACCCCAGCGACTTGGTTTTCTCCTTTCCTTTGGTCTCTCACTGTCTCGTTTTCTAGGAGGTGATTGGTCAGAATTATCGTCTTTGTTTCTTCTTTCTTTAGAATTAGTATTTCTGCGCGGAGGTGACTGATCCGAATCGTAACTTTTTTTACGTCTTTGTTCTTTCTGACTACTTATCCTTAAAGGTGATTGCTCACCCTTTCTCTGTTTATCTTTATAATCTCTTCTTGGAGGTGACTGGTCAGAATCGTAACTCCTTTTACTCCTATGTTCAATTTGGGATCTTTTTCGAGGAGGTGATTGATCACTATCGCGTCTCCTGTTCTTGTTTTGATCCTTTCTTGAAGGTGAATTGTCAGAATCATGAATCCTTTTACTTCTTTGCTCATTCTGAGTTTTTCTTCTAGGCGGTGATGGATCATCATTTTTACCAGCCTGTTTTGCCTCCTTACCTCTTCTTGGTGGACTTGAATCCCTGTTTTGCTGCTCTTCAGATTTGTGCTCAGTTTTAGAGTTTTGTTCTTCATCCTCCGAGTCACTGTACATTTTACCGAAAGTAAGTTGATTCTCTTTTTCTTTCTCTTTAATGTCGCTTTTTATTTCTTTTACGTGAACTTGACTATTAAAGCCATCATCCTAGAACCAACACAATTATTATAATTAGTACCTTCCTTAAAACACTTAACCTACTACAGCACACACTTCTGTTCTGGTCGGCAAACAAGATGGGATCCATGCTGGATGGAAGCGTCGCCGGGCCAGTAACCTATGGCTCAACCAAGAGGAACAGGGCGGAAGGACTGGGAGACTACTCGACCGCCCGCCTGCTCCAGCCGGGCGACCCAACCCATCATCCTCATCCCTAAAATACTTAGTTTCAAGTGCACAGTTCAACATAATAACATGTGACATGTTAAGTCAAAGGGGCACATGCAATTTAATATCCTATTGTTTACGTTCTTTATTGTATTCCAGACAAATACAGATGAAACTAATTTCAAGGGTGTTGTTTGGGACAATGAAATCACAGTGACATCTCTTTTTTATTAACTGGTGGTGAATTATTCATAATTGCATACCAAAATAGGGCATACTTATAATTAATAAAAAAGGTTCACTTAAAAATATTTAAGAAAATTAACTGTTTTTTTTATTATACTACAAAATTTTGCTTAACTGAAGGTAAAAGTGGACATTTGTATTCTTAGCCAAGGACCAAGATGGAATGGCTCTATCCTAGTCTTTCCACTGAGAAAGAAATGGTAAAATACTTTGTAGCTTTGAATTTTTCATAAAAAAAAAAGTGTCCACCTCTCAGCCCTTACCATATTAACCACCTTCCACTTGGAACTGGTCTTGAACTGCTCCATCTTCCGTACCTCCTCGGGCCGTTCATCAATAATGCCAGCGACCTGTGGAGCATCCTCCCCCTGGTCCAGGATGTCCAGCTCGTCTCCATCGAGGGGACGCAGCTTTGACAAATCTATGTCATCATCAATGAATTTTATCCTGTGAACATGTGAATGTACTGATTAAGGTAACTTAATGATATAAGTGGATTCTTGTCGCAATGACGTCACAATAGGGTAGTTTGGGGAGTAAATGGAACAGTGTTAATTAATAAAAAATAAATACGGTTTTTTAACCTAATACATTTAAATAACAAGGCATTGACAACAAAAATTATCTAGACAATTGAACAAAATTATCTTTTGGTTTAAAACTTCAAACCTGGCTTTAGACAGACAAAAAGTGGGCGACTGAAAAAAAGCCAGTTTAATGTACTTACAAATGTATGGTTTGCAGTAATCAAAAGATAACGTTGATCAATTGAATAGGTAATTTTTATTGTGAATGCCTACTTAGTTATTACATTTGTCTATTAAATGACACCGTTCCATCCAGTAAATGGAACAGTGGAACATAATTAAACATATTAAATTGTCTTTATCATTTAATCAGTTTTAACCTATACAACCTAATTAAGTTTTAACCTAAGATATAAAATATTGTGAGTCCTTGATTATAAATATTTAATTCTGTAGAACACCAATTGACTAGGTTACCATATTAATTAAAACTGTTCCATTTACTCCCCAAACTACCCTATTGTGACGTCATTGCGACAAAAAGGGTCCAGGGTCTATATATAAGACGGTATTACAGTGCAACCTCACCAATTGAATATGATATTTTGTTATTTTACGTTATGATAATAATGGTCAGTCATACACAGTTACTTTATTAATGAAATCTATCATTGCATAGTGGTTGATGGTTTTCTCTTTACAACTGTGTTTGTTTTTTTATATTGTCCATTAGATAACTTGTTCACTAATCCACTATAAATATTCAATATTGTCTATGTAAAAAGAAATTAGTTTTTGCACAAATAATTCACTTTTAAAGTAATATTATTATTTGGTTTCGCTAGGCCAGCCAGATAATTTTTAACTGAGAAAAAAATAAATAGTAAAGGAAAAAAAAATACTTTATAGAATATTGCTACAGCTGTAAATTACAAGTTTTATTGGGCAACAGGTCAATGCTTGTTGAAATCCATTGACGAGCTTGTTATACATTATTGAACTAGGGACTATTGCTGCGCTGCGATATATCACGAAATGCATGACGGCTATTAAGCAATTGAAACTGAGCCTCAATTTTCATTTATTTACTGGTGACAAGGAATGTAAACCTACTGGCTTTAATAGGAACCCCTACAAAAAACAGGAATGTTATAACATTACAAATTATTATGTACACGTGCGAGAGAGAACGTCTAGTAGTTTGAGTAAGACAAATACATTTATGTGAATAATAAATTTCTGACCAATACGTTTTAATACTATTCTTACATGTAATGCAATGTATAATATTTGTAAGTCATTAAGACTAGTCGTGTGAAAACAACTTTTCAATAATAATATTCTCCAGAAATAAAGAAAATGTGTTTTATTTTGACACGACTTACCCCTTGCCTTTGACGACCTTTTTCTTCTTTTTCTTTTTATCTCCTGAGGATCCAGACAAGTATTTCTGTAAATATGCCTTTTGATCTATCTTTGCAGCCATTTTAAAGACGCCCTCGAGTCAAAATACGATGTGAAAAATAAAATCAGCACAATTTTACACCAAGGAAAAAAACTTTTGAGTGTTTGACATTTTGCTTTTTTGACGTATCGGGTGTTTGTCTGTGACGCTATGACAGTAAAAGTGATGTGATGTCAGCATAATTATTTATACCGATTAAATAATGTTTGTTATCGGTTTTTCGTTTGTCGTTTGAAGTTACAGTATACATTTTATGGGATGGACCCTGTGTCATAAAACTAAAAGTTACAAGTTACAAGCGGAACTCCCTTTCCAATAAAAGGAGTTAGAAAGAGACTTCTGCTTGTAATATGTAGCTTTAAAAAATAGGGTCCTGTTTTAAACAATGTTAGCTTTGTTCTATTTACTTACTTAAATCATATTGATACTGTTAATGCTATGATAGATCTTATTCAGAAGGTGGTACTTATAGCTTATAGATGGCCATTCGTAGTAAAACTTCATTGGTTTTATAACATGGGTTTGAGTAAACTAAAAACCAAGTTGAATTAGTGTTCCAATAAATTGTAGTGCTGGTACCACACGTCGACTTTTTTGTCGTCAAACTTAAGCGATCTTCAATATCAACCGGTCTACCATCCAACACTGGACCTCCAAACTCTCCTCGATACCTCGATGAAATTTCAATAAATGTAATATTCGACTGTTGTGAAGTGCTTTTAATTATCCTGGGCTGGGATTCTACACGGTAATAACGGTCTTTGACGTGTTTCCGTATTTTCAACGTTTTGATAACTCTTATATCGTTTACAATAATGGCGACTGTGACTTAAACGATTCTAAAACACATCAAACGCGATATCGTTATAACGCAGTAGAATAGAGGCCCTGAACAGATAAGATAATGTAGGTTTGCAGACGCATGAGAATTTAATAACGGTTGTTAAATTGATTAAATGTGGTGGATTCGAGCGCTGACTAGTGGAGGTACGGCTTCTAGGAGTTCGAACCCCTTCGAACTAGTTAGGTTGAGGTCAATTTAACACTCCAGGAGAAATCTCTACCGAGCTTGGTCAAACCTCCGGAATTAGGCGATCTTTCAGTATAGGTTTTTTGATACCGATCGCAATGGCATATTATTATCTGGAATTGTTAAAACTTAATACAAACTTGATTCTTGTATCGTTTGAAATAAAGCCACATGTGATACGCGTAGGTAAAAACCGAATAGATTGTAAAATTTTAAACCTCCAAACGCATTGTTGCATTCTGCTCATTTCAGATGTAAAAGGCAATTTAGAGAGATATTGTTTCTCTCTTTATCATTTACTGAATATAACTGCACAACCCACTATAAACATTATTTCCTCCATCTAGACGGTTGGCGATGATGATTGAACAAGATTTAAGGTAGGTATAGTGTCTATGAGTAGTGGCTAAATGAACAGGGTGTAAGGGTCACACAGAGGTCTGCCAAGAGAAGTTTGCTGTAGGCGCCTGCGAGCGGTGTAAATCATTCTTTTTCTTCACTCTGCTTCTCGTTAGTAAGCGTACCTAACTAAGCTTCGTCATCAATTTTGCGCCGTTATTTCTCAACTACATTGGTTACAATGTGAAACTAATAAAAATCTTGTTTGAACAGGCGTTGGGGGACTTTTGCTTCGCTTTATGGACTGTCTAAGCGAGAGATGGCCGTTACATGTCTGGTATGCTTCGTGTATTTTGGAATAGTTAGTTCAAATTTTCGTTAATTTTGATTTGAACCAATTATCACTATGGAATATAGCTAACTGTAGCTGACTGATTGATTCGACATATGTCTCAAGGAAACAGGATTGGTCAAGCTTTAGTTCTGAAAATAACATTTTGTTTGTGTGCCCTAACAAGGACAGTTTAGATCATTATCTTCTGCCTTCCTCCATCCATCGAAGAATACTAGATCGTTTAATAAGTCCCGAGACTAACTTGGAAATGACGCATATATTAAAGACTCTTTTGATTTTTGGCCATGAAGAAGCTTTTTTCCAAGTGGGAGCCGCGTTTGTTTACAAATGATCAAAAGGAGCAACGTATCAATGATTCAGAGCGATGTTTGGCGCTGATGAATCGTAATAAAAAGGATTTTTTACGTCGGTATGTGACAATGGATACACCATTTCACTCCGGAATCCAATCGGCAGACAGCGGAGTGGAGAGCGGCTGGTGAAAGCCGCTTCGGGCCAAAGACTCAGAAATCGGCCGGTAAGGTTATGGCTTCTATATTTTGGGATGCGCATGGAATACTTTTTATCGACTAGCTTGAAAAGGGGCAAAATATAAATAGTGACTATTACATGTGCTTATTGGAGCGATTGAAGTACGAAATTGCAACAAAAAGAAAGTGGTGTTCCCCAGGACAACGCGCCTTGTCACAAGCTCGTGAGAACGATGGCCAAAATTAATAAATTGGGCTTCGATTTGCTTCCTCATCCCCCTTATTCGCCAGACTTGGCCCCCAGCGATTACTGGCTGTATGCGGACCTCAAAATTGACTCAAATAGTGAGGTATCGCAGCAATGGAGGCTTATTTTGAAGCCAAAGACAAGTCGTTCTACACGCATGGGATAGAAAAGTTAGAAAAGCGTTGGAGGGTCTGTATCGCTCTTCGAGGAGACTACGTTAATGAGTAATAAACCATTTTATATTAAAGTCTTAGTCTCGGGACTTATTGAACCACGAGTTATGTTCGGAGCGCACGCGCAGTGGAGCGACGTTGTTTTCACCTCAACAGCTAGGAGCGGAAAAGAATTGTAGAGCTCTTAGGAGCTGAACTGAGCTGAATGAGGGAGCCTGAAGGTAACAACAGGATCTCGCCTACCTAACGTAGACTTACTGAGTTTAGACTCGTTACGCATAGATCACTGTACAAAAGGAAATGCAGTCGGCAAAAAAGCTCGGCCCAATTTGTGTTATTTTCCAGAAACCTGTTACATTTACTGCGCAAATCGACGCTGACGCTCCAACCAATACCGGTTTCTATAATTAAAAAGATACTAAGTACTTGCTCAGGACTGGTAAGGTTTATGTGGCAACGATAAATAGTAATAGCATAATATACTAATGGTAAAATTATTTATTTCAACGTTATTATGACAAATTCGATACACTATTATAACGATAACGAACGATTTCTAAGTGTACGGGTGAAGGCAAGTATATATTTAAAAATGAAAAATGGGATTGCTGCAGCTTGTCTTTATTGACGATTAATTCATTCATTAAATAAGACTAAATCAATACATGACTTATTCCAAGCCGGATCGGTTTTTCGAAATGGTACAAAATCTACTTGCTCTCTACAATCGAGACATTATCGGAGTTGGCGTCGTCGTCTCTGTCGTCGTTCTGGTTGTCGTCGTCATCTTGTCTGTCGTTCTGGAGTTCTCTCTGAAAAAACAGATAGGATTAGTCAAATCAATTATTGACATTAATTATTTAAAATAGAGTTTGGAAGTCAGTTGACTTCAAATTAATTTATTTATGGCTAAGTTCCAATTTCACCATGCGATGTTAAATTTAATTAATGTTAATCTACTGTTAGTTCATACATTATGACGCGTTCAACTGTTAACGCTCTAATCGTCTGTTAAGTGGTTAACATCGTATGGTGAATTGGTACTAAATGATTCAATAAACTAGGAAAAGCCTAGGAGAGGCGTATACCCTACCTGAAGGTAACTCTGTAAAACAGACAGAGAGATTTTAGAATTGAAATGTTAAAGTCGGCCGACTTTAACATTTCTAATACATTGATTTTTCAGTTTACTTAGGTAGTTATTATCGCGTATATTTGTGCATTTCAGAAAAGAAAAGGTTAGAGTTGACTTATCGAGATGGTAAAGTCTACTTTGTACTTTTGTTTTGCCATTATTATTAACATACACTATAAAGAAATCGTTCAAATCAGAAGAAGATAACGTTAGAGTAAATTTAACAAGAAGATCTAAGAACTTCGTTGGTTTGTTCAGCCGTATCATAAACATACTATATTTTTTATGTTGTAACTAAGGGCAAATAATGTATAGAACTAATTGTCGTCGGTGCCCGAGACCTTATGTCAGATTCCTTTAAAAAAAAACTACACTTTTTTCGTTAGGCTTATTTGAACTTATATTCACGTTGTATTTCAAATTATATTAAAGGGTTTCTTTAAACTTGAATTACCAGTAGGTGGCGTAGTGGCTGTAACAATTTAATTATGATAACGTCTGAACAAGAAAAAGAAAGGTGCTGGGTAATGGAAAATGGTCGAAAAAACAAGAGGTATGGCACAAGCTGAAAATTAGATGAAGGCAATCCATCTGTCAGTGGTAAATTCTACTGTAGGACTAGCTGAGGTGCAAACTGTAGCACCGTTTGCACGTTTCCGTTTTCTATCGGTTTAAAATGTATGGAGTTGACATAAGCGGTCGAAGCGATATGTCATTAGCTTCCGACAATCCTATTTAATTTTTCGATTTCCTAGTTTGGCGTTATGCGTCTTGATTATGCCCTCTGGCACCCTCACGGATCGAACCAACGCAATAATAACACTTCTTTGCACCTATGTCCTCTGAGAGAGAGTTACTTCTCCAGTTGAGTTCTTTTTCAATGCAAACACTATTTTGCTACTACGTGGCTTCACCACCATTATACAGTCTCTCTTGGAATAAACCAGAAAGATTCTATTAGAAAGGACCTAAACTGTACTGTACCCTTACCATGAGTTGCAACTAGCATAGTCGCTAGCGAGTCGAATGCTTTGTCCCTCACAGTATTGTTATAGAGTGCGGGTGGTAGGACCTTGTGCAGGGTCCGTCCGGATTGCTACCACCATCTTATCCATTAACCTAATGCCAATCAGCAGTTTTCGCATTGTTGTGTTCCGGTTTGGGGATAAGACAGCCGGTGAAAATACTAGCATAGAGGCATTCCATCTTAGTCCTCAGGGTTGGCAACTCATTTGCAGTCTTGTGAATGCGAATGTCTATGGGTCACAGTTTCCACTTAACACCAGGTGGCCTGTGTTCTCGTTTACCTTCTTAATGCCATTAACAAAATAATAACTAGAAACTTTCTCAGAGGACATAGGTGCAGAGAAGTGTTATTAAGGACCTAAACTGTACTGTACCCTTACCATGACTTGCAATTACAATAGTCGCCAGAGAGTCGAATGCACGCATGTCCGACACCGTATTGTTATAGAGTGGGAAGGACAGAGAATTCGACTCGCTAGCGAGTAAGGTAATGGCAACTCATGGTAAGGGTACTGAACCCTTAGGCTATTTACCCATCTTGTTACGTTACTTAGATCAGGAGGGCTTAAACAAGTTGTCCACGACTTTTTTTTTGCTCGGATCTCCCTTTCTATCTAGTCTGTAACGATAGAGACACGCTGAGCGACAAGCGAGAAAATACCACTTGGGCTAGCTGTACGGTTTACCATTGAATTGCCGACAAACTTTTAATCGAATATTATTTCAAAGACAACGTTTCAAGTATTTTCATTTCATCGACAAGTCATTGCGTCGAGGACTCAATACTAGGTAATTTGAAACGAGGTCTTTTAATTGGTAGTTGACTTATTTCAATCAAATTCATGTCATGAATAATCATTTCGGGTTTTTTTATTTGTTTTTTTTTACTTGTAATAATATTTATTCCACATAAAATTATTTCAATTGGTAATATTTTGCTATCAAAACTAAACGCAAGCACTCTGTGCGATTATAGCTATGTGTGTTATGATTGACCATTGATATAATTTAATAATAGTAATGTGTCTTGCTATCTGTCAACAGTTCATTTTCTTGGGGGTCGCAGTTCTAACCTAACCTAACCCACTTCTGTCAACAGTCAATTTTCTTGGGGGTCGCAGTTCTAACCTAACCTAACCCACTTCTGTCAACAGTTCATTTTCTTGGGGGTCGCAGTTCTAACCGAACCTAACCCACTTCTGTCAACAGTTCGTTTTCTTGGGGGTCGCAGTTCTAACCTAACCTAACCCACTTCTGTCAACAGTTCGTTTTCTTGAGGGTCGCAGTTCTAACCTAACCTACTTTGAAAGCCTCATAGGACATATAAAAATGTATTGAAGTAATACGTCGAAGAAATGAATTGCAATGTTTTGTAGCTGTACCAATTAAGATAATTTGTAACAAATCAGCGATTAAGTAGTATTCGTTGATTAGTATTTCCACGTAGTAAGATAAATTTAAATAAATAGTAGTTGAAATAAAATTACGCCAAACAATATTACTAGTACTAAAGTTTCGATGAATCGTTGTCGATAAAATAATATTTCATGAAAAGGTTGTCGACAAAACAAGGGTACACCTAGCCGTACAGTCTATACAAAGCAATAGTCTCTCGCTCCGAGAGTTGAAGGTAATACGTTTTATCGTCAAAGTATTTAAAGTTTAAACTTACCAGATAATTGTTGCTTTTGCTGTTGCCGTCGTTTCTATAAGTCTAGAAAGAGAAATCATTCATTCAAATTATCGTACTTTAGACCCTTAATGGGTGTTAAAAAAGATGAAATTCCATTCGAGATAAAAAACAAATCCATTTGAATGATATTACGGGCAGTTACAGCAAGACAATTTTTTACAGCTCTAGCGTTTTTTTTAAACATAATATTTACTATCACATGTAAGTTTCTGCTTAATAACTTAGCCGGTATAATAATTTCATAACATGTATCCATGTTGTTCACCTCAATTTATTTATATAATTTTTGAATAATGTCCTACTTTGGCTATTTTACAGAATCATTAGTGATGGATACAGAATCACGATAAAATATTTTTCTGGCTAAAGAGCAAGGTTTTATTTTGATGCTAATTTTGTAGGCCGGGCTGGAACCCACATTGGTTAGAATGGACTACATGAATTATACATACACACATAACGTCACGCCTTCATTCCTAGAGTGGGGTAGGCAGAACTACATAATTACCAACAACCCTAAAAATACTTGTTGATAATTCTGTAATCACATTTTGCACAATCAGGCTAAGATGTTTATCAGTGTATTAGTTAGTGACAGGTTGCAAGCCCATCACCTAACAGCACTACAAGCCCTTATTCCCTTAGTCGCCTCTTACGACAACCACGGGAAGACATGGAGTGGCACTATTCTAACCCGGCAACCAAACCGATTAAATTAGATAACTTCTTGTTATTGCTTTCTCGATCTATGGTATAAAAAGTTTGATCCCATCACACAATGAAAAATTAAATAACTGAGTCTAATTTAAGTCTGACGACTAAATAAATGAAAAGACCCATTGAATATATTTTCCACCAGTGCACTCGCAATCAAAGCACACTTGCATCACACTCAAAGTTGCAACGGAATAAAAATGCATCGGTGCAGGTTTCTCATTACCGTGCCCTTCGAGATTTGATATCAGCTGTATACACCTGTGCGATATATCTAGTAAGTGACATCATCTCGAATGGCATGGGAATCACTGTACCTACTACTGTATATAGTGGCAGTGACCTGGGGTGTTTTTCTCTTAAGGAGGGTATCACTGCAATCTTACTGACGATTATCAGCTGCCGAGGCCGTAAACACGTGTCATCATATAACATTGGCCCTAGACAAGATGCTTAACGCTAACGTAAACGATTGTCGAAAACGGGCAAGATGTATGGGATTGACAAGTGCTCCCCGCAACTGCCTGACAGCTTACGTCAATCCTATCTATTTTCTATAACGATAACGTTTTTGCAAAGCATTTTGTCTAGAGCCACTGTACCCTTACCATGAGTTGCAAATACCGTAGTTGCTAGCGAATCGCATGCATCACAGTATTGTAGTAGAGTGAGAGGGACAGAGCATTAGAATCATCTCTAGCGAGTATCGTAACTGTAACTTATGGTAAGGGTACTGTTCAAGGTACGATTCCGATCATGTTTATCATCGAGAGTTCGAGTAAGAGGATTATACCTCAGTTTTATTTGCTACGGTCAACAGAGGAAACAGAAGAGTACGGAACTTATATCATAGAGTGCAGTACAATAGATCAGATGGGATACTGTGCGGCACACTACGTTTTGTACGATGAAATATTTAATACAAATAACTTTTTACAATCAAATCGTGCAGCATTCAAAAGCAGTGCAATCCAAACAAAAATATTTAAACAAGCACAAAATCATTCAAATAAATATATCACGAATAATCGTTAAAACCTATTGACTATTCACGTTTTTATTAAGCTAAAACCTTTACTACCAATTTGACCATACGATTTTAAAATTAATTAATGTTAATCGTCTGTTAGGTCATATTAATAATATAATTATAATTATAATTTCACACAAATTGACCTATCAATTTAGGATGATCCCAAAAATACTTCATTGAATCAATTCAATTCAATTCATTTAATTGAATATATGGCCTCGCTTGCGATTATGATAAGTGTTGGAAAATACGAAAAACAGCTGTCACAGGAATAATTTTGCATTGACCGAACTATAGTCCCAAACTAAGCTCTATATCTATTTATATTTATATTTTGACAACTGTTAACACTATAATCGTCTGTTAAGTGAACATCGTATGGTGAAATTGGTATGAGTACTTAGCGTTGTACAAAGCAAAATACCGGTTTTTTTATAATGAATTTAATTTGTCGGCGCTTTAACTGCTATCCTTAAAAAAAAACTAAAAAATCTGTCAAGAGCGTTCGTTAAGGTAAGTTTAGTCAATGGCGATTATTTTAATTAACTTAAATACATATAAAAAGAAAACAATTTTAATTTTATGGGTGCTGAAATGCTAAAAGACCAGCTGAATGCTGAAGGCTAGTTAGGTAAAGGTTACTTATTCCTATAATAAATATCACATAATTATTTTTTCATAGTATGGTCACAAGAAAAACTAGTATGACTCTTTTCATTTCACTATGTCCTATATTTTAACTCTCTGCTAAATCAAATAAAAAATGCTTTTAAAAATGAACTCTTTATAGGTAATAGGATGTAGCAAAGGAACTTAACAAAAAAGATACCCGATGCAATCCAAACTCACCAAAAACTGTTTGAACTTACCCCAACGCATAAAATACACTTGAGTTATAAATGTATTAGTTCCATATTCGCATCGAAAAGTAAAATCTATTACCATTAAACTATCATTATATGACTAGGTTACCCGCATTTTGTATTCCACATTAATTTGCTCGAATGAAGTTCCATTATTAGAACGGATAAAAACAAATTTAGCAGGACAGTTAAGTGTGCTATTTTTTTAATCAAACAACTGTTTACAAAAAATATAAATTATATTCACCCAAAGGTAAAGACAAAGTGTTATTTTCACACTGCGTAAATACGTTTTGACTTTTATCCACTACTAGCGACCCGCCCTCGCTTCGCTCCGGATTAAAGTATTATACATATAAACCTTCCTCTTCAATCACTCTATCTATTAAAAAAACCGCATCAAAATCCGTTGCGTAGTTTTAAAGATTTAAGCATACATAGGGACAGACAGCGGGAAGCGACTTTGTTTTATACTATGTAGTGATTTTAACCGGGTGATTTTACACTAAGCAAGTAAAACCGGGTATTTAGCCACTAGGTAAATACACTTTGATTTCCCATCACTCCACACAGTGATCTATTACACCCATTTACTCACGACGTAGCTTGGTACGAAGAAAACCGGAGAGGTTTTGGATTCGGTCTAACGAAAGAAATGTTATAATCAAATTTAAATATTGTTAGAAAATACTTAATTAAAGTATTTTTTTTGTAAATACTTATTTTTGATTTAGCGTTGAAGAGCGCGTGACACATGAACCCAAAAGGCATCTACCGGATAGTGCCTGTGTTTGTATTCTTATTCTTATATATTCAATTTCAAATTTTGTTATCTTGACTAACCAATTATGTAAAGATTATTCTTTTAATTTAATGGTGAATATAAATCAATAAAAGTATTTACGTACATAATTGAAAAAAAAAATTTGCTACGAATTGCTATGTAAGGCGACGGCAGTTGTGTCTGCCCATACTAATTTTGTGCGGAATTAGTTAGCCAGTTATAACCAAAAATAAAGATATCTACGAAATAAGATGTTTTTTTTTGTAATGGTATCATTACAAAAACCGGTACAAAGTTATGGTATCATTACGAAAAACCGGCACAAAGTTGGTATGGAAAAACGTTACCTAACCCGCCGCCTTGAATTAAATAGATAACAATATAGGTACTAACACTGGATGCACTGTTGTAGCTGGACTGTGACAATACTGACAATACATGAACCAGCTGGTTTATTCTTCGTCCTGATTGATAATCAGAACAATATAGGTACTAACACTGGATGCACTGTTGTAGCTGGACTGTGACAATACTGAAAATACATGAACCAGCTGGTTTATTCTTCGTCCTGATTGATAATCAGAACAATATAGGTACTAACACTGGATGCACTGTTGTAGCTGGACTGTGACAATACTGACAATACATGAACCAGCTGGTTTATTCTTCGTCCTGATTGATAATCAGATCGAAACATCGAAGCAGAGTGGTTTAAAAAGGGATGTTTTAGGTCCGGGAAATACTTAGACAGGATACTTTTTATATTTTTACTCCTTCGCTGTCACAAACTATAGTGTCCGGCCGTTAAGATGTTTTTCCTGACAGCTGTCATTCCAGTACAAATTATAACCTCAAACCCAAGAATAGGTTATAAATTGTACTGCGATGACAGATGTCAGGATTTGATTCTTATCCGCCGGGCACTGTAGCAATCCTTGTTATTTGACACATTAAATTTGAATGTTTCGACGGAAACAAATGCAATCTAAGCGGACAAAGTGGCGGGTACTCTTGTCTATAATATAAAAATGAATCGCAAAATGTGTTGATAAGCGCATAACTCAACGACGCTTGGCCGAATTTTACCAATTCTTTTTTTTAAATGTTTGTTGAAGTCCAAAGATGGTTTTTACGGCGAGAAAAATTTGAATAATTTCCGGGAAAGTCAGAAATTTTGCAGCGGGGCGAAGCCGCTGGCGGGCCGCTAGTGATAAATAATTTTGATTACTTAAGTCTCTTTTAAGTTTTTTTTTTACATTTATAAATAGCTGAAATATTGGTTTTTAAAATAATATTATCGTTTCAAGATCTATGTTGATATTAAGTAGTGTTTTGCTGTAGATTTGATAACGGAATCGTAACATCGCGAATTTTAAAGCTCGGAACAGTCGTATCAACTAGATATTTTAATGTTAAAGACCAATGTTTTTATTTCTGAGGGAAACAAAGCAGAACTTATAGAGCCCTTTCACACTAGCGTTTTTGCCGGCGGTTTCTCCGCGGAGCGGGAACGCGACCGGAATGCTGCGAGCACGCGACCGAAACGCGGCATGTTTATTATAAGAACTGCACAACGCGTTATGTACGTCGCGATTTTTTATCCGCTGCGGCACAGTCGCGTGCACACCGCGTTTTGCAATTCTTACCATAATCACACCGCGTTTCCTTCGCGTGCTCGCAGCGTTCCGGTCGCGTTCCCGCTCCACCGACCGCCGCCGACAAAAACGCTAGTGTGAAAGGGCTCATAAATTTTAATCGAGCAACAACCGATAAAATTAATAAGTGACTTCAAATAACGTACCTAATTCAAAATTGATTTCTTTAAAGAATCACAAGCTGGTTTTAGCCGCGACTCCACCCGCGTACAACTCGTTAATATCTTCAGAAAACGTATTCTACATTCTTCTACATTGTGTAAATTTCATACGGGCATATACTCGTATTTTAACAATAGTTGAATGATGATACGTCACTTGTGTTCAAAGTTAAACGACAACAGCAGTTTAATGTCAATGTAAACAATGCTATATCAAAAGTAGTCGATTGGTTTAGTGTTAATAATTTATTACTGAATGAGAAAAAAACGAAATGTATAAAGTTCATGACTACTAATGTGAAAAATAGTCAAACTACTGTAACTATTAAAAATGACAAACTAGACCTAGTTAATGATACAGTGTTTCTTGGTATAACGTTAGACTCCAAGCTCCAATGGGGTCCTCATCTTGCTGGATTGGCGGGTAGACTCAGTTCTGCAGTTTTTGCAGTTAATAAGATTCGGCAATTAATAGACTTAGATACCGCTCGATTAGTTTATTTTAGTTACTTCCATAGTATTATGTCATATGGTATTTTACTGTGGGGTAGTGCTGCTGATGTAAATAGCATCTTTGTTCTGCAGAAGAGGGCTATTCGTGCTGTCTACAAGATGGGCCAGAGAGACTCGCTTAGAGATAAGTTTAAAGAAATTAACATATTGACCATGCACAGTCAATACATTTATGAAAACATTATGTATGTTCATAAAAACATCGCTAAATTTAGAAAGAACTGTGACATACATAATGTTAATACCAGAAATAAATATAAGCTCGCAGTGCCCTTCACGCGGCTCCATAAAATAAAAAACTCTTTTATGGGTAATTGTATTAGGTTCTATAATAAGCTCCCAAGTAATGTTACTGAACTATCAGTAAATAAATTTAAGAGTTACGTTAAGCGTAAACTAATTTCTAAAGCATATTATAGTATTAAAGACTATATTAATGATAACAATGCTTGGGACTGAATTGCTTGTAATAAAATGTTTAGTCCTTACGACAAAAGGTTGCGAACGTCGAAAAAAAAAAGACATCCGACAGAGTTTCTTACAGGTTCTTCTCTGATCGGTCGCGATTTGAACCTGCAGTCAATTTAGGCTAAGTCGCTAGTGTCGCTACTATGACGTTTCAAAAGAGTTTATTATTTGTAAACCTACTTGAATAAAGATTATTCTGATTCTGATTCTGATTCTAGTTAATATACACCCTGATTAACGTAAAAACTTGTGTAACAGCCACAAATATTGTATTTTACTTTTTCTTACTAATCAATTCAGCGAGCAATGTATCACACAAGTGCCAATTAGTTAAATTAAAGCATCTACGTACACGTCATGTCATGAATTACGATTCGCCATTTGTTTACTTTGCTAATGAAAGTAATAAATAAAGATCATTAATTAAACCCGTTTTACATTAAATTACCTGTTAATCATGGCGGTTCATTAGCCTGATAGGTACTTATTTTCCACACGTTGTCCTTACACTTGACAGGCAATACATTGACGACCGATGGACGCTCTCACTCTTCGTAAATTCGTTTAGTAACAGGAAATTGCACGCGTTACATTGCTCCTAAGACAAACTTAAAAAAGTAATTACTAGTCGATAATAAACTTACTAACAAAATATCTTTCCCACATGCTTTGTATGATCGTTAACTACGTCTGGATATAATATATGCCCGTATGTTTACACGTTGTATATCTAAATCCAGAAATTAATTATGGGTGTGCTAAATTAAATTAAATCTATTCAGCGTACGCTAAACTCGTTTAAATTTATGACTGTCATGAATTAGACGAACACTAAGTTAAATTTTAAGGTTAAACATTTAGACATAGAAATATGCAATAGGACCGACTTACATCTACTCTATTGTTGTTGTTGTTACTGCTGGAGGAAGACCATAGACCATGCTGAAAAAAGCTTGCTTTTTACTTTATTTTAAAGTACTGGAGGTCACCGTACTATAACATCACGCCTTCATTCCCAGAGTGGGGTAGGCAGAGCTACAGAAATACCAACAACGCTAAAAACACTTGTTGATAATTCTGTAACCACATTTTGCACAAGTAGGCTTAAGATGTTTACCAGCGTATTAGTCACCGTTGTATTAAAATTTGACGACACGGTGGCCTAGTTGGGAGTGACCCTGCCTCCGAAGCCAGCGGTCCTGGGTTCAAATCCCGGTAAGGGCAGATATTTGTGTGATAAGCGCGAATTACTTTTTCCTGAGTCTTGGATGTTTTCTATGTATTTAAGTATGTATTTCTCTATATATGTTTATCGTTGTCTAGTACCCATAGTACAAGCCTAGAGCTTAGTTTGGGACTAGGTCAATTTGTGTGAGATTGTCCTCTGATATTTATTTATTAAATAATAAAGAAACAATGTTCATACAAGACCTCAAGAAACAAATAACATCAAAATTGTGTCATTAACTTTACGAATTGGTGTTGTTTGCAGACTTACTCTATCATCCGAATGTGAGGCCTACGGGAAAAAAACATATTGCAAATTTATGGCACCAAAATATCTGATAATTGTATTAACCTTGCTGGTCTATGTTATTAATCAGCTGTGGCTAGTTGCTTACAGATATCTATACTAATCGATACTTCCATACTAATTAAATGTGAAAGTAACTCAGTCTGTCTGGCTTTTTTTTATGTTAAGGAGAGGGCACACGAGCACTCAGGCCACCTGATGGTAAGTGGAATCTGAGACCCATAGATATTTGAATTCTCAAGACCTCAAATGCGTTGCCAACCCTGAGGACTAAGCTGGAATGCCTCTATACTAGTAATATCACCGGGTTGTCTTATCCCTACACCGGAACACAACAATGTGAACACTGTTGCTTGGCGGGTGGTTAATGGATAAGATGGTGGTAGCGACCCGAATGGACCCTGTACACTACTGTACAGGGTCCTACCACCACTATCTGTCTGTCTGTATGTCGGTTTGTTACGATTCAACGGTTTATGCGTGATTGAACCGATTTAGCTGAAATATGGTCTGAAGATAGTTTGGAGTCTCGGGAAAGGACTTATGGTGCTTTTTAGCCGATAGCTATAAACGACTTCTACGCAGACGGAGTCGCGGGAAAAAGCTACTTTGCTATAGATTCTACTTGCGACTTTACCCGAATTGGCAGCACGGGAACAGTTATTATGTCGCATCTTTAGAATTATAGTGAAATATTTTGAATTTCGACTTAGGTCTCTATAGTACTAAATTTATGACTCGAAATTGAAAGCTGAAAATGTTTGAATTAGGTCACTATAATTCTAAAAGTGCGATGTTTCGGAATAAAAGAAAGCCTCTAGTTACTTCCACTCTAAGTTTCATCCAAATCTGTCCAGCAGTGTGAACGTGAAAGAGGAACGATCAAACTTGCACTCAACTAAGTGCGATTATATTTAATGCAAAGGGGTTAGTGAGATTCTAATATTAAGTTAACTTACACGATCATCTGAGTTTGACTATAATAAAAAAAAACACATGAATGTTAAATTGTAAAGGTAATTATGAAAGTATTTTTTAAGTAGGTACAATTAGAAAAGTAAACCATATCGTTACATCGTTACACTTCAATTCTTTCTTAACATATAGCTAAATAGCAGTTTCATCAGCATTATTTCAGGGCTCTAACCGTTACATTTAAAGAAACTCTTACGTCATTTGTGGATGTACGTATTCAAATTGGGAATATAAATTGAGAGGCTTTACATAAATGCTTTTAATTTAAATTTCATTAAAGGTGGGTACGAATTAGAGCAGCCTCGGGTTGAGGCACGCACGGCTTACCCATTTTGCTCAAATACGTACGCGCTCACGCGCTGTGCGCGAGCAGCGGGCGAGTGGCGCGCGGCGAGCCGCCGAGAGTCGGTCTTTTGACCGTGCTCAAAGGAGCCTCGGTGTGTATGCCTCGCGTAATTTTGACGTGTATTCGAGCGTGCCGCGGGAAGAACGACAAGTTCTAACTTGTTTGTGGATGAGGGGCGTACAATTTTGATACAGTTGCCGTTCCAGCACTAAGGCGATTTCTTTTTCTTTTTGTTAATATGTCGGTGGATTATGATAAACGCAGCCGCGGCTGTCATCGTGTCCGACGCCATTTTGAAATGACGGCTCGCGTCAAGCACGCTGCCTCACCCGGGCATGTTTATGTGCAACCATTTGGCTCGCGAGCAGCTCGCCGCGCGGGGCGAGCATGCCTCAGGCTGAGCCGCTCAGATTCGTACCCAGCTTAAAACGTCTTTACAACTTACGCGATCATCCTTTAAATAAATTAGTAAAGTTTAGTTTAGTTCATGTAGGTTATTGACATTTTTCTCGCATTATTTAGCGTCATTTTATAACTGCTGAGTTCAGTAAAAGCAAACTTAATAAATAATAATACTTCAACCCCTTACTTATTAGAAACGTGGGGTAGCTATGCTATACTTTCTGTCAGATGCAAATGTCACAATATATATAAGGGTAAGGGCCAAATAGTTAACCATACAAACAACAAAAGTGAAAAATGTTCCGTTGTGACACGAAAATTATTCCTACAAATATATGGCTAATGTTCGTGTCACAACGGAAAAGTTTCATAGACAATTTAATTGAGTGAGCGTGGCCAACTTTTTGGTCCTTACCCATAACTTATAGGATAAGAAGAGATTAGGACAAAGCATGGCATGAGCTACACGGTTATTCCAGGTTTATAAGTAAGGCGGTTAATGGATTAAATAACTTCTGAGTAAAATCATTTAAAAACTTACGCTTTGGAATGGATGTCTGAAAGAGTTGCTATCGAGCTGAAAATTTAAAAGAATAATCTTATGTTAATTTGGATGTAGAATGGTTTTAAATATTTTTTTCTTAAAAGACGCAAATTTTAGATAATGCAACATACGATTAAACCGAACTACCGGGTGTTGCCTGTAATAGGAGCAATAAATTGAGAGATCGTTTCTACTCCATAAACGTAGCAACATTTGTTCTACAACTTTAAATAAATATGTAATTTATTATTCGTGATTTTTTCGAACAAACTAAATAGCATTTTCAATGTACTCCATCCAATAGTCTAGTTGACATCTACTGCCATTCTACAAACTTCAAATTCATTAATATTTAGTTAACAATAAGTTATTTTCAAAAGTTGTAGGATAAATGTTGTTACGTTTGTGGTGTGGAAACGATCCCTCGATTTATTGCTCTTATTACAGGCAATACCCGGTATATAATCGTAGACAATATTTAGTAGAAGAATCTTCAGTCTCAATTTTTTTTTAGTTAATGCAAAGTTTCTAAAACACCGTAGTCACCACGCAATCCAAGCGCAGGATGAATCACAAACAAGAAAAAACCTGCCAAGTGCGAGTTGAACTCGCGCAAAAAGGGTTCCGTACCTTTATTTTTATCATAATTATTAGACACTATATTATAAAAAAAAATAGTTTAACCTGTCACGGTGTCTGTCTGTAACCAAAGTGCCTATCTGTAACCAAATCTTGGAAATACGGCAAAAGTTGTATGGGAGCCCAACTTAAAGATTTATTATATTCTGTTTTTAGCATTTGTTATTATAGCGTCAGCAAAAATACATCACCTGTAAAAACTCGACTGTTTAGCTTTCACGGTTCATGAGATGCAGCCTGGTGACCGACAGACAGGCAGCGGGGCCTTAGTAATAGGGTCCCGTTTTTACCCTTTGGGTATGGAACCCAAAAAATAGTAACCTATTTTTTGGGTTCCGCGATCATAACGCTCGCGAATCGATAGTGCTCCAAGCGGTTAGAACCATAATTTATTGGTATTTTTTTAACTGTTCCCAAGCACTATTTATTTTATTTTATTTATTTTGTGTTAAGGAGAAGGCACATGAGCGCTCAGGCCACCTGATGGTAAGTGGAATCTGAGACCCATATACATTTGAATTCTTAAGACTATGACCCTAAGACCTCAAATGCGTTGCCAACCCTGAGGACTAAGATGGAATGCCTCTATGCTAGTTAACACTAGCATTCCATCACTGCCACTTTTATCTTAAATCAGCACTTATATCTTAAATCAGTTTCTGTTTACATTATCTTTTTAATGTAGATTTACATATGTACATAACATCACGCCTTCATTCCCAGAGTGGGGTAGGCAGAGCCACAGAAATACCAACAACTCTAAAAAGACTTGTTGATAATTCAGTAACCACATTTTGCACAATCAGTCTAAGATGTTTACAAATGCATTAGTGACAGGTTGCAAGCTCATCGCATCGCATTACAGTTAATACGTAAAAGCCTTTTTTTCCGTTAGTCGCCTCGACCTCCACAGGAAAACATGGAGTGGCACTATTCTAACCCGGCAACCACACGGGGTTGAGATTTGTGATTTGTGAATTTTGTGGTGGTAGGACCCTGTGCCGGGTCCGTCCGGATCGCTACCACCATCTTATCCATTAACCACCCACTAAGGAACAGTGTCCGCATTGTTGTGTTCCGGTGTGGGGATAGGGTAACCGGTGAAATTACTAGCTTAGAGGCATTCCATCTTAGTCCTCAGGGTTGGCAACGCATTTGAGGTCTTAGGATTGTATCTACTCGTGTGCCTACTCCTTAATACAAAAACAAAATTACTTACGTTACTCTGCGACCAATGTTGCTGTTGCTGCAATATTTGTAAATAGTTATATGAAAGATGTTACACCTTGGTATACTTTATATCGTATAATAATAATAATTTATTTTTAATTTCCCAATATTTGTAAAAACATCTGCGTAGCGATAATTAGAACGAAATATAATGAATACAGTAAGAATTACCTGATTTCTGTCATTCCTGTCGTTTCTGTCATTTCTGTCATTCCTGTCGTTCCTGTCGTTCCTGTCGTTCCTGTCACTCCTGTCATGATCATTATCCTTAGGGGCGACCTGTAAAAAAGATTTTAAATGAAGTTGTTTCCCTCATGAGGTTTCTGGGGCAATGTTATTTTGCTGGTTGTTTTTTTGCGTTCTAACTTAAACACAACAAGGTTAGGTAGACGTGCTAAGTCTGTTGCCATTTTTAAAAGCAAGCTAAAGGATCATGTTCTATCACTTCCGTAGTTTTTCTATTATTTCCTTTACTTTTTTCTTTCTTCTATCTCATGCTTCGTCTGTTGTCATTGTTTGGCTGTTTTGGAGGATGTATATATGTATATTTTATATAGATGTATAATTATATGTATTTAGTATGTATTTATTAAATTATTTACTTTATGTATTTATATTTAGTCTATTTATAAATAGTTCTAGTTTCAAAATTGAAATAATATAATTATTTCTCGTAGTTATTTAGTTTGAGTTCTAAACGAATTTGTTTACACCGCCTGCCATGAATTTGTGTCCTCAGTTATTTCTCTTACAAAGTTGTAGCAGATTACAAGTTAATCTAATAATAATTATAATCTTAAACTCACGTATGTGAAACGCAGTGACTGTAAGTAAAAATATTATTTGTAATTATAATAAATTAAACTGCCTGACAAGTTACATGAAACTCTGGTCATGTCACTGTTACACTGATGTTGCACACAAAAAATAAGAAATAATGAAATCGCATTTTGTTGAAATTATACCTCTAATTAGGTTATTTGTTAAATTTTATCTGTAACATATTGTTTGAACATAAGTACTACAGAAAAGAAAGTCTTTTAATCTTTCAACCGCCGTCACCTGACATACAAGACAACAAATATCAAGCTCATTTCAACTAGGGCTTATCTTAAAGATAAAATATAAAAATAAATATCAGGAGGCAATCTCACACAAATTGAACTAGTCCCAAACTAAGCTTTATGTTTGTACTATGAGTACTAGGCAACCATAAAGTAACTTATAAGGATTTGTTCCCGATTCGTCGTATTCCTGTTTCGTCGCATTCCCGATTCGTCGGATTCCTGACTCGTCGTATTCCCGTTTCGTCGGAATTATTTATATAAAATCATTATAAATAATGGACCATTATTTATCCGCCTTCCCGAAGATCAGTTCATCATAATTATACATATATATAGGTACCGGGTGTCCCATGACTAAGAGACATGAAGGGAAAGTGATCTAAATATTGAAGAGCCAGTGTTTTACCTTAAGAAGACTTTATTGAGGGATGGAATAACCGGTTAAATCATAGAATCCCTAAGAAACCTTCCCTATTTTCATTTATCGAACTACTGCGAGTGGAAGCTCAACATCAAGACATCAAGATTAGAAAAATGCAGTTACACTGCCCGAGTACGATAAAAACTCTTCGAGCAAAAGATGTTCAAAAATATCACCAAGAACGGGAAACAGTCAATGATTTTATTGATAAAAAAATGACAGTCATTGAATGTTTAAATAGGCTTTGTTTAATAATGTAAAAAATATCTTATATTAAAACGCTTTTATTGTAATAAAATCTTTTCATTTTTAAAACGCAAGTGGAGCCGTGGTCATTGCATAGTTTTATTCGATAGTAAAAATCCGACGAATCAGGAATACGACCAATCAGGAATGCGACGAAACAGGAATACGACCAATCAGGAATGCGACGAAACAGGAATACGACCAATCAGGAATGCGACGAAACAGGAATACGATCAATCAGGAATACGACGAAACAGGAATACGACCAATCAGGAATGCGACGAAACAGGAATACGACCAATCGGGAATGCGACGAAACAGGAATACGACCAATCAGGAATGCGACGAAACAGGAATACGACGAGTCGGGAACAAATCCTTATAAGTATAGAGAAATCAGAAAGTCAGGGACTCCGGGGCAGATATAGATTTTTGATGAATATGTTGCGGTTGGTTGAGTTAATATGCCTTAATTCAATACAGTCATATAGTCTGTTCGCGTTAAGAATGCAGTTAATGATCAATTCATCAATATCCTATTAAAATATTTTATATTTTTTATTTTATCTCCTCGTGAATACACGTTTACCCTGCAATTGAACTGATGATTCACTGCATTCTTAACGCGAACAGACTATAATTATAATCATGGAGGTACTAGTGAGCTGACTATTCATTTTATGGTCATTTATAAGCTTTTAGCGACACTTTCCAAGGATTTCTATGTAACTTGATAGGCTGTATATTTATGATAATAATAAGGTCAGGTAGGGCAAGCGTACCAACGGGGCAAGTGCACCAACGGGGCAAGTCCAACAAACCATATACTTTAGCCGATTGAGTGCTCGTGATTTTTTTTATACGCAAATAATCCAACTTGCAACTGTGGTTGCATAAAGCACGTGAGTGGTCATGTCATGAGATGGTTTGACGCACTTGCCCCATCTGACCTTATTTGGTATAAAGTTGTTGCTTACGCCAAGGTGATGAGTCCTCGAAGAGTCCTGCTGCTATTAAAATAGTTTGTGACCATCAGTATCGTTTTTCTAAAATAAATGTAAGTTTAAATGAAGCCTACAGCAAAATTTCAAATTAAATATTTGGGAGTTAGAACTAGCTCGACCAACAAAAGGGTTAAAAAATAATTATAAAGAATAGTACGAGTAAAGGCCAAGCTAAAATACATTTAAACAAATTTTAAAATGTTAAGAAAATTAACTTACCGAGCTTCTCGCTGGAGTCTATGAAGAAACAAATTATCAGGGTCTTGAATAAAAAACAATAATAATTTAAACATATTGTTCTTTTTATTAAATTGCGGTAGGTACTTACGTAGGCTACTTTCAGGACCTGAAAAAATATTATGAAAATGAAATCAATGGTTTTTACTATGGAAGTTCATGATTAACAATATAAATGAAATTTTAATTTATTAAAAACAAGCATTATTAACAATAAAAATACAAAATCAACGTGTGACTCGGCAGTATTGCCGTTCGACCTGAGTTAAAAGTTTCATGCAGAAATTTAAAAAAAAAGTTCGAAGAGAAATACAGTGGCGGGAAAGAGGTTTTTGTCTCGTTTTGGACTATTGATTTAGTTGTTTACTTCGCAAAACTGGCAGTGTTGCGATCGACCTAAGTTTAAAGTTCCATAAAAAAAAAGAGAAACAGCAATGGCGGGAAAGAGTTTGTTGTCTCGTTTTGGACTAATTAAATTAGTTGTTTTCTTTGCAAACATTGTTGTACGTTATGGAATTAAGTTAAAATATAGTGAAGTGAAGAGGAAATAATGCTCACACCTAATACAGTAATAGTTAAAAATGTAAAAGAACTTATTGAACAGATATTGCCGCCTAACTCCAAATATTTTTTTAAATATTATTATTGTTTTATTTCCTCGTAATCGAAGTGAAAAGCAGAGTGTATAACTCGGTCTTAAAACCCATTCTATCCTCGACTTAATTATCCACTCTCGCCTACCGGCTCGGATGGATACCATAAGTCTTGGATAAAATGGTTTGTTTTATGCCCTTGTTGTACAATCTACTATTTAAATGCACTTTATCTAACAAATTATATCTTATTCGTTTTAAACCAGTGTTGAATTTCTGATTACAATTAAAAATTATTTGAAGTATTCTTACAGTTTCTATTGTAAACTTAGGTAACATTTTATCAAAATGATTACTAATGCAATAATTACAACATGTTTATGTTTACTTTTTTAATACTTTAAAATTTATTGATAATTTACGGGCTAAACGAATATGCTAGCTAAAACGGTAAATCGGCAATTCGAAAACCGGTAAATTTGCGGTTTATATAATTGACCATTTTCCATTCCCTAGTTGTAATCAAAATATCTTAATATTTAGTTTCAATAACTGACTCTGCTCTTTCGATGATAAAAATCAGCTAATTGTCCACACCAATAACCCATGTACCATTTTTTAAGTATGTGTGATGTAAGTGACTATAAATTGGGAAATAACGGCTTCTATTGTATTATAATGTAACTGTAATATTTTTTAAAACAAATAACGCAGTTACGAAGGTAGACTCACCCCACGGCCTTGGTATTTCTGAAAAATAGCCAAATTGTGTAAAACCCATCACAGAGAAACCGGCATGAGGAGACATCACTAGGAATAATACCTAATATTGTGTCCAGTCAGGTTCTGCATAGTTACGTTTTGTCCTACTCTTGTTTTCCCAGGAAAGGGAAAATAAGAAAGAGACAAAACATGTATTATACAAATCGATTGTTACTAATTAATTACTGGCAGTCCAAAGTCTGTCCGAACGCCTGTCAGCCCAAAATACCACTCACATTAAATGATTTATGCCTGCCTGAAAAATTCGTACGGCTGGCTTTAAAGGTGTTACACACATTATTATTTTTCAAACGTCATTTCGAGTTTCACCAGCGGCCAAGTGACGATGATCAAATGTGCAGTGAATTGGACACATACTTCGCAGAATATCATATTCACAAAGCATGATATTTGCAAAACATGATATTAGTAAAACATGATATTCGCAAAACACGATATTTGCAAAACATGATATTCGCAAAACATGATATTTGCAAATAGTGGAATTAGGTTATAGAATCGTAGGTAGTTTTAGGTTATGTCAGTCTTACAGCAGGCCCGGAGTGCCAAACCACCCAGAAATAGGAGCTCCGCGGTAGTGGAGCTCCGTCGACACTGTCTAATTGATGTATTGTGAATAATGATGTTTAGAGAATATGATGTTTTGCGAATATCATGTTTTGCGAATCTGATGTTTTGCGAATATCGTATTTTGCGAATATGCTATTTAACATACTAATTGCCCTGTGCGAGGTCCGTCCGGATCGCTACCACCATCTTATCCATTAACCAACAAATTGTTCGCATTGTTCAGTTCCGGTGTGGGGATAAGACAACCGGTGAAATTACTAGCATAGAGGCCTTCCATCTTAGTCCTCAGGGTTGGCAACGCGTTTGAGGTCTTAGGATTATAGTTTTGTGAATTCAAATGTCTATGGGTCTCAGATTCCACTTAACATCAGGTGGTCTGGTGTTCGAGTGCCTTCTCCTTATCATAAAAAAAACACTCGAAAAAAATCGTCATGCAATATTGGCCGGGAAATTGTTAGTCTGAGTTTTTATACGGTGGACTGACAGTCAATCTCTATTGCCCTGGGTATAGTCACAAATACAAGTATTACAAAATACTAACACTAGTAAGTCGGTCCAAGCTGGAGGCAAGTTGATTTAGCTGGTTGTTCTGTGAAAGAAATTGTGTAGTTAATAAAACCAATGGATAAAGGGCGGGGTAATCTCTAACCAAACAGTTTTATTAAAAATATTAAGAAAAGGCTTCAACTTCAATAAAACACTTTTTTAACGAAATTTCATTAAAAACTACATCTTTTACTTGATAATTAACATATGGCACACACCTCAGGCAATTTATTGATAAAATATGGGAAATAAACTGTCTTTATTTAAGATAAAATGTATTTTTTGATATATATAGTATGTGCCTTATTGAATATGAATTTACATCAAGATGCCGATGGGTTTCCAGGATGATTCAAAACATGCTCTGATTCTTTCAGTGTACAGCAGAAATCCAATCGAGTAATAAATAACTTACGGTCGCACTCAGTCAGAATGATTAAGTCGTTCCTTAGTCACGATTCTTTATGCACTTTTGTCAAATACACACTATTAATTTGTCAAATAAATATTTTGAATTTGAGATTGACTTTGATATTTAACTAATTTCCGCGTTTTACAACTTCTGACTTACTTTATCCTCAGACAGCTAATAATGAATGAACACCAGTTTAGTTGTCAATAACCGGTTATAATTTACCTATAATTAATTTATTTATAATTTACTCTATTACCGGTTTTGGTACGCTCTACTGTTGATTATTTTATCCATGGTGCCTATTTTTTTTTTAAATGTTATTTTATGTTTTCGTAGTATTTTAAATTCCCAAAATAATTGTGATATTGATTTAAATTTATTTCTTTTAAAGTTAATCGTCTGGATGCAGGTGGTATGAACCATAATAGTAATTCAAGGCGTACTTTATACGGTCAGGCAGTTATACTTAAATTGTTAAAGTTTATATTATTGCGTAGCTAAATCTTATTCAACAACGATGTTTTTTAAGTTATTTTTTTTCAATAGTCAAACTTTATGAAGCAGTAACTATTACACAGAGCGTATTTTTTCATTGGTTTACAAAATCACGCAGGCTGATAAGATTGTCTTTTTTATTTTTGATGTAAAGATACAGGGTGCAAAAAAGTATTTAAGAAATCAAAACGAAATGAAAAATACCCTCAGCCAAGAAGAGCTTTCATCGTCATCACGGAGGTTGAATGACGATGACGACTGTGAATGCGAATGTATCCTCTTTGGACGAAAAAAAATGTTAGTATATTATGCTTGCGTGAAATCATTTAGTAATCAGTGGTTGAAATAAGCTCAATACAGGTTGTTCGGCAGCGGTTTGAACAAACTTCAGGGACTAACTCTGAATGTCATACTCGTCAACTTTTATTATGGGACCAACATCCAAATCACGAAAAAAAAAAGGTGTTCCATACAAAGTTTTGACGGCATGCTAGCCTAGTTGCGAGTGACCCTGCCTTCGAAGCTAGAGGTGAGCTATGAGCACGAGTATTTGTTCCTGAGTCTTGGATGTTTTCTATGTATCTATGTATATATATTTCTGTATATAAGTAAGTTTATCGTTGTCTAGAACAAGCCTAGAGCTTAGTTTGAGAGTAGGTCAATTTGTGTGAAATTATTCTGTGTTTTTTTTTAAAGCTTGAGAGCTAAACAGCCGAAATGTATTGAACAGCTGTTTTTTTCACGATTTGAATGTTGGTCCTATAGTGAAAGTTGATGAGTATGACCTACAGAGTTAGTCCCTGAAGTATTTACAACCCTCTGCCAAACACCCTGTTTATTTACCTTAACTTGTGAAGCATATGTAAATACGGAGCGGTTTATAGTACTCAGATTCAAGGCTTTACCCTAGTGACAAGGCGGTTACCCGTGTTCTTTTTAAATTTATATTAGTACAAATTAATGCAATAACAAATAGCGATCAAAACTTGCATTTCAGTTAATTCGTCACTGTCGTCACACGGATTATTAGTTTCATATTATTATGATAAAAATTGCGCGTTAAGTTAGTGGTGGTAGGACCCTGTGCAGGGTCCGTCCAGATCGCTAACACCATCTTATCCATTAACCACCCACCAAGCAACAGTGTTCGCATTGTTGTGTTCCGGTGTGGGGATAAGACAACCGGTGAAATTACTAGCATAGAGGCATTCCATCTTAGTCCTCAGAGTTGGCAACGCATTTGAGGTGTTAGGATTATGGTCTTGAGAATTCAAATGTCTATGCGTCTCAGATTCCACTTACCATCAGGTGGCCTGAGTGCTCGTGTGTCCTTAACATAAAAAAAAAAAAGTTTTAAGTAAAATATTGAATCATAATATAGTCCATACATATCTATGAAAACGTGAAGTTCGGATAGGGACAATCACCCTGTTTTACCAATTTTCTGCATATTTAAATAAATGCACCTTGTATAGTCCAACTACGGCATTAAAAAATTTAAAGCCTTACGCTGCTTGTCTGGTCGATGCTTCTTTGGTCGTCATCATCGTCACGGTTCGATGACGATGAATGCTGAAAAAAGTTTCCGTATTGTATATTGTTGAATCGTGCTAAGATCTAGAGAGAGAAAGGGGAAGATCTCCGTGTTTTCTAAAACTTTGTCCTTTGTCCTGTCCAAAAATTGGCATGCTTTGAAAAATCGGAAAATAAATGAACTAATAATTATCAACAAGGGATATGTCAAACTGTAAAATAATGGAATATTCTTTCATAGGAAAATCGGCACACCGAAATAGCTATAACCAGTAAGTTCTACTACTGGATTTGATTCCGATAACTACAGTCAAGGTTATAAATTTGTATACACTTTAGTACCTTGTCTATTTAACGTCATGTTTCAACTGCCATATGAAATTGTCACAGCGATTAAAGTGACAAGGTACTAAAGTGTATACATATTTATGACCTTGACTGTACAAGGTAGAACATTCCCAGACTGTTTAATTTGTCCTAAAATTTATAATTATGAAATGTACTCTTTGTATTCATTAAAATTCAAAGTGTTCAAAAATTACTAAAATTATAAATACAGAACCTGTGGTTAGGTTTGTTTTGTTTTATAACAATCTTGAATATTAAAATTATGAACATTTTAATTTTGAAGGTTTTAGGAAGTACTTGAATTGTTTCTCTTTATGCATCGACGACATTTCGTTTCTAAAATCAAATTTCCTGGTTTCTTACGTTTTATAGACCCAATCAAAATACATGTCTGACATAATTATACAGGTGATCACCTCAAGGTCAGACAGGACACGAAAGTGTTTTTAATACCATGATGCACACCATGTTATAGTAACAAAATAAATAAAAGTAAAAAAATCTATAAAAATCATATAAACAGGTAAATATGTGACACTCCACTTTTTGAGCGCAGTAAAACGGTATAATTATAGTTATTTTGGCCACTATTTTTTGTTGCCTGACTTGGAGTTCGACCCAAATTATAGAACACCCTGTTGACACCCAATATGGAACGAAAATAATATGTACTTTGTATAATATTACATATGGTTACGTGTGGTTACCGGGTCTGAGTAGTGCCACTCCATGTCGTCGTCCCCGTGGATGTCGTGAGAGCCGACTAAGGGAATAAGGGCTTATAGTACTGTTAGGCGATGGCCTTGCAAACTGTCACTAATACACTTATAAATATCTTTGCCTGATTGTGCAAAATGTGGTTACAGAATTATCAGCAAGTCTTTTTAGAGTTGTTGGCGTTTCTGTAGCTCTATCTTCAAATCTTCAAGGTTAAATTTCAGTTTTCTCCAAAACTGCCAGCCTATTTCCGATTTCATAGGACGCAGAAGTGGCGTAATGCAGGAACTTCGTAATACAACTGTCGACGCAGACCATAGTGGAGATGACCGGGATTGTCAGAGGTTGCAAAGAGACGCGTAGAAGCGGAAATGAAAAAAAAAACAGGTGCAATCCCACACAAAATTGACCTAGTCCCAAACTAAGCTCTAGACTTGTACTATGAGAAATAGATACTTAAATACAATGAAAACATCCAAGACTCAGGAACAAATATGCGCGCTCATCACACAAATATCTGCCCTTATCGGGATTTGAACCCAGGACCGGTGGCTTCAGAGGCAGGATTACTCCCAACTAGCCCAATGTGTCGGCAATACTCAAATGTTTGTTGCATTATTCAGTAAAAGTTTTAGGATGTTAGGTTAACTTGAGTTGATATAGTAATAAATACAGCTTAATTTGATAGAATATTATAATAATAGTATGCCGTACCCCGCCCTCTTGATCACACTGTTTATCTTATATCGGTTCTAGTAATTTTTTAAGGCAACGGTGTTGGCAAAGTCTCTTATACTAACTAACTTGGTAAAGGTTGTATTTTTGTATTGGTACAAAATCATAGACTTTTTCGGAGATAGCTTTATTTTTTTTTAGTGCGTCAATTTAATGTTTAAGTTTCTACAAAAAAAAACTACATTTAAAACATACTAAAATTAAAGATTCAAGCAGACGCCCCATATTAAGAAAACCTTGAACTAAGTTACAGGAGTTTATTTAGAAGTAAGTTAGTACTTAATAATTAATATTAGATGTATATAAAATATTTGTTTAAGCTGTATATTACGAGTATATTCATGTTTTGTGTAATTAATTAGATTGAAATTGACTAAGTGATTTTCTCTCACTTATATACAGGGCGTGTAAATAATTAAAAGTCGGCTAGCTATCGCTAGCACAATCGCTCTCGCATCTGACGGTATATTAATTAACCGTTCCGAAATAACGGCACCAGTGTTCTTTCAGCTGACATGCACCAATAATCGACAGAAGCTTTTAATTCAAAGATCATAGGGTTATAAATTGATTGATGCAAAACAAAAGATTTTTTTTTTTAAAACGGGACAATCTCACACAAATTGACCTAGTCCCAAACTAAGCTCTAGGCTTGTACTATGGGTACTAGACAACGATAAACATACTTATATAGAGAAATACATACTTAAATACATAGAAAACATCAGAAACACAGGACTCAGGAACATTCACGCTCATCACACAAATATCTGCCCTTACCGGGATTTGAACCCAGGACCGCTGGCTTCAGAGGCAGGGTCACTCCCAACTAGGCCAACGTGTCAACTCTTATCTTTGTTGAATAACAGTCAGTGTCGAACATTGGTCCCTTGTCGAGTACTGGTGCCGTTACATTAACACTGCATTGTTGTTGCCGTATTACTATTTCTCAAAATAACATGACATAGGCAGTGAAAGAGACAGGGATATATGACAGACTTCTGTATTTAAAACATCCCTGTGAAGAGCGAAATGCACTAAGTTGATGGAACACTTACTCTGTCGCTATATCTGTTGCTGTTGCTATTCCTGTTGTTGTTGTTGTGGCTGTTGTTGCTGCGTTGATTATCGTCGTCGTCGTCGTCATCGTCAGCGTCACGATCATGCTGTTGTGATTTGGACGATGACGAGCGATGCTAGAAAAATGGTGTTTTGCTTTGAATAGGCTTATAAGAACTTAATTAAACAGTAAATTTAGCATTGAAATTGGTTTAGGAAATAAAGCTGCAGACTGACTGGCGTTAAATTTACATATAACACCCTAAAGAAAAAGGATCACCCATAGTGCAACTGCACCGATAAATCGATCAAACATAGATCGATTATTAACCGGTGGACCATTGATCTGCTGACGTAAAAGAGGTGTTTTTTTTTAACTTTATAAATACTGCACGGTTGAGGAAGAAACATACAACAAAGTAGCAACAGGCCTATTTGATTCTCTGCAATCCAGTATTTTGTGTATTTTATAAATCTTTCACGCTAAAACTATGTGATGTAGATGCAGTCTCCCATTCTGTGCATAATTGTGCATGACGAAAAAAAACAACACTGTGTACTTTTTAGTTCTGTGTTGTATTCACTCAGTAGAAAGTCTACAGTTCGCTCCATAAAATAGGTATTTCTATGGAATCCGATAATATTTAGTTAATAAAGTTAGTTTTTATACTGGTACTTCCAACATATAGTAAAAAAAGGAATTTAGCTACTAAAACCCGTGTGTTCTTATCTGATAATGACTGAAAGTATAACCTCGTAAGGGCCGACGGCATAAATTTAAGACATTTGTCAAAGTGACTAAACTTTAGTTGACTTACACAAGATTCTTTTTTGAACTAGTAAAATTTGACGTGGGCCTCACGAGGTTATAGGTGCTCAAAAGAAAATAGGTACGTAAAGTATAGAAACATCACAGGGAAGCCAAGTTCCAAAATAATTGAAAACTGAAATTACCGAAAACACTTTGAAGTTAACGCTATCGTCATGTGCCATAGAATTATTATAATTTTTAAAAACGTGATAGAACTGCAACTGGCACTATTCCATTTATAAAATTTCAAAACGTCACTACAGTATGACTGATAATATAAAGTATCAAAATCTGCTGAGTTCTAAGCTCTGAAATAGACAACGCTACAGAAGTTACACATCGTTGTCCCGTTCACTGCCTGGTTTTGACACTATAACAGTCCAGGTATAAGAAAAAAAATGCGTCAGATGTCTCAAACATAAGTCCTCATGACTCTATGATTCACATATGAAGAGAGAGTTTACATAATTTTAAAAATATTGCTCAGTTTTATTTATGCACCTAAAATATAAAATGTATACTTCACAAACAAATTCTTCACAAATATAAAAAAATCAAAGAAAAGATAGTCCTATAACTTATGCCTTTACAGCACCAATAAGAAGTATATAATTGATAGATCAAGACACAAGAGTAGAACAAAAAAACAATTTTAAATCTTTTACTGATGATTGGCTGTGACCGCTTCTGTCTTTGTTGTTCCTATCCTGGTGCTGATGCTGAATAAAAAAAAATTTAGTTGTAAATATGGTTATAGAATTTTAAACAAACCTTTTCAGAGTTGTTGGTATTTCTTTAGCTATGCCTACCCCATCTGAGAATGAAGGCGTTATGTATGTAAATGTCAATGCGTTTAGGCAGATTTTTCCACCTGGAATTTAGTGGGTGATATATGGATGCTATATTATTAACGTATCAAAAACACGCCCTGTACATTTTTGCACTTGCCCAGCAAACATCCTGTATGTTTACTGTTGAGCATTCGCCCATCAAGCATTCTGTATATCGACGAGTACGCACAAGCATGATCCTGTCCCAACCTGATTTTAAAAAAAAAAACGTAACAGGGTCGTTCTACTTTTTTACCGACAATACATCGTCATTTTTCTATATTTTGCGTTTTTCAACTATTGATAACTATGGTTTTAATTTTTGATTTTAAAATACGTTGCGTGAATTTTTATTTGGACTAATTAGTTATTATTTCGGTGGCGATAATGTTTTTTCTTTATGGTGGTTTTTCAGAATATACTGTGACAGAGTGGCCGTTTTCAGAGGAGACTAAATTTTGTATTACCACTCTGTCACGCTATTCTATGAAAAACAAACTTATAAAAAAAACACTGGATAGAGAAAGTGAAAGAATATTAAGTAAAACATTAATAATCAATACTCTAAATGATAACGTATGGTAAAATGAGGACAGGCGATTGTCAATAAAAAAGAAGAATGACCCAACAGATCACATCTCGTCTGCTCTTTTGATTCTGATGCTAAATGTCCTAATATTCATTTACAAGTGATGTCAGAAAGAGAAGTATATGAAAAGAAACTCACTTGGTCGTCATCGCGGTCGTCTACCAGCTAAAAAAAAGTGTTTTTTTAAATAAGTTTCAAAATTGTTACTTAATTATATAATACATTAGGCGATCAGCCTGATTGCTACTTATAATCGTAACCGATTATTATTATCAAAGGATACTCGGAAATAACATGTAGTAGATATCGAGAACCATGTAATTTTGTACGTATTTTTTATGTAGACGTTTTAAAAGGTTTTTTTTAATATTAAAATTTATTTATGTAACTGAGTTGGTAAGTAGTAAAATTTATTGTAACCTCTTCAATTACAGATTTTTATAGATTAAATTTCTCAATAAAAAAGGTAGAAGACAATGTTTTTTCAGTGAACCCTTTAACTGTATTTTATGGTAGCCCATAATTTTATCGAATTCAATTTCATCGATAAATTATGCTGAAATTATGATGTTTTAACGATATCTTAAATATATATCACGTAGGTTGGTTACTACAAAAAAACCTCATGCGGTGATATATATGCCTTTTGATGTAAGGAAAATTCTGCGTAGTAAATACTTTAATTCGTAGAAAGGTGTGGAGAAAGGGCTAAGTACAATGAATAAATGTAAAATAATACTAAACACACGGATTCATAGGTTTATTTACAAATTTAAAGTTTTTTTCATTAAACACTTCTTAAAAATCGACATTGTCAGGTTTTGTTCCGAAGGTATAGAGCCCTAAATAATTCAAATTTTAAAAATCAACACTCTACATAAGCAGTCGTTATGCCTGTCATAATGACAGCGTCAAATCACTAGGAAAAAATTGCGTAAAATCTGATGCGTGAAATGGCTTTCTGTGACAAGGGTCTATATTGGCTCAATAATTAAAGTTGTTAAGGCCATACGACTCTTCCTAATAATTTTTATATGTAATTTCATGATGAATTAAATGACACACCCTTTATTAAAGTTGGTCCAATAGCGTAGCATATAGGGGAACATTAAATTTTTACCACCAAATTATATTTATTAGTTTGCGTAGTGTGCGTAAATTTTGGGACATCCTTTACATATCACATATTGTAATGTGAACTTTGATGTGTGTTAGTACGTTACATTTTTAAGTTATAGAAAAACCAATTGTCGGGAAAAGTGTATCGTACCTACTAACACACATCAAATTATTTATTGTTTTTTTTACAAGCAGTCGTTTAAAATAAAATAGATTTACCGTCAGGCTAAGAGACTGCATTCTCCTCCGCTGATCCTGATCCTGGTTAAAAAATAAAAAATCAGCCTAAATCTTGATAAGTTCTCGGCAGTGAGATAGACAGAGATACATTACTCCCATAGGTCAACTTGGCAGGTTTGAACAGAGTAATCGATTTCAGTAATACATGCGGAGAAGCCATTGAGGCCTAACTTAGAGGGTGTTTCTTTTTATATAACATCCTATCCTACTAATGTCGTGTTTTTGTCATGGTCCTTACAATTTTGTATGTAAATGATCGCATTGAAAAAAAATCGCACCGTACGAAAGGGTGTTTTGATTCTTTTTTTTTTTCCATCATTACGAGTATCACTTCTGCTAAAAATAGGTTTAATCACAGTCGATAAAATTATAGCATATTGTTTTTTATATACCCAGGATACTTAAGGTATCCTGATTTGAGCCGTTTATCTCGACGTTTTATCTATACTGGTCGAATTGTGTCTACTTTCATCGTATTTCAAACTTCAAGCATTTTAGAATTTAGTTCTTTCACGTAAAAGCAGATCGAATTGTATTTTTTACTCATACGTAAAGTTGTGCTTGTTGAACGATTAAACAATCTAAATTAACTTGAGCAAAGAGACCACGTGCCTTCTTTTAAGTTGCCAAATTTGTGTATAAGGTTACGTGACAAGTTTTAGAATCGCCAATTACAGCGGTTTTTAGCCAAGAGACCAAAACGCAGCAAATTTCACGTAAGCATATAAATGTCATTGAAACGAGAGTAACTCCTAAACGGTTAGACATATTAAAAAGTTTAATACATATGCAGGATCATTAAAATGTTAGGTCTGTTATGCTTATATCATTTTGGACAAGATTGGAACACTGTATATATGGCTATGGTATTTAGTAAACTGTACGTAATATCGTATATCGTAGTATTAGAACGTTAAAATGTACATTTAGTTTGTAAGGATGCATGCTGCATGCTAATTGTAGCTATTTGTATGCTTAACGGTAAAACACAGTGATCCTTAATAAGCCGACATTACATCATTACATGTTTTACAAATAAAATTATTGATTTTGAATTTCTCCTTACACTATTTTTTATTAAAATAAAACTTACTTCATCGTCATGGTGCTGTAAATATCACAAACAACATTTTATCTCTAATTGTCAGTATCATGCTGTGCAATTTATACTGTGACTTAACATTCGGGAATAAAATTTGAATTTGAATTTATAATTGAAGACGGATGTTTGACCAAAACTCCTTTAACTTAAGGGGACTTTTTACAAGTTTAGCTAAAGCAATAATTAATAAATATAGATACATCAGAGTTATTCAGATTTCTTTTTACCTTACTCATACTTATAAGTATGGAAAGTTAGATTTTAATTTAATATGATATATAGTTTTGCCAAAATGCAGTATCTCTGATTCAATGGCCAAAGCATATTCAATCCTAAGCCGTTAGTAATAAGGTTACATTTGCTATAGGAGTTTTTTCTGAGATACTGCCTTTTATGTTAGCAGGGCAGTATTCAAATTCAAATTCAAATTCAAAACGTTTATTTCGGGTATCTTGACCCATATTGGTTAGTATGCTATACACTGTTATCTTACTATCTAATGTTAGTACTGAGGAACGACTTTAAAACTTAAACTCTAAATTCGACTTAACTAAATTACACATGCTTAAGAGTATAGGACAGTCGAATCTACTTGTAATCATTTCAAGGATCGTATTGGAGCTGCCTCGCATTCTTCTAACGAGTGATGCAACCTTTTTTCTACGAATTGCATGGAAATCATCGGTGCGAGCTTCCGCAAACATAGTCGAGGCGCTACAGTAGCGAGGCAACCCCATCAGAGCCCTGAATCCATTATTAAATTGGACCCGCAGAGCACTGTATGATCTCACTGTATTATAAATGTGAAAGCGTGGATGTTTGTTGACTCTTTAACGCAAAAACTACTTGACGAATCATCATGAAATTTTGCACACATATTTTGGGAGGTACTAGAAGTATCAAAGGATACTTTCTACTTTTTTTTTTTTTTAACAAAAATAATAAAAAATGCAAGAAAAAGTAATTGCAGTGGGCTATGCCGCTGGCGTGTCGCTAGTACAAGATAATTTCGCGAGTGAGGATTAGAACCATCTGCCCTATTTATTCAGGCTGTCAGACATGTAGGTACGAGTTTCAAAACTCCCCTTTAATCGCTTTAATAAACTCTATAAAACAGGACTAATTATAAAAATAAACAGTTTTGAAATGCCTGATAAAACCAACATCACAATCAACAATCCATAAAAAAACACCATGTATATCAAAATTCTTACCACTGGTACAGCCAATGCCACAGCGAACAACAAACAGAAGACTATGCACTTCATTGTAGCCGAATGTTCCTTGCCGGGCGGGCACAGCTTATATACCCAGCGTAGCCACTGTTGCTGATCAACTGTGAAATTCGACGATAATACGAATTCAAGTTTGATTAATTTTCGGATGAGAATTGATGATTATAATGGTGTTTGATTTTGTTGTTAAGTGGAGACTGGGATATAATTGTGTGGTTCTGTAGTTTTTATTTTTTGCGTGTTCATGTTAGCACACACACACGGCTTTCACCTGCACGCTAATCCATACTAATATTATGGAACATTTTCTTTTGGTTTCGTGTTTCTTTTTATGTTAAGGAGAAGGCACACGAGCACTCAGGCCACCTGATGGTAAGTGGAATCTGAGACCCACCACAAAAACATATTCATACATACCTAATATACACGAACGAACGAACCACGAATTTAATGCCGTAAGGCGTTCTCTATTGTAGTGGGGCTGCAACATTGGGTCTAACAATCACACTTACATATCACTGTTATATTAATATAAATGCACTCATAAATAAATACATACATAACATATATATGAAGATAACCACCAGATGAGTGGTGGTAGGACCCTGTGCAGGGTCCATCCGGATCGCTACCACCATCTTATCCATTAACCACCCGCCAAGCAACAGTTCGCATTGTTGTGTTCCGGTGTGGGGATAAGACAACCGGTGAAATTACTAGCATAGAGGCATTCCATCTTAGTCCTCAGGGTTGGCAACGCATTTGAGGTATTATAGTCTTGAGAATTCAAGACTATAATACCTGGTAGCGATCCGGATGGACCCTGCACAGGGTCCTACCACCACTCATCTGGTGGTTATCTTCATATATATGTTATGTATGTATTTATTTATGAGTGCATTTATATTAATATAACAGTGATATGTAAGTGTGATTGTTAGACCCAATGTTGCAGCCCCACTACAATAGAGAACGCCTTACGGCATTAAATTCGTGGTTCGTTCGTTCGTGTATATTAGGTATGTATGAATATGTTTTTGTGCAATAATAAAATAAAATAAATATCAGGGGACAATGTCACACAAATTGACCTAGTCCCAAACTAAGCTCTAGGCTTGTACTATGGGTACTAGACAACGATAAACATACTTAGATAGAGAAATAAATACTTAAATACATAGAAAACATCCAAGACTCAGGAACAAATACTCATGATCATCACACAAATATTTGTCCTTACCGGGATTTGAACACGGGACCGCCGGCTTCGGAGGCAGGGTCACTCCCAACTAGGCCAACGTGTCGTCGAGATAATGATTATAATTATAAAGAAATATAAAAACTATTACCAAATATTAAAGCTTTAGAGGCACGGACACCTAGCTTACTATAAATAAGTTCCTAAGACCGATAATTACAGTGGTATGCAATATTCGACAAATGATCTCTAATGTATTTTCCGCTGATACAGCACTATAATCGATAAATCATGTGTGCAATTACTAAATATGGAAAGTTATCAGCTGCTATATTATGAGTATTTTACAAATATTAAGTAATTTATCCAATAGTCTAAGTAATACGAACAAGTGTCGCCTAGGTGACTATTATTGTAAATGACTCAAGAGTTATCAAAACGTTGACAATACGGAAACAGGTTGAAGACGATATCGTTATTACCGTGTAGAATCCCAACCCTGTAATATCATAGAAAACGTAGCTTTTATATTTTTATATGAAAGTTGGTCCAAATAAGTTGTTGAGCAAGTTTTGTTTTTAAGCATTAAAAAACGACCCTTGACCTCTACGGTTCGTAGCGTGTCTACGTGCGTAGACTGTCTACGAGTTTTGGCGACGCTACGAATGTTTAAGAATCATTGACCTCAGAATTGGCTGGCAGATAAGAGATTGTATTTTGGTAGTAAGTTGTGAGATATGCGAGAATGTAGTATATTGAAATGAAGATTTTTTCTGATTTAATCGAGGGTTTGTGAGTCTAGAAATGTATTTTGCCAACTTATTAGCCTTGTATGTGTGGTGTGAAACTGTGTGATAGAGTAAGGAATAAAAAGATCAGAGAGAAATGTGGACTGAAAGAAGATGTAGTGACTAACATTGAAAAAGGGCATGCTTCGATGGTTTGGTCATTTGAAAAGAAGATTGACGAAAGAGATATACAGGGCAAAAGTGAGTGGAAAGGGCGGAAGGGGCGCCCTAGGCGTACTTTGTCGAGTAAAATCATAGAAATTCTGCATTTTGGACGAATTTTAAGTACCAGAAACCTACTTGCATGCATGACTCGATAAATGAATGTGGAAGACGCGAAAGAGCTTTGTCAGGATCGTAGCAGGTGGAAAGAAGTGGTCTCTGCCTACCCCTCTGGGAAACAGGTGTGATTTTATGTATGTATGTATTTGCGATCTTAAGGTTGTGGTCTTGAGAATGCATGTTTCTATATAAAACTAGCTACCAGTCAGCGGCTTCGCCCCGGTGTAATTTTTTTACTTTCCCGGTGGATTTTCCTTTTTTTTCCTTCATAAGAACCTTGTCCTGACGATAACAAACACAACAAAAAAGAATTAGCAAAATCGGTCCAACCGTTCATGCGTGGTGGAAATAGGGTTTTTTTTTTATTTTATGGAAATTAAGGCAAACGAGCAGACGAATCGCTTGATGGTAAACGAATACCGTCACCCATAGACACCTGCAGCACCAGAGGAGTTACAGGCGCGTTGCCGGCCTTTTAAATGAGGTACGCTCTTTTCTTGAAGGTTTGAAGGTCGTATTGGTCCGGAAATACCGCAGGCGACAGACCATTCCACAGTTCAGTTGTGTTTGGCAGGAAATTCCGAGTAGAACACACAGTTGTGGACTGCCAACCATCTAAATGATGGTGGTGGAAATTCTGTGCGTAGGACTATACTGGGTGATTTTGGGGTCATGATCCGGAATGGCTAAAAGTGAATAAGATGGTCATACTAGTTAAACAACCTTTCCGATGGGAACAACCTCGGAATCGCCAAAAAAAAACCAGTGGTTCCATACATTAACTCAATTAATTCACCGTTAATGCATGGAACAGCTGATTTTTTTTGGCGATTTCGTGGTTGGTCCCATCGGAAAGGTTGTTTTACTAGTATGACCATCTTATTCACTTTTAGCCATTCCGGATCATGACCCCAAAATCACCCAGTATACATATATGTAGAGATTAATGGATAAGAATTACATACAAAATACATTATTAGGTCTCTTATAATCGTAAAAAATCACTATTGCTAACAGAAGCTAATGCTTGACCAACTACTTTTCAGTACGGTCGAAGTCATAAATATGTTTACACTTTAGTACCTTATCGCTTTTATTCACTGACACAATCATATTATATTATTATATGAAATTGTCTCAGTGAATGAAAGTTACAAGGTACTAAAGTGTAAACATATTTATGACTTGGACTGTACATGTTTATTTATTCTGTATAGAATTATACCTTTAACTTGTAATTAAAAGTACAAGACCGCGTTAATTAATGAGTAATAAAGCAAACACGGCAACGCCCTAATCAATTGGCTATAACCGATTTCACAGCCCAGTCATTAGACCACTATATTGGACATGGATTTTTATGATTTTTTTATATTAAGTCGTTCAAAATTAAACCATGTAGTAAGCGCCTAAATTAACAACCAAAAAAACCGGTAAAGTGCATGTTAAACTCTCGAACCGATGGTTCCCTACCACCACACAGTAGGTACGAGTATTATTATTTTTTAAACACATCGCTACGTAATTAATAATATTTTTTTTTTTCTTTTAGAGTATTTTTTTTTTACATACATACACAATATCACGCCTTCATTCCCAGAGGTAGGCAGAGCTACAGAAATACCAACAACAATATAAATATTGTGTCGACAATTCTGTAACATTTTGCACAATCAGGCAAAGATGTTTATGCCTATCAGTACGAGCCACTAGCAGTATTTTTACAAAAAATGCCATAATTACGCTAATATGCCTGACGACATAAGAGAGCTGTAAAAACTGCATACATGCTCGATGGGACCTATAAAAACTAATTGCGCTCTATGCATTAGAGTTACTATTATTGACTAAATTCTACCTTTCTGTAATTTGTAAAGCTGTCCATGTCTACTTTAAATGTTTGCTCGTATTCCATTTACATACTGTATGCAGCTACTTTATGTATTATATACAAACAAATAAATAAATATAATATCAGGAGACAATCTCACACAAATTGACCTAGTCCCAAACTAAGCTCTAGTTTTGTACTATGGGTACTAGACAACGATACACATACTTATATAGAGAAATACATACTTAAATACATGGAAAACATCCAACACTCAGGAACAAATATTCGCGCTCATCACACAAATATCTGCCCTTACCAGGATTTGACCCAAGGGCCTCTATTCAACTGCGTTATAACGATATCGTTTTTGACCTGTTTCCGTATTGTCAACGTTTTGATAACTCTTATGTCATTTACAATAATGGCGACTGTGACATGAACGATTCTTAAACGAGTCAAACACGATATCGTTTTAACGCACCTGAATATAGGCCCAGGACCGCTCCCAACTAGGCTACCGAGTCGTCTACATGCCTACTGTGCAGCGGCTATGAACCCTCAGTGCACGAGTCCGACTGGCACTTAACCGGTTTTAAATATTTCTTGTTGTTTTTGAGGGTTTTCAATATAATTATACCAAATTTTACGCTTCACCGTTTTAACGATGTAACAAAAGAAATCTAGAAATCTATCTATCTTTATTTAAGAGCCATATGCTCTTGTCGGTGGAGTAATCGTCAACCGCTCCGGTCCTCCGTCAACTGCTTGACTTTCTAGTACGACCCAACCTTAACCTTTTCTTATATCGTCAAGAAGTTACTTTGAACAGATTCCATCTTGTTTCTTACAGATCATGAGGTACATACAGCTTTTAATAGAAAGGACAGACAGACAGACAGACGGGTGGATGGATGGACGGACGGACAGCGTAGGCTAGGTAATACGGTCCCGTTTGACACCCTCCGAGTGCGGAACCCTAAATGAGGTAATCATTCTTTTTCCATCACTAATTAGTCTAGTCGCGCAAACGTTCAATCTCGGGGTTTGCCAGAGGAAGATGGAGCGCAGCATTCTTGGTGGTCAGCTTTTAGACCGGATTCGGAATACTGAGTTGCGTTCCCAGACAAAAATAATGGATGTAGCTCAGAAGGCTGCCCAACTAAAGTGGGACTGGGGCGGCCACGTTGCTCGAATGCAGCCTAATTGTTGGCCCAGGAGAGCCACAGACTGGCTCCCGGAAAATACCAAGAGAAAGCGTGGCCGCGCCAGGAACAGATGGAGTGATGATTTGGGATCATGGGACAAGAAAAACCGCTCAAGATCGGGTAAAGTGGAAGAGGGGGAGAGAGGCCCAGCAGCAGGGCTTATAATAATAAATAAGTAGTCTTAATTACTAGCTTCTGGCCGTGGCTCCGTTCACGTAGAATTCCCTGCAATTTCATTTCATTGCATGCGAACAGTGTTTTTTTAATTAAAATGTAGCCTATGTGCTATTACTATAATTTATTTTATTTATTTATTTCTAACAATAACACAGTATACAGGTACTAAAGCACTGCGAAATGCATAACATTACAAGATATAAAATATGGGTACACAGTTTCTAGCACACAAATTACAGTATATTAAATCCACACATTTATAAACAATTAGTTGACGACAAACACGCATCCATCTCCTCGCGGAACCTCAAACATTCATCACTCAACACCTCCCACCTACACGCAAAAACAACGCAGTCTGGTACCGATGCGAGGAGCGAATTAAGAAGCTTCAGGGCGCGAACAAGTTTCGATTTGCTATGAGACAGTGCGCGCCGTTGGCAATCAAATCAAATCATTTATTTCATGTAACATGACACATAAATAGTAATTTCACTTCTCATGCTCTTAAAATGCTACTTAAATCTCTGCGAATCGGAACTAAAGCTCCTTATTAATCTCTAGTATAGTTAAAGTATTTTTTCAATTATTACGAATATGAATCTATTTAATCATATTAAGGCCGAACTCTTTTATTATGCGTGGTCAAATTACTTTTAAAATGGTTTCCAAGTTTGAATCTGTTGGCTAAATAGCATTTAAAACATCACTTTACAAAAAAAACGCGGAACTTTTTTTTCCTATTTGTATTTTGAATAGATGTTCATAAATTGTATTGAACGTACGTTGTTAAAAAACAATATTGTTTAGAACGTCGTTTTTTTCCTCGCATTCAAAGTGAAAAGTAGAGTGTTTAACACGAGACTATACAACCATAATGACACTCGAACTACAGCCACCCTCGCTCGCAAGCTCGCTCGCGTGGCTAAACATCTCGTGTCATTATGGCTTGTTTTAGTCCCTTGTTGAACAATCTACTATTATTTTATTTTATTTACTACTTTAATAATGCTGGTGGGAGCATGCAATCCTGCACAGTATGACATAATAGCACAATCAGGCTTATCAGCTATAATTTTTAGTATGGTATTGGGCCTGTCCCACACCCGGCGCACCAGGGATGCAGCGCGCCCGCGCATGATTGCATAAAAACATTCAACGCGAGCCTCCGCAAACATCCCAGAAGCGCTGTAACGAGGCAGTCCCACCATCACCCGGAACGAGTTGTTAAATTGGACTCGAATGGCCCTATAGGCCTGTTGCGAATATTGCACCCTGAGGCTACAGGTATACAGCAAAAGCAGATAAACATACACACACACATACACACGCACACACACACACACACACACACAAATACATACATACATACATACAGACATACATACAAACATACATACATACATACATACATACATAAATACATACATACATACATACACACACACATAGACACACACACTCACACAGTTGAACAATAGATATAAGTTATAGGCTATGTATTTAAATTGCAAACCTGAATTTGTCTCCAAATTTTGATGATTTTGCACATTGTAATCTTGTATTTTTCCTTTTTTTTTTTAATTATTTTGGTACTGAGTACTTCCTACTTACCCATAAGGAAGAGCGGCTGCATCTTAGCACAGGTATATTCTATACTTAAAAAGAGGTAGCCAACTACTGTAATTACTGTGTACTTATGGAAACTCAATAAATGATTTTGTTTTTTTTTTTTTTTGATTCCAGGACGTACAGAAGGCTCTAGCAATGCTAGCAGATGTTGAAGACGAGGTCGGAAGTAGAACTTCGTCAAAGATGGGACAAACAGAGGTCGGAAGTAGAACTTCGTCAAAGATGGGACAAACAGAGGTCGGAAGTAGAACTTCGTCAAAGATGGGACAAACAGAGGTCGGAAGTAGAACTTCGTCAAAGATGGGACAAACAGAGGTCGGAAGTAGAACTTCGTCAAAGATGGGACAAACAGGCGCACCAGTTGCGCCACCAGATCTATTTCTGTGCCAAATTGAGTCACAAACATTCAAACTTTTGTATTTATAATAGTACTAGCGACCCGCCGTCGCTTCGCTCCGGATGAAAGTATTATACATATAAACCTTCCTCTTCAATCACTCTATCTATTAAAAAACCGCATCAAAATCCGTTGCGTAGTTTTAAAGATTTAAGCACACATAGGGATATAGGGACAAAAAAAGCGAGTTTGTTTTATACTATGTAGTGTAGTGATGTTGTGGATGTAAACTCTTTATTGGACAAAGAGAAAATAACAAAAGTAAAAACATAAGTAATTTAAACTGATATCGAAAGTACGCTACCCAATGAGTAAAATCACATAAAGGACGTTTTCAAAAAAACTCTACATAGTTAAGGGCTATACTCGTAATTAAAGCAAAACTTAATTGATTCTTTTGTGTTACGAGAGTTACCCATATACTTTGTATGACTAACTTTCGTTACACAAAGGACGCGATCGTGATTTTTGTTTTCATTAAGCCTTTAACTATGTAATAAAATTGAAAACGACCCATCGATAACTTTTACTCATTAATACAAAATTATTAAAAAAAAAAGCATACAACATACTAAAATAGCACATTACATCAGCAAAAGGCTTCGTTAATTTATCTTAATACTAACGAAACAAAATTTGACAATACTAATTTACCTCAACCCTACTACTCATTTTGTTTTACTCAAGTTTTCTGAAACCTGTTACATTTTCGGCATGAAAGGGGTTAGGCTCGTAAAACACACTTTACCTACCGAAGTGTTCACTTTCTTTAAAGGTGCACTTCTTTATAAGGGTTTCTCGGAAGGTACATTTTCTCTAAAAGTGCACTTCCCGATATGTACACTTTGTCAATAGATGCAGTTTCCCAGAATGTGCACTTTCGCAGAAGGTATATTTTCCGGGATGGTACACTTTAGGGGTAGGGGTGTCCCTGTTTTATAGTACCTACTAAGGGTTTCTATAAAATAGTGCATGGAGACGGACGGACAGAAAGACCGTAACTATAAATGTTTCGTTAAAATATTTGGCTACTTTGGATACTTCTTACTATACATGAGAAAATGGGAAAGTGCACATTTCGGGAAAGCGTGCGTTTTGGAAAAGTGCACTGTTTGAAAAAGTGCACATTTCGGGAAAGCGTGCGTTTTGGAAAAGTGTACATTTCGGGAAAGTGCGCGAAAGACCTATGTCACACCGGAGTCAATCTCTATAAAAGTTCCTAGGCTAGAACCCAATAAAAATAAGTTAGCAAAATTGCTATAATAAAGAAAAGAAAACAATCGGGCGCCAGGGTCCTAAGCCAGGCAAAAAAAGGAAAACGGATAGCATCAAAGATAGATGATAGAGTACTGGAAACTTTTAATCTCAAGGCGGGCTTAGTAAAAGTTGGAGTTAAATTAGTAACACTCAATAGTTTTTAAGGCTATTTATTATACAATAAATTATGTTCAGGCGGTTACACAGTAGTTGATAACCTACATACTTAGGTGGTAACCTAGCTAGAGCTTAGATCTATAGGTTACATAGAAATCAGGTCTTATGAATTAGGTTTGAATTTAGCTTGGTCGTTCATCTGGTCAGGTTTATATTGAAATGGAAAGAAAACTTACAATTTAACGGAGTCAGAATTACTTAAAGTCCACCAACTGCACCAGAGTTTCGAGGTAGACGGGGCCGTTTCACGCCAACCACGTCCGGTCGCAGAACTCCTGCTTCGCAGTTCCAGCACCAAAGGGGCAAAGGAGAGGGGAAATTTAAATAAGCTTGGACCAGAAGGGTCCTTACAAAACATTAACTTGAGAAACGTTCGAAGAGAACAAAATAGAGAGACGGATGTCTCAAAAAATAAGGAAAAAGAAATGCTCAAGGGCTTTAAATCATATTTCCCTAAGAGTAAGAGGCCACAGCCTAAATATGCTTGCAATAACTCACCATGCGGTTTGAATAAATAAATGCACAAAGGCGTAAAGTCCTACTTCCCAAAGAGTAAGAAGCCTCGTTAAGCTTAAAGAAGCTTAATAAGAGATGAAAAAGAGAATTTAAATGAGAACCATATAAAATGGTATAAAGTAATGTAGCCATATAGAATGGTTTAACTAATGGGATCCATATAAAATGGTTATAACCAACATTAGTGGTTTGAAGGTTGAAATGAAGTTAAGAGTTAAAGATGACCATTTAGAATGGTTTAAAATCAAGTAGATTTTAAGTTATAAATGGGATCCATATAAAATGGTTATAAAAATAATAAATGGTTTAAATGGATCACAAAAAATGGTCTAAAAAATGGATCCTAAAAAAATGGAGTACAAAATGGGTTGAAATGGGTGCGATAACGCTGCAACAAGAAAAAGAAATAGCATCAAAATCGTGCTCAAGAAGCGACAGGTTGCACTAGGCAACATGGCGTCAAAAGATGTTTTCACCAAGTGAATATGAAAATACATACCACCCATTTCTTCAAAAAGACGGGTTCCCATCGCCGGTTTCCTGCTGAAGCTCGGCTTATACAGTTTCAGTCGCATCCCGACTGAAATAAAACATCTTATGAAACAACGAGATCACAGGGCTTCGGGGTTGAGAAAATCATCCATCGAAATAAATCCACTTACCGATAGAATCCCGAAAATAAGCGTCAAATGAAGACGTGGCGACACATCTCCGCCAAAAGCCTGCCGAATTAAACCGCAACAAACGACGATTAACTTAATTGGCTTTAGTTCATAACAAATGCCGGCCGGTAACGCGCGGCCTCCGAAGAGAAAAGAAGTTTGACAAACAACCCTGTCTGACCAGTATAGCTAAGGTGTTGCCATCCTCGAATTGAAAAACCAATCGAGACACTTGAAAACAGTACGCAAACGTTCTATTTCAACAATCACCTTTTGACTGTCAGAGCAAAAATCAATGTCTGAGACGTCAAAATAACCGATAATCGCGAATTAAGATCAATAAATAAACAAAACACAATGCATGTCGCGCGAGTTTAAATAGTCGCGTGACAGCACATTTCGGGAAAGTGTGTTTTACGAGCCTAACCCCATAAAATAAATAAATAAATAAATAAATAAATAAATCACAGGACAATGCCACACAAATTGAACTAGTCCCAAACTAAGCTCTAGGCTTGTACTATGGGAACTAGACAACGATAAAATTACTTACATAGAGAAATATAATACTTAAATACATAGAAAACATCCAAGACTCAGGAATAAATACTCGTGCTCATCACACAAATATTTGCCCTTACCAGGATTTGAACCCAGGACCCCTAGCTTCAAAGGCAGAGTCACTACCTACTAGGCTAGCGTGTCGTCAAAAAAAAAAAAAAAAAAAAAAAAAAAAAAAAAAAGGTCGTCAACCGGTTTTTCCTACTCAAGATTTTCTCGCTGTAAGACAGCATTACAAGAATACGTCAATTAACTATAAAGGACATTAACAACATTACGCAATTAAATACATCTTCTGTACCGTCGTCTGGCCGGTACCACGACACGCTCATTTCCGCATAAACGATAAACAGTCCTCGTTATTTGTTCCTGCCGCCCCCCGCAGTTGTTTTTTGCGGTGTCTCATGGTAGGGGGCGGGGGCTGGCGACGTAATGTCTGCGAAGAATGTATAGAGTATCGAAGTGTTACTGAAAAACGAACAATATTGATTCTTTATTTATTTTGTCTGTTTATCTATGTGTCTGTCTGTGTTATTAATCAGGATGGTTTACAGGTTTCATGATAAATTAAGCAATTTCATAGATATAAATAAAATAGAATAGATAGTTGCCGGGTTAGAATAGTGCCACTCCATGTCTTCCCGTGGATGTCGTGAGAGGCGACTAAGGGAATAAAAACTTGTAGTACTGTTAGGCGATGGGCTTGCAACCTGTCACTAATACTGCCCTGCTAAGCCAAATAGCAGTATGTCAAATAAGTCTCCTGTAGCAATCAAAACCTTATTACTAACAAGAGAAGATTGAATCTACTTTGGCAATTGAATCTGACATACTGTGTTTTAGCTTAGGAGGGCATACACTGGTAAACACCTTAGCCTGACTATGCAAAATGTGGTTACAGAATTATCAACAAGTTTAGAGTTGTTGGTATTCTGGTGCTCTGCCTACCCCACTCTGGGAATAAAGGCGTGACGTTATGTATGTATGTATGTATAAATAAAAAAGGTCCCATTCAACAAAGGTGGCTTTGTTACATAGTGGTATGAAATGTACAGTCACGAACATTAATTTAGGATCGTAGGTCCAAAGTCAATCTGACATTCTACATCAATAAGGTTAAGTTTGTTGTATGTTACAAACGACTTTGAATCTCTAATGACATTGACGACGTCAAGCAAATGTTCGCGACTGTACCGTTATCAGGAGGTCTCTACTAAAAGTAGTAAAAAAAATCTAAACTAGTTGAAACTAAGCAATTCCATAATATAGAGAGGTTGGTTATCAGTTTAACGTGTGTATATGTGAAATTGTGTGTCTGTTTATCTATGTGTGGCATTGTAACTCCAAAATTGGTGGACCGTGATAACAGGCAGACGGACAGACGTAACACCTCTCTTTTTTTTGGGTCGAAGTTATAAACTTAGTTACCTACAGAATCGATAACATCGTCAATTAAATTTATCTGAACCAATGGTTGCTCTGTGCGGCGGGATGGTTGCTAGGCGACGCGCGATCTTTCCCCTGACGCAACGCGCCAGAGATATGCGTGGAAGGAGTGTTAATATGAGGAAAAAGTGTAACAAAAAAACGTATATTTACTTTAGTAGGACGCTAGTGCTATAAAGGTATGATGCGCCAGATAAAAATTAATAAGTATGAATCTGTATTGTTTTTTTTTTTTTTTTTACGTAGTTAGCCTCTGATGGCTTTGACTACTTCGCCGGAGAGAGGGCGGACTCCTGATGGGAGTCCACGCTATAAGTGGGTTTTTACACTAGCATGCCTAAGGGCGCCCCTATTGGGCCGACCTCGGACTTAGGACGCTAGGGGAGAATTTCAATCGAATTGGTTAATCTGTATTGTGTTCCCCAACACAGAGACATATTGTAATAAAGATAAAATTCGATATATTTTAAGATACGAGTATTACGAACGCCAGAGGCATAAAAAAATCTTTAGGTCTATTTTTTCGGATCCGAACCCAGCGCAGCGTTAAACCCATCATTTTATTGCAGAAAAACAATATTACTACTCGGTGACCAGATGCCTAAAGCAATATCTGGTAAACCCAAAAACCCAAAGAAAAGTTACGTAAGAGGATCCAAAGGCGAGAAACGATGAAGTTTCCTGTCCTGGCACCTCCAAATCACGTTGATAAAACTCTTTGCTGGTTGTATATTGAGTTATTAAACTGCCACGTCAGTCATTCTATCGCACAGGTTATATGTTTTTACGTAGTTATATTTAGTGCTATTTATCTAAATGAAGGAAAGATACATCTTGAGTCGTAAAATTAATTACATGCTTTTCTGAGTAATAGTTATTCCTTCTGTTTACTTGTTTTGGAAGGAGTTTTATTACCAATCTCGTTTGTTTTATGACAAAGATGTTACTAGCTTCCAATTTATTTATAGCTTGGCAAGAAAGAGTTTGGAAAACACGAAGAGGCTGTTTGGACCAAACAAGAAATATTCCAAATGCCATCACGCAAAGTTCTAATAGCCAACCTATAGTTAGTATTTTTTAAAGTCTCTTACACACACTGTACATTCGCTATTTAAAACTTAGCAATCCTAAAATTGCAAATATGAACGCGCGCTCTGATTTCGTGCTGCGTTCCTATTTTGAAATTTAAAATGAACGTATGTATCAGGCCGTTAACAGACAAGTACTTGAAATGCGTTCCTGGGCCGTTTGAATTTTTAACAAAGTTTAAATAGAAGTGCCTCGTTCTTTTTTCAAATGGTTTTTTCGGGTAATAGAATTTGAAATGGGTTATTTTATGGGGCATTTTGAAATAAGTTATAAGCAGTTGAAAATTTACGACTGGTTTGTAATTTGAATTGTAATGCTTTGTTTCAAAGTTTACATTTAAGGAAATAGCATGGTACTTTATGGTGCTATTAAATAATAATGTCATAATATGAGTACAGCAAAGCATGCATGATCACGAAATTCAATTTCAATAGCCACCATATATACAACGTGTTACAAAATAATCCGTAAAAAAAAAATTACGAAAGTAGTGTCAACCCTAGTATACTGTATACCTAAGATACTGAACTGACGTTATTTAATAAGGGTTGACACTACTTTTGTAATTTATTTTTTACGGATTATTTTGTAACACGTTGTATAGAACCTTGTAGAAAAAAGTCGATATCAATTTTCTTTTAACTTTTTTCTTGTCATATTATGTCGTTAAATTATTACGATAAAGTTCTTTAGTAGGTTAACGATTGAGGTCCGTCGTGGGTTTCTATTGAGTGTTATTTTGATCTTAGTCCTCAGGTTGGCAACGCATAAAGGGTTTTAAAATTGCAGTGTTAAGATTGTTGTAAGAATGCAAATGTGTATGGGTCATAGATCACATTTATCAATTCCAATTTTCGTCCATTTGTTTACGCTAACACTCATAAGTGCATGAGGTATTATTTCCCTCTAGCTATGGTACATATAGGTTGTCTATGGGAATAATTTATAAGGCAATACGCATAGCTATTCGGCTGACCTGATATCAGGAGTGCCGGATCGATTCCGGGGCAGGACCTTATGAATATTTCGATGAAGGTCGTATCTGTAATGAAATTTATATTTTCTCCCGCTCTAAAATGACTCATAATAGCCAGTTTAGGCGGACTAATGTGTTGCATTTCATACCTAGGAACTAAAGTGACATTTTACTCCCTAGGGACTAAAGTATTTATTTATTTATTTATTTAATCTTTATTGCACAAAAGAATACACTTAGTATACAAAAGGCGAACTTAATGCCGTAAGGCATTCTCTACCAGTTGACCTTTGGGCAAAGCAGAGATTGTAGTGACGGTGCATAAGGTGTAACTAATACACATACACTTACATATCAATAAGCTATAATAACATAAATACATATATTGCGCTAGTAAAAATAATAACACAAACATATATAATATAAATGTATAATATATATTAATATGAGGATAAACAAAAAATAATTCAGATAAAGCAATCATAATATCAAGATGAGACAATACTACTACTTACTAAATACTACTTACTTAATAAAAGGAATAAGGGCTTGTAGTACTGTTAGGCGATGGGCTTGCAACCTGTCACTAATACACTAGTAAACCTCTTAGCCTGTTAGTGCAAAATGTGGTTACAGAAGTATCAGTAAGTCTTTAGAGTTGTTGGTATTTCTGAAGCTCTGCCTACCCCACTCTGGGAATGAAGGCGTGATGTTATGTATGTATGTATGTACTTATTTAATAGTACTTTTTCTTTTAAATTTTTTTATAAGTAAAAGCCTTGGAAAACCACAAACAGCCAGATACATGTTGCCATTTAATGATGTTGCCCTTGTTGACGGAGTGCGCGGTGCAGGGCAGGCTGGAGTGGGCATAACACCCTCCACCGCCTCAGTCTTCGTTTCGGAAATGTTCTCTATGGACTATTTGTTATTTTCTAACCCCATAATACAATCTTGTCGTTGTCTCTTTCTGAATCGTGACGGGTTGAGAGTAAAAATTATAACGCGTAAGGGTGGATGGAATCCGAGTGTCATTATGGCTTTGTAGTCTCAAGTTAAGCACTCTATCTTTTTTTTACTTCGATTGCGAGAGCGTTTATCAAGGGACAGGAGACATTTAGCCACCCAAGATAAGAATTTATTCGAGTGTCATTGTGGCATTTAGATAAACAAATTATAACTGGTTATTATATCAGTAATTACACTCTTACTTCATCCTCCCTCGCGTGGCTCGGGTGGATAACTATCTCGTTTCATAATGGCTTTTAGTCCCTTGTTGAACAATCTACTATTATTCCACGGAAGTCGCAAGGGCAAGCCTTACGAATACCTATACTTATACTAAATGTTGCCCGTGATACCGTCCGCGTAGAGGTCATATAATTTTATCGCTTTTTTTGCATTAGCCCTAGGTGGCATATTCTAGAGTCACCAGATATTTATTTATACAAAACACTTCTAAAATCAAACAACTTGATTTATCCTACGTGCAATTACCTTGACAGGAACATACCGCGTTCAGGGGAGAAATTGAACATTATTGCCTAGGCCCGGAAAGTAGGGCTGACGAAACAAAAATACGAGTCAGGCAATCCCACTTCCACCGAGGCATATTATAATGCTTTTCTCAATAAATGCGAGAAAATGATAAAAACGCATAATTAGAATTATTAAAAAAAAAGGATTAACGAATCTTTTTTTGAAAACTACAAGTATTGAGATAATTTCGGAATGACCCGCCGCCGCCGTACAGCGCTGCACCCAACTTTTATTAAATTGGGTTTATGGGATTTTATTCATGGTCTTCTTGATTTTACTGGCGATAGAGGTCATATTTGAATGAAATATCGCAGCGGAAAGGCGTTTCATACATTTATTTCAATCATAAGAAAATAATTGGCTCTTTTCGTCGTAATTTTTTAAAAGAAAAGCTTTCCTTACCGAGCATGTTTGAGAAAACTTCTTTATGGGAGCATCGATGTGCCCATTTAGAATTTTGTTCAATGTTACCAGATCGTTAATTCTTCTCCGTAAATGCAACGAGCATGGTGTAAAATCGGAAAGGCGCTTATTGTACTTAGACCGATATGGACATTGCTTGTCTTTCAAGTTGGCGCAGTTAAGCAAGATTTCGGGATCTTGCTACTCATACTGATTAGTATACACAAACAAAGCCAGATGATTTTCTACCACGTGAGCTAATTTCGGTTAAATTTGGATGCAGTCTCAAAATATTCCAAGTTCAACCTCTTGAGGCCCACCATACTACAATCCGGTAGATTTTTGTGAGTAGCAAGGAAATAAAGTTCAATTACCTTTGCTCTTCAATGACATTTTCAATTTTGAAACCAATAAAAATGAACTTTATGCAACTTGAATTAAAGTTTAAATTGAATTGCCTGGATTATGTACTTTCTATAGGACACCGGGTCTTACGAGGTTAAATAAAACAATACTGGGCCCCTATTCTACTCGATTAAAACATATTGCTGCATCACCCGCCATTACTGTCAAGTAAATAAGAGCTATACAGGGTGTAATCGTAAACCCTTAATTTGGCAAAAATTCAAAAAGTTGTGCATTCAAACCCTATTTAATTTTGAAACAATATAAAACATTATCAATTAAAAAATACAAAAAGTGAACATTATGTTATGTCAAGTATATTGGACACTATCAAATTAAGGGTTATGTGCAACTAGATGATTATTCCATAAATATAACACACTAGAAGACGTCCACGACTTCGAACGCGCAGAATTAGTTGTCCGCTCCTCCCCCTATGTATATGTAGACGACACTATTAATTCACTATTTGATAGTGTCGTCTATATTATGTCAAATATCTCATGTATCGCTATTCCCTCGGACACTTTTAAATTTTTAGGGATAAAAAGTATCTTTTGTCCTTTCCCGGGACCTTACTTATCACCATACCAAATTTCATCTAAATCGGTTTAGTAGTTCTTGAGATTAGCGCGTTCAAGCAAACAAACAAATAAACTCTTCAGCTTTATACAACGTGTTACAAAATAATCCGTAAAAAAGAAATTAGTAAAGTAGTGTCAACCCTTATTAAATAACGTCAGTTCAGTATCTTAGGTATACAGTATACTAGGGTTGACACTACTTTCGTAATTTATTTTGTAACACGTTGTATATTAGTATAGATATCAGAAAGCTTTAAACTGATATCGAAAGACCTAATGAGTAAAATGTATTGATGCGATTTTACTCATTGGGTAACGTATTTTTGATATCATTTTAAAGTTTTTTGATATTTGGTATATTTATGGAATATTCATAGTCATACTCATTTATTCATTAAATTTTAAAAATAACACGTCATGAGGTTACGTACATTTATAGGATTAATTAGATTTAAAATCGCCTGGCTACACTTAATGATTACACCCTGTATTACATTGACAATACTATAACGTGTCGAAAGCTATACGTTTTACGGAGTACGTGTACAATTTAAACGATAAATGTTACAGATGTAATAGCGATATCGCGTTTGACGTGTTTTAGAATTGTTTATGTCACAGTCGCCATTATTGTAAATGACGTAAGAGTTATCAAAACGTTGACAATACGGAAACACGTCAAAGATGGTATTGCTATTACCGTGTAGAATCCCAGGCCAGTAAACGGTTTTTTTTATACTAAACTCGCAAACTCTTAATAACGCATATAAGCGTTCAAGGCACGGATTAAAAACCACTCTTATTTGCGTTGCCGGTAGTGAATGTACACATTCACTGCCGGCAACCTCAATAACTATTTGATTGTAAAGGTTTAAAACAAATGTAATCTTATTTAAAGATCCCATAGAAAACAACCTTTTCAAAGCTACTTGTCTATAATAAAAGAGCCTATGTTAAAATTTATTAGCTTTATCAATTTCAATCTTGTTAAAATATCAATAAGATTCAATATAGATAAAATTAATTAATAGAAGCGTCATTTTCTTAAAAGGACAAAGCAATTTGTTAACGTAAGCATCTCGGTCGAGATGAAAATGGACTTATGTCGACAGAAAAGTTTGTTGCAATGTCAATCTTATCACGATTGCATTCAGTTCATGTTACTAGATAGTACACTTCAATTGAAGAATACATATCTGTCAGTATTTAAGTTTAAAGGCAAGTCATTGAGAGCAAAGGAAGATGGCAGAGCAAGGGATATAATAACATACCTCGCTTTCCGACATGAGCAAATGGCTTAAAGCAGTAGGTGCCAGTTTACAAAAAATATATTTAAAGAAATACTTTAGACCAGGGGTCTCCAAACTTTTAAGGTTACGGAACTCTCACCGAATCTCTTTTATTGTATGGAACCCAACATCAAATGATTACAAATGAATTGCTGCAATTTAAATAAGAACAAAATATTTTGCTAGAAATAAAAGTTAAAGTGTTTCGATGGTTGAAAGGCAAAACGCTTCAAGCGACATTTTTTGAAAATTTAAATAAAGTGATGGCAATGAATTAGAAAAATCTGCTGATTGCGAATATGTATATGACTCAATATCACACATTTAGTCGCTTAAAGCGTTTTGCCTTTCAACAATCGATTTAATTCTTTACTCTACGTACGAGTATTTTTATCTCGGCTGTTGTTTTTGTAGTTGATTTCGCGAAACTCTAGTAAGTTTTGTTCGCTTTTGTACTTGTTTTTTTATATAGCATGTATTATTATTTTTAACTCTTGTACTCCTAACGGGCTACGAGTATATTAAGTAGCTGAATGTTCGTTTTTATCAAAGTTAATTAATCATAAACCATTTTAAAGTAATTTAATACGCACACACTTCAGTAGCAACCCGTCCACTTCCGTAAGCTCCGCCGAGGACTGAGCTTTGAATAAAAGCTTCATAATTTCCCGAGAGCCTTTGGATTACTCCGCTAAAGCCCGCCAGGACGTTTTCATTACGAGCTTTCGAAGCTAACAAGTAATTATTAGTTGAAGCTTTTGTTTTATATGCCAGCTTTGCTTTTGGGTTCTGTTTCTTTCATGTCATTAGTAGCTACCGCCATTTAAACCTTTAAACTACTGCCATCAGCAGTAGAACCACGTCATCCGGGTTGTGTTATGTTGTCGTAACTTAGCTTAATAGACCATCAACAACATTTTACGAAGAAACAACGCAACCTTACTGTATTTTGTACATAAAACCATGAATAAGAGACATTTATAAACAAAAAATGAAATTAGGGTATATAAATACATGTGGAATTGATTACTGAATCCTAGAACCCTGTTTTTACCTAAATTACATTCCAATATGTTTCGCAGATTACGAGATTATCGATTTATTTGTAAAGCGGGTAAACAACTCTAAAAACCTATTTTTCTCCTAATAGTTGTTTTTGGGTTATGTTTTTTCGCCATGAGAGGGCAGAGCAGCGTTCGCATTGTGTTCCAGTGTGGGGATCATACGACCGGTGAAATAGGTAGCATAGAGGCATTATACTCGTACAAAAAAAACATGGTCGCTTCCTAAGAAGATTGCATCATTGATTGATTGATTACATAATTACGACCCTATAAAGACGTTAGAAACATCACTGAAGATGCTGGTCGAATCACTAAAGAACTTGCTGTTGATAGGTACTACTATAATATTTAATTGATAAAGCTAATATCACAACTATTGTATTCTTTTTTAGTCAGCTAAGTGAAAATCCCCCATATATTTTTCAACGTATTTTACATGGAAAAGTCTGACTCACCGGTTTTTTTTTGGTTGTCACAAGTCTAACTCACGTACGTAATTAATGTTTGAGATATCCTGAAAACATCATAGTTTCAATAGAAAATAGCGATCGACGAAATGAAATTCTATGAAATGATGGGTTGATTGTTAGCCTTGTTGGTAGTGAGTTTATTTTTCTACACGGGCAAAAGCTAGTTCTCTATATAGTAATAGTATAGTTTCTATATAAGTATTCATTTATCCATGTAAACATTATTATGTTAAACGTTGTGTAGAGCTTAGTTTGAGAGTCAACTTGTGGGAGATCGTCCCTGATTTTATTTTTAGAAGAACCTTTCTCTTTGTATCCCTCCCTAACTGTGTTTATCAGAGGGGGATCGATCGATCGAGTCCTGGACGTTGTATCGAAGGTAGTAAAGTCTAAAACACTAACCCCCTTACTTACAAACGTGGAATAACCGTGGCTTATGCCATGCTTTGTCACTTTCTGTCAGATGCAAATGTCGTAATCTATAATATAAAAATGAATCGCAAAATGTGTTGGTAAGCGCATAACTCAACAACGCCTGGACCAATTTTACCAATTCTTTTTTTTAAATGTTCGTTGAAGCCCAAGGATGGTTTTTACGGCGAGAAAAAAATCGAATATTTCCCGGGAAAGTCAGAAATTTGCAGCGGGGCGAAGCCGCTGGCGGGCCGCTCGTTACATATAAAGACAAAGCATGGCATAAGCTACCCCACGGTTATTCCATGTTTATAAGTAAGGCGGTAAGACTAAAAGTTTATGTAGGCACGGTCGGCCTTATAAGTAGCTTGCCACTTTAGTGCTTTGTAATTTTACATACATACATAACGTCATGCCTTCATTCCCAGGGTGGGTTAGGCAGAGCTACAGAAATACCAACAAGTCTAAAAAAACTTGTTGATAATTCTGTAACCGGGTCATACACAGAATTAGGTTACCGTCTTTCTTGTGGACACAGCGAAAGGTAACGTTTTAAGGCCTAATTTTCTGGCTAAGCCCATTCCCTCAACAACACCGTCAGGACTGCTTTAGACCTATCATATAAAAACATAACTTATATGCACACAAGCTCTTAACTATTGACCATAGGAGGGACAACTTTTGTTTTTAAGAGTGTGTATTACCCAACCACATTTTGCACAATCAGGCTTAGATGTTTACCAGTGTATTAGTGCCAGATTACAAGCCCATCGCCTAGTACTACCTTATTCCTAGTAAAAAAAATATATACTGCATACAAAGGTTGAAAATTCCATTTTTCTACATGCTTTTACATCCCTTGGGCAAAATACTTCATATTATTTACAAACAAGGAATGATATTGCTATTTTTTTCACAATTAATCGTCATAATAAAAATAGGGGGATTTCTCGTTTATTGCCATCTCTTTTATATTATATTACACATGAAAGAGATACCTATACCCTCTTTTGGAATGGAACTCATCTCCCTTCACTGATAACTGAGTAGATTCACTATATTTTGAGAGGTTTGTTTGTGCGATTTTGAACTCTAATGTGTTAGTATTACGGCTTTGTTTGTTTGGATGTTTGATACCTTTAAGGTGTTTGCAGATGAGGGTCGGAATGTCATTACATTAGAGATATGTGCGTGCGGATACTTGCGCATGAGTATAAAATACTTTTAATTTAGTAAATAAAGTTACTTATCTTCAAGATTGATGAGTTTTTGTATGTTTATGTGTATGTAAAGTCTTTATCAATGAAATTAAAGTCCAAAGGTACACTGATTCATAAGTGGATGAGGACAAATACATGAGAATCAGTTGAGTCCATTAAAAACCATTCAAACGAGCTCGTGTGGGATTTAGTTCAAAATCAATTCACCTTGTTCTTACCAAAAACAACATCTTGCCAAACAAAGTATATTTAAAAATAGATAATCTGTCAAAGTGAAGAACAAGATTTTATTTTAGGATGAGAAACGTCGAGAATTTGAAAGAAAAGGGCACTTAAGCGCTGTCAGGGGGACGGCCGATTTGGTTTATAATCCATCAAGTGTCAGTTTTAAAAAGAATCATTAACTATCTGGCGTTTTTTTCTACTCGTTAAAACCATATTGCCTTTGGCATGCTATCGTGTTGTCAACATTACCAAAGCTTTTAAATAATATCACAGGACAATGTCACACAAATTGACCTAGTCCCAAACAAAGCTCTAGGCTTGTACTATGGGTACTAGACAACGATAAACTTACTTAGTATACGTTATTAAAAAATCGCCAATAAAAAACAGCTGAGTAATAAGATATGGAACAGCTGTTTTTTTTTTGGCGATTTCGTGGTTGGTCCTATCGGAAAAGTTGTTCAGTATGACCATCTTATTCACTTTTGGCCATTCCGGAACATGACCCCAAAATCACCCAGTATAGGAAAATATATACTTAAATACATAGAAAACATCCAAGACTCAGGAAAAAATACTCGTGCTCATCACACAAAAATCTGCCCTTACCGGGATTTGAACCCAGGAACCTAGCTTCGAAGGCAGGGTCACTACCAACGAGGCTAGTGTGTCGTCAAAATAATGGCGATCGCATTTCAAAAGCAATATGATTTTAACAAGTAGCATAGAGCTTTCATCTTGATAATGTAATGTATATTGGGTGCATCAAACAAGTTGCCAGTCAAGTTAGAATTTACAAATTTTGAGTGCTTTTTCTCTAAGACTACAGTTATAGGCAGTTGGTTAACTGATCACTCTGATCAGGGATCACAGGGACTCCTCGTTCCAGGCAAGTATCATCAAATAGGTATTATAATGATGATGTATTGTCATTCTGACTTAATAGTAGATTGTTCAACAAGGGACTAAAGTAAGCCATTATGACACGAGAAATTTATCCAGCAAAGCAAGGTTGGATTAAGTTCGAATGTCATTATGGCTTTTTAGTCTCTAATTAAATACTCTACATTTCACGTCGGTTGCGTGAAAATATTTGTAACCTAGACTAGTAAAAAAATATAACATAATAACGTTAACATTTTAACTCTCAACCTGTCACTGTAATGCCGAAAGAGGCTAAAGCAAAAAAAATATTTTTGGGGTTAGAACATAACAAATTGTCCATAGACAACATTTCCGAAACGAAAACTGTGGCGGTGGAGGTTGGCCAGCGGCTCTACTTTGAAATTCGTAATTCGAACTTCCGATCGTCCCGTCACTTTTTTGCTAATTAGTTACGCATCGAGAGCAAAAGGGAAAGCAAACGACTAGTTCGAATTAAGGATTTCAAAGTAGAACCCCAGCCTGCCCTCTTCCGGCTCCACCGCGCACTCTGACAAGGATAACGTCATCAAATGGCAATTATGTATCTGGCTGTTTGTTGTTTTCCAATGCTTTTACTTATAAGGAAATTAAAAAGAAAAAGTACTTTAGTGCCTAAGGAATAAAGTGTTTTAGTCCCTAGGGATTAAAGGAATCACTTTAGTCCGCCTATACATGGTTATTATGAATCATTTTAGAGCGTGAGAAGTGAAAAAATAATTAATTTTTATTTCGTAACCCCTGAACTTTTATTTGTAATGTACGAACTGAACCACTTCAGGCACAAATAACCACGGTAACAAAAGTATCCGAACGCCCATCTTCAAGCCATAGTTCACTCCAGTGTGTCCTCAACCCCCGGGCGTAACGGTCGCGCGCGTTCTCGTTCAATTCGTTCTATATTCAAAATTAAAAGTGACGTTCCGTGTTTGTGGTGTGTTGTGTTTTTCTGGATTTGAGGCACTGGAACTTTATAAACTGCCACGTAAGTATTAAAAAAAATCGACTGGTACATTGATTGTGTCTGGCTTGTTTTTGTTGTCGTGATGCTTTTTTGTGTGTCAAGTTAAAGTACTTTTATTGAAGTTTGTTCACTCGACGATGAAATTAATTTCTGATTAGCGATATTCTGTGGTCTATGGATTGTTCCATAAGTTTTTTTGTATATAGAGTGTTAAAAAAATGCCACATTAAGGGAAACCATTTTAATATTGAGAGACACAATACATGTTTTGACCAAAACCGACCGTTGAAGACCGTTTTATTTACCAAAACAATATAGTATTACTAGATTAGTTTAATAATGTCTGTCGTGCTAAATACAAGTAGAGGAGTGGAGGTTGTTAGATTTGACGGCCTTTGTTTAATTAAACTACTTCGAAAATATTATTATCATACAACCTCCTTTGTGGCATACCACGGATATTAAAAATCAAACGTAACAAATAAATTGAATGTCATAACAGGTGGTCTTATCACTACATAGCGAATTCTTTTTGTAAACCTAACTGATATAAAATAAGGTATTAAAGATAAAACACATCCTTTTTAGTGATCCTCTTGATCTGTGCCATGACACAGGGTGTTTTTTTGTTATCTTTAATTTGTTCGAATAAGGCAGAATAAGGAAAAATCAATAAGAGTTTTGAATATAAAATTGTATTTTTTTTGTTTCTATATTTTTATTGAATATAAGTTTAAAAGCCTTGTTTGTGTGTGTTAATTTCTACAAGTTTTTTAAACTATTGTTCGATTTTGAAGTAAAATAGGGACAAATACGTATACACGCATTAATAGCCTTCCACACCACCTGAAATAGGAAAACGTTTCAAGTCGAGATAAACAATGAACGGTCATCCATACTTCAAAATCAATACTCAATACTCAATCGTTTATTGCTTTCCATAATGTGTATACAGGTGGTACTTAAATTAACTCAATAGTTGTAGGATCATTATGGACCCTGTGGGCACAAAAATACTTATTTTGGCGTGAGGGCACCTCTTACTTAACATTTTTAATTAGTATTTCCTTAGGTAGGTATTACTTACTTATATTTATCAAAGTCATAAACCCCTTCCTGTATTTACCTTTAATTACAAAAAAATACCCCAAACATTATGGGGTATTTTTGACTGGGTTAAATTTCAATTTAGAATTCCTTTGTAATTTTGAAGGTATTTTTTTGGTAAACGAATATTTAATTACTTCACCGATTCCCTTTCAGCCTTGTCTAATGCCTTTCCAATTAGAGGAGCTTTTATTCCTTTTCAATTAAAAATGGCCTTTTGTTCTTAAAATTAGACACTTAAGGTCTCCGCCCATTACAAATTTCCTTACCAGGGGGGTGGATCTCTTAACTAGCGCTGCGTCGAACGCAAAGGTGAACGTTTATCCGGCAAGTTTAAGTAGTACTAGGAACGTATAACATCTGAAATATCTTTGTAATTTTGTATTGACATATATGAGACCTTGTCCACTAGACCGTTCCGTCACCGACCTCGTAAGTTATTTTTTTGCTATTTTTGATAGTGGGAGTTAAAAGTAACGATTTGTGAATTGGAACTCTATTTCCGTAATATTTGAAAGAAAGAAAAAGCATTTATTCAGCGACACAAACAGCACCTAATTGCAAACAGTAATTATAAATGATTAAATTAATAAATTACAAATAGTGAACTTACTACTAACAGAAAAATAATAAAACTAATTAATAAGTAAATAAATATCACGGGACAATGTCACACAAATTGACCTAGTCCCAAACTAAGCTCTAGGCTTGTACTATGGGTACTAGACAACGATAAACATACTTAGATAGAGAAATAAATACTTAAATACATAGAAAACATCCAAGACTCAGGAACAAAATTACTCGTGCTGATCACACAAATATCTGCTCTTACCGGGATTTGAATCCGGGACCGCTGGCTTCGGAGGCAGGGTCACTCCCAACTAGGCCAACGTGTCGTCAATTAATTAAGGTGCTAATTAAACATACTGAAATGGATTAAGTGTTAGTTGAAGGGTAAAACGACTCTTAAATCGCGTATTAAAAAGAAACATACAAATTTAGCTCCGGGCGATATGTTGTAGTTATTATAAAAAACTCGGTTTGTTCATTTCCGGTTTTTTTTTCTAACGTACATACCTAGTTTTTCATTATATTTACAATATATTCAAAAATCATAAAAATCGGACAAGGTTTATGGAGAGAGAAACGTTATCGCATTTTGTATGGTTATTGTCAACCTCAGAAAGATTAAGTATAAATGCCCTAATAGTCAATTCAGATGCTGTTTCACCTTCACACTAGAACGCAACAATGCAAATCGTCAGTAAAATTTCAATAGCGTGTAACTAACAAAGAAAGTAAGATGCAAAATACACCTTAGCAAGTAAGTCAGTAAGGTAAATTTTTCAACTTATTGACTTTGTTCGTTATGCGGTTTTGCCGTATCGCCGACGAAATGATCCGATCCGTGGCGGTGGTTAGTAAGTGTTATGGTAGCGACCCGGACGGGCCCTGTGTAAGGTTCCTGCTTATATTACTTCAAACCTGGACCCCTAAAAGGGATAGATCAAACCACCAACGTAAAAAGAGTGTATCTGTATGTCTGTTTGTGGCATCGTAGTATTTTTTCAAAGAAAGTTCGTTTGATCAGAATAGTTTTAGCTAAAGATACAAATACAAATACAAATAACTTTATTTATAAAACATAGGTGTAAACATAGATGTAATGGCTTAATTTAGGACCACTATGTTTTGCCGTTAGGCATACAAATAGCGACAATTAGCATGCAGCATGCATCCTTACAGACTATATATATATATATATATATATATATATATATATATATATATATATATATATGTATTGACGACACGGTGGCCTAGTTGGTAGTGACCCTGCCTCCGAAGCCAGCGGTCCTGGGTTCAAATCCCGGTAAGGGCAGATATTTGTGTGATGAGCGCGAATATTTGTTCCTGAGTCTTGGATGTTATCTATGTATTTAAGTATTTATTTCTCTATATAAGTATGTTTATCATTGTCTAGTACCCATAGTACAACCCTAGAGCTTAGTTTGGGACTAGGTCATTGTGTGAGATTGTCCCCTGTAATTTTAATTTTAATTTTTATACATATTTTTACACTTTTTCAAAAAGATAAAATATGTTTATTCAGTAATAACGCTTCCCAAGAGGAGACCACTGCTGAGAATTGCTTATGACAATGATAGAACTTAACCTAGCAATGTAAAACACCGAATTTAAAATAAAAATCTCATGCGCAGTTAAGCAAGAAAACGTGTCAAAACTTGTTATAAGCACAAGAAGAAATAATTAAATGATTATATTTATACATACCTATGATGGTGCAAGACAACATTAAATTAAGTTTCGATATGTTATATTACGCTAGGTTTCATTAAAGTCGGTTGGCCCTTAAGACATATTAGCTCTGAGTCCCAGCAGTAGCAGCAACGCTAAGTTAGCGATTTTCAAAAATCGACCTTATGGATATGATTGACGTGAGCTGATGACAGATCGCTCGACAGTTTATGTTAACTCCATACATTTCGAGTCGATAGAAAACAGAAACGTTAGTAGCATTTTCATCTAAAGATGGGTACGAATTAGAGCAGCCTCGGGTTGAGGCACGCATGGCTCACCTATTTTGCTCAAATTCGTACGCGCTCACGCGCTTTGCGCGAGCAGCGGGCGAGCGGCGTGCGGCGAGCCGTCGAGTCGGTCTTTTCGGTGCTCAAAGGCGCCTCGGTGTGCGTGCCTCGCGTAATTTTGACGTGAATCCGAGCGTGCCGCGGGCAGAAAGACAAGTTCTAACTTGTCTGTGGGCGAGGCGCGTACAAATTTGATAAAGTTATTGAGCCGTTCCACTACCGAGGCGATTTCTTCTTCTTTTTTTTAATAATTCGGTGAATTATGATAAACGCAGCCGCGGCATCATCGTGTCAGACGCCATTTTGAAAAAATGACGGCTCGCGTCAAGTACGCTGCCTCACCCGCGCACGTTTATGTGCAACAATTTGGGTCGCGAGCATGCCTCAGGCTGAGCCGCTCGGATTCGTACCCAGCTTTAGCTACATACGCTAAATGGAGGGGTCACCATGGGTCGCCATTATATTGAAGTTTTTATAGTTCTTGGTATTTCACCAAGAAATACAATTAGGATACGAAATACCCGAAACTTCGCAAAATATCCTGTTGGCAGTATACGCGCCGGGGAGGTGTAAACTCAATCCGGGTGAAATATTACCACGAACTCCCCGGGCCGAGTTAGTCTATCGTGAAACCTGCTGAAGCGAACCTTTACTTTATTGCGCAATATTAGTAAAACTAATGTACAAGACGGACTTAATGCTACAAGCATTCTCAACCAGTCAACTTTTAGATAAAACAAAAGATCAAAAAGTAGGTAGTTGCAATAAAATATCAATCTTTTCCCTTTAACAAACTTGTGAAGTTAAAGCTTGCAAAAGTTAACTATATATTCTAATGTACTTTCTTATTATTAGAACATTAATTTCGATGGTTACCTAGTAGCAAAAACTCACATTAAACAGCAGCTACAGGCCTTTTCAGCAGGGACAAATAGCATTATAAGTAGCCGTTATACGCGCTATAGCTGTTATTACGTCGTTGCGCGACAGTTGACGTCGCAAAGTTTTCCAATCATGCAACTTTAGCTACACGTGGCGTATAGACGGTATACGTGTACGTTTGTGTGTCACGGCAAGGGTGCAAGTCAATAAATCTCTGTTAGGGACGCGGGGTACCGGAAATGTTTAAAATCGACGGACAAAACGGTTTTCTTTACCCTACTCGAGAATTGTTATTGATAGTTGGACCCGAGTTTGGTTTTGGGTCCGTGAACGATGCTGTTTGTAACTCGATAGTTAGATTTGTGGGGTTATTTAGAAGCCAAATAGAAATTTATTTATGCATATTTTTTAACAATTCATTTATGAACAGAGGATATTTGTTATCCCAAAATCTCTTGAGAACTGTCATATTAGTTCTCAAGAGATTAACGATAAAGAGTCTTCTGAACTATAGCGTTGAAAATAAACAATCAGGGTTAAAATAAATTGTAATTATTTTCCGAGAGATAATTCTCTTAAAAATAGCTCTTAGTCGATCGATTGATTGAGTAGCAAAGCGATCCGAGCGGGTTCATTCGACCGATAAAACGATTAAGGTAGCACGGTAGCACGCTCTTAAATGTTGCGTTTACTCTCTGAAGGGGCCACTTCAATTCGCCGGTTAATAATTCGTCAATTTCGAGTCAGATCGAACATCACTGATACTATTATACGTTTTTTTTTTACTTGTCATGGATAGGGTAAACTGGCGGAATCCTATCATTTCATAACCAGTGTTTCACAAATGATTCATTGGGTTACTCTCAAAATTCCCTTTTCGCCAAAGGACCATCTCAGCTAGATGACATAAGAGTAAAATACACAGTCAGCAAAGAGTCAATTCAGCTGAATGACATTAAGGTAGAATACTTAGTCAGCAAAGTGTCAATTTAGCAGGACGTCACAGAATTGAAATGAACAAGTAGCCAAACGTTTAGAAATATAAATAGTCCGTGTGATTAGAATACCTAATTAACCGAAAATAAAATTAGTTGATTGACATGAACATAGAAGGGGTTATTAGCAAAACGTCTGGAAATTAAAATAGTTCATATATAATTTAGAATATTTAATTCGTCGAAAGCAAAATTAGTTGACTGTCATGACCACAGAACGAGTGCCAGGATTTAAATAATAGATAATAATTGATTGTGTGGAAAGGAGTTGGAAATTATCACGTGTCATATCAACACTAGCCGTTTAAAGATCAAGACGTTTTGAGAACGGGCTATTTGGCGTTCATGTCTATTTAGTAATTAAGACATTTTGAGATACAAACGTTTCGCTACCGGGCCATTCAGCTTTTATGTCTATTAATTAATAAAGACATTTCTAAGATAAAGACGTTTCGCTACTAGTGTATTTTTAATTGTAACATTCTAAGATCCAGACGTTTTGCTAAAGATACATTTAGCGTTCAAGTCTATATAGCAACAAAGACATTACACAATCCAGACGTTTGAGCTATATTGTCATTTGGCGAAAAGGGAATTTTGAGAGTAACCCGATTCATTTTACAAACATATCATTCGAAAACACGCGTTTTTTTCCGATCCTGTAAATGTAATTTTTGTTTTTTGTAGCGGTGGTAGGACCCTGTGCAGGGTCCGTCCGGATCGCTACCACCATCTTATCCATTAACCACCCGCCAAGCAACGGTGTTCGCATTGTTGTGTTCCGGTGTGGGGATAAGACAACCGGTGAAATTACTAGCATAGAGGCATTCCATCTTAGTCCTCAGGGTTGGCAACGCATTTGAGGTCTTGGGATTATAGTCTTGAGAATTCAAATGTCTATGGGTCTCAGATTCCACTTACCATCAGGTGGCCTGAGTGCTCGTGTGCCTTCTCATAACATAAAAAAAAAAGAAAAAAAAAACTGGATTTGTTTCAGGACTATCTTTGAACCCTATAGATTAGGTTAGGTTAGTTTTATAAAAATTCTGAAATATTTGTATATACAGAAAAAAAGCGGGTTGGCAAATGAATAGGTTGCGAAACGATGCATTTGTCAAAGATTTGTCGACAAAAAGGCAGAGAACCGTAAACTGGCACATATTACCCAAGGTTACTTCCGGCCCAAACACATTTGCAATCCCATGATAATTTTCAGTCCTGAAACTAAGATCTCAATGCAATTTTAACATTCCAAATGCGCTGCCAACCCTAAGGACAACATAATATTGATTGTTTGAAAGACATTATAACTATGATCTCCAATTCCGACCGTTTGCCACAAACTCATGAGTCAAAATTCGTTAGGGTATACAATAATAGTTATAGCTACCACATACGGTCAACATCTTTAAATGTTGAACAGCTATAAAACTCAATGCTGTCAATAACTGGGTTCTATAGTAGTTCACAATTAAACTTGTTGGCTGTATAAACCTTCATCTATCCTACATGTACCTAACATGACTATTGTCTCACAGGCCGACATAGACGGGGTTTGTTTGCCACGTTTCTACCCTTGACATGGGTCGTTATAGTTTTATGTTGACACTTAGAAAGCTGTAAAATTAGTTTACGGTTGTATATTGATTGGTCAAAGGATTGCAGTTTGCGTTGGTTTTTTTTTATTTCGCTTGCTCAAGTTCTTGTAAAAAGAATTCCCAGAAAATAAACGGTGAGGGAATTTTTATTAACCAATGTGAAAAGTATTTCTCAATTCAGTGGGTTTTTTCATGTTTGTTTCCCGGTTACTCAAAGACCGCTGGACCGATTTGAAAATATATTTTTTCGTTTGAATTTGTATACATTTTAATTGATCCCATTTTCAGCAGGCCAGGATCTGATCGCAGCATCTTGGAGAAATCGAGAGAAACCCTCAAATATTATAGGAATACAAATAGCTATTTCAGTTGTTTTTTTTTATATTAATGAGAAGGCACACGAGCACTCAGGCCATTTGAATTCTCAAGATTATAACCCTAAGACCTCAAATGCGTTGCTAACCCTGAGTAGTACGATGGAATTCCTCTAAGCTAGTAATTTCACCAGTTGTCTTATCCCCACACCGGAACACAACAACGCGAACACTGTTGCTTGGCGGGTGGATAATGGATAAGACGGTAGCGATCCGGACGGAACCTGCACATGGTCCTACCACCACTAAATCATCAGTAACAAGTCTTGAATGTTTATTTGTTATATTTGTTTCTTAAAATTTTCGTAATCACCTTCCATGTCTTCACCGAGCGGTCCCGACGGAAGATCAGCGTTGGCTTCACAGCCAGCACATGCTGAGTTAGGACCGTTTCGCGACAAACATCACTTTTCTGTTCTCTTTTCCTTTTTTATGTTATTTGATGTGTTATTGTTGCGAATCAATGTTATTCTTTTTCATCTTCTTCTTCTTAAATGGTTTAAAGATTTTATTTTTTGACGTTTTTTATTTTTTAAAACATTACAATTTTGGCCCCTACTTACTCTGATGTATGGTAGTGAATGTTGGGTGTGGCAGGATAAGCATGAAAGTCGTATAAATGCAGTAGAAATGCTCTCTTTGCGTAGTATGTGTGAAACTGTGTGTTAGAGTAAGGAATGAAAACATCAGAGAGAAGTGTGGTCTGAAAGAAGATGTAGTGACTAAGATTGAAAAGAGCATGCTTCGATGGTTCGGTCATTTGGAAATAATGGATGAAAAACGATTGAAGAAAGAAATATACAGTGCGAAAGTGAGTGGAAGGGTCGGAAGGGGGCGCCCTAGGCGTACTTTTTTTAATCAAATCGGGGAAACACTGGAAAAGGGCCGAATCTTAAGTACCCGAAACCGACGTGCATGCATGACTCGATGTATGAATGTGAAAGAAGCGAAAGAGCTTTGCAGGATCGTAGCAGGTGGAAAGAAGTGATCTCTGCCTACCTTTCTGGGAAACAGGCGTGATTTATGTGTGTATGTATGTATAATTTTTAAAACAGATTTTAATTCTCGCGCCGCCCTGTCTCTGTACAGAGGTGTTTAATTTTTAATTAATTATTACCTTAGTAATTAGGGCCCTAAAAACCCAGATACATAGTGTAACTTCATTGAAACTTATTACTTTATTATTTTAACTTTAATCCAATAGCATTATGTGCTCTGATCACATGTTATCAAATAGAAGTTGGTTCCAGGTAGAGGTTGAAAAATATATATAACTAGCGACCCGCCAGCGGATTCGCCGCGTATTTATAACCTCTTAATCCTGGTAAATATTTTTTTATAAATTTTGTGTTTTTAAGTAAATAGTTATTATTTGTATTTGATTCTGCAATAAAGCGAGCAAACAATCACTGTCTCACGTATGTAGCGTGAAGCACATGAAGCCATCCCTTGTGATTTTATAACTAAAAATCCACCAGTCGGGCTATAGTTTAACTTTTAATTTATTCAAATTCAATGCAACCATATTTTAGTCCCGCGCTGCATCTGACATTACAAGCTTAACTTTTCAAAGGGCATTCAATGGAACCGCCAGTTAGCAGCACATTTCATTTATACTACTAACTTAAATAAAAACGACCAATCTGCATTTCAAAAACTACAACAGAATGAACCTTTCACTTTACAAATAAAGGCTAATATGGTATACATAGTTTATTAAAAGTTACGGCCGTTCTCTGACGTAGTAAAACAGGGATTTAGTTCTCTAACTTTGAAATGACGTAGGTTTTAGTATTTTGTTTTAGCGAGCTTTGAGCGTGGCGAATATAAATCTATTACTTTTATGTTATACTAGTTTTTGCCTGCGTTTCTCTCTACGCAATTTTACGGATTGAAATACTGTATGTTTATCTTTGAGCTATAAACTACGTCTGTGTCAGATCGATTGGTGGAGGCTTTGGAGCAACCAACGAACAAACACATTTATTTATCTACGTCTACACTAATATTCTAAAGAGAGAAGATTTGTATTTCAGTGTTATTGTGTGTTTGTAACCAATAAACTCAAAAACTACTGGACCTATTTTGAATAAAGTAGGTAACAAAGGCTAAGTTCAATTGTTACACGTGGACGGAGTCGCGGGCAACATTACGGCTAGTTTGTTATATTTGTAAAGATAAACATAAATGTCTATTACAAAGTTAATAATTTTAGACTGTACTTTTTAGCTGACTGCGTTTCTGTGGATTGCAATTTCTTTCAGACTGTACTTTTGTGCATCAGTTGTAGCTGATCTCCCGCCACAAAAACGCATCTACCGATCGGCGTGAAGTTTGTTACAGAAATATTTAACTTTTATCTCATAAAATCACACAGTTCCCAATCAAATGGCGGTAATCTACGTATACGGATGAAGTCACGTTTACTAATAAAATAGTATCTAAAACACCCTTTTTGATATCGATAACTACAGTTTATGTGGCTTGAAAGGTATATATTCAGAAACAAAGCGCGGGCTCATAAAGGCTGTTACAGACGCGCTGGTGTCAACGCATCCGGTTTCGTGCTTCACCCGCGTCACCGTGTTTACGTGCCTTTACAAACCATACGTTATGCTGCCTAATTGATAAGCATCGGGAACTGAGAGAGACGCAGCTACCGGGCTGGGATTCTACACGGTAAAAACGATACCTTTGACGTATTTCCGTATTGTCAACGTTTTCATAACTTTTTTTTCTTTTTTTTTTAGTACTTACAGAAGCCTATGAGGCTTATTCGTAAGCAGAGAGTCGCTTTACATTATTTTGTCTCATACACATAGGCAATCTACATCTCTCGCTACCTATCCTGTTCCATGTATTATAACTAGATATGCAGTGACTTTTAAGTATCTTTTTACACTGTTTACTATTTTTTACATCTAACAGTTTGTTTAAAATATCTTTTGGTAATTGATTTAGTACATAAGGTAGCATGTATCCTGTGGTACATTTCCGATAATTATTCTTAAATTTTGGTAATAATTAACGGTAAAACGGTAACGTTTCAATTTTCCTTAAGCTATCAGATCTTTGGGGCTAGTCAAGTTGCATTCGACAATCGTTAGCGCTTATGTTTCGATTGAAAAATGTATGGTATTGACATAAGCCACCGAGATAGTCACGTGGTACTATCTCAGTGGCTTACGCCAATTCCATACATTATTCAATCGAAACATAATCGCTAACGATTGTCGAATGCAACTTGACCAGCCCCACTTATTCGGTTTCTTAAATTCTTTGATTTACTGAAACCATCGCATATTGTCTGCGTATTGACTTTATCCTGAACTTTTAGGACCTGACAGTAGCCAAATAATTCCTCATAGTTACACTGCCCTGCTAACACAAAAGGCAGTATCTTAAATTCAATGGCCAAAGCAGATTCAATCCTATCCTGTTAGTAATAAGGTTGTATTTTCTAAAGGAGTTTTGTCTGAGATACTGCCTTTTGTGTTAGCAGGGCAGACAGGTGGGCGGTTTATTCTACGAGCGGGCTCACCTTTTGGATTAGATATCATTCGCCTTTATAATATCAAATCCAAGTGGGTCCGTTCGTAGATTAAATCGCTGTACAAATTGATTTTAAAGTTAGTAATTTTTCTTCGGCGAGCTTAAAAAAATGCCACGCAGGGCTGTAATGGCGTCCGAGTTACATACATAACATCACGCCTTCATTCCCAGAGTTAGGCAGAGCTACAGACATACCAACATATCTAAAAAGACTTGTTCAGGCCAATAAGTTTACTAGTGTATTAGTGACAGGTTGCAAGCCAATCGCCTAACAGTACTACAAGTCCTTATTCCCTTAGTCGCCGCTTACGACATCCACGGGAAGACATGGAGTGGCACTATTCTAACCCGGCAAACACACGGAGGAAGAGGTGATGGCCGAGTTACTGCTTACTTATATCTAATCTGATTTACTGCCTGTTTCACAATCGTCAAGTAACGCGTATCTACGCGTAGTACGCGTGTCCTTCAAGAAAAGAGCGTACTCTCATTTAAAAGGCCGGCAACGTACCTGTAGCTCCTCTGGTGCTGCAGGTGTCTATGGGTGACAATATTCACTTACCATCAGGCGATCTGTCTGCTCGTTTGCCTCCTATTCCATAAAAAAAAAAAAAATAATCTAACAAATAAATAGCCCTTTCCCTTTCTTACACTTGAAAATAGACAAAGAGAGGGCTATCTTTATTTGACAGATAAATTTACTTTTCGATTGTGAAACTGGCCCTTAATATGTACCTTATCTTATCTTACATCTTATTATCCATCCATCCAACTAATAATAAGAAAGTTTGGATGGATGGATGTTTGTTACTCAATCACGCCAAAACCGCTGATTGGATCTAGATGAAATTTGGCATGGAGATTGATTATGGTCTGTAATAGCGCATTGGCTACTTTTTATCCCGGAAAAATCGTCAATCCCGAGGGAATAGCGATAAACGACATCTACTTGGACAAAATGGTACGTTTTTCAATTTCCCTTACCACATATGAAACCTATGTACCTATGAAGGATAGATCCCGTAAAAGTGTAGTACATATTTACATTCGAAAGAGTAATGCACTGTTGTTATAAGTAGCTGGACACCTTAGTCCTTTGTCACTTCAATGTAATGTTTGAACTGCTGCACTAATCTGCCAAAGATGTTAAAGCGACAAGGTATAAAAGTGTCCAGCTATTTATAAGAGCAAGTATTATTGAAAATTTTGTGCTCGAGCTTCCTACTACTTAGGATCATATTATGTTTCGTCGGATATTCTATTATAACTACATACATAACATCACGCCTTCATTCCCAGAGTGGGGTGAGCAGAGCTACAGAAATACCAACAACTCTAAAAAGACTTGTTTATAATTCTGTAACCACATTTTGCACAATCAGGCCAAGAAGTTTACTAGTGTATTAGTGACAGGTTGCAAGCCCATCACCTAACAGCACTACAAGCCCATATTCCCTTAGTCGCCTCTTCCGACATTCACGGGAAGACATGGAGTGGTTCTATTCTAACCAGGCAACCACATTTAATAACTCGTATGAATTTAATTAAATCTAGATCTCGAGCTCGGTTCCTATATGTCACAGAGATATTATAAATACCAGGATTTGACCTTATTCACTTCGCGTAGTGGTATGTTAAAATAACGTACGCAGGAGCCATTTCAATTTAATTTATGTATTCAGTGAATTTGACATTCCACAATTTAGTAGAAGGGATGAAAGAAATGTATTTTTTTTGGTTTGTGATCAACGTACTTTAATTTCTTTTGGGGAAATGCGGTAGTGATTTGTCAATGAATCTTTCGCAATAGATTAAATTTCTTCTAAAAGTGGATTGGACTAAATTTGAATTAATACGCGAAGAAATAGAATTTTCGTGAAATATTATTTGCTCTGAATTTAATTCCCTACATTAAAATAACTTGGATTTATATTGCATTATTTGTTAAAATATCTAAGAATGGAGCGGTCTTAAAAAGGGTTAAAACAAACTGAATAAATTCCAGTAGGTCCTATTTAGGTAAGATGCTTAAAATTAACGTAAACGATTTTCGAAAACGGTCGAGACGTATAGAATAGATATAAGCGCTCGACACGACCGTCTGCGGCTTAGGGGCATGGTCAAGATGCATAACGACAAAATGTACAATCTGACGCCCTAGCCAAGATGGAAAATGTATGAGATGACAGTTGACCTCGTGGGTTATCGTAACGCACGAGAATGTCGTCCCATATATTTTGAGTGATAGAAAAGAAAAACGTTAGTAGCGTTATCATCAGTCTTGGCTAAGGCCCGTTTTCTATCTCGGTCCCTCGCTGTTGAGAATGGCGATCACAGGTTATGTAGAACAAATCTGTGCGACCGTACGTCGAGAAAAATACAAAATGTATAGGATCGACAATAGATCTGCCAAATGCATACATTTCGAGTCTATAGAAAATCGAAACCTTAGCGTGTGCAACTTGGCTAGGTCAACTGTTCAAACGTATACATTTTTGATAGCAATTAAGTTCGGTTGCATTAATCACTGTGGATATATATTTCTTCAGTGGACGACGCGGGGCTCGCTCTTTTACTTTTACTTTAAAAATATATTGTACTAGCACACGTTACAGCTCACTTTTCAATGTTTCACTTTGAGCTGATGTGGTGCCGGGGCGTTGTAGTGTGCGATGACGTTTACGGAAGCTTTTAAAACCATTGCTAAATAATTTAAATTCACCCGTAATCTGGATAATCGTTAAGCCTACAGCAATTTACACCTGAATAATTTAACTTTTTATTATTATAAAGTAATCTTTATGTAAATGGGGGAAAACCTATAAAGTTCTCTGACGTAACTGAAAAGCTGTTTATGACAAATAAACATTCTAACCAGCGGTAAATAGGACAAGAAAATCTATACTTGTAAGATATTGAATACATTCATTTCATTTCATTCATTTGTGTATTTCGCCACAGGTCTTACCACATTTTCGTTTAAATTTAAATCGATAGCTTTCTCATAAAACACTTGACACTAATTAAAAAGGCCAGACAAAGGTGACCCGAAATTACGGCAAATTAAAAAAGAATCGTTCCATCAAACCGCCTACTTACCATGATCATAAATATCGTCTATAAATCCGTGCCGAGCCCATAGACTGCCATAGAGGAGGGCAGTATAATAATTTACAGCCGTTGTCTATGGGTCTGTTAATTGAATGAAGTCAAGTACGATCAATTGGGTAGAATCTAGGTTAATATGAATTCCTTAGGCGAAGAATGTTAATTTGTAGAGAGGATCTAAACTAATGGTTACATTAAGAAAGGGAGTGTTTTGTGTTACCGTACCCAGAAAGGGCGTGATGTGTTTGTTTGGTTATTTGTTATTTCGTAGAGGCTAAACTAATAGCCCGACGGCATAGTACAAGTATAAATGAAAAGAAAATCTAACCTAATCTAACCTAACCTAATCTACAAAATACATGTTTATTAAATTCTGCAAAGTCAGCCTAAAGGAATGTTATGCGAAAAGATTTTAAGCGAAAAGATACATTATGCGAAAATATTTTATGTACTTCAAGGGGATCCCTAATTTAAGATTCATCCAAGGGCGAATATTGTCCTTTAGATTGGCATCGGGTGATTGTCATATCAAATTGAGACATGTAGCCATAATGAATTATTATTAATAAGTATCGGTGTGTATCGGCGTGGAACGTAACATCATTTATTATTAACATTGCCCTTTAGTATTACGGTGAAGTAAATATCAAACGACGCGGCAGAGTGCCAAGCCAAGTCTGGAAATGAAAGGAACGACGCACCAGCCGTGAACATATTCTTAACATTAATTATACTAGGTGATTTTGGGGTCATGATCCGGAATGGCCAAAAGTGAATAAGATGGTCATACTGAACAACCTTTCCGATGGGACCAACCCCGAAATTGGCAAAAAAAAAGTTCCATACATTAACGGTGAATTAATTGAGAGTATTAATTGAGTTAATATATGGAACAGCTGGTTTTTTAGGCTGTGTATGTATTTACACGAATCATTCCGAATTTCCGACCCACAATTACTAAAAAAAAACCTATTAGGTAGTTTTTTTTTAAATTAATTTACTGCTACCGAACTTGTAACTTGGGTAGTTTCTACTGCTGAAGTTTTAAGTTTACACCACAAGTAATTGCCAAGTTGCATGGAATGCGGGTTTTAAAGCGGTACCTATTATACTGTCGAAACACCTTGCAATTTACATTCATTTCAATTACGCAGAATTTTCATTCCATCGAAACGCATTTCTTGCTGCATGAGTTTTTTTTGTAGTCACAAGTCCAACCTAATATATATAAGTAATGTTAAGAATATCTTGAAAACATCACGGTTTTAGCAGAAAATACCGGTCGATGAAACTGTTACGATACTTTTAAAGGCATACCTGCAGGATTCTTTTACCTGTTTTAACAGAATTTTAGATGCCACACTACAAGCAAAAAATGATGGAACATAAAAACTAGGAAGATTTGGTTGCAAAGAGAAGTTCTTTGCTACCAAATTTGTAACTTTGCAAGTTTTTATACATCGCCATCAATTTTATCAGCAAGACTGGCAATCCCGGACACCTACAACGAACTTGGCCCCTTTTTCACATTTACGTTTTCTATGGGATTCACATTACGTAAACTAGGGTTGCCACCTCGCCCTAAACACGTGAAGAAACCGATAAGTGCTGATGCTATCAGGGAAATTGATCCTTGAAACATCTCAGCGGGATCCTGATGTATTCAATGGATATAGGAACGATGAGTCTGCAGAGTAAAACGAAGTTTATTTTGATGGTGGAAGAGGTTAGTGTGGTACATTTTATTTGTTTGAAAAATTAATAATGGGAAAGTGTGTTATCGATATTCTCTCGGGAAGTTTTCAGTTTTCCGGGATGAAAAGCTGATGTTTGAAACTCATTCAATCACACCAGTATGGCTGCATAGATCTGGATGAAAGGCACACAGATAGATTATAGTCTGGGATAGGACATAAGCTAAAGTTTCAGCTGAAAAATTTGATAGTTTCCGAGGGAATAGCGATAAACAACTTTTACGAGGACAGAGTCGTGCGCAAAATCTAGTCCCATATAAATTCTATAAATTCTGCAGTTGTCCACGCTCACAAAAGGCCACCTATGTATACGCCCACAGAGGAGTTACCGTTATATGGTTAAGCAATTCAGTTTACGGTGAGAGAAAGAGACATAACTATATAACTGCTATAGCTCTATCCTTTATGCTGTTCCTAAACTGAATTGCTTAGGCATTTCATGGTAACCCCGGATGTTATTATAGCAGCGGTATACCAATTTTAAATAATTATTAAACTGCATTGCGCAAGGACTTTACGTCCCTTTACATATCGCATCTTCGGTAGAACAAGGGCACAATTGCCCCTTTAGTCACATTGTACATTGTGCCCTTTGTTCTAGTGGACAAGGGCATAATTGCCCCTTTAGTCACATTGTATATTTTGCCCTTGTTCTACCGAAGGTGCGATATTTAACTGCATTTCTTACGGGGGTTCCTGCCTGCGACTATAGTCAAGAGCAATGAAAACGGGTCACTTAGTACAGAATTTCCATAGAAAGTGACCAGTATTCATTGCTGATGAGTGGTTTGGGCCATTCAACTTTTTAATGTACATTTTTGGTAATCATCCAATAAAAAGTGTACCAAATTATGAATCCGCGTAAAAATAAATACCATGGACCTAGAATGTTGAAGTTTAACGAATTCAAAGCAAAAAACCATTAAATTACTAAATTGTCGTTGAAAAAATTGGTAACTCAGTTGTAAATTGCACTTTTTCTATAGACAAGGCGGGGACATCAACCTCCACTACGTTACTCACTTTAAAGTTAATATATATTACTTTTTGTGAATTATGCTTATTTACGTCATTTTTCCACTTTCAAGTTAGAAAACACAAGACTATACCGTTTTATTAAATAAAAATCGTTTAGCGCGAACGTGGCTAAATATTATGTACAACGGATAGTATTACGACAAGTTTACCACTCGTAAATGACTGTTATGTCCCTACCACCTTGATGGATGGCAGTCTACCACTACATCATTTGCGTGACATTTTACAACCAACCCTCTTCATTGCACAAAAAAAAACAATTACATGTAAGTTCGTGCATTAACTGATTAACATGAACAGTGGTAAAAGGGTACCTTTGAGGGATATCAACCAGTTAACCTGATCATGTTTGAGGAATCTGTACGAGCATAAATTACGAAGATGTGCTTCGCAAGAAAATAAACCAACATTTCTGCAGCTAAATATCCATAAACTTTATTATATACACAAATACAATATTATACATATTATAAATACAGTGTGTAAATGGTATACGGGCGTTACTTTTAACTGTAGTTAGTACAACCCCTACTGAGCACAGATAGGCAGCTTTTGTTAAAATTAAATAAAAAAAAATAACCATACAAAATAATTTAGCAATGTATAACGAAAAATGCAATGAATTAAAAACGCAATTAATGACGTTTCAAAGTTAAGTGTTATTAAAGCTGAGGCTACTTAAGCCGAAATACACATTTTCACAAGTAAACATTACGTACTTACCTGACAGATGGACTTCGATGTACATTGCGGGTCGATAGTATGTTCAAAAATTAATAACAGTGTATACGTTAGCGTAATCAAAATAATTCTTTCTGTTAATGATTAGTAGAGTCTTAATCTATGTCCAGTTTTAATAAACGCCCGTATACCATTTACACACTGTATACGAGTATACATAGATATAAACATAATAATTTACTAGTTACATTTAACGCATAGATATGTATGTACACCGTGTGTTCATAACGATATTTGAACTTTCAAATCAGAGTGGTTCGAATTAAGATTCATATTGTACAGTTGAAGACACTGTTAACTGTACATTTACAAACGAACATAAACCTTATCGCAACGTATTAAAGTCTAGAGGTGGTCAGTTAACAGTGTATTCGTGTGTACTACTCATATACATATATATAGGCTATGGCACTCCACGCGTTAAATAAATACTTACATAAAATTACATTACTGTCTAGTTTGACTTGAAGTGATGAACCAGTCACGTTGCCGAGGCGTCAACCTTTAGAAATCTATGCTATTCCGCTTCTAATGTCGCTAGGCTGCGCTTCTACCAGAGCTCTGCGAGGTGGCGGAGCGGTGAGTGAGGAAAAATCCACCAATAGAATTCGTAGCCTCGCTCAGCGCAGCTTTCCTATTGGTGGGTTTTTTCCTCGCATAGCTCTGTATATAGTAGGGTTTTACGAGTAATTTAACCTTATCACGCTATATTGATGACTAGAGGATGCCCGCGACTTCGTATGCACAGGATGAATTTCCAAAAATCCCTTCTTGGTGTACTCTTAGACCTCATAAGGAAGCCACGTGCCAAATTTGGAATCTCTAGACCCAGCGGTTTGGGCTGTGCGTTGATGTCAGTCTGTCAGTCAGTTTCTCCTTTTATATATTTAGAATATTACTGTTTTAAATCTTAAGCGTTTGTTGAAGTAAGGAAAATGAGCCGTTACATACAGACAGACACCAAAGATGTGCCTTTTTTAGGTTATTTTCATGTTGTTTAACATTTTAATACGGAATTCTAGATCCGTGTGTGGGAATTATGTCATACTGGCTACCTTCATTTATGAAATCAATAGCAATTAAGTAACTAGTGCAGTTAAAAGCAACAAGTGATGTCGACTTTCAACCGCTACCTTCGCTTTGGTAGCGTTCATGCACAACAGCACACATATACTGCCAATAAAAAGTATGTCATAATCAATTGCCAAAGTAAATTCAATCCTCTCTTGTTAGTAATAAATAAGGTTGTGATTGCTACAGGAGTTTTATTTGAGATACTGCAATTTGGCTTAGCAGGGCAGTATAGTATGAATCTTCCAGGTGCATTTTTCGCTTCGAGCCCTAATCTTTCAAACAAAGGCCATTGTCTCTATTATCGCAAAGCCGCTAGCTACCGAGTTAGCATGTGCCACTACAATAAAACCCAAAATAATAAATATATTGAAAAACAAACGGTATCGTCATAGTATTAAGGTTCAAATTTAATGTCACTGATATTCTAGATGTTACGTTTTGGTCGTCATCATCAATGATACAGAACCGGGCAAGAACATGTCGGATGCTCAGTGTAGGGTTCCGAAGCCGTTACCACAAACATAAAAAGTAACCCAAAAAAACTGGCCAAGTTCGAGTCCGTATTATTAATAAAACGGCAAAAAAGACATGTCTGTTGTAGTCCCCCATAATTTCTGCTGAAACCATAATGTTTTCAGGGTATCTTTAACATTATTCCGTAGGTTAGATGTTTAAGAAACCCTGCAAACATTATGGTTTAGATATTGGCCACGATGCACATGCAATAGGTATAGAAGGGGAAAAAATGATACAAGACAATTATAAATAAAACAATTAAAAAACAAAAAAAACATTAAGTATGCCATGCAACTAAACAATGTCGTCGTGCAAACACCGCTTTACACAGCACCATACAGTTTGTTGGTTTAAAAAAAGAAAGGAAGGAAACTTTATTAGACCTTATCTATGATTCGTTAACAATAACGAAGTATCCTTATTACTATTAGTCTGTGACAATTATACAATTGTCATACCCTTCTAATCTGTGGAAACCACAATTTTTTTAATCTGTGTCCAAAATTCACTCCGCACGAAAAGTAGGTCAAGGACCATGAAAAACCAGATTAAAACCAAATTAAAACTAATTTGCTACAAAACCAATTGAGGTGATTTTTAAACTTGTATGTGTACACAAACAAAGAAAAACAATGTATCATTGGATCTATTCTATAACATAAAATGCCTAATCAAACACTCTCGCGCATCAAACCCTCCTTCACCACGACCTTCCTCTGTCTTAATAAGATTTTATTGGTTACGAGTACTGAAATAAATGTTACGTCTTAACACAACACAAATCAATACAAACCTTACCTTAACTAAAACAAGGCACAAATTAAATTGCAGCTTGGTATTGTTAGTTACAATTTTATTAATGCTGTTGCTTAAGTCGCCATTGGTAGAGGTTTATACATAACTTATACGAGAAATTTCTGTTTCCAATTTTGCCCGAGTGTAAGAGTGAAGTGGTAAATTTGTGCAAATATGTGTATGTGTTTATTTCGGGTTTATTTAACGTCAGAAATGTTTGATGCTTTATGTAAGCTGTCGGATTTGTGATTATAAACAGATCGAATAGGAATATTGGTTTAGAAAGTTGACGTAAGATAAATTAGGTGCTATTGAAAAGAAGCAAGGTGTTTGTATGTATGTATGTAATTTTTTTATTGCACTAACAGAAAATAACGAAGGTAAAAACCAAACCGAAACACATAAGGGCCTCTATTCAACTGCGTTATTACGGTTTCGTTTTTGACGTGTTTTTGAATCGTTTATGTCACAGTCGCCATTATTGTAAATGACATAAGAGTTATGAAAACGTTGACAGTACGGAAACATGTCAAATACGATATCGTTATTACCGTGTAGAATCCCAGCCAAGGTATGTGAACTGATCCCTTTTATGGATCTCTTCTAGTTAACCTTTTGATTGGGTCTTAGCAATCTTCGGGATGTTTTATAGTGTATCTTAGCTGAGATGCCTGTCTTAAGGCACTTTAGAGAAACTTTACAGTCAAGATTAACAGTAGGATGTTTCACGTTTGTATGGAAAATGATAATTTTTTTTTTTTGCAGATTTCGCTTACACCCTAAATCCTCCTCATGTAAACGATTAAATAGTTTAATTTCAAGGTGATATGACAATATTTCGAGGTTGCACATATTGACCACTTGATGTGGTCCAGATGATGACCACATCAAGTGGTTCAGATTTTCAATGTTTATACATGACGATGATAATGTTTGACGACACGTTGGCCTAGTTGGGAGTGACCCTACCTCCGAAGCCAGCGGTCCCGGGTTCAAATCCCGGTAAGGGCAGATATTTGTGTAATGAGCACGAGTATTTTTTTCTGAGGCTTGGTTGTTTTCTATATATTTAAGAATTTATTTCTCTATCTACGTATGTTTATCCTTGTCTAGTACCCATAGTAAAAGCCTAGAGCTTAGTTTGGGACTACGTCAATTTGTGTAACATTGTCCTGTGATATTATTATTATTATTATTGTCATTAGACATACGCATACATAACATCACGCCTTCATTCCCAGAGTGGGGTAGGCAGAGCTACAGAAATACCAACAACTCTAAAATACTAGTTGATAATTCTGTAACTACATTTTGCACAATCAGGCCAAGAAGTTTACTAGTGTATTAGTGACAGGTTGCAAGTCCATCGCCTAACAATACTACAAGCCCTTTTTCCCTCAGTCGCCTCCTACGACATTCACGGGAAGACATGGAGTGGCACTATTCTAACCCGGCAACCACACGGACTAATTCATTGAAAAATGTGAATAATTAAACTCTAATCAGTAGGGTATACGGCACTTAGCAATGATACTTGTCTTCTCTATGACTCGACGTTTTTGACTAGTCTTAAAATGTACTTCTTTCTTGAGTTTATTTTATTATTACGAGCAATAGATTTACCTCACCTTATTCATAAATTCTGACTAAAATATTTTTTGAAATATGTTTTGTTCTTAACTGTCGTTGTAACATTTGCATCTGATAGAAAGTGACAATGCATACAAGTGACAACTACAATAGCTGGAAAGTAATTTAAACTTAAGAGTTTTTGCGGAACTAATTTTCAATTTGTGTTGTCTTGTCCCCTTTAAAAAAGTAGTGGTATATTACCTATGGAAGTCCCGCACACTCCTAGATCGATTCAGTAGTAACTCAAAATACAATATTATCTTGTATATATGTCTGCAAGTATTTGTTTCTGAGCCTTGAATGTTTTCTATGTATTAAAGGATTTATTTATCTAATATAAGTATGTTTACCGTTGTCTAGTACCCATGGTACAATCCTAGAGCTTAGTTTGGGACTAGGTCAATTAGTGTGAGCTTGTGCTGAGTTCTATTTTTATTTTTTACAAGTGCTATGAACTTGAAACAAAATTAGCAAGTTTATGAGTTGATACTGTTTTCACCTTGGGGTGCGCTTTGTTTAGCAGTGGACGAATTTCGGCTCATAATATGATAATTACTAATATTGATAATGGTACCACTTTTTGCCACATAGTTATGTAATTTCATCAACATATAACTTGATGTTATCGCCTCAAATGAGGGAGTGGTTTCAACACTTTTACACCTTGTCCCAAATATGCTAAATTTAAATGGGTTCCCCATAAATGTAAGCCATTTGTTATTTCGTTGGCGTATTCCCTTGTCGGGTAAATTTAATTAATTAGCGTGTTACAAATGTTTGTAAGCTTGGACTTAGTCGCGTTTGTGGTTCAGACGTCCGCCATTTTGAAATTTGTAGGTGTGTTAAGTGTGTTGGGTTAAAAGATTATTTTAAAATGTATTGGTCAGTTATATATCTATTTTATGTTTATATTTGTAGGTAAATTATGTATGCGCAAACAGTCAATTAGCCAAAGGAATTATTTATAAATATGATAATCGAAATCCGTTAGTGAGTGTAGAATTTTTTAAATAGGTTTACTTATTTGTTGTGGGGATAGTGGTGATTTAAACAGTGGTATTATTAATCATAACCTGACAAGTTTTAATACAGACCCTGGGAAAGGTTCGCCGAAGAATTCTCAAGCTACCGGTGGTTAGGGCTGCAGAGAGAAGCATCCGTGTTGAGGAGTACCCGGTATTCTTCGAGTGGCCCATGATCCAGCCATGTAGCGAGAGTGTTGGTCGAGACTTCGCTATGAGACCGTTTGCCGAAACAACCATCGGGACAATGATCGTCGAGTCAACATCACACATTAGCGGTCACCTCATCTGCCAAGTCAAGGCGACACGTTGGTCTAGTTGGGCCCCTGCCTCCGAAACCAGCGGTCTCGGGTTCAAATCCCGGTAAGGGCAGATATTTGTGTGATGAGCACGAGTATTTGATCCTGAGTCTTGAATGTTTTCTATGTATTTAAGTATTTATTACTCTATGTTTATCGTTGTCTAGTACCCATAGTACAAGCCTAGAGCTTAGTTCGGGACTAGGTCAATTTGTGTGACATTGTCCCGTATTATTTTTAAAGTAATTGCTGAGCTTGTCCTTCCCAGTCTTCACGTTTTGTCATATGGGATAGTGACTTATATTATTATTGTTGTTATATTATATACTAAATGACGCCCACGACTTAGAATGCGTAGTATTAATTTCTTGTTACTCCGTATTTTAAACCCTTAGGGGATGAATTTTCAATAACCCCTTCTGAGGCACTCCTAGGGTAGCCAAGAAATATATCCTTCGAATGTCAAGCCTCTAGGAGCAGCGGTTACGGCTGTGCGTTGGTATATCAACAATTCAACGATCAGTTTAGAATTTTATATTATGTATGCAGGGGGTCCCAAATTGACTCTTAATAAATTGGGGTTCCCTTCATCTGGCATAACTTTTGTTGGCACAATCATCATTTGGCATACAGTATGTTTTTTCTGAAACCGTATACTTTTCAGGATTATTTAAAATATTGCATAGATCGCATTAAGTTAGGTCAGGTTTATTTTATAACAATCCTGAAAAGTATACGGTTTCAGGAATAAAAGACTGTATGCCAAATGATGATTATGCCAAAAAAAGTTATGCCAGATGAATGTATAGCAAAAGTTGGTCTTAATTTGTATACAAATAACAAGATTGTTTTTTTTTTGGTTTCTTTGGTCTTCACAGATTTGCAGTTGTACGGTGTTAGATTTGGTGCAGATATGAGGTGAGAGGATAGTTCATTGTTTCAAGGCTGGACATGGATACTAACTTTATAGGCATCACGGGAACGGGACGGTTCCTAAAAAGTAGCGATAACCAATTATCGTTTAGACGAAGCTACGGCTAGTAAACAATAGTTCTAAGGACTGCTTCATACTTTTAGTTATTTAACTTACTACACTGACGAGCGAAATAGTTAATTCCAATACTACATAGTTAACACCTTTTAGATATGACGTTTATGTGAGAATTCGTGACAGAATCAATTATCTAACTTAGCTTAATTGGGGTTAATTAGGTAACTAGTTCCATGTCAACCCACTGCGCATAAATGAAGCGTGAGTCGTGGTTATTTAGCACGAAATACCTATTTATTAAGACCGTTTATCGCCTAAAGGGTTACAAAGGACTCACAGTGTAACGAGGTTGTTACAAACCTCCTTTTTTTACGTTCCTGGCCACTTTTTCTTTACCATCAAAATCTTTCCAAATTCAAAATTATAGATTTTTTTGTAATTTTCGATCCATTAGGTCAGTTCGCAAATAATTTCGATAGGCACCAGACACGAGATCTCGTGTCGGTGCCCTCCTGCTTATTTTTCTGTATTTTTAAAATTTTTAATCATATTATATCTTCATTTCTTAAAAAGTGTCTAATTTAATATCTTCACTATCGAGACGGGACAGGATACTTCTACTGTACCGCTAGAAATGGCTCTCCGGTAACAATCGATCAATCGAACCAGCGTATACCATATCTACCAACTACCACCTCCAACCAACCATCAACAACAACAATACCAGCAGCAACAACAGCAACTACAGAAACAGTAATACCAGCAGCAACAGCAACAACAATACCAGCAGCAGCAACAACAGAAACACCGTTACCAGCAGCAACAACTACCAGCGACAGCAACGAATAGCAGCACCAACGGCAGTAACTCTAGCAACGACCTCAGCGAACAGCAAAAACAGCTTACAACATCAAGATCAGACTATTAGTTACTAATTCAGTGATAATATTGTGTTGTTGTAATAATTATTTATTATACCCTACCTTAGCATTCAACAAGAACAAAATTCCTCATAATTCATTAATTCATTAATTCCCTACTTTTCATAGTGTGTATGTTGTGTGGGTAAAGGTAAGTGTGTGTTGCTTGTGTTCTTTTTTTTCGTTTTCAGGACTATAATATTTATACATACAACACACTTAATTCAATCACAACTCTATACAAAACTCAAACAGTACACTATTCAAAAAGAAATCACCCCATATTCAGACAAATATACAATCCCGGTTCCATTGGAACTAGCATAACTGGAAACATTCACTCGTGATAATCTCTTATCGAGACACTTGTGCTTTGTGACTGGTAATACTTACGGCAGTACCGTAGGAGCATATCCTCGGTGTATCCAACATACCAACTTTTGTCTTGAAGGTGACTTACTAGGGCATTTAATGCCGCCTATCTAGAGGTCACTGGATTTTCAAGATTGGCTACTCACTGACATACATTACTCAAACTATAAATAAATAATATAAACACTTTATTAATATATTTATTTTGAAATAAGATAAACTTTAAAAATATGAACCCTCTACTACTAAACAAACCAGAGCTTATTTATGAACTGAAATTACGCGGCACTCAAGTCACGACTTCGTCTACTGCCGACGAACTACGCCGACAGTTATCTTCATTCCTTGAATCCAGCCCCACAGAATCAATTTCTCAAAGCCCTTATTCTTCAGAGCAAGATATCGATGAGATTGAACGCAGTCTTTCTTTAATTTCTTCTCGAATTGCCACATTACATTTAAGTAATTCTCATCGTGAAAAAATAGCAACATACTTGATCCATTTGCAACATCGCATAGATCGAGTCGATATTACAACAGAATGCACTAAAAATACATTAGATGCATTTAAAAACATATCTGAAATTATTATTCAATGTCGAAAAGATTTTGACAATAAAACGTCAAATCTATCATCTTCTTACCAGTCAGCAGTCTCTGTCCACCATTAACAGATTTAGACCTCCTTTCTCAAAAATTGACCAATTTGGTAGAAACAAGACCAAAAGACATTAAACGATTTATTTATACAGGCCAAACTTGTCCAAGAGATTTTATACAAATTTACATTACACATTTATTATTATTTTATTTTATACTTTTCTCTTTCTCTCTAATTAGGTATAATTTATAATTTAAAGTCTTAATGTAAGTATCATTATCTCTTCACGCTCATTCACTAAAGCATTATTTTCATTTCTTGAATTTGTTCTATTATTAGAGCAAAATCACGTTAACTTTTTATTCTAGAGCGGCTGACTACTCTCTAAATAAGCCTCAGGTCATGAACTATTAATAATATAGATATTTTTCTAAGAGCCTTACCACTCTTAGTTCTTTTTCATAGTTCTTAACTATGTACTTTGCTTCGTATCTACTCCCTCATCTAATTACACGATAACTTTTTATTCTAGAGCGGCTGACTACTCTCTAAATAAGCCTCAGGTCATGCATTCTTTTCCAACCCAGAAGTGGTTAATTACTCATATTGTACGTACGTCAACATGTACGTCAGGTTTCTCTGAGTGAGAAAACTTTTTTTTATTATATAATACTTGTATATAGGTACTTTATCATCTTAGACTACATCAGCGGTTGGTGACTGATCTTAAAAAAGCCTACACTATTACGGGACCTTCTATGGAGTATATCTCTGCAAAAATAAGAGAATACTCTACTTGAATGATGTTATGAGCTGCGATATATGCGACCATAACTATGAATGAAGGATGAATGAAAGGAATAGAATGAAAGTAATAGATTGCTTCCCACTGTACATACCCACTATATATTTCATTCTCACCTCACTCACCGCATCTTTCATCTCAACCACCACCATTTAATTTAAGATCATTTTTCATTTTTTTTTATAAGTTAAGAATGTAAAAGAAAAATCCTTCACTCCAAGCTCAGGATTTTTCTTTCCAAGCCAGCCCGGGTATTGTAACGAGGTTGTTACAAACCTCCTTTTTTTACGTTCCTGGCCACTTTTTCTTTACCATCAAAATCTTTCCAAATTCAAAATTATTGATTTTTTTGTAATTTTCGATCCATTAGGTCAGTTCGCAAATAATTTCGATAGGCACCAGACACGAGATCTCGTGTCGGTGCCCTCCTGCTTATTTTTCTGTATTTTTAAAAATTTTAATCATATTATATCTTCATTTCTTAAAAAGTGTCTAATTTAATATCTTCACTATCGAGACGGGACAGGATACTTCTACTGTACCGCTAGAACAGGATATGCATTTGTCTGTTTATTAAAGACGAGATTTTGCACGCGACTCCGTTCGCGTCGAGGTCGTTTATCGCTATTCCGTCAAAAAATATCCAATTATTAGGGATACAAATTAGCCTATGTCCTATTTCAGACTATAATCTATCTATGTGCCTAATTTCATCCAAATCCATTTAGCTGTTCTGGAGTGATTGAGTAACAAACACCCATCCATCGAAACATTCACATTTATAATATTGGTATAGTAAATAAATTGAGAGTTGCGGTTTTTATGTAAACTGCACAACAATTATTTCCAATAGAACTATTAAACGGTGGGGTATTAATTATTTCGGCTCCGTATGGTTGCCGGGTTAGAATAGTGTCACTCCAAGTCTTCCCGTGGATATCGTAAGAGGCGACTAAGGGCGTAAGGGATTGTAGTACTGTTAGGCGATGGGCTTGATTGTGCAAAATGTGGTTACAGAATTATCAACATTTTTTTTTAGACTTGTTGGCATTTCTGTAACTCTGCTTACCCCACTCTGGGAGTGTAGGTGTGATGTTATGTATGTGTGTAACTATTAAATAGATAAAAAACCCTAATTTAATGGCGACCTCTACAGACTCGACGACACGTTAGCCTAGTTAGTAGTTACCCTGCTTCCGAAGCTAGCGGTCCTGGGTTCAAATCCCAGTAAGAGCAGTTTTTTGTGTGATAAGCGCGAATATTTGTCCCTAAGTCTTGGATGTTTTTTTGTATTTAAGTATGTATTTCTCAATATAAGTTTTTTTATGGTTGTCTAGTACATATAGTAAATACAAGCCTAGACCTTAGTTTGGGACTAGGTCGATTTGTGTGTTATGGTCCCCGGGTATTTATATTTTACAGTTAATTAAGCGAGACCGCGTAGACTAGGCTAGGTTAGGTTTATTTTGATTTATAAAAATCCTAAACCAGTAACATTTTTTTAAAAATACGTTATGACTTGCGATAATTATGACTTTAATCACATTATGACTAAAAATAATTATGACAATATAGACCCGATTCAAATACAAACTCCAGCACAAACTTTACTAATATTATACTCGATTTTACTATAGTAGTGAAACTCTTATACTTATCAACGCACAGACTAACTATACAAGTAAAATATAAATAATACCCTGAACAAAATAAAGGGTTAATTAAATCAACCCAAAGATCTCTCAACTCAGTAAGATAAAGTTTCAAAGTGAGTATAAGGCTGGGAGAGTTCGCTCCGAACGCCACTTCAGAGGCGTCGGTAAAGATACGCCTGAGGTTTGATAGAGATTCGAGTTACAATTTTAGGAGCGAAATGGTAGAGTTAATCTTCACAAGAGAATTCTTTTGTACAAATATTTCAAGTGTTTGCTTAATCTTTAACGTAAAAATATATTTAGACTTATTTCAATGAGATCCCCAAACTGATCCCTCATTTATTATTATCATATTATTATTATATTTCCGCTCTGATTAATTTCATTCTATGATATTCCGGTTTGGGGATAACCCGAATAGCTTAAGTGAAAAATTAGACACTTAAGTGAGAACTTCTTACTTCTTCTTACGTTACGTCGGAGTCTCAATAAAAAAAAATAGCTATTAACGGTATTTTCTTGAACAAGAACAACCTTTGTCATCACTTCTTTTTCATAATTAAAATTATATTAAATTAACCATCCTCACTACATAAAACAAAGTCACTCCCCACTGTTTGTCTCTATACAGAGTGTTTTTTTTAAATGGGACAGTATGGGGAAATCCGAATCTAAAGGAGATAGAGGAAAAGTGTCCAAGGAGACATTAGGTGTTTTTTTATGTAAACAAATTTGGCTCATTAAAATTTTTGGTCAAGCGTGAGTTGTTCTTAAAAAATTATAAAGTTGGTCAATTTTTTTTTTGACGCGGGTCGACTCTGTTTCATGTAAGGATTATTTCATTGTATGGAAAGAAAAAAATCTGAACAGCAGAAGTTGGTCAAATTTAATGAAAACTAATCTTCATACAATTGCAGTATTCGCCTTTTAATATTGTTACAAGTGCCTAGGCGTGTAAAAAATTTAATGAAAACTAATCTTCATACAGTTGGTTTATTACTTGAGTAAATGTTCGATGTGGCCGCCGTCTTGTCTTATGCAGGTACGAGCACGCTTCAAGACACTTCTAGTTGCATTTAACAGAGACTTATGGTGAATTGTGTTTAAAGTGTTGTAAACAGCATCTTTTAATTCTTGTACGGAGTTGTATCGGGATTCATAAATTCGACCCTTAAGGTAACCCCATAAGAAAAAATCTAATGGCGTTAAGTCGGGCGATCGTGGGGGCCACTTTATCGGCCCATATGTACCCATCCAACGGTTTGGAAACTGCTCGTCCAAACACAGTTTACTTGCCCTACTGTTGTGGGCTGGTGCACCATCTTGTTGGTAGATTATCTTACCAAAGTTCCTTAAGCTAATAGTCTCATCTACTAAATCTGCAGCCATGTTCAAGATTTCCTGATATTTTTCACTATTTAGCGTTCCTTGGTAAATTTTGATAGCAAAAATTCTGTTATGTAATATCGCACACCAACAATTAAAAGAAAATCGGATTTGGTTGTGGGTTTCTGTAGTTCTTAGCGGATTTATTTTTGACCAGTAATGGTTATTTCTCCTGTTGTACATGCCATTGTTCGAAAAGTTGCATTCATCAGTCCAAATAATAAAATTAGGAAAACATCTATTTCTAATAGTCTGAGCCACATACCAATTACAGAAATGTAACCTGCGGTCTTTATCTCCAGGTAGTAACGCTTGTACAAGTCGACCTTCTATGTAACACTTGTATTTATGAGCCTTCAATATCTTCCTTACAGTTGATTTATGAATACCGATAGTTTCAGCTGCTTCCCGTAACGAAGCTTTTGGATATGCTTCAAAATATCCCAATACGGCAATAGTTATGAACTCACTATTGACTATCGTCGGCCTTTTACGCTTAGGTTTGAAACAGCCTTCCTGTCTTAGGTTCTTTATTAAACTATCAAATATCTTGCGATTCGGTACTACACGGTCAGGATAGCGTTCTTGATACCACTTAAGTGCATTATCTCTACTGCGATAATTAAGAAAATACGCCTCAATCAAATCAACTTTATGTGAATTAGTTAACGCCATGATGAATAAAATTACAAGCATGAACTGATTGGAAACAAAATCACAGCTGCAGAAATAACTTACGTTCCAAATTTGAATTCTTTGCTGCAGAAATAACTTACGTTCCAAATTTGAATTCTTTTTTTTATAATTTCAAGACTATCGCGTGCCATGATGTTTACGAAGATTAAAAAAAATTTTCTTCTCTTGAATCATCTGGAGCTCTTATCGATTATCGAAATTTAAAAATGGAATAATTTTAAATATTTTTTTACACGCCTAGGCACTTGTGACAATATTGAAAGGCGAATACTGCAATTGTATGAAGATTAGTTTTCATTAAATTTGACCAACTTCTACTGTTCAGATTTTTTTCTTTCCATACAATGAAATAATCCTTACATGAAACAGAGTCGACCCGCGTCAAAAAAAAAAATTACCAACTTTATAATTTTTTAAGAACAACTCACGCTTGACCAAAAATTTTAATGAGCCAAATTTGTTTACATAAAAAAACACCTAATGTCTCCTTGGACACTTTTCCTCTATTTCCTTTAGATTCGGATTTCCCCATACTGTCCCATTTAAAAAAAACACTCTGTATATGCTTAGGTCTTTAAAACTGCGCAACGGATTTTGATGCGGTTTTTCTAATAGATAGAGTGATTCAAGAGGAAGGTTTACTTTAACCCGGAGCGAAGCGAGGGCGGGTCGCTAGTACTTTACAAAAGAAAATAAATGTTTGTTGTCACTTCTTCATCTTATACGTTAACCCTGTCTTGTGCACTATCGCTTTCCGAGGGAAAGACCGTCGGTGAAATTACTAGTAGGGTTAAGTATACGCGGGGACTGCAGTCCGGGTGTCCGTAATTAAACATTCGCTTATACTAAATGTGTGTGATTGAGCTTTGCTATGCTAAAACAAATTGCAGTATCTGAGACAAAACTCCTGTAGCAAATGAAACCTTATTACTTAGGGGATAGGATTGAATCTGATTTTGATAATGAATTTGAGATACGGCCTTGAGGCTTATAAGGACAGCAGAATGTTCGTGGAGAATATACATATATTATGTCGAAATTACGTGGTTAAAGTTTGATGTGTTAATACATTTATTTTATTACACACCCAATATTCTTATTTGATATTTCACTATTTTAGTTTTTATTAAATATGCGAAAGTCACTCGTCACACCTAATGGGAATTTACATAACTAATGTCCAGTGTCAGTTCGCATGGCACATCAATTAGTTTTGGTGGAACATTTTGCATTTTAGTTTAATTAGTTGGTAAAATTATTACGCCCTAATGAACACCAACAATAAATAAAGTAAGGTATTGGGTTTTTATTTTAATTCGGATTGCGTATAATCCCGATTTTTAGGATATGTTTAGACTTTAAACAAAGAATTGGTTATTTATTGCCTGCGACTTCGTCTTGGTGTAAGAAAATGCACTTTCAACTTCGACCGATAAAGCATTCCTCTGTAATGTTGTAGCGGATTTTTGTTGGTGTTTCTTTGATTTTAACTTCTTAATTTTGTAAAAAGTGAATAATATTTTTTATTGTAAGATATTCTGGATTTGTTCATAATACTATGTTTAGCTTTTGATAAATTAGTTTAACTTTTGGATGCAGTGTCAGTAATGAAAGTGACTTCAACTTACATAAACATTACGCGTTCATTACCAGAATGGGGTAAGCAGAGTTACAAATATACCTTGCTAGACTTGTTTTTAATTCTGAAACCACATTTTGCACAATCAGGCCAAGAAGTTTACCAATGTATTAGGTTGCAAGCCCATCGTCTAATAGTACTACAAGCCTTTTCAACTTATTTTTAGGTATTCATTTGTTATTTTATCTTGTCTCTAACTCTTTAACTTTGACCATGCTCAGTGTAGAGTTCCGAAGCCGTTAAGTACTACAAACATAAAAAAGCAACAAGTAATACCTAATTTTCTAATCACTCGTTCTAGTTAATGGCCACGAGTCACCGATGTTTAGCTATAACTCATACTTAAACTCTGGAATTATAAAATTACCTTAAAAGTGCACAAAATATTTTGTCATTGTGAGTAGTAAATAATTACTGGTCAAAGTACAAATAACATATAGTAAAGGGTGAGTAAGTAAACATACCTTTATTTACATTTATAGTATACTCGTATCTACACAACATATAGTCGGAGTAACTCTCGGCTAGTGATCTCCTCCAGCCCTCAGGGAGTATCAGATTTACGGGGCTCGTCCCCGACGGTGGCAAAACAGATCAAAAAGTAAAAGGTGTGCGATCGATAACGATCGAGGTCGCTGTTGGGTGATGTAGGTGATGCTGAAACAATATGGGATGAATAGAATATGATACAAAGTATTCACACCATGATTTTGATCTACAGTTGTAAATTAAGTTCTCTATAATGCGCTGATAACGACCAGCATAAAACATTCAACTTTATCTTCAGTGGTGTGGTTGTGGTGGTGGGGGGCTGGCAGCTGTTTCTATAATATCAGATATGATAAAATTATGGGTTTCAAATTTGAACGAACTCTTATTAAATGGGTGAATTGCGTTTTTTTATTTAAATTTTAATACGTTACTGCGTCAAACAACGGCTCCAACAATGTTCCAAAAATTTGCGGATAGGGATCTTTTTGGGTTAAAAAATCGATATGTCAAGTTCGGGTAGATTCGGGTTCCGCCAAAAAATCGGGATCAGGGGGGTTATCATGAGCTAGCTTTGCAGTTCTGTTTACGGTCAGCGTAAAGGACAGAGCTATGGCGGTTATATAGCTCTGTCCTTTTCTCTGAGCGTAAACAGAACTGCAAAGCTAGCTCATGATAACCCCCCTGAGGTATTTCACATACGTAGACGACACTATCAATTGTAATTTAATATTGTCGTCTGCATATACCCGAAAAGAGCTCGGTCACCCAGGTACTCTACTATAGGTGTTGACTTATGAAATAAACACAATCACATAATCACACAATCTGCAATGGACGATTTCTGTTGCACTACGAGTAGCACATCGCGCCTTCACAACAATAGTAACCTAATTTGGATATTTTAAATTTCGAGTTAGGACTCTATAGTAATAAATTTATGACTTGAAGTTTGAAAGCTGAAAGTTTTCATTGGGTCATTGTTGTTCTCAAGGTGCTGTCAATGAGTGAGGCACATATTGTGGGGGTGTTGGCTTGGCATTGTTCACCTTGAAAACGCTTTCAATCACTGAGATCTCTGTAATACACACAATGAATGCTTACTTCTGAGTTCGACACATTACATAACTTCACGCCTTCTTTCCCAGAGTGTAGGCAGAGCTACAGAAATACCAGCAAGTCTATAAAGACTTGTTTATAATTCTATAACCACATTTTGCACAATCAGGCTAAGGTGTTTACCTGTGTACTAGTGACATGTTGCATGCCCATTGCCTAATATTACAGTGCTACAACCCTTATTCCCTTAGTCGCGTCTTACAACATCCACGGGAAGACATGGAGTGGCACTATTCTAACCCGGCAACTGCACGGGGTACTTCTGATGTTGACTGTTGGTTTATACATCGCATCTTAAGAACAATACTGACCTAATTTAGAAATTTATATTTCAAATTAGGTCTCTTTAGTAATAAATTTATGACTTGAAGTTTGAAAGCTGAAATTTTGAATTGGGTCGCTATTGTTCTGAAGCTGCGACATACTAAAACCAGGTTAAAAAGGACTATTCCCTCCAAATTACAAGTCCCTAGGTTACCTGTGCACTGTGCGTCAGTCTGTAAGTCTAGTTTTATATGTAATCAAAATAGCTAGTATTAAACAAGTGTAGCTACCTATCTGCTTGTGCAACGTGGTTTTATTTATACCTTTCGCCTTGCACGCTTCCTTTGCGTCCTCTATTTAAATTTAACCTTTGGTTAAATGTCAGTTAGGCCACGTTACTGCGTTCCACTTTCATTTAACGGCTGTCTCTTGGTGATAGTCTTTGCGATTGGGATACACCTGAAAATAACCTAACTACCTACCCAACCCTACCTAGTTTTAAATTTTTATTACAAAGAATAGGCAATTTATTGTTGATATTGTGGTTGGTCCTCTAGTTTTTCATTCAAATTCGTTCAACTGTTTGTGGGATTTTAATTGGACAAACATTTGCATAAAGTTTCGCATTTATAATATACGTAGAAAGGAAGTTATTAGAATTATTTTCGGAAAACTTCCTAAAGTACAACATAAGTACACAGATGACAATTAAATAGATAAAACTTCCACATAATTATAATGGTGCCCCTCTTTCAGATCGACTATCTCTTAAACTGGCCAACCAATTTATATAATACCTAAAATATCAAAAATAAAAATTAGGGGACAATCTCACACAAATTGCTCTAGGCCCAAAATAAGCTCTAGGCTTGTACTATGGGTACTAGACAACGATAAACATAATATGTAGATATAGTCATACTTAAATAGATAGAAAACATCCAAGACTCAGGAACAAATATTCGCACTCATCACACAAATATCTGCCCTTACCGGGATTTGAACCCAGGACCGCTAGCTTCGGAGGCAGGGTCACTACCAACTAGGCCAACGTGTCTTAGCCATGAACTATTAAACTAGCTTTCTATTAAAAACCTCGTCCAAATCGGTCTATCCGTTTAGGAGCTACGATGCCATAGATTTATAAACACGTTAAACTTGTCACACCCGTTAAAAAGAAAGCGCTCTCGGCGGCATGTTTTAATAATGTCCTCTATATATTATGTCACGAAAATAATATTTATAATTCTATTACGTATGTAAGTATAAATTCAATTTATTCTCTAAACGACACCTTGTTTATCGAAATCAGGCCATCCTCTTAGTCTCCACATCCACTTATCGTCGGCAGTCGGATAAAAAGCTAAACTCTTGTATAAACCTCCGACGGAATAACCCCAACAGCATAACGAGCTTGTTTCTTTGTTTATAACCTTGACAGTTATGTCCTGAGGTTAATTTAGACCGCCCAACTGTTGCATTGTTTCCATATGAACCGGCGGTTTGTTCGATAACGCCGTGTCTGACCTAGTTCAGCAAAAATAACCGTGACACAAACGTTTAGAGAAAAACTGCACTGTGTGACGTCTTTTACTACGTTTACTGACTTACTTTTAAAAGCGATTTCGGAACTAAATTAAAGAAGAAAACATGTTTAAATCCTATTTGTGTGCTATTTTTTATCAATAGTTATTCAGCCGTTTCTGCGTGATTATAACCAACATGGTTTACTCTTGCGAACTGTGTCATTAATATTTAAGATATCATTAAAACCACATGGGTTCAATAGAAAATAGCTTTCGTTGAAGTGGCATTTCATTATGCCGAGAGCGCCACAAAGATCCAGACAGTTCCCGGATTTATTTAAAGAGAGAAGAGGGAAGAGGGAAGGACACTTCCTCTACACTACTCGTCCAAAGAATTGGCTAAAAAAAGGGTGCAATTATTTGAATGAAATACAAATATGTTAAAATTTATGTTTTCATTAGATTATTTTTTTCTTCTTTGTTTACTGGTGGTCCACCGCGGTATTCTGCAGTGAATCCGCCAATGTCAAGTGAGTAGAGTAAATCAATAAACAGAATAAATCAAAAGTAAAAGCCGGACATGTTTCAATCGGCCATCTTCCCTCCCGAAGGTAAGGGAAGAAAACATAGATTAATTCAATAAATAAATAAATGACTACAATTTTTGGTACAAAACTTATAATATAACGCAGAGATCGGACAAATGGGTGCCAATACTCGCAATAATGTGGACATGACTCCAATTTTAATTAAACAAATTAAATTATATTCATTTATTTCTTACCTGAACTCTAATCTTGATCCTTTGCAGGATAGTTATAAATAAATAATACAGGAGTGGCCAATGATATTATATTAATTTAAGTACATAAGTTTGCTCCATTAACATCCATGGATTGCAAAAGGAGCTTTCACCTCATAAGTTTATTTTAGCCGTGAAAAGGAATAAAACAACCACGGAAAAAATATTAAAATACCTGTTTACACAGTAACAAATCTTTGTATCATTTATTTAGTAATTTTTACTGCCTTGCAAAGGATCAAAATATTTTTTAGGGTAAGTAATCAAGTAATGTTATTTAATTTGTTTAATTATAATCTATGGAGTCATGTCCACATTATTGCGAGTAATGACGTTCATTTGCCCGATCACTGAATATAAAATAAGCTGCTTAAGAAAATAACATGCAGTTTTTTTCCAATAGCAAGAAGAAGGCAAACGAGCGCACGTGGTGGTAAGTGGGACTATCTTAAGACGGTTATCCGACAGATTCTTTGCCAGCCACGATGACTAAGAACTTGTTTATGCTACGGGTGGAATCACATCTATCATCACCGATCGCATTTTTTCTATAGAAAATGTCTGTTATTTGTAAAGGTGCGTACGCATGCGAAAGGAGAATTGATGCGTACGCATCTTCGTACAAAGTAGCTATTTTCTATAGACAAAATGCGAATCGGTGCAGATAGATGTGATTCCACCCTTAGGGTTCAACTCTTCAACAATGCAATGCAAACATAAAATACAAATACATTATATTCTTGGAATTATGGCCTAGTTGGCCTATCTAAAACCTAGTTCGTGATACACATCATGATAAACACGCCTAAAATCTAGCTAGGGTATGTAAAACTGTCAGTTATTCCGCGCTAGCCCATCGCGTGCGTCCCGCCGTTTGTGCCCAACCCTGGGCTAAAATTGGGTTTATTCGTCTACGTGGCAATGTGCCTTAATTCACTTCTGTAGGCGAAGAGCCTTTTATGGTATGAGGCTAGAATTTAGAGGTCTTAAATAAAAGTTTGGTTATTTTATTTACCACCGACGTAAGAGGGGTGTTAAGTATACGTTTACATGTGAATCATGGTAAGGTGAACAAATACACAGGCCACCTGCCCCATATTTCATCAGCCAGACAATGACAAGTGACCGGTGACATTTTAGTGTGCATTGCGCATCTTATATGAGAGCCAATGTTGTATCAGCGTGTTAACTTTGCAATGCATACTGAATTGTCACCTGTCACATGTCGCTGCCGAGATTTAATAAGTGAAAAAAGTTGTTGGTTGCACAAAAAAAACATTTTTTTACTTGAAGTTACATTGTAATATATATGCATATGTATTGTTTCTCAGTCACCATTATTGTAAATGACATAAGATAAATCAAAACGTTGACAATACGGAAGCACGTCTAACCCTGGGCCTCTATTCAACTGCGTTATAACGATATCGTTTTTGACCTGTTTCCGTATTGTCAACGTTTTGATAACTCTTATGTCATTTACAATAATGGCGACTGTGACATAAACGATTCTTAAACGTGTCAAACACGATATCGTTTTAACGCACCTGAATAGAGGCCCTGGGTTCCTATATTCAAAACGTCTCGTTTAAATGTGACGTTTCGTTAAAATTTGACATACTCGTAAGTATGCTAGGTACAAACGAAATGTGTAATTTTTTAACGACACGTCACATTTTAACGAGTCGTTTTGAATATAGGAACTCAGGGTAAGATGATATCGTTATTACCGTGTAGAATCCCAGCCGTGTAGAATCTAAGGTAAGATGATTTTAAATTATAGAGTCGATATTAAAATTAAAACTTTAGTCACTTTTGTTAGACGACACGCTAGCCTAGTTGGGAGTGACCCTGCCTTCAAAGCTCCCCTAGCTTTGAAGGTAGGGTCACTCCCAACTGTATATGTCGATTTTAGTATCCTGGGTTCAAATCCCTGTAAGGGCTGATATTTGTGTGATGAGCACGAGTATTTGTTCCTGAATCTTGGATGTTTTCTATGTATTTAAGGATATATTTCTCTATATAAGTAAGTTTATCGTTGTCTAGTACCCATAGTACACGCCTAGAGCTTAGTTTGGGACTAGGTCAATTTGTGTAACATTGTCCTGTGTTTTTTTTTTTTATTATTTACACTCATACTCATTAATTTAAATAACAACAAAAGATTACATTATTAATAAAAATGTTATATGCCACATCATGTTCATTACATTATGGGCCAACTAAGAAAAATAATATAAACATTATGGAAGCTCCCCCCGTGCGGTTGGTTGCCGGGTTATAAATAGTGCCACTCCATATATTCCCGTGGATGTCGTAAGAGGCGACTAGTATTGTTAGGCGATGGGCTTGCAACCTGTCACTAAAACACTAGTAAACTTCTTGGCCTGATTGTCCAAAATGTGGTTACAGAATTTTAAACAAATATTTTTAGAGTTCTTGGTATTTTTGTAGCTCTGCCTACCCCACTCTGGGAATGAAGGCGTGATGCTATGTATGTATGTAAGCTCCTAATATTTAATATCCGTAAAGTATATAGGTAGCTACAGGAGTTAGTGTACCAGTGTGTGTAATTTTGACAAGGTAAATAAATTAATCTTGATAAAGCGGCCAGGGCCTCAGCAGATTCAGGTGCGTTATATTATAACGATATCGTCTTTGACGTGTTTCCGTATTGTCAACGTTTTGATAACTCTTATGTCATTTAAAATAATGGCGACTGTGACATAAACGATTCTTAAACGTGTCAAACACGATATCGTTTTAAAGCATCTGAATAGAGGCCCAGTTTGATAAAGGTCTATCGCAACAACATAGTCTGTAAACGTAATTAAGTTGAAATAGTTACAGCATGATAAATATAAAAGAAATACATAAGTAGTTTTAATATTAATATCGACTCCATAATTTTCTTTAACCTTCTCGTGCGATGAAAAGTCCAAGCCCTGCACAAAACTCCCCTCTATTCGCTTCAGGGGTAAAAATATCTGCCTCTATTATTCCCCCTTGTCCTCTGAATATGCAGCACATTTGTAGATTAGGTTCATTAGGACCCCTTATCAACCTTTGTGAAATTGCGAACCGAGGTCTCACTTCAACATCATCGTAAGTTACTTATTTGCGTCAGTGTAAAATCTACTGCTACTTGTAAACTATAACGTTGTGTTTGGCTTGGAGGGTAAACTTAGTTATGACTTTGTAAGGGTTGCAAGTTGAAATGTAGATATTTAGAAGAGGAAAGTGGGGGAAATTGTACATTAGTAGAAAATGAACGGAGGTGAAGTATTATGTATGTAGGGAGAATGTGGAGTGCAAGTGGATTTGTGTGTTCGTTCATCGCATATTCAGTATATAGAAAAGTGTTTTCGTTCCATACGTACATAAAAGAGGTAGGTAAATGTTAAATGGTATAAGCATTTGCATTCTTAGGGTGGCAGTCTTAAAATTGTAGTCTTGAGATTGAAACTATCTACGGGTCTTAGATCCCACTTTCCACCAGGTGACACACGTGTTCGTTTTCCTTATACTTGCAAAAAAGTGGGATAAAATATGACAGGGAGATATCTTACAGTACAATACATATACAATACATACACAACACTTTATTGTAAACCAATCAAAAACGAAAATAACACTTTTCGAGTTAATATTTCCTAAACGGTTCCCTAAATCTAAAAATGTATTTCATCATGCGCATAGTGATTTTTAAGAGTTACCTATTGATACCAAATTGTTTATTTATTTTCTCAGTAAACAGTTAAAAAATGGATATTTGACGACACGTTGGCCTAGTTGGGAGTGACCCTGCCTCCGAAGCCAGTGGTCCTGGGTTCATATCCCGGTAAGGGCAGATGTTTGTGTGATGAGTGCAAATATTTGTTCCTGAGTCTTGGATATTTTCTATGTATTTAAGTATACATTTCTCTATATAAGTATGTTTATCGTTGTCTAGTACTCATAGTACAAGCCTAGAGCTTAGTTTGGGACTAGGTCAATTTGTTTGAGATTGTCCCCTGATATTTATTTATTTTATTTTTTATACGGCAAACCTCTATAAGCATTTTTTTTCATATATTTATATAAATGTGGCTTTGGGGGTCTGTTTTGCTATGGGGGATTTTTTCCCATGCAAAGAAATTTCCTTTTTATACTGTCAACAATCTAAGTATGTACCACCTGGGGTCTAACTAGAAATACTAGAAATGCATGACGAAAATTTAAGTTTTGGGTACATATCTTTTTAGAAAATGTTTTTAGCTCTATTTCAGCAGAAAGTAAATCCGCCCATTTTATAAACATAATAATATATGGCTTCAAAAGCAAGATGAGCTGAATCAAAGTGGAATAGTAAAGCCTTTCACTTAACAATATTTTCTCCTTGTTACAGATCTTCAAAACTGTCAAACTATGTTATAGCCGATTATTGTGAACGGCAGTGTAGAGCGCTTAGCACGCTAGTCCCCGATTAGTGTACGTCAGTGCAAATAAAATGGGCTGCAACACCAGTTCGGACGCCAAGACCGCGAAGGAAGCCAAAGAAGATGCGCAGGAGAACCACACAAATGCTGCCAAGGGTAAGTTTAGATGCGACCTTATCGGTTAAATTGGGATTCCGTGTTGCATTGCAGATGTTTTTAGGGTTCCGTAGCCAAAGAGTGAAAACGGGAACCTATTACTAAGAATCCACTGTACGTCACATTTAATTTATTCCTGTTGCTGCTATAACAACTTTTAGTGGTAGTAGGACCCTGTGCAGGGTCCGTCCGGATCGCTACCACCATCTTATCCATTAACCACCCGCCAAACAACAGTGTTCGCATTGTTGTGTTCCGGTGTGGGGATAAGACAACCGGTGAAATTACTAGCATAGAGGCATTGCATCTTAGTCCTCAGGGTTGGCAACGCATTTGAGGTCTTAGGATTATAGTCTCGAGAATTCAAATGTCTATGGGTCTCAGGTGTATTTTTTTGCCGTTTTTTGCTCGATTTTAGTAATGGTACTGAACCCTTCGTGCGCGAGTCCGACTCGCACTTTTCGTTTGTTTTTTTGATATATGTATGTTGATAATTCTTTGTCCTATTGGTTGACGAGTAGAGAATGTACTTTAATAGTTTTAGTGCAATTAAGCTTTAATAGGTTGTTAACAATTATGAATGAAAAACCGGGCAAGAGCATTGCTCAGTGTAGGGCTCCGAAGCCGTTAAGTACTACAAACACAAAAATCAACAAGTAATTACTAATTTTCTATTTAAAGTCATTTGGTGCCGTCTTAAATGATTTTAGAAGGTATAAACACTTTAACCGCCTGTATCTCAAGAACCAATGATGTCTACTTAGTCGTGATAGTTTTCCTTTTAAATTCGCTATATGCGCTTTCATTTAAGTTTTTTTCTGATTTTTAGTATTTGTAGTTTTGGCTGTAGGGGGGTGGGGGGGACACTTGACTTTAACAAAAATTAGCGCTTTAAAGCTTAATATTTCATAAATCCCTTAATCGAAAAATTGTTTTACAAACCTGTGATGTTGTTGAAAGACCTATCCAACAATATACCCTACACTATATGGTAGAAGAGGAAAAAAAAATACATCCCCATGTTACATGTAGGGGAAAGACATTTTTTTTCTAGATTTTATTTTGCCACTTTGTTGGCGTGATTAATATGTATATTCATGCAGAATGACAGGTTTCTAGTACTAAGAGTATCTGAGCTAGGCTGCGGGCGGACGGACGGACGGATGGACGGACATGGCGAAACTAGGTATATGGGTTCCTAGTTTGACTACGGAACCCTAAAAATGGGCTATTTTTACTTTTAAAAACGTATTTCAAGTATTTGTTCCTGAGTCTTCGATGTTTTCTATGTATTCAAGTATGTACAAGCCTAGAGCTTTGTTTGCGACTAGCCAATTTGTATGACACTGTCCGCTGATATTTATTTATTTATCTCAATTATGGTTTTGACAGACCACGTCAGGGTGTGGTATTGAGCTTTAATAAAGGATTAAAGAAGTACCTAAGCTTTAATACCAGCATAACGCTCGGCTGAGTTGGAACCATTTCGTGACAACACGCCTTTTGTATGACAGTATTTTGTTCCTTTTTGTTTTTGTCTATTTGTCACGAATTTTTTTTTTTCTTTCTTTATACATACGTAATTCCAAAGAGCTATAATTCCGAATTGATCTAAATTCTGATTTTCCGAAGACTTTATAAATCACACTGCTTTTATTGCTTCGTATAGCAATTAAATCACGCAATGCGTTATCTAATATATCAAATTTTCGTGTCACGGTGTACCTACGTTATTGAACTCCTCTGAAACGGCTCGACCGATTCTTATGAAATTTGGTGTGCATATCGGGTAGGTCTGAGTATCGGCCAACATCTATTTTTCATACCCCAAAGTGACATAAAAAAAAATGCAGTGGGCGAAGCCGCTGGCGGGTCGCTAGTAATTTAACATTTATAGCGGCGCCAGTATAGCGTTCAGAATTAGGAAATTCGGATAAACAAATATTCGGAATAAAAATAGCTCCGAAGGCTAACAGGGTCACAGTAATGGGCTCCGTTTAGCTCTTTAAATACGGAACCCTACAAAAACAAATAAAAAGTAATCAAAACAAAAAATGGGTAAACACCGCAAATCCATAAAAGGAATTTGCTTTATGTATACCATTAGTAACGTCAGCAAAATTCTTATAGCTTACAATAAACCATCCACAATCGTAAACCTTATTGATTTACGTCTCTGTGTACGGACAAACTAAAAATATTTTCGCGCAATATATAATTTTTGATAACAGCGCCATCTGGATTTCGTTTGCCAAACTATTTAGTACACTGAATAAGCTGGCTACATTGACATCTCCTGAAGTAAGGTAACTGGGTTACAAGTTTTGTAAAATGTCGCTAGATGGCGTGTTAATGTACTTTTGCAACCAAGGGCTGACTTTTTAATATAATACTAGAAATTAGAGTCATAATTCAGCATTTAACCAAACATGTCGTCCCTGTCGACGAGGATTTCCATATTTTTATCGAGATTAAATTATCACTTACGTTTACAAAATTAATGTCAAGAGTAAAGTGATTAATTGCCAATTTAATGGTTCCAATAATAAATCATGGATGAGATTGAAAATCCTAAGACTCATCTAGATCAATCATTACAGAAAATGATTAATGTTTAAAAAAATACTTTAAGCCTTAATTTGAGGACATCGTTCATTGGTTTCCTAATGTATAGCTACTCAAATTGCCGATGTGATGCGTGACCTATTAAACTGAGTTTTCAGGAGAAAACTGGTCGAATATTTAATTAGTTTGCACAAGCACCAATGATAGACACTTGATAATTACGTTTAAGAAGAAAAGGGTTATTCATTTGCTTTGCAACCATAAATTTACGGTTATAAGGTAAAGTATACATTATTGCTATCTCTTAAATTAGACTAAATGTTCGCTATTGGTACCTCTGCGTACCTGTCACGCCAATTCACAGTATTTATTTTTAAAATATCAGTTTGATTTCTTAATATTAGTTAAAATACTTCGGCATAGGATATTTATTTTAGGAAGACTTACAGACTAATACAAGAAAGTAAGAAATAATATGACAACTATAATTTGCTGACAACAAGTCTCCGCAAATCATCAGTCATATTGTTAATAAAAGGTAGGTACAGGGATCGTAAACAGTTGGTCCTATAATACCGAACTAAATATTGGAGTGACGATCGATCTTGCGGCGGCAGGTGTCGTCAACCATTTATTATTTACCGGGAAAGGTTCTTTTCAGAAGGTTTTTACGATTGCTAACATTCGGGCGGATTGAATAGGTCTTGAAAATTGGGTCGGATATTTTTAGGGAAAATGATGCGTGTTTGGGGTATTTAATTAGGAAGATATGAATGTTTGACGTAATGTGGAGTCAGTTTTGTAAGGTAATAAGAAATTCAGCAATGAGTCCTTTAGGTGCCATAAAGTTTATGATGTTTATGATAATATAGTCCTCGATTATGAAGTTGACTTGAGCTTTGGAAATTGATATTGACACTTTTTCAACCCGGGAAATTGCATAGTACCCGAGCGGACATAAAAAACAAAAAAATGACTTCAAAACGCAAAAAATAACTTCTTTTAAAATTGTAGGCACCTCCAAGTATAATCTATCAAACAAAAAAGAATTTCTAAAATCGGTCCACAACTGACGGAGTAATCGGCGAAAATACATTAAAAAAAACAAACAGTTGAACGTAAAACCTCTTTTTTTGAAGTCGGTTAAAAATGCCGACCCTTTTATTAATTTACCTGTATGCGTTTTATTGCAATCTCGTCAATCGCACTGATTGGATCCACGAGGACACAATAGACGGCAATCAGTGTCGTGTATGAGCATATCTCGCATATTCAAACACTGTTACGCAGAGTGCGAGATTTAAAAAAATGGATCTCTACGAAACACTATGAAACGGAATCTTTGATTGATCTTAAAGCAGTTAGAATATTCTTACCGTTGTCAGAACATTCTAACTGCTTTAAGAAAGAACCCGTTTTTTAACTTTAGTTGCATGAACCATAACCACAGTGTAATAGTTTAAAGAAAATTTTACAGTCGTTAATATAGTTCTTCTGTCTGTTTGTTCAAGTCACGGATTTTATTTTGAATAAGGAGTCTTTTGGTAGATATTTCTTGTGTTTTAACATTCTCATACACGCTAGCCTAGTTGGGAGTGACCCTGCCTTTGACGCTAGGGGTCCTGGGTTCAAATCCCGGTAAGGTCAGATATTTGTGAGATGAACACGAGTATTTGTTCCTGAGTCTTGGATATTTCCTATGTATTTAAGTATATATTTCTCTATATAAGTAAGTTTATCGTTGTCAAGTACCCATAGTACAAGCCTAGAGCTTAGTTTGGGACTAGGTCAATTTGTGTGAGATTGTTCTGTGATTGTTTATTTATTTGTTTAAAGTTACAGGGAAAGGAAATGAGAAACGATAATTCCTCGTTAAGGAATTTTGTGATGTTTTAATTTCATAGTTTTTAATTAAAGTGTAGATTTGTGCGGCGTCATAGGCTCGTTATAGGTATATTACAATGTATGCTGTCAGTTACAGCTAGTCTAAGAGAGCTATCCAAACGCACCACCGCACGAACACTAGCCTAATTTTGAGCACGTTTCGAAAATTTGTAGAGTGTTGCCAGTGTAAAGTCTGTTCGTTAAAAAGTTTGACGACACGTTGGCCTAGTTAGGAGTGACCCTGCCTCCGAAGCCAGCAGTCCTGGGGTCAAATCCCGGTAAGTGCAGATAGTTGTGTGATGGGCGCGAATATTTGTACCTGAGTCTTGGATGTATTCGATGTATTTATTTCTCTATATAAGTATGTTTATCGTTATCTAGTACCCACAGTACAAGCCTAGGGACTAGGTCAATTTGTGTGAGATTATCCCTTGATATTTATTTATTTGTTTGATTATTTCACCCGTGACGCTAGAAAGTAACAGGGCTTATAGATATATTTGTTTCGCATAATTATGTGTTCATACTTTTTTACTGCTTTGAATTCTTCTGGGATTCTTTTTCATAGCAAAAGTGTAACTGATACGAACAAATATTTGCTGTTTTATAGCAGAAATAAAGCCAAATATCAAATGTCTATAAATACTTCTTTTTTATCGATGAGCCGACTTTTTATCACTTTTTTCAAGTAGAATAAATGCCAAGGTCGCTTCTGAATCTATACACCGATGCTAGCGGTGTTGCAATGGGTGGCTTGTTGGCTCTACCCGCATCCCATCATCCTATCGCTCTCGCTTCACTGCGTGCCACATACACTGTACTCAGTGAGGTTATTCTCATACACCGAAATTTAAGTTAATTTCCTCGAACCAGCTCAACTTGACCCTTGCTTTTAAGATTTGTGTATGCTAAGTTTTAATTATTTGCTAGCAGCAGAAACGGGTGTCTCTATTACCGTTTTTAGGGTTCCGTAGTCAAACTAGGAACCCTAATAATTTTGCCATGTCCGTCCGTCCGTCCATCCGTCCGAAGCCTAGCGCAGAGACTCTTAGTACTAGAAAGCTTTAATTTGGCATGAATATACATATTAATCACGCCAACAAAGTGGTAAAATAAAATCATGAAAAAAAAACGTTTTTTACAATACTTTTCCTACGCGTAAAGTTGGATTTTTTTTCTTGTCTACTACATAGTGTAAGGTGTCGTTGGATAGGTCTTTCAAAAATATTTCGTTTTGTGCAAACATTTTTTTGATAAAGTGATTCCTTTATGAAGTATTAAGCTTAAACCGCTAATTTTTGTTAAAGTCGTAAAAACTACAAATACTAAAAATCACAAAAATATCTTAAATGACAGCGTATATAACAAATTTAAAGGAAAAACTATCACGACTAATTAGAAATCATTGGTTCTTGAGATACAGGCGATTGAAGTGTTTATACCTACTAAAATCATCTAAGACGGCACCAAATTATATTAAATAGAAAATTAGTTATAACTTGTTGTTTTTTTCGTTTGTAGTACCTAACGGCTTCGGAACCCTACACTGAGCATGGTCCGACATGCTCTTGCCCGGTTTTTTTAAATGTACGGTAGGTACCATACAAATTAAAAATGAAAATAAATAAATATATATATATACATACATACATAATATCACGCCTTCATTCCCAGAGCGGGGTAGGCAGAGCTACAGAAATACCAACAACTCTAAAAAGACTTGTTTATAATTCTGTAACCACATTTTGCACAAGTAGGCTAAGATATATATATTAATAATTTAAATAATATGAGTTAATTATAATATGATTATTTTATTTATTTGCTTTTGTGTTTATTAGAAGTTTCAACAGTTTTTCCTGCTTAACTACGCATGATATATATATTTTTAAATTTTATTAATTGATTTATGTAACGCTAGGTTAAGTTCCATCACTGTCATAAGTAATATTTTTCAAAAATGACTGACTGTTGAGTTTCTTGTGGCGCTTCTTCTCAGCAGTGGTCCGTCACCGTAAATATCTATATGTGTACAAAATTTCAGTTTAGTAACTTTGAAACTTTCCAAGAAAAGTGAGTGTAGCATACAAACGGACATGGTAAACTATGAGGGTTCCTGGTTTGCCATTGGAACCCTAAAACGAGTTCAAGATGGGTCAGTTCGACTGAAGGAACATTTCCCTGAGAGTAATAGAATAACCCCATCGTCAACGATACATGTTTATTCATGCTTCTATGAGAATAGCCTTCAATATACGGGGAAAGATAGGCCTATACTCTAGTATTGGAATAAATCCAAGCGTTTCAACTTGAATCCGGTGAACTTGTCCGTATAAATGATAACCGTTGCTTATATTTGTTTATTTTCCCGAGTGTTGAATGAGTGGTTATTTATAAAGGCTCGGTACAGTCACCAGCAATATTATCAAACATTGAATTTCAATTCTATTACTAGAAGCATAAGATCGTGTCAGATATTTTTGAACGCAACAACATGATACTATTGTAGATACCACCCATTTTGTCCTCTAAGCTGTTATATATACATACATACACAACATCACGCGTTCAATCCCAGAGTAGGGTAGGCAGAGCTACAGAAGTACCAACCACTCAAAAATACTTCTTGATAATTCTGTAACCACATTTTGCGCAAACAAGCCAAGAAGTTTATCAGTGTATTAGTGGCAGGTTACAAGCCCATCGCTTAACACAGTACTACAAACCCTTATTCCCTTTTTAGCTGTTATATGTTACTTAAATAATGAGGAAAAACAGTACCCCGTCGAGTGTGCACAAAAGCAATTATGTATTGTATTTTCTGTCGCGGTAAATACGTTTCGTCGCCGGTGTCCTCCGGGACGCCACTGAAAGCTCGATAAGCCCCCTTTTGACCCAAGTTACAAGCCATAGCGGGGCCTGAGGGTCTTTGTTAGGGTCATATTCAAAGTCATAGTCATATACCTAAATTTATTGCTTTAAGATATACATGAGGGCTTAGAAATAAAGGTAGTTTTAACACCCAAACGGTAAAGGGTAGGGTGAATGCCTGCCTGCCTGACGTAGAAAACAAAGTCAAATAAAGCCTTTAGAACACCTATTTATCTTAATTATCATTTTGTATTCACAGACGAGTTTGACCTTTGAAGTTGATGTTTGTGTTTTTGATCTTACTAAAAAGAGAATAAAATAAATATTTATGGGGCACAACAAACAAGGTTTTTTCGCAGTTTATGCTCGATATTAATAACGGGAACAGGTAGCCGCTTGAAATATTGACAGAATATTTAGTTGTATATTCACTTTAATAATATATAAATGATTCATCTCCTACAAACAATTTCTTTTTTGCTGTTTTTTTAAGGTTTGTTTATAGATAGACACCCGTGGTAGCAGACGAGACAGGGACAGGTGAATAAAAAAAAAAATAGGGTCTAATGTTGTTTAAATAATAGTATGGAACCTTTCGTGCGTGAGTCCGACTCTCACTTGGCCGGTTTTTTCTATTCGGTTAAACCATCTTCCTGGGCCTCTATTCTACAGTGTTATAACGATATCGCATTTGACGTGTTTTAGAATCGTTTATGTCACAGTCGCCATTATTGTAAATGACAAAAGAGTTATCAAAACGTTGACAATACGGAAACACGTTAAAGACGATATCGTTATTACCGTGCAGAATCCCAGCCCTGTTGACATCTAATCGCGTTTTTTTTAACTCGGCCACCATTACTGTCAAGTATATTTACTTGACAGTAAGCCCGTGTGGTTGCCGGGTTAGAATAGTGCCACTCCATGTCTTCCCGTGGATGTCGTAAGAGGCGACTAAGGGAATAAGGGCTTGTAGTACTGTTAGGCGATGGGCTTGCAACCTGTCACTAATACACCGGTACACATCTTAGCCTGATTATGCAAAATGTGGTAACAGAATAATCAACAAGTTTTTTAGAGTTGTTGGTAATTCTGAAGATCTGCCTACCCTTCTTTGGGAATGAAGGGGTGATGTTATATACGTATGTAAATAAGAGCTATTTTCACGTTGACAATACCATAACATGTCTAAAGCAATATGGATTTACAGAGTAGAACAGAGCCCCAGGACAGCTAGTGCTGGATTTGAAATGAAATTTGGAATGGATATAGCTTATACCCTGGATTATCACATAAGCTAAATTTAAAATTTCCTGAGGGAACAACGATACTCAAAACCTACGTTTTGGGCAGAAGATAGTTAACAATAAACTCACGCTATGGGTCATAAGTCATAATATAATATAAATAAATGGTTATGGTTTATGTTTTTAATTAGATGAAGTGATGAGTTACCCATTTAACCACTAGGTTAAAAGGGCAACTCATCTCTTCATTAACCTAGTGGTTAAAAGGGCAACTCATCACTTCGTTAACCTAGTGGTTAAATGGGTAACTCATCACTGCATCGAATTTCACTTTATCGAATGTTTTTTTATGTTAAGGAGATGGCACACGAGCACTTAGGCCACCTGATGGTAAGTGGAATCTGAGACCCATAGACATTTGACTTCTCAAAACTATAATCCTGAGACCTCAAATGCGTTGCCAACTCTGAGGATTTTCAGGATATCTTAAACATTAATTACGTAGATTAGGTTAGGTTAGATGTTTAAGATACCCTGAAAACAGTATGGTTTCAGCAGAAAATAGCGTTCGATGAAATGATACATTTGATGAAAGGTGTTTCGTTGAAATGATAGACACCCGGTTAAATGGTGGTCCACGGAACACAGCTGGTCTGCAAGAGCCTAAGGAGTCTGCGCTAAATTTAACGATATTCGAAAACTATTAAAGTGTATGGAATTGTGATAAGCGTTCGATGCAACCGTACGGCAGCATTCGTCAATTCTATACATTTTCCATAACGAAAAATACATCTTGGTGACCCGACTGAATCGCGTACGCCTCCCGCTTCCTTCTTGCACCGCCTGTCAACACAGTGCTGCATTAACCGCCCCTGTTTCACAATTAACGTTCAATTAGACCAGAAATAGCCTTCGTCGGCGTTATATAGGACCCTATGTTCAGCATAGTCGAGCGCTTATTTATTATTTATTTATTTATTCAGGTTACAAACAGTCACATCACAATTATAGAATAGATGGGTATGAGCACAAAAAGACCTAAAAAACTATAATAGAGAATACATTATTTTTTTGCTACAATCGATACAAAATAAAAATATTAGTAGTAGATGTAAACTTAAAAATAATTTAGAATTTAGGAAAAAATTGACCGTCTAAGCACATGTCCAAGGCAATAGTGAAAAAGAACACAGGTCTACCGCTGCTCAAGTATTTTAAAGGGTGAAAAAACAGAAAGTATGGGTTGGTACGACTCTAAAATACTGTAATACCCTGAACATGCATACCTACCCCCTTCCACCACGAGTTATTCCGGCCCCAGTCCGTTCTGTCCTTCTTATTAAATATGAGACCGGAAATTATAGTAATGAAAAACTGTCATTTCTTAAAATTTGAGTCAATATGTTAACGTGATCAATAAGACTGGTTTTACTTCTCCCACTCTAAAATGGCCCATAATATGCCATGTATAGGCGGACTAAAGCGATACATTATATCGCTAGGCACTACAGTACTTTTTTTATAGCCATCTTTAAATGAGCAGACAAACCACCAGGGGCCTATTGCATAATAAAGTACAAGCCCATACTTACTATTAGTAAAAATTCATACAAAACCATGAATACTTTTAGGCTGTACTTTATTATGCAATCGGCCCCTGATGTTAAGCATTTACCGTCGCCCAAAAACCTCAGCAATACCAGCACAGTCAAGTTGTTGCCATTCAGTGAATACTTTTTGTAAGCCGCGTTTTAAGGTCATGTGGACTTTTTATTAGAAAGCCATAATCAGCAAGTTACATGTTGCTCGTGTTGACGGAGAGGTGCGGTCCGCCGCCACCGCAGCGTAGGTTGGTTATGTATCTCATGTTGGGGCAACCAGGGCCTCTATTCAGTGGTGCTAGACAAGTTGCATTCGACAATCGTTAGCGATTATGTTTCGATTGATAAATGTATGGAATTGACGTAAGCCACCGAGATAGTAACGTGACACTTACGTCAATTCCATATATTTTTCAATCGAAACATAATCGCTAACGATTTTCGAATGCAACTTGTCTAGCACCACAGGTGCGTTAAAACGATATCGTGTTTGACACGTTTAAGAATCGTTTATGTCACAGTCGCCATTATTGTAAATGACATAAGAGTTATCAAAACGTTGACAATACGGAAACAGGTCAAAAACGATATCGTTATTACCTTGTAGAATTGCAGCCCAGGGCTGGTTCTAGCACCACTAGCGCCCAGGGCGAGATTTCTAAGGCACCCCCAATTGCTATTCAAATCCATACGAAAAAAAAGAACGGATAGCATGACATAACCAGCCGCAGGTGCCTCTTTATATCTGGCGCCCTGGGCGGTCGCCCAACTGCGCCCTACCCTAACGCCGCTACTGGAGCCAACCTGCCATCCACCTCCCTCTTCGTCGACTTGAGGAGGGCATCCAATCCCGCATGTAATTTGTGATTTCGTTATTTGCGGGATCGATAATCTTCAATTCCGCTGGATCTCAGAACTTGCGAGATCTTGCAAGTGTAACATTAATTGCCTATTAAGTGTTGTGTAAAGAGGTATTTTTATATGTTAAAATAATAATGTCAAGGTATGCTACTCGTATTAAGAAGAATACCTATACGTACAATTGAAACATATTTAATAACAACCAACATTCCGTAAAGACTTCTACTTATGTGTCTGTTGGAATTATTTACGAACGAAACATAAAGTGTCTAATGTTTTTTTGTCACAGTTTGAGATTTATTTTCTAGAAATCGAAGTGAAAAATAAACTTTTTTATTTTAGACTAACTCAAAAGCCATTATACCTTTTATTTATGCTTGCTATGGTTGCGTGGCTTATTTTACTCATGTCATAGTGGCCTATTTTACTCCCTTGATAAACAATCTACTTTTAACTTTGTTATCACGAGAGCTATCAAAGTATGCGACTAAAAACCAGGACATTGAAATCCGTTTTGTGGTTTATACATGATTGAAAGACATCTCGGAGACTCATGCTATTGTATTACTCAGGATACTCTAGTTGGTATTAAATAAATTGCTTTCTTTAAATGTTAGGTGGTTAATACTTACAGAACGATAACTAAATAAATAATTAACTTAAATTATATGAGACACCAAGACACGGGACCCGTGTCTGATGCTTATCGAAATTTTCTACAGAATGAATTTATCGATCGCATCGAATACAAAATGTGCAATTTTGTATTTGGATAGATTTTAAACGAAATGTAAAAGTGGCCAGAAACGCAAAAAGGAGGTACTAACAACTTCGTTACACATTTTAATCATCCAGGCATTATTACAAACTTTTGCATTTATTATATTTGTATTATGTAACACCCTTATTTTTCCTCAAGGATTTGAACCCAAGTTTATTTTAGTATAAAAAGATCTTGAATGTCCTCAAATAAATTCAAGCAAGAATAGCTCGAGTGACACTCTCAATTTAAAAGATCTTGTCCGTTTTTGTATGGTCATACGACTATGCTCTCTGTAGATTTAAATAAGGTCGCATTTGGAATGGAAGATTTGTAACGTTTGTGCCTTTTTTCAATAGAGAGCAGAATTAAAAGTGTCTTCGCTGAATTATTTTTGGGGAGAGAAAAGAGCCTTTTACTATACATACCTGTGCTGAATATTAAATATGAAATAATTTAATATTTCAACGTTGAATTATATTTTTGTTTAGCGGATACACGAGTTTTATAAATAAGGACAATGATGTAAAGGATTTTGGGCCCGTGTGGATTGTGGGACACCAGATATGCTATTTAGTGAGAGAGAGAGAGAGAGAGAGAGAGAGATAGAGATTGAAACATGCTCGTTATTATATGACATTTATATCTCGCGCAATTGAATTGTAGCACTGGTTAAAATATTATGGTAAAAAATGAGTTACTCAGCCATCTTCCACCTCCATAGTTCTTAGGTGCGTTTATTCCACTTCATCTTAGACTATCTTACTTCTTCATCGTAATCATATTGTTGACGTTATGGTACAGAGCTTACTTTATTGATTGTAAGCTAATATTTACGTTCACAATATAATTATGATACAAAAGCAAAATGAGCTGAAACAAATTGAAATACCGCAAAATGAACTGAAACAAATTGAATTATCAGAAACGTATTAGAAATAATGTCAAATGGCTAATAGAAAATGTAATTAAATGTAATGCAATTTGTAGATGTCAATGTTGTGAGCCCGTTAAGGGATGCGTCCATAAAATTATAATTTCATTACCACAATATTTGTACTGTATAGCGAAACTTCTAAATGTAATTAAATAAATGAATTTGATTTGGTTTGAGTATAATTATTAGCAGCAGTGTGAAAAGCAGTTTTTGTAATGTTAAGGAGAAGGCACACGATCACTCAGGCCACCTGATGGTAAGTGGAATCTGAGACCCAATAGACATTTGAATTGTCAAGACTATAATCCTAAGACCTCAAATGCGTTGCCAACCCTGAGGACGAAGATGGAATGCCTCTTTGCTAGTAATTTCCCCAGTTTCAGTCTTATCCCCACACCGGAACACAACAATGCGAACACTGTTGCTTGGCGGATGGTTAATGGATAAGATGGTGGTAGCGATCCGGACGGACCCTGCACAGGGTCCTACCACCACTAAGCCAACCAACCAACAACCAACCAACTAGGTTAGTGAACCAAGTCCAGTATAATACCAAGTCTCTATCTTAAGGTTTTCATTTTATAAATCTATTACTACTACAACTTCAATTGACATTTAAAGTGCTGAAAATCAGCTGCGTACAAATGAATATTCAGAATAAATTTAATTCTGAGCTTGCAGTGAATTTAACACGTTAACGCTGTCGTAGCTTCCACGTTGTAGCGCTACGGTGCTACGAAGACGTAGACGCTCTACGAAGAGGTCTATAGTGTTATTTTTATTGTTTTTTGTTTTTATTTATCAAATAAGCAATTTTTTTATGGTGTGTTCTTAGAGTTAACTTTAAGAAAAAGTAGACGTGAGATTTTAGCGTCGGTTTTACGGTTTTCTTGATAATTGAAGTGAAATTATGATCAACTTTATTTCATACGATGAATATATTAAAGTGAGATTTTCCATAATTTAAAACGCAATTGTATTTTTCATGTGTACAAATCGATCTTTTGATATCTAAAGCATTGAATATGAGGCGTCAATAAAGCTTAACGCCTATTTTAAGGTACAAGTCCACTGGCTGGTATGAGAATGGGAAGGAAATTTCTGGAAGGAATTAAAATCTGGTCGACCCTCATCAACCGATTGACGGCATCTTTTGAAATATTACGTGATAATTATTTATTTAAAGAGGGCTTTTACAAAGGCAAGGTCATAATACTGGGTGATTTTGGGGACCATCTTATTCACTTTTGGCCATTCCGGATCATGACCCCAAAATCACCCAGTATAGTTTTTTTTACATTTTAGATTTTACTGAATTTTATGTAAAGATTCAAGGAAAAAGATGTCTGACTTTACCGGCGCGGATTTTTCGGATTTGTCTATTACTTATAATGAAGTATTTTTATCGCTGTCTGATAGGTGCTGTTGCGGGATGAGTGAAGAAAGTCTTTTTAAAAGACACTTTTGGAACTACGGCCGTGTGGTTTCCGTGTAAGAATAGTGCCACTCCACGTCTTCCCGTGGAAGTCGTAAGAGGCGACAAAGGGAATAAAGGCTTGTAGTACCAGAATTATCAGGTAGCCTTTTTAGAGTTGTTGGTATATCTGTAGCTCTGCCTTCCTCACTCTGGGAATGAAGGCGTGATGTTATGTATGCATGTACTTTTGGAACTTATAAATGATCTTTATTGGGAGAAATAGAAGAATTACATGAAGCAATCAATCCCCCACAAAGATAAATCAGGCTGCCGTTTCTTACGGACATTATTGCGTAATTTGAAAAACAACTGTATCGAGTCTCATATATGTGAAAACGCAATCATAAGCGATAACGCTACTGCTTTCAAAGAATTATGCAACAGCGGGAATCCTTACATACATTATCTTAGAGCTTAGTTTTGGACTAGGTCAATTTGTGTGACATTGTCCCCAGATATTTATATACTTAATATCTCTATCTCACCTGATGAGCCTAGGATGGAGCTCTCAGGTTTATTAGAAGCCTGTGCCTGTTTTGAAAACATCCAAATTATATCGCTCAGTCTAATCATTTATATTCCACTGCGCGTGACCACGTACCTTTAGCGAGAACTTCGCGGGACAAATGGCTATCATAGCTCAACTTGTCGTTGGTCGCTGACAGGCGCAGCCTGCACGGGGGTTATGGAATTCATGCCTGGACCCACGACATTGACTAAACGATATCGCAAATGATTTAGCTACGATATGATAGCTCTTATTGAATTAACTATTGGTGTTTCGTTTTCAGAGCATTAAAAACTAAAATAAATAACCCTCCACTAAAATTACCGTCCTTTTTTAGCTGTTATCTCTTGAATGATCTAAGTGGTTTTCATAATAAATATTTAAGAACCATCCCAAATAGTTCTTTCTTTAAAAAATAGCGTCCAAATCGGTCCGTCCCTTTGAGCGTTGCAGTCTTGAGATTAAACATACATCACACCTTTATTCCCAGAGTGGGGTAGGCAGAGCTACAGAAATATCAACAACTCTGAAAAGACTTGTTTATAATTCTGTAACCACATGTTGCACAATCAGGCCAAAAGTTTTTATTTTTATTTTTTCTTTATGGCATCGAGAAGGCAAACGAGCACACATGCCACCTGATGGTAAGTGGAAACTGTGACCCATAGACATTCACAAGACTGCAATCCTAAGACTGCACATGCGTTGCCAACCCTGAGGACTAAGATGGAATGCCTCTATGCTAGTTATTTCACTGGCTGTTTTATCCCCAAACCGGAACACAACAATGCGAACACTGTTGTTTGGCGGTAGGTTAATGGATAAGATGGTGGTAGTGATCCGAACGGACCCTGCACAAGGTCCTACCACCCGCAACACTACTAGTGTATTAGTGACAGGTTGCAAGCCCAACGCCTAACAGTACTACAAGTCCTTATTACCTTAGTCGCCGCTTACAACATCCACAGGCATGGACGAGCAAGACGTGAAGTGTCACTATTCTAACCCGGCAACCACACGGGACTTGAGATTGATAGTTTTGAGAATTCAAATGTTTATGGGTCTCAGATTCCACTTACCATCAGGTGGCCTGAGTGCTCGTGTGCCTTCTCCTTACCATGAAAAAATATATAGAAAACATATGAATACTCGTGCTCAACATACGAAACGGTTTGAACCCGGGGCCGCAAGTTTCCAACCACGCTAATGTGTCGTCGTTTCCAGATAATGAATAAAATACATTAGTCTAACCATCTAAAAACTCTTTCTTGGTATTCCAAAAGCGTCTCATTTCTAATTAGAAGCAAACAAAAACTCCAGTGTCCGTATTTCTTTTATGAAAACGTTAAAGTTCATGAAAGCGTTCGGAGAAACATAAATCATCGAGTTCGGTGAAACTTTAATAAATAAATTGCTGTAGGGAAAAATGGTTGTATCTTTTTACGAAAATATAGGATAGGTTTCGTATTATTATCATTTAATCTTTTTACCCAACTGCCGAAGTAGGGTTTTTTTTTTTGATTTTAATTTACAGTCGGACTCACATTTAGCTGTACATTATAGTACTCTGTCGCAACAACGTGTTAAACTGCGAGTGGTTTGAACTTAGTTTATCAACAGCTGCGACAAGGTTCTAAATTGTTCAACTAGTTATGTGTTCGATCGTACCTGGGTGAATTGCAAAAACATTGTACATAGTTAAGGCCCTAATTGATGTCAATGTTTAATTGAAACAAAATATTTTTCCTTTGTGTAATGGCGATTAACCATACAATTGTAGGACAAATTTTCGTTACACAAAGGAAAAATATTTTGTTTCAGTTAAACTTCTTTTTTTTATGGCATTGGAAAGGCAAACGAGCACACAGGCCACCTGATGTTAAGTGGGGACTGTGACCCATAGACATTCAAATTCACAAGACTGCAATCCTAAGACTGCAAATGCGTTGCCAACCCTGAGGACTAAGATGGAATGCCTCTATGCTAATTATTTCACCGGCTATCTTATCGCCAAACCGGAATACAACAATGCGAACACTGCTCTTTGGCGGTAGGTTAATGGATAAAATGGTGGTAGCGATCCGGACGGACCCTGCAACGGACGGACGGACTTTGACATCAATTAGGTCCTTAATTATGTACAATACTTTTGCAATTCACCCAGCTATGCATGTATACATATATGTCCTGATTTTGACGAATGAGGTATGAATATTTATCTTTATTTTTCAAAAAAAGTATCAATAAGAAAAATATTGTAAAATACTTAAATATCAGGGGATAATCTCAGATAAATTGTCCTAGTCCCAAACTAAGGTCTAGGCTTGTACAGTTGAGTTCAAAAGTATGTATACACTTTAGTACCTTGTCTATTTAACGTCATGTTTAAACTGCCATATGAAATTATCCAAGCGATTAAAGTGACAAGGTACTAAAGTGAATACATACTTTTGAACTTGACTGTATTATGGATACTAGATAATGATAAACATACTTATACATTCTCTTGCTGCCCGATATTATTTATTTAGAACAAATAGATTTCTGATTATACAAATTATCCATATCTATACTACTAATATATGAAGCTGAAGAGTTTGTTTGTTTGTTTGAACACGCTAATCTCAGGAACTACAAAACCGATTTAGATGAAATTTAGTATGGAGATAACTAAGGTCCCGGACCGCCTGTTGTTTACCTGGGTCTTCTAAATTGTGCAAATTCCTTGTAATGTTTTTGTTTGGTGGACAAAAAAGTGTTTTGTATTGTTGTATTGTCCCGGGTAAGGACAAAGGATACTTTTTATCCCGAAAAAATTAACAGTTCCCGAAGGAAAAGCGATAAACGAGGTATTTGACGTTACATAGACGACACTATCAAATTGTGATTTAATAGTGTCGTCTACATACACATAGGGGGGAGGGCGGAAAACTAATTCTACGCGGACGAAGTCGCGGGCGTCTTCTAGTATTATATAAACTGTCTTTTATAGCGGACAATTGCAGGAAATCGAAACAGCTTAAAAGCATGGGCAAGATGCGGATAACATTGAAAATACCTCGGTTGATATTTTGGAATTGTGATCAATTAAGAGGCCGTATACGAAATTTTGCCGATTTCGCTGATTTACGTGATTTTACAGACGTGATTACACAGTTAAAATACTTTACTTCTACAAATTTTAATGCGCAACGCTTATTATTTTGTTTTAATTTATCGACCTGAAACTGGCGACTGATTTGTGAGTTTTTCTGTAAGAGGTTTAGAATATCGCATATTCACGAATCGCTTTGAGGTATGAAAAAATTACAATTTACCGATGTAAAAGTTGTCTAAATTATGTATGAATAACTTTTAACTACCTTCATATTTTTTTTTTGTGTATAAAAGTATATACTTGGTAATACTTTATAGAAAATGGACAATAAAATTGTTTTTGATTTCGACTACCTAAAACTCTCGTTCATAAAATGAAAACAACAGTAATAAACTTCAGGGCTGGAATTCTACAAGGTAATAACGATATCGTTTTAGACCTGTTTCCGTATTGTCAACGTTTTGATAACTCTTATGTCATTTACAATAATGGCGACTGTGACATAAACGATTCTTAAACGTGTCAAACACGATATCGTTTTAACGCAACTGAATAGAGGCCCAGTTCAAAATCAATCCATTACCTTAAAAAAACATCCGAAGAATGAAAAAATAGGAAAATATAATTAAAAAAAAAATTATCAGGGGACAATCTCACACAAATTGACCTAGTCCTAAACTAAGCTCTAGGCTTATACTATGGGTACTAGACAACGATAAACGTACTTAAATAAAGAAATACATACTTAAATACATAGAAAACATCCAAGACTCAGGAACAAACATTCGCGCTCATCACACAAATGTCTGCCCTTACCGGGATTTGAACCCAGAACCGCTGGCTTCGGAGGCAGGGTAACTCCCAACTAGGCCACCGTGTCGTCACAACCTTGCCAACCATGCGTTAAAACAACCTTAATCTCGCATAATAATACTCGACAGAAATAAAAAAAGTAGCTCATTTACTGATCTATTCGATTATGAAATGATATTTAAACTTATAGAAAAGCAGTATTTTAACTGTAAAATAAAAAAATAGAAGCAAAACCGCCAAAATTTCGTTAACAGCCTCTAAAGTAAATTCGTTAAAATCGATTACAAAAAATAAAAGCTACACAGCCGGTTGGAACCTAACCAAATCCGAATTTTCTTTTCCCAAACCGCGATTTAATAAAATGTATTTTTAACTAAAACCGTTATCTTTTCAGGACTTTTAAGCGGATCACAGATTATATATAATGAGAGGATATAAGATTTATAACAATCCTTAAAAAAAAAATGGTTTACAAAACATATTTCTAAACGAAACAGTTGGGAACGAAAATTCAGAGTAAAAGGCGACCCTGTCGGTGGAATGACTAGCACAAAGGCATTCCATTTTAGTCCTCATGGTTCGCAACGCATTTGCAACTTTAGGATTGCAAATTTGTAAAAGGCACAGAGTCAACTTACTCCACTTATAGGTAGTTCCACGAGAGTTGAGGTGAATGATTACACACACAGCTGACATGAAGTACTGCTTGCAAAAAAGTGAATGAGTGAAATGAGTGAATGAATGATTTCTATCGTGTGTCTTTTTAATCTTTCCTTAATGAGGATGTACTTTTTTATGTATTTATTTATGTTAGTCATTATCTTGTATTTATTTGTATTGGTATGTATTTATCTACATTTTACCTTGGTAAGCGTATATTTATTACTATATTATATTTTTTAACTAACATTGTTTCTTGTTATTGTTCGCCTGTTGTTTACCTGTGTCGTTCTTTTTATTGTGCTATTTCTATTTATCGTTTTTGTTTGGTGTAAGTAATAAAGTGTTTTGTATTGTATTGTATTGTTGTGCGAGTGAGTGTTAATGTAAATAAAAACGATTAGTTATGTCAATTAAATGTTAATAACTGTATTATTTGATCTTTGAAGAGGTTTGATAACGAAATAACAAAGTAATGAAAATATAGGTAAAGACAAGGTATTACTAATATGATATTCACATGCCTACGCATATCTGACCTTTATTTATTCATATAACTCATTTATTTAAATAAAATCGGTCAAAATATTTTATATTCTGTTTTGTTTGAAGTCGATGAATTGTTCTACATAATACTTAACAAAATAGTTTGAAGAAACTTTTTGCTCTTTCTTCCAGTTCACTGTTGAACTTGCTATCGGTAAAATATAAGAACAGTAAAATCCCACTGTCATTACGTTGTTGTGATTCATCATGTCATTAAAAAAACGATGACATGTCCACAAATTAAATGTAGAAAGAAATCACGCAAAGGTTACACAAATTCCACATTACTTCATTTGAAAACGCATAAACAAAACCAAAACAAAGGCCCTTTAACGGAGACAACATTATATTTCTATTTAAACACACTATTATTTTTAATTATAAAGCAAAGTAAATTCCCGAGTATAAAGAACCTACCTTAAGCATGGCACAGAACCGCCGTAACCCGCGCTCCCCACAGTCGCCGCGTCCGCCGAGCAGAGCGCACGTCGTTCCATATACGAAATTTCGATTCCACCGCCTTTTAAACCAATCAGCTTCGATCTCGAACGCGGTATCCAACCAGATTCAATTAGTGCATTTACCGAACCAATTGGGATCGCTCGGTGCGGAACAGGTAAGTTTTTGATTTAAATTTTACGTTTTTTTCGTTACACGGCGGCGTAAAAAAGGGTGTTCTTTTTATTCATGAAAATTGTACGTCTTTCTTTTTTATGTTTTTTCTCCTAAACACCTGGATTGATTGATTTATGTGTCTGTGGTACAGTTGAAACTCTTTCATTGTCCCGGATAATAGGAAAGGTGTAACAAAAATTGGATGAAAAATTAACTAGTTCTTTTTACAAATTAAGGTTGTATGCGTCTTCTTTTTTAATTTGTTTATTGAAGCGTTAGTTGGAAGGGCACAGGTTGAAAGACAGGCTAATTAGGTTAGAACTAATTGGTAGGGAAGGTTCCTCGTACGTTATATTTATGTGGGTGTATCCACTCTTGACAGGGGATCGTACCTGAGGGAGGATTTATTATTAAATCATCCCTGAAATGGACATAAGTATAATGGGAAGGAGTTCTCTTTGTTTCTCTTTGGGGATGTTTCTTTAGAATTTTGCGTAAAAACGTAAAGTTATTTAACACAAAGTATGTTATTAATTTAAAAAATATTTTTGCATTAATTTGGAAAAAGTATTATAAATTAACATAATCCCATCATCGCAATATTTGCTTCGTAATGTTAGTATTTACACGTAATGGAAGTAATAAATATATTGGTAACATTTTTTTTATTTTAGTTTATTATTGAAATAATATTTACTTTTAAATATTTATAATTAAATAACCTCTTATGGTAACAATGAATAATAAGACTTATTTTAATTCTCATTCACTATTAACGAACATGCAACAAAGGAATACAATACAAACTATGTCGCAATCGATGTATTCTTGTCAAAAGTCATTAAAGTTGAAGTCATTGTTAAAAAAAAGAAAGTGCAAGCAAAATAATGAATTAATTAACTCTCAACATCCATTGAAATTAGACGAAATAATGTATTAAGTTGTAACGTCGGGTCAATTTTTTCAACACTTATTATAAATACAATATTTATTTTAAAAATAAAATTTAAATGATGGGTACGATAGTGACGGCGATTAAAACGCCGCAACATCAGCAGCATTTTTTTTTTGAATTACATAATTAATCACCTGTAAGATATTTTGGGTGTGGTAATATGACGAGGGTACCTACTTTTTTAATGGCAAGCAGAGATAAAAGAGCAGACAGCCAACGTAAATAGAATCTGAGATCCATAGACATTTCCAATAAAAAGACTACAATCGCAAGACTGAAATCCTAAGACTCCAAATGCTTTGCCAACCCTGAGGACTACGATGGAATGCCTCTATGCTAGTTATTTCACCGGTTGTCTTATCGTCACACTGGAACACAACAATACGAACACTGTTGCATGGAAGTAGGTGGACCCACCGGCTCAAATTTGGGTCAGCCCTTTCTACCCTCGTCTTCAAATCGAAACAATCTTTGCCTCTCTATCTTCCTCGGAAGTTGAATTAAAATCCTTACTAAATCTATATACATAAAATCAATTGCTGTTCGGTTGTCTCGCTAAAAGTCGAGAACGGCTGGGCCGATTTGGCTGTGTTTGGTTTGAAAATGTTTGTCATAGTCCAGGGAAGGTTTAATAGATGCGAAAATATTTGAAAAATCCACCGGGAAAGTCAGAAATTTGTAGCGGGGCGAAGCCGCTAGTAATATTATAAATGTGAAAGCGTGGATGTTTGTTACGCTTTCACGCAAAAACTACTTGACGAATCATCATGAAACTTTGTACACATATTTTGGGAGGTACTAGAAGTAACATAGGATACTTTTTATTAAAATAATCGTTTTTTTACAAAAATGAAAAAAATTACAAGAAAGTAATAATAAATTGCAGTGGGCGAAGCCGCTAGTAAAGCATAATTTATAACAAACTAAATTCCTGAAGAAAAGAGACATATTTCAAAAGTCTCTTTTAATCTGACCTTGAGCAGTATTTGAAAACTGCTGCTGCTGATATTCTGACAGTATTCTTACTATCATGTGATTTGTAACCAAAAATGGTCATAGCAAACGTTAAAACACTGTTTTACTTAGTAATCCAAACACCCTGTATTTCACGATGTTTTGTGCTTATCTTGCTTTCACAAGAAAAGGACTAAAGTATAGGGACAAAACAACGATTATTAATTCGGTAAAACCATAGTTGTCGTTGTCGTTTTATCGTATTGTCAACGTTTTGATAGTTCTTATTTGCTTGACAGTAATGGCGGTCGCGTTAAAAACAATACCATGTTTCACTCAGAGCCCCTAGCCAAGATGCGTTCGCTATCTAGCGTTTCGATTCGTTTTGTTTTTAAACCAATCGCGTCACTGGTAGATCACGTGACTTTGGATATGACGCGATCTACCAGTGATGCGATTGGTTTAAAAACAAAACGAATAGAAATGCTAGTTAGCGGCCGCATCTTGGCTGGCGGCTCAGTAGAGTACATACATAGCATCACGCCTTCATTCCCAGAGTGGGGTAGGCAGAGCTACAGAATTACCTAACAACTCTAGAAACACTACTAATACTGACGACACGCTAGCCTAGTTGGTAGTGACCCTGCCTGGGTTTAAATCCCGGTAAGAGCAGATATTTGTTTGATGAGCACGAGTATTTGTTCCTGAGTCTTGGATGTTTTCAATGTATTTAAGTATATATTTCTCTACATAAGTAAGTTTATCATTGTATAGTTCCCATAGTAGTTTGGGACTAGGTCAATTTGTGTGACATTGTCCTGTGTGACATTTATATTTGTGTGACTGGCTTATATTTTTGCACTATCAGACCAATAAGTTTACTGGTGTATTAGTGACAGTTTGCAAGCTCTTCGCCTAACAGTACTTCTCGTACATACCTTAGTAGAGTAGCGGCTCAATATGGCCGAAGAAGTCTGGGGCTTCGGCGGTGTGTCAGGTCGTTTGCTATGTTATTATGTTTTGTCCTCATCTACCATTCCTCGAAAGAAAGAGTCAGAATATAGTATTCCTTGAACTCTTACCTTGGACCCTGCTTATGAAAATTAATATACCGATTCAAGGATACATTGATGTAAGACTGAGTTTAAATTGAAACAGCATCGATTCTCGGTGCCAATTTTTAAATATTATGTTTTGTAACAGCGCAGTGACTCTGTAGCACAAGAAACGCAAAATTTGTAGATTAACGTAAGTTGTCGTGCGTTTTCTTGTATCAAATACTATATATTATTATATTTTGCCTTTAAAAGGTAGGTACTTGACACAATCCTTGCGCACTGGCAGGTCAGTTGGACACCTGACTATATTACACATCGAAATTGAATACAAACGCCTTCATTCCCAGGGCGGTGTAGGCAGAGCTACAGAAATGCCAACTGTAAAAAGGCTTTATTCTGTAACCACACTTTGCACAAGCAGGCCAAGATATTTACGCATAACAGTACTATGAGCCCTTATTCCCTTAGTCACCTCTTACGACATCCACGGAAAGACATGGAGTGGTACTATTCTAACCCGGCAACCACACAGGGTTAATAAACTATATTAAAATAGAAAGGGTTATATCGCTAAGTATGTTTTTTTGGGAAGTATGAAAATAAACAGACAATATGACTAAACCCTGTACCCTTACCATGAGTTGTAATTACCACACTCGCTAGCGAGTCGAATGCTCTGTCCTTCACAGTATTGTTATAGAGTGGGAGGGACAGAGCATTCGACTCGCTAGCGTGTACGGTAATGGCAACTCATGGTAAGGGTTCAGGGCATTTTATTATAAAATATTAAAACATTCCAAACAGAGCTGGGTTTCTACGTTTTGATAACTCTTATGTCATTGATAATAATGGTGACAGAGTTAAAAACGATGCCAAAACACGTCAACACGATATCGTTTTAACGCAGTATTATAGAGGCCCAGTGTCGATGCAAGACAAGGTTAAAACTCTAACAAGGCTGACGGGAATAAAAGCTTATTTGAGTGCCAATTATAAAAGTAACTTTCTACTTTGACCTAATTTAAGCCAGCCCAGTAACTTACCCTAAGCCGATAAAGGTCAGCTTACACAGAGCAAGCCACTCAGACAGTAAACTCGCATTGTGTCATAAGTCAGTAGCTGAACTAGGTTAAACACAGCTGTATACAGAGCTATAAATAGAGAAATAGATGGCGTAGACTTAAGATAGGAAACCTGTGATTTAATAAGGGAAACCGATCCCCAGGCAGAACACCCGCCAGGAGAGAGATCTCTCTATTATCATCTCTTCTTACAAACTAAGTGACGACACGTTAGCCTAGTTTGTAGTGACCCCGCCTATGAAGCTAGCGGTCCCGGGTTCAAGTACCGGTAAGGGCGGATATTTGTGTAATGAGTGCGAGTATTTTTTCCAGAGTCTTGGATGTTTTCTATGTATTTAAGTATATATTTCTCTATACAAGTATGTTTATCGTTGTCTAGTACCCATAGTACAAGCCTAGAGCTTAGTTTGGGACTGGGTCAATGTGTGTGACATTGTCCCGTAATAATTGGGTGAATCAACTTTTAAGGTACTCCCCAATTTTCGACATGTCTCACTATGTCACCTTAATTTGGTAGAATGCAATTTTTTTTTTTGATGTGGTTAATATATTGAATAAATCAGACTAATAAACTTACTTTCTAGCTGACAATTTTAAAAATTCTTCTATGATTTACACAAATATATCAGGTAACGCAGGGGACGACGTTGTCCCCGGATTTTGTATGAAAAACGTGCATTTTCCACTGCGTTACCATGTTTTTACAAAATTATAGAAATGGTTTATATTTATGAATAGTGAAATCCGAAAATCTGATTATCTAATTTTAACATGTGTAAACCATTATCAATCTCACATATTCTAGTAAGTTTTTATTAGCGTGTAGAAAAGGAGGACTTTAAAAGTTGATTCACCCAATTATTTATCGAGAATTGTCGTGAGTAATTTATTTAATTCTTTATGACACTTTCATTCAATATTGCTAGGACCCTGTTTAGGGTCCGCCCGGATCGTTAACACCATCTTATCCTTGAACCTACTTTCAAGCAGCAGTGTTCGCATTGTTGTGTTCCGGTGTGGGGAAATTACTAGCATAGAGACATTCCATCTTAGCCGTTAGGGTTGGCAATGCATTTGCGGTCTTAGGATTGCAGTCTTTGTATTGTAGTCTTGAGAATGCAAGTGTCTATGGGCCACAGGTCTTACTTACCATCAAGTGGCCTGTGTCCTCGCCCACCTTCTCGAAGCCATAAAAAACTTGTTTTAGGGTTCCGTAGCCAAATGGCAAAAAACGGAACCCTTATAGATTCGTCATGTCTGTCCGTCTGTCCGTCCGTATGTCACAGCCACTTTATTCCGTAACTATAAGAGCTATACTGTGGAAACTTGGTAAGTAGATGTATTCGGTGAACCGCATTAAGATTTTCATACAAAAATAGAAAAAAAACAATAAATTTTTGGGGTTCCCCATACTTAGAACTGAAACTCAAAAATTTTTTTTTCATCAAACTCATACGTGTGGGGTATCTATGGATAGGTATTCAAAAATGATATTGAGGTTTCTATTATAATTTTTTTCTAAACTGAATAGTTTGCGCGAGAGACGCTTCCAAAGTGGAAAAATGTGTGTCCCCCCCCCCGTAACTTCTAAAATAAGGGAATGATAAATGTAAAAATAATATATGATGTACATTACCATGCAAACTTCCACCGAAAATTGGTTTGAACGAGATCTAGTAAGTAGTTTTTTTTTAATACGTCATAAAAACATTGATCAAAGCTACAACGAACTTTTATATTATGTTACTTGCTGCTACGGAACCCTTCATGGGCGAATCCGACTCGCACTTGGCCGCTTTTTTTATTATTGAAAACGTTTCTTCATCATAATCGTCATAATGTCTCGCGAGTCCAAACATCTTTTGGCCTAAAGAATTTCTTTAGTAGATTGAGACCAATTTTTAAGTTTTTAAAATACACGTCCCCTATATGGTTGCCGGGTTAGATTAGTGCCACTCCATGTCTTCCGGTGGATGTCGTAAGAGGTGACTAAGGGAATAAGGGCTTGTAGTATTTTTTACTAATACACTAGTAAACTTCTTGGCCTGATTGTGCAAAATGTGGTTACAGAATTATCAACAAGTCTTTTTAGAGTTGTTGGTATTTCTGTAGCTCTGCCTACCCCACTCTGGGAATGAAGCCGTGATGTTATGTATGTATGTATGTATGTAAAATACACGTGGTAAGGTTATCGCTGTTTTACAAAAGCTCTAAAAAATATTAAAATATTAGGCGTAAACAGCTTTAGTACCAATTTCACCATACAATGTTAGCCACTTAACAGACGATTACTACGGTTAGAGCGTTAACAGTTGTCAAAATCTATGAACTAAACTTGTCAGTCGATTGACATTGATTAAATTTAACAACAAGTCGTCGTCGTCTACAAGTTGTTTTCGAGGGTCATAACGAATCGGCTTGCGCGAAGACTTGACGAGTTTCAAACTCCGGAGCAGGCCGGGTTTCGAGGAGGATTCAGTACCGTAGACCATATCCGCACAGTGAGGCAGATTATACAGAAGACGGAGGAATATAATCAGCCCCTGTGCATAGCATTTGTGGACTACGAAAAGGCATTGGACTCTATTGAAACCTGGTCTGTTATGGAATCCCTGCAGCGATGTCAAGTCGACTGCCGGTATATCGAGGTGCTGAGATGTTTGTACAGGGAGGCCACAATGTCCGTTCAAATCCAAGGCAGTCAAACGAAACCAACCCAGCTTCAGAGGGGTGTGAGACAGGGAGACGTCATATCTCCAAAACTGTTCACCAGTGTACTGGAGGACGTTTTTAAGACACTTGACTGGACTGGGCGAGGCATCAATATAAATGGCCAATACATCTCACACCTACGTTTTGCAGACGACATTGTTGTTATGGCGAAATCACTGCAGGAACTTCAGGTATTGTTGAGTAGCCTAAATGAATCCTCCCAACGCATCGGCCTGTGTATGAACTTAGACAAGACGAAAGTCATGTTCAACATGCATGTCGTTCCCGGGCCGATAACTGTCGATGGAGTACTTCTCGGAATTGTCGACAAGTACGTCTACCTTGGACAAAACCTGCAATTAGGTAGAAACAATTTCGAGAAGGAAGCCGATAGGAGGAGTCAGTTGGGCTGGGCGGCATTCCGGAAGCTACGTCATGTTTTCTCGTCACCCATACCCCAAAGCCTAAAAACAAAAGTTTTTGACCAGTGCGTCCTGCCCGTGATGACATACGGAGCCGAAACGTGGACACTGACGACGGTGGGACTGGTCCGCAAGCTAAAAGTTGCTCAGCGAGCTATGGAGAGAGCTATGCTTGGAGTATATCTAAGGGATAGAATCCGAAATGAAGTAATTCGACAGATAACTAAAGTTACAGACATAGCTACTCGAATAAGCAAGCTGAAGTAGCAGTGGGCTGGTCACATCTGTCGCAGAACTGATGAACGCTGGAGTAATCGAGTTCTGCAGTGGAGACCGCGCATAGGCAAACGTAGTGTTGGACGCCCCCCTGCTAGATGGAGCGACGATCTGCGCAAGGTGGCTGGCAGCAACTGGATGCTCAAAGCTCAAGATCGAGGAAAATGGCGTGCCTTGGGAGCGGCCTATGTCCAGCAGTGGACTGCCGCAGGCCGATGATGATGATGAAATTTAACATCGTATGGTGAAATTGGTACTTAGGGTAAATTAATATTTAGACTAACAATACATGACTGATTAAAATTAGGATCAAATAAAAATAGTAATAAAGAGACCGAATACCTACCCACCCTATTCCGATGTAAAATTAAAAAAGTAGGCATAACATTTCACAAGTCATGTTTTAAACTTTAACCCATTTACGTTTCGAAGTCAAAAGTTCGAATTACAAATTCAATTATAATTTTCCTAAGCTCGCAGCTTCGCTTTGAGAATTTAAACGAATGTTATCTGAGTCTTTAGAACGATCTTTAATTTTAAATAGGAGAGATCATGTTGCGCAACAAAAGGTGGTGTTGTCATCACTGTTTTCTTTCTGACATAGACCAAACACACACATACCAGCTGATATTAAGTGGGATCTGGAAATCTGTCGACCTCTGCGATCTCAAGATTACAATCTCAGGACTATCAATGCGTTGCCAACCCTGAAGGCTGGTTGTGTAATACCAATTCGTGTGGTTGCGGGTTAGAATAGTGCCTCTTCATGTCTTCCCGTGGATGTCGTAAGAGGCGACTAAGGGGATAAGGGCTTGTAGTACTGTTAGGCGATGGGCTTGCAACCTATCACTAATACACTGGTAAACATCTTAGCCTGATTGTGCAAAATGTGATTACAGAATTATCAACAAGTTTTTTTGAGTTGTTGGTAATTCTGTACTCCCACTGTGGGAATAAAGGCGTGACGTTATGTTTGTATTCGTAATCCCCACACCGTAAGAGATCAAAGCAAATACTGCTGTAAGGCAGTGAGGTGAAGGATAAGATCTCAGATAAGATGGAGCCGGCTAACGTTATCTTTACAGAAAACTAGAGGTCGCCCGCGACTTTATTCGCATACAATCAGTTTCCTCCTAGTCCCTATTAACACCTTAGGGGATGAATTTCCTAAAACCCCTTAGGATATTCAAGGAATATTCCCTGCAAATTTTAAGTCCTTAGGTCCAGCAGTCTTGTTTCCCCATACAAACTTTGGACCCCCGTTTCGTATCTTTGGGCTTTGAATTTCCAAAAATCATTTCTTAGTGCACCCTTACAATACAATACAATACAAATACTCTTTATTGAACACCAACAATTAAAAAAATAAAACAGAATACGGAACAGTACATATTAAATCATAGGTATACAACAGGTGGTCTTACCGCTAAATAGCGACCTCTTCCAGACAACCTTGTAAGAGAAATAACTGAGGACACAAATTCATGGCAGGCGGTGTAAACTAATTCGCTTAGAACTCAAACTAAATAACTACAAGAAACAATTAAATTATTTAAATTTTGAAATTAGAACTATTTATAAATAGACTAATATACATACATCCTCCAATGATAACAGACGAAGCATGAGATAGAACAAAGAAAAAAGTAAACGAAATAATAGAAAAACTAGGGAAGTGATAGAAAATGATCCCTTAGCTTGCTTTTTAAAATGGCAACAGACTTAGCACGTCGTACCTCCACAGGCAAAGCATTCCACCTCATAAGAAGGCTCGTGCCAAATTTGGAATCTCTCGACCCAGCGGTTGAGGCTGTGCGTTGATACGTCACTCGGTCAGTCAATTTCTTCTATTATATTTAGATGTATCTCTTCCTGTTCGTTTCCTCATAATTAAAGGTAGTGCACAGACCACTTACCTATGGTCTGTGGGGCACTGACAGGGTTTTGCGCTCGGGCACGCAACCACAGATCATAAGCACGTAACGCATTGGCCACAGATTGCTACCAGGTTGTCTCCTCTCGTATGGCGCAGAGTACAATTATTGTGTTTGGTTCCTGTGGTTGCCACCTGAGCGCTGCCTGTTCTTATAGACCACCGACACACTCGTTTCTTTTTTATATTTGTTTCATTATTTTATTCAATTCCGCTTTTAAATTGTTTATTGTTTCTTAAATTATCCGTAATGTCTGTGTCACCTTCCGTGTTTTCACCGAGCGGTCCCAACGGAAGACCAGCGTTGGCTTCACAGCCAGCACATGCTGAGTTGGGACTGTTTCGCGACAAACATTACTTTTTGTCTCTTTTCTTCCTTTGTTTTAATTCTCGACAGTCGATTACGTTAGCGTTAAGCGTGTTCTATATAGGGCTCAAGAAGCTAGTAGCAAGTTGAACGAAACCTGCAGAAGGTCACTAAATAACTGCGGAATTGTGTTGGCCCCCGTTCCGTTTTTTTTTCCAATAACTCATTACTCGATCCTTTGTACTCGCTCCATGGAGCTACAATTCCAATCGCTCTCCATCAGATAGTTCCGTACCCATTCTGATACAGAATAGTTCTCGAAGCTGCGTCGAACTACATAACAAAGTGTTAGGGGTGGTTTCTACTAGTCCGATCTGTAATCGCGATAAAAGACGACTTGATTGTACAAAACGCAGAAATTAAATTTCAATATTTACAGATCAGGAGAGTTTTGGTTTTAGAGCAAAAATGTGAGATTTTATTGGAATAAAATAGCACAATTAGTTAATTGTTTATGGTAAAGAACGTAAACGTTTGTTAAACATTGTTTTTTTAAATTTAATAGTAAATGATAAGGGCGTGTTCAATTTAAATCACTTTGACACCGGTAAGAGCTAAGCATTTTAGGCCATGGTGCACATAGTTATATTTGTGTAATTAAACTTTTGTCTGTGAAGAAATTTCATTATTAGTGACATTTAAGGGGTAAGTAAGACCAAAACATGTCAGACCGTTCTAGCTTACAACCATTTCTTTCGCTCTTTTATATTTTTTTCGGTAAATCGAGGAATAGGATCCTAAACACGTACTATTCTTCCTTTCTTACAGTAAAGGGAAAAGAAGTAGTCAATCCGGACACCTGTCACTTTACAACTTGGCTTTGAGTTATATTTTGTAGTGGAGCTGTCGCAATTGACTTCTTGTCTTCCTTTTACATTAGTATTATAAATGTGCAAGTTTGTTAGGAGTCTGGACGTTTGTTTTTAAGGCTGACATAAACAGCAGAACGGAATGGATGACTCAAATCATCAAATAATTTATGGCAAGAACACAGTTTTTACATAAGATGGTAACACTAAAATAATTTAAAACTACCTTAAAATAAGAGATAAACGGGTCATACACACTCTTAAAAATAAAATGTCTCTCCTGTGGTCAATAGTTAAAAGCTTGTGTGTATACAAGTTATGTTTTTATATGATAGGTCTAAAGCAGTCCTGATGGTGTTTTTGCGGGAATGGGTTTAGCCAGAAAATTAGGCCTTAAAAACGTTATCTTTCGGTGTGTCCACTGGAAAGAACGTAACCTAAATCTGTGTATGATCCAAACTTACATTCTAATATTATAATTTAAATGAATACTGATAAGTGATACACTGATTGCTAGGTTTGATTCAGTTCACAGATAATACTAGTAAATTAGGATGAAGGATATACTTTTTGCCCGGAAAATTAAAAATGTATACTTGGTTCCCAAAAAACTAGAGAAGATCAAAATCACAAAAATGTGTAAAATTAGTTCCTCATAAATCGCACTGTCGATCTAACGGAACTCCAGCCTTATCCTACCGTTAACAATCACGCGACAAATGTATATCGATCCGTAACGCATAATAGGCGCGTTGGATCGCCATTTGTCGGTCGTTAGTCTGGAATGACTGGAAATGATATTGTTTTGTTAAATTTTATTCGTTTTGTTAAATGTTATTCGCTTTGTTAAATGTTATTTGATTTGGAACACGGCTTTGGGCAATATTCGGCTGAAACCGGGTTCAATTTGATTTTATGTTAGAAATTTTGGAACAAAAGGCTGTTACGTGAAAGTTTCACATTATTTTATAAAATGTACGAGTTAAAAGAGGAATAAGTACACTACGTTTACCCTATCAATGTCGCCGAATATATCCAAGCCCCGTATTTTGGCCATTCTAGGTCGTTTGAGTTTGAGTGGATCGAATCAAATAAGGCACATGACATGACATAGGATTCGTTTTTTTTTATGTTAAGGAGAAGGTACCCGAGCACTCAGGCCACCTGATGGTAAGTGGAATCTGAGACCCATAGACATTTGAATTCTCAAGACTATAATCCTAAGACCTCAAATGCGTTGCCAACCCTGAGGACTAAGATGGAATACCTCTATGCTAGTAATTCACCGGTTGTCTTATCCCCACACCGGAACACAACAATGCGAATACTGTTGCTTGTGGGGTGGTGGTGGTTGGTGGTGGTTGTGTACTCCATCTTCTTTTTAAATAAATAAAACTAAATATCACAGAACAAATTGACCTAGTCCCAAAACTAAGCTCTAGGCTTATACTTTTGGGTACTAGACAACGATAAACTTATTTAAATAGAGAAATATATACTTCAATACATAGAAAACATCCAAGACTCAGGAAAAAATATTTATGCTTATCACACAAATATCGGCCCTTACCGGGATTTAAACCCAGGTCCACTAGCTTCGAAGGCAGGGTCACTACCAACTAGGTTAGCGTATCGTCAAAATAAGCAAATAAGTATTTTGTGATGGAGCAGCAAATTAACAATTTTCGGTCTATTTCCTTTACTTGTGCTGTGACACCTTCCTTCTTGCCAACTTAAAGAATTCTAGTTCATGGGATACTACATTATAAATTTTGATTCCCTTGAGAGTGTCAAAATATGCGTTTTTGCTTTATGCGTAACTTTTTATACGATAATTTAGAAGTTTGATTTTTTCACAGCTTCAAAGGACTGCAGACCTGAGTACGAGTATATTTAATTTCAACTCGATACCTTTACGCGTTCCTGAGATCAAGGGTCTTGACAGATATACGGACGGACGGACAACAAAGTTACGTTTTTTCCTTTTGAGAAACGGAACCCTAAAAAGATAAAAAAGCAGGGGTGTACAAAGGCGAAAATTATTTGTCAATCGCTCAAAATTTCGTCTCCATTATCAAACCAGCTCCATAATGCCAAATTATTCTGTCCTCGTCAAAGTTGCATAAGCATGCAAAATTTCGAATCAACTCGGCGACTATAAGTTCATTAAAATTAACTTACTAGATTTGTTTACATTGTTGACTAACTAATTAGTTAAGTTACAACTTAAGCAATTAAAAGTGTAATAAAAAGCTAGTTTATTATAATGGTAAGTCCCGAATCTTACTACATAAGGAGAGTACTTCTATTTTGTAGCAAGATCCGTACTTCAACCTACCTCCCTAGTCACCCACTTTATCCAAAGCCTTAGCGCTATTCATAAATATTGAAGGAAAACCTAACGTGTATTGAAAAACATTTCAATTGGAATAACTATAGGTATAGGTATCGATACAACGCGCGTCAACGTCGAGTGGAAGGATCGATTGAAAAGTATTGATTACGACCGAGTCACGGACTCAACTTTACGTTTTACGTTAACGTTTTTTATATGTATTTTTCTAGCGTTTCTTTATGGAACTCTATTCTACTGTGGGCCGAGAACGCTGCCACGGGACTTAGTGTCAAATGACGTTAATCGAAAACTAGTGTTAAATATTATTATGAAATTATTAAAATGACGGGCACCCAGGGATTAAGCTAAAAAGGAATCAAAGCACACAGAACACACTTTTATTTTAAACCTTAGTTCTTTATACTTACGTTGGAATACGGGATAGACGAATTAAAGTCCCGACCCTATGCCAAAATTTATCCCGTGGCAGCGTACTCGGCCCACTACTGCTCGGGCTTATTAAAAGCTTTGACATTGTTATCGTGGTGTAATGTGACGAACTATGCTAGCAAGCTATCTTAGAAATAGAAATAGAGGTGATAACGAAAAATTTGGTCTCAACAGCTTATCCATCTCGGACGTACAATAGAATAATACAAATTAAAATTAAATTATTATCTTAAATGATTAGCATGTTATCAAATTTTCAGTAGGGTAAATAGCAATATCCCTATATATACATGCTCGTGTGTTTTAACCCGTGTGGTTGCCGGGTTAGAATAGTGCCGCTCCATGTCTTCCCGTGGATGTCGTAAGAGGCGACTCAAGGAATAAGGGCTTGTAGTATTGTTAGGCGATGGGCTTGCAACCTGTCACTAATACACTAGTAAACTTCTTGGCCTAATTGTGCAAAATGTGGTTACAGAATTATCAACAAGTCTTTTTAGAGTTGTTGGTATTTCTGTAGCTCTGCCTACCCCACTCTGGGAATGAAGGCGTGATGTTGTGTATGTATGTATGTATACATATTGAGCGAAGAATTCCTTTACGTTATAGAACGCTTTTTCAATGAGCCAATTTTTTATCGAATTCTCTTCTTATCTTATCTGATCTTGTTGGTGGAGTCCTTACGAATATACTTAGACCCTATGGGATCTTTTGTGTAACATCTATAGGCAAGAGCAATGGAAACGGGTCACTTTAGTAAAGAATTTCCTTAGAAAGTGACCCGTTTTCATTGTTCCTGAGTGTAGATAGTTTCTTATAAAGTTAGTTTTTTAAGATAGGAAGCAAGCGAGCTAGTTTTTTGATTTTAAGCCTGTGGTTCTATTCTTCTCGATAAAACATTGGCAATGCCAACGCTATGATAGCTAAAAACAATAAGATAACAATTACGTGTAGAGACAAAGTAAAATAGAGGCTGGTTTGCGTAAGTACCTGCTTTAACTATTATAAGTTAAGTGTTAAGTGTTTATGTTATACATAACATCACGCCTTCATTCCCAGAGTAGGACAGGCAGAGCTACAGAAATACCAACAACTCTAAAAAGACCTGTTTATCCTGTAACCACATTTTGCACAATCTGGCCAAAAAGTTTGCTAGTGTATTAGTGACAGGTTGCAAGCCCATCGCCTAACAGTACTACAAGACCTTCCCTTAGTCGCCTCTTACGAAATCCACGGGAAGACATGGAGTTACACTATTTACTTATTTTATAATGAAAAACAAAACAGAAGTAATTTACTTACTATTTTAGTGTTCTCCTTTGTATTGTTTGTTTAATAATTTGCTGAGACTTCATAATTTCGAAGTTAAAAATTAAGGTATTTCATATCGTAGTTGCCCATTATGGAGGCAATGCAACATGTGTCATGTGTGTGTGGTTGCCGGGTTAGAATAGTGCCACTCCATGTCTTCCCGTGGATGTCGTGAGAGGCGACACAGGGAATGAAGGCTTGTAGTACTATTAGGCGATGGGCTTGCAACCTGTCACTAATACACTGGTAAATATCGTAGCCTGATTGTGCAAAATGTGGTTACAGAATTATCAAGAAATATTTTTAGAGTTGTTTGAGCCAAAGATAAAACCATCCGATATTATTGATGAGACCACTGCCATCTAGCGGTGAAATGGTGAATCTACGCACCCGCGCACCCATTGTTACCCAAGCAAAGTTCAGTGTTTTTTAAAGACTCCTACGAGAAGCGTCTAATTTTGAATCGTGCATCGTAGAACCGCCTAACTATTTTTAAGTATATTGTGTATTTCCATTCCTTTGGGACTGTTATAAATTGTGTGTGCGATAGTGAAGACGAATTACGCCAGGCCTGTGCTGTTTTCGAACTTAAACACCGATCTTCAAACAAGGCGTCGCCGTCGGCATTAGAGAACTCCTTCGAGATTCAAAAATAGAAGACCTAGAAGACCACCACCACGTAAGTCCCTAGTTTGGTATGTCTCGTCTATCGGGTTTTGGAAATACACACCCCCGCCTTGAATTTCATTGTGAATTTTGGGAGAATAGGTATTAACCTCATCTCATTTATTGAGACCAAGATTGGCAGTATTTTTACGCGCCAGTGGCTCATTCATTAATGGTCCTTCGAACCGGATCCTGTCCAGTATCTTATCAATAGTTAATTCATAACAATCATAACGGTATCACATACCAACTTATATTAACTTCAGTATAACCTAATTTTTATTTTTAACTTTGTTTCGACACGACTAAAACTACATCGTAAATACACTCTTTGTTCTTTTAAGTGTCGTAAAATATAATAATATATGACAATGTATTCGTGAATGCGTATTCCCAAAGTATAATAAGGTGTGGGCCATATCTACCTACCTACCATTACTCTAGAAACATCGATCGTTCTCAAATAAGTTAATCGATTTGCTTCATACCTACAAGCCATATGAATTTACGCCTTTTCTAAACAAAATGCCAAGTTTATAACAAACAATAATTAACTACAAATTTTGAAACGAATAGATCGGGCATTTGTTTTAAGTGCCTAGGTAGGTATCTACGAGTACCGTCGTACGTAAACATCGCCGCCGCATCGCTGCGCGTCCCGTCCCGGCTGTATTCATTTTGCTTACTCCTTAGTTTTAGGTAAAATTATAATAGGTATCGGTTTATTTCGTTTAATAGCATCTGGGTACGAATTACATATAGGTATATAATACAGATTGTAGTAAGTAGGTAGTGTTCTCGCCTCTCGGTATCATTGTTTTTATATATAAGTAGGTAAAATAGGAAGCCACGATTGGCTTACATATTACATTTTGTGTGTGTACATTCTTTTTTCATTTTCTTTTTATTATTTGTGGCTTACAATGTCGCAAGATAAAAAGGGCAAACGAAACGACGACATTGGGCCTAATATTAAATTGTTAGAAGCGCAAATTCAAGCCTATTTCGCTAGAATACAAGTTGTTTACGATGTGTCTAAAGGTGTAGATTCGGTTGAAAAGCGACAGAACTTCATGTCGCGAGCTGCATGCATAGATACTCAACGTTTAGAGTTTAATGACTTAGTGAAGCAACTTCACATGGCACGCATTGAAGCAGACTCAGAGTACGTTCCCTCGTTTCAGGTTTGCGATTCATTTGAAATGATGCATTCGCATATAAAGCACGTTTTAAACGAAGTGACTGGTAATAAGACTGAGGGCGTCTCGCCTCAGTCTGAGCCTCTGAAGCGGAACCTAAAATTGCCGCCTATAGTTTTGCCAAACTTCGACGGCGATCAAAGGAAGTTTGCCTCCTTTATTGATTGTTTTAATAGCACCGTACACAAGAATGAGTCGCTGTCAAATTCGGAAAAGGTGTTTTATTTATGCGGACAACTTTCTGGAAAGGCTTTAGGTTCGATTGCCGGTATAATTCCAAGTGGAGAAAATTACCAACTGATTTATTCAACCCTGTTAGATAAGTATGAAGACGTTCGGTTGTTGGGCTCGACATATTTAAACGAGGTATTTACCTACAAGGAACTGAGTGCGCCCACGGCGGCGGGGTTAAATGACTTTATTGATAACTTTGTAAATTCCGTCGCAGCTTTTGACAAATTGAACATAGATGACAAAAAAGAGTTTATATTTTTGCATCTAGGTCTTAAGAAAATCGATCCAGAGACTGCACGAATGTTTGAGAATTCTGTGCGCTCGGTAAAGCTACCTACGTATAAAAGCTTTGTTACTTTCATTAAAGAACAGGCAAAAATACTAGAACGTAGAGGAGATCCTAGCGCTTCGAGTCCGTGTTCATCGACGGTTCGCTCTCAGAAAGCGTCTTACACAAAACCCGGACCTGCAAAGCGCACTCAAGCGTTAGTCGCTTCCAACGACGTCTTACCTCCTTGTAGTTTGTGTACTTCAGGACATGAGCATTATTATCAGTGTGCAGAGTTTAAAAAACTAAGCCCGCGGGAGCGCTTTGACTTAATTAAAAGGAATAGAACTTGTGTAAAGTGCCTTAGTCGTAGGCATAAAACATTTACCTGTCGTTCTAGTCAGGTGTGTGAAAGTTGTAAGTCGAGCACACATCATTCATTGTTGCATTTTATAGATAATACGTCGATGGCAATGGCCACGACTTTACCGCAGGGTTCTGCCCTGTGTGTGTTCGAGGAAGAAGCCGAGGTTCGCCCAGACTCCTGTTACTGCGGCGCCGACGACGGCGGCTCGCGCATACCGCCGCGCTCGCTCTCGCCGCGGCCGTCCGCTCCCGCCGCTGAGACGTCTGCGCTCGCGACGGATATTGCGCAAGTGACGCATAATTATTTACAGGCTAACATTATATCGCCTGAGCCCACCACCGTGTTACTTGCTACGGCCCGTGTGGTAGTTGTAGACATTCACGGAAAATCACATATCCTGCGTTGTTTGGTTGACATGGGGGCTCAAAATCATTTTATAACGGTTGATTGTTGTAAGCGGCTTTCATTGAACTATTGCTATGACTCAGAAGAAACGCCGATAGTGGTTAATGGTTTCGGTGGTGCTGCTAACCAAACTAAAGGTAAGGCGCATTTGAAAATTTGTTCCCGTTTTGACAACAATATTGCTTACGACATTCAGCCGCTAGTTGTCGATCACGTGACAGCTTGTTTACCTACTGCGCCGATTGACGTGTCGAAGCTAAAATTCCTATCCGACGTTCCGCTGGCGGACGACAGTTACTACATTCCGGGAGAAATCGACTTACTTTTAGGAGCAGATTTATTTGGAGCTTTGCTGTTGTCCGGCCGCGTCCATGGCCCTGCGGGGACACCCGACGCTGTGCAAACGACGCTAGGGTATTTGCTTTTGGGTACCGCGCCTTTAGATGTTCAGCATTCTGTAGGAAATACCGTTGCGCTCTGCGCATACACGGGTGCTCCGCTAAATAAATTGGTTGAAAGATTTTTCGAGCTAGAAGAAGTACCTTCTAGTACCTCTTCCTTCCTCAGCATAGAGGAGCAGGAGTGTGAAGACAATTACAATAAAACCACGACTCGTGATTCGACAGGCCGCTACTCTGTAGCCCTACCGTTTAAGATTAGTCCTACTGAGTTAGGCAAATCCCTGTTTAACGCACAGAAGCGTTTCTGGTCCTTGGAAAGGAAATTTAATTCGTCACCGGAATTCCACTCTGCTTACAATGATGTTGTGTATGACTACATTCAGAAAGGGTATTTAATTCCGGTGCCTGGTCAATTAAAGGACGAAGGTTACGTAATCCCTCACCACGGCGTCGTGCGGAACGACAAGGTCTCTACGCGTTTACGCTTGGTACTAGACGCTAGCGCTGCGGCGGATAATAACGTCTCACTTAACTCTATTCTGAACCCTGGGCCAAATTTACAGTCAGAGTTGTTTCTTGTATTGCTAAATTTTAGGCTCCTTCCGGTGGCTTTTTGCAGTGATGTAAAGCAAATGTATCTTCAGATACGGGTTCACCCAGAGTTTAGAAAATATCAGCGGATGTTATACCGGTTCAATGCAGGTGATTCGCTGCAAATGTTTGAGTTTGAACGAGTGTGTTTCGGCTTATCTGTGAGTCCTTATTTAGCCTTACGTACTGTACAGCAGCTAGCGACCGACGAACGCTCTAATTATCCAAGTGCTGCTGACGTAATTCAAAGAGGGGATTATTATATGGACGATATTGCCTCAAGCTCCTCTTCTATGTCGAAAGCAGTTGAGACCGTAAGTGAGTTGGTAGCAATGTTCAAGGCTGGTGGTTTTGAATTGTTAAAGTGGTCTAGTAACTCTCCGGACCTGCTGAAGGTTTTGCCCGAAGGACACTTGCAGCCCAGTGGCGTCAACTTCGATGACGGGTCTTATCAGAAGGTTCTGGGGGTTAAATGGGATCCCGGTTCGGATATCTTTTCGTTCGAAGTAAACTCAAGTCCGGAGCGTTGTACTAAGCGAAACATATTGTCAGTGGTGGCCCGTTTGTGGGACGTATTAGGATTTGCAGCTCCAGTGATCCTGTACGCTAAGCTTTTAATCAAAAGGCTATGGCTCGAAAAGGTCAATTGGGACGAAGATCCCCCTCAAGTCGTTGTAAGCGCGTGGGCTGCGTTTCTACAGGAACTACCGTTGCTTAATCAAATGCAGATTCCTCGCCATGTCGGTGTGGTAGAATCTTGCACAGTCTCTTTATTAGGGTTTGCCGATGCGAGTGAGAAGGCATATGGTGCGGTGATTTACTTGCACGTTACAACAGATAAAAATGTGACGCTACGTCTCCTATGCGCAAAATCAAAGGTTGCCCCAGTAAAATCTATATCATTAGCTCGTTTAGAGCTTTGCGCCGCTCATTTAATGTCGAAATTAGTACGAGTCATTATGGATCATTATGTAACTCGTGTCAAGATTGGTCGAGTGTATGCTTTTTCAGACTCTACTGTCACTCTCCATTGGATTCATTCTAGTCCCCATAAGTGGAAGATTTTTGTGGCAAACCGCGTTGCGAAAATTCAACAAAATTTGGCGCCGGAACATTTTTACCACATTGCTGGAAAAGAAAACCCGAGCGATTGTTTATCAAGGGGACTTACCCCTTCCCAGTTGTTGACTCATCCCTTATGGCTACAGGGTCCTTCATGGGCTAGGCTTCCATACATGAAATGGCCTATTAAGCCTTTTGTATCAAGTGTGGATTCCGAATGGCCGGAAACTAAAACGGTTGCCCTACCTGCCGTTTGCACGGCCAAGCCGTTATTTTACGGCCTAGCTCAGAGGTTTTCGTCTTGGACTAGACTATTGCGGGTAACTGTTTACGTTCTTCGTTTTATAAGACGTTTGGCAACGAAGGGCCCAATTACAATTAAAGACTTGGATCGAGCGGAGCTGACAGTGGTGAGAGATACACAACGCGTCCATTTTCCTGATATCATTGAGGCATGTCAAGCAGGAGGGGCTTGCTCATCAAAGGCAATCAAACATCTTAGGCCTTTTTTAGTGGATGGAGCGTTACGTGTTGGAGGTAGACTGGAAAATAGTGAGCTTACGTTTGATCACAAGCACCCATTCCTGCTTCCCCGTAAAGACCAGATCGTGAATCTCATTGTGGACTTTGTCCATCGCAAGAATTGTCATGCCGGTCCAAATCATTTACTGTCTCTCCTAAGACAACGCTATTGGATACTATCTGCTAGGGGATTAGTGCGCTCGCGCGTTCATAGTTGCATGTTCTGTTTTAGGGTTCGGCCTAGAGTTGTTGCTCCGCCCGTAATGGCTAACCTACCAGAGTGCAGGTTGCAAGTATCTAAACCCTTTGCGCACACAGGCGTTGACTATTGTGGCCCGCTTAACGTAACCATGGTTCGAAAGCGTGGTGCAAAGGCCCAAAAGATGTATATTTGCGTTTTCATCTGTTTAAGTACCCGGGGTACCCATGTAGAAATCTGCACGGATTTGAGTACGGACACCTTTCTGAACGCCCTCAAACGGTTTACCTCCCGCCGAGGTCCAGTAGACACCTTGTATTCCGACAACGGAACTAATTTCGTAGGAGCACATTCTCATTTGCGAAGTCTTATAAAAAGTAATGAATTTTCTGAAGTCTGCAAAAACGAGTTAGTAAATAATAGGATAAATTGGAAGTTTATACCACCAAATGCACCTCACTGGGGAGGTAGCTGGGAAGCGGCAGTCAAATCCTTTAAAACTCACCTATTGCGCGTGATTGGTGCCCAGGTGTTATCATACGAAGAGCTTAATACTTTGTTATGTCAGATCGAATCAGTTTTAAATTCGCGACCATTAGGGTTGCTGAGTTCTGATCCATCCGAGCCGATGCCGCTTACACCGGCTCATTTTTTAAATACGGTACCTTTGCGGTCGTTACCTGCTGCTGAAATTAGAGAAGAGCGTATTCATAGGCTCTCGCGTTATCAATTTTTAGATAAACTCGTCCAATCTTATTGGCGACGATGGTCAATGGAATACCTACACACCCTTCAGGAGCGCGAAAAGTGGAATACGGATTCACGACCGGTATCAGTTGGTACTGTAGTTTTAGTTATGAATGACAATTCTCCTCCCCTGTATTGGCCACTAGGAATCATTCTTGAAACATATCCAGGACAGGATGGCATTGTACGCGTAGCCCTAATTAAAACAAAAAATGGCACGTACAAGCGACCAGTGGTACGTTTGTGCCCACTTCCTATCAGTAATTGATTAGTAGTTTAGGAATTCGTATTGTTAAGCATATAGGTAGTAAGTTGTAATTTAAACTTCTTAATAGTTAGGTACTTGTAACCCTTTAATTAAAAGGCGAAATTTAATATTTTCTTTTTTTTAGTTTTTTGTCATTTTGAAAGGGAACCTTTCAAGGCTGGGGGCTATGTTTGAGCCAAAGATAAAACCATCCGATATTATTGATGAGACCACTGCCATCTAGCGGTGAAATGGTGAATCTACGCACCCGCGCACCCATTGTTACCCAAGCAAAGTTCAGTGTTTTTTAAAGACTCCTACGAGAAGCGTCTAATTTTGAATCGTGCATCGTAGAACCGCCTAACTATTTTTAAGTATATTGTGTATTTCCATTCCTTTGGGACTGTTATAAATTGTGTGTGCGATAGTGAAGACGAATTACGCCAGGCCTGTGCTGTTTTCGAACTTAAACACCGATCTTCAAACAAGGCGTCGCCGTCGGCATTAGAGAACTCCTTCGAGATTCAAAAATAGAAGACCTAGAAGACCACCACCACGTAAGTCCCTAGTTTGGTATGTCTCGTCTATCGGGTTTTGGAAATACACACCCCCGCCTTGAATTTCATTGTGAATTTTGGGAGAATAGGTATTAACCTCATCTCATTTATTGAGACCAAGATTGGCAGTATTTTTACGCGCCAGTGGCTCATTCAAGAGTTGTTGTTATTTCTGTAGCTCTGCTTACCCCACTTTGGGAATGAGGGCGTGTTGTGTGTGGTGCAACACACATATTTAAATCTTTCCGAATTTCGTTGCTTTTGGATAAAATTAGTACCTATAAAACGTGTATACTTCCAAGGAAACAGGGAGTATAATAGCAATTTATCACAAGTTATAATATAGATTAAATCACTTTATGGAAGAGCATTACCGTCCTTCGTCCCTCCAACTACACTCGTATACATAAAAAGCCTATTAGTTACCGCCATTCCCGTAAACCCGTCACGTCACGGTCAAACAGGGTTGACGACTGCCCGTTAACCTGTCAATTAACGCGCAATTACGATGGCTTTATCGATTCAATTCTGCGTACAACAGTAAATTAATCCATCCCTAATCAAAGTCCAAATTTATTGGAAAACTCTGGTTGAAAATGTTGTTAATAGGCTGGATTTGCTTCTTTTCGTGATTTTGCATTTAAAATACTACTTTTCTATAAGTTTTAATACACATCATGAAATATCATTTCAGTTACGATCGAAGAAATGAGTTACGAATGAATGAGTTACTTTTTTATTTTTGTGGAGTAATTATATTACGAGAATTAATGTAACATTGGTTTGGAAAATTAAAAACTTGGGAAATCATACATTTGACCCTGGATTTTATTTAATGTAGGCATGTCAACTAAGAGAGAACCTCTTTTGGTTGTCTCTCATTTATTTATAAAGTAATACCTGCGTCGTTTTTTGGAATATTGCACTTATTGTTTCATAAAAACATTTACAAGAAAAAGTATATTGAAATAATTGCAGTACATTGAATTTTGATGCTGCCTTAACCTTGCGAGAACCTGTGTGTCATAAGAGGTACATAATCAAGGCAGTTTAGTTTAAACTATATTATAATGACATAAAGTTATTTTTCATTGGTTTCAAATTTGAAAATGCAATTTAAGAGCAAAGGTAACTGAACTTTATTTTCTTGCTGGTACATCGTACATACATACATACATAACATCACGCCTTCATTCCCAGAGTGGAGTAGGCAGAGCTACAGAAATACCAACAACTTTAAAAAGACTTGTTGATAATTCTGTAACCACATTTTGCACAATCAGGCCAAGAAGTTTACTAGTGTATTAGTGACAGGTTGCAAGCCCATCGCCTAACAATACTACAAGCCCTTATTCCCTTAGTCGCCTCTTACGACATCTACGGGAAGACATGGAGTGGCACTATTCTAACCCGGCAATCACACATGTTGCATTGCCTTCATGATGGGAAATTACGATATGAAATTAAATACCTACTAGTACCTCAATTTTTAACCTCTAAATTATGAAGTGGTACATCGTAATTCCCACTGAAACGAATGCCCTTGTTTGTAGTATGGTCGGTCTCCCGAGGTTACAGGATCAAGAATATTCCCGATAGGCCATGGAAATAGCCCCCCAGTGTTGCTATACAAAAAACATTTTTTATGTATGTCTCATACAGTATAGTGGTCGCGGTTGCGAAGCGAACCCGCTTAAAGTCGTAGTCGTTGGATGATATTACCTTGATTCGACATTGACTTGTATCGATCGAAGCTATAATGGGTCGGTTTCCATGACAAAGCGGGATTCACGGCCGGTTCTAATAATTGATCTAAAGATACAAATATATTCGACAACACGATAGCCTAGTTGGTAGTGACTAGGATTGCCAACCGTACTATATTATATAGTATTGTACTATATATTGACTCTTTGTACTATATACTGTTGAATAAATATATAGTACGCAAAAATATTATATTTCAGGGGTCCCTACGAAGTGCTCTAATATTCCCAGGTTTCAATTCATCAATCAACAATTACGCCTTGTGCCATTTGCATTACGCCTTTACACAGCGTGTTTTTCATTTATTGTTGTTGTTTGTTGTGTGGTTGCCGGGTTAGAATAGTACCACTCCATGTCTTCCCGTGGATCACGTAAGAGGCGACTAAGGGAATAAGGGCTTGTAGTACTGTTAGGCGATGGGCTTGCAACCTGTCACTAATACTCTGGTGAACATCTTAGCCTAATTGTGCAAAATGTGGTATCAGAATTATCAACAAGTCTCTTTAGAGTTATTGGTATTTCTGTAGCTCTGCCTACCCCACACCGGGAATGAAGGCGTGATATTACGTATGTATGCATTAATATTAATTTCTCCCAAAACTGACTATAAGGTTGGAGTCGAGAAAAAGGTTAAGGTAAAGCTAAGAATAGCCTTATGATAAGGGAGTTGTAGGAGCAGTAAATATAAGGTATAACTAAGCATAGTATTGACCTACAATAAGGCTTATTTCATGAAATACTATATTTTTTTTTAAGTGTACTATATTTATGACTTAAAATATTACATGTCCGTGCCTACGAAGCTAGCGTTCACGTGTTCAAACCACGGTAAGGGCAGATATTTGTGTGATAAGGGAGAGATACTGAGTCTTGGTTTTTTTAAATGTATTTCTCTATATATATGTAAGTTTATCGTTGTGTGCCCATAGAAGACTAGAGCCTAGTTTGCGACTAGGTCAATTTGTGTGAGATTGTCCCCGCATTTATTATTATTATTTTACTAGAGGCCGCCGCGAGTTTCCCTGCCTACTTATTTTAATCCCTTACAGGATGAATTTCCAAAAATCCCTTGTTATTCTCCTCTTTGTTCTTAGAACAAAAATTTTTTCATCATAGAATTTATAGTTTCAAACTATCCATTTGAATGTAGGTAGCTCTACTACGTATAATTTAAATTGATACTCGTATTGTGACGTGTCCTTTGTGTTCGTTATTCTAATGGTAATTGAAACCTATTGAACCAACACGGTTCCGCAAACGATATTGTGTTCGAGCGGCGCTCGTTCCTACGTAGAATGTGCATCGGTGCATGTGTAATCGCATCTTCTTCACAGTGCATCAAATCAAACAGTATTCGCTTTGCTCGTCGTTGCATCTGTGTCCTGTATACAGGTGTAAAGGATGCTTTTTAAACAGCAGTTTTTGGATTCTATAGAATTATAATTCTGTGTAATGTTAAACGTATATCGCCACGCACTTTCCCTTGCTGTAATTTTTAATGAAAGCGTTATTATTACTTGAGAACACTTATTTTTTTCTTCTTTTTTTGCTAGCCTATTTGAATGTCCTACTGCTGGGCAAAGACCTCTCCTGTTCATCTCCACGAATTCCTATTCATTGCCTCTTCCGGATAGTTGCTGAGGAATGCACCCAAATCGTAAAAAATACCAATTTCTTGATTTTAGATACGTTACTTTTTGTGATATTGGTTAGTCGTAGCTTAATTTAGTATTTTTAGAAAAGACCTTAATTCCATGGCACGTTCAGAAATGTTGATCCAATTTATATTCTTCAGCCCAGACTTACAAATTAACGGTTTGATCTTTATTCGTTTGGAGGGTGCTGGAATAAGGCGCCAAATATCTTTTATAATCAGAGATCAGACAAGTTGGCGTCATTACTCGCAATAGTGTGGATATGACTTTCAAGATTATAAAAAAATATTTCTGGCCTGCAATTGAATTTTGATCCATTGCAAAATAGTACACACATACACATACCTACATAAAGTCACGCCTTCATTCCCAGAGCGGGGTAGGCAGAGCTACAGAATACCAACAACTCTAAACTTGTTGATAATTCTGTAACCACATTTTGCAGTTAGGCTAAGATGTTTACCAGTGTATTAGTGACAGGTTGCAAGCCCATCGCCTAACAGTACTACAAGCCTTTATTCCCTCAGCCGCCTCTTACGACATCCACGGGAAGAGATGGAGTGGCACTATTCTAACCCGGCAACCAAATTGGGCCATCATTTTATTTTAACCGAATAAACCATTTATTCCTTTCTTTCTGTATAAAAGCTAGTTATATCTATATTATTGTAAGATGGCGTACAGTGTACTGTGCATTATGTAGTGCTCGCAGGATAATGGAAGCTGCCAGCGAGAGTTCATGAGATACGCTATGAGAGGCAATGCAGCGATAATTAGGTGCACTTGGATAGTCATCTCTAGATTACCAGCAAAGAGGCATTTGACGACACGCTTGCCTGGTTGCTAGTGCCCTGCCTTCGAAGCTTTTTTTTTTCTTTTGTTGTAACGAGAAGGCACACAAGCACTCGGGCTGAGACCCATAGACATTTGAATTCTCAACACTAATCCTAAGACCTCAAGTGAGTTGCCAACCCTGAAGACTAAGATGAATGCCTCTATGCTAGTAATTTTACCGGTTGTCTTATCTTCACACCGGAACACAACAATGCGAACACTGATGCTTGGCGAGTGGTTAATGGATAAGATGGTGGTAGCGTTCCGGGCGGACCCTGCACAAGGGCCTACCACCACTTTCCTACCACCACCCATCCTAGCTTATGGTCCTGGGTTCAAATCCTGGTAAGGGCGGATATTTGTGTGATAAGCACGTATTTATTCCTGAGTCTTGGATGTTTTCTATGTATTTAAGTATGTATGTTTCTTTATAATTATGTTTATCGTTGCCTAGTATCCATTTCACAAGCCTAGAGCTTCGTTTGGGACTAGGTGAATTTGTGTGACATTTTCCTGTTATATTAATTTATTTTCTTAGTCTTAGTCTCTAGATCTTGATCTTGGCTGAGATGCTCGTCAAACGTCGTCATTGAAAACTCAGCCAAGATCAGTTTATTGTTGATAGTTCAAAATCAGATAACCCATATGCTCGTTCCACTTCTAAGATAAATTTTAACCACTCGAAAAAGCGAGGTATGCCGCGTTTGAAGTTTGGCAGAAATATTTAAATATTGTATCATTCTCTCACGTTAACAATGCCAAAGACCCAGCTGTTTTTAATTTGTAACGCAGTTTCAACTTAAGAGGCCGTATTAGACATTTTGCCGGTAAAATACTGCTTTTCCATAAGTTTTAATGCACATCATGAACATTTGTTAGTCCTTTACCTCAAAAGCCTAAATTACTTGTAGCGATTCACCGATTCGCATTTCACCTCGATCGTGTATTTTATTTTCGCTTTGTGTCAAAGTCGCATTTTTTTTGTTCGCTAATAGCTTTAGTCGCATTTTACCTCGATCGCTTATTTTACTGTTTCATTTGGTTTCGATTGTCAATTTTATTATTAGCAAATATTTTAAATCACAGTATACCTCAATCGCATATTTTGTAATAGCATATCGCTGCGATCGCTTAATATCATAGTTCGCCTATCTACTATAATTACCTCGATCATAAAATCTAATTGTTTTATTTAGTCAAAGTCTTCGCGCGCTTATTACGGCGCGGCGCGACGGTCCCGCTGCAGGAGACGCTCGCGTCGCGGTAACAACACGATGATGATAATATTTCAATGAATTTGATAGCATTTAAGACATGAGACTACAGGTACAAAACACGTTATTAAAAAAAATGATACAGAAATTTAGTGCGAACATCAATTAACGCGTCAAATTAAATAGAGTCCCAAACAAACATCGATCGCGACGAAATGCGTCTAGGGTAAAATACTACACGAAAAATGAAATGCTACAAAATAATTATTCTAATGTAAAAAGCCACGCGAAAAATTGCTTTATGTAAAAGATTCTATTGAAGTTTTGTTCATTCGAGGTGAAATGCGATTCGGTGAATCGCTACAAGGAATTTATGCTTTTGAGGTAAAGGACTAACAAATGATCATGAAATATCAGTTATGATCGAAAAAATGAGTTACGAATGAATGAGCTACTTTTTTATTTTTGACAAGCATTATAATGCGAGATTTAAGTTTTTATTTTTCAACATTATATATTGCTATTTTTTTTCCTTCTTTGGATGTTTTTTAAGGTAGTGGATTGATTTTGAATTGAAGTTTATTATTGTTGTTTTAATTTTCTGAACGAGAGTTTTAAGTAGCCAAAATCAAAAACAATTTTTTGCCTATTTTCTGTAAAATTTTACCAAGATAGCTATTTATTTACACAATTTTTTTTTATCATGGTGGTAAAAAGTGATTCATACAATTTTTAGACGACTTTTACAGCAGTAAATTGTAATTTTTTCATACCTTTTAGACGTCAAAACGATTTGTTAATATGCGATATTCTAAACCTCTTACAGCCGAGTTGCGCATTAAAATTGAAGAAGTAAAGTATTTCAACCTGTAAAATCACGTAAATCAGTGAAATCGGCAGAATTTCGTATACGGCCTCTTAATGCAAAAGCAGCCAGCTGTTTTAATACAGCCACAATCCCGCTTGATTGCTCTGCTTCATAAGAAATTAATTCTTGGCTCTTTATTGTAGGAACCCGAGCCCCTTTGTCTCGTGGCTGGTTCTCTCTTGCTTCTCTTTGTTATGTAGATATTATGGGAATTGTCGTTAGGTTATTGTGTTTTGTGAAAGTGATAAATATTAAGACGGGAAGGTTGGGAGACTGCGTGAAAACGTTGTTGTCTTTTTTTTATTGCAATCTTTCAAGTTTAAAATTATTGTATTAAAATGTTGTCTTGTTGTAATATTTAACTTGCATTTATAGCGCCTCTGTTTTACTGCGTTATAACGATATCGTCTTTGACGTGTTTCCGTATTGTCAACGTTTTGATAACTCTTATTTCATTGACAATAATGACAACAGTTATTTCATTGACAATAGTGACTCTGAAATAAACGATTCTGAAACACGTCAAACGCGATATCGTTATAACGCAGTACAATAGAGGCCCAGGGACAAGCTTTCATTTAATTTGCATTAAGCAGGGCCTCTGTTCTACTACGTAATAACGATATCGCGTTTAACGTGTTTTAAAATCGTTTATGACATTAAGTCATTATTGTAAATGACATAAGAGTTATCAAGACGTTGATAATACAGAAACGCGTCAAAGACGATATCGTTATTACCGTGTAGAATCCTGTAGAGAGTATTTGTGAATGTAAGTTGTCCGCTTCAAATCTTGCGAGGTAATTGTGACCCAGGTTCCTGTTAATGGAATGTGCTGAAATATTAACCACGTTTGTCAACCCGACGACAATGCAATGTTATGATATTATATTTAACTTAAAGCTAAGAAGATAGCTAGCATTTCTATTCAGTCAATTTTACCGGCTGTCTTATGTTATCTTATCTTACCATCTCAGGCAACACTAGCATTACGCATTTGCAGTCTTATGATTGCAGTCTTAAGATTTTAATCACCAAAAAAATTGAAGCAAAATACACTTTAATATTACCTAATAACCTTCAAAATAATTTGGAATAGGGAAGGCAGGATTTACCCATTAATCTTCACGGATACTTTAATTATCTAATTTTAACCTTTGTCCCAAAAGGTTCCGATCGTCCCAAACTGGAACTTTAGGGGTCTACGCAAATTCGTAGAGCCGCTACGAACTTGTACAGATGCTACGACTTACGCCTGAGTTAGAATACTTTGGGTATAGTTTTTGTTTGAAAGGGTACTTCGCTATCTATTTAAGTTTTCAAAGTTCAAAAAGAGTAGAACATATAATAACATTATTTAGTTTATGTTTATAATCTGTGCGTTGTAGGATGGTGCCTGTGACAGCCGTATTTTTCGTTTATTTTAGTTTTCATGGTACTTTCTTAACAGTATCTTGTTAAAGATGTATGTGTTTATCTTTAGACTAGTTCTGCCTATGACTTGGGCCATGTAGAAGTTGTTTATCGCTTTATCGCTATGACCTCGGGAACTAAAAAGTAGCTGACGTCCATCTTTGAGTTACCATAAACTATCTATGTACCTGTCAAAGTACCGCCCAAGGCTGGAATTCTACAAGGTAATGACGATATCGTCTGACGTGTTTCCGTAATGTCAACGATTTGATAACTTTTATGTCATTTACAATAATGGCGACTGTGACATAAACGATTCTAAAACATGTCAAACGCAATATCGTTAAAACGCAGTAGAAGGCCCAAATCAGTTGCATTTAAAATCCGTTCATCTATGGCAACGTTTAGATTTGTACACCCAGTAATTATATATAAATATCCGACATGCATCTATTACAAGAAGCATCAAAATGCGTCAGATATTTGAAATTAAATTAAATTAAAATTATCTAATCAATCTCGCACACAGCACCATCACCAACTTAAACTTATAATCATAATAGAGAACATTCATGAAAATCAGAATTGAGTTTCTTTGATACTATTTCGAAGAAATATAAAAAAAAACATATAAAACGCAATACATTAAACTTTGACCCGTTTATTAAGTTTTATATAGGAAAAAGAACTTTTTAAAATTTTAAAACTTACTTATTTACGAGCTAGTTGGGAGTGACCCTACCTCCGAAACCTGCGGTCCTGGGTTCAAATCCCAGTAAGGGCAGACATTTGTGTGATGAGCGCGAATATGTGTTCCTGAGTCTTGGATGTTTTCTATGTATTTAAGTATGTATTTCTATACTTCAGTATGTTTATCGTTGTCTAGTACACACAATACAAGCTTAGAGCTAAGTTTGGGACTAGGTCAATTTGTGTGAGATTGTCCCCTGATATTTATTTACTTATTTATTTTTCCTCTTTTTCTTTACGTAATATTTTAATTCAACGATATTGGCCTAAACATAGTAATTTACGAAATAAATGCAAATTTCTTTATAAGGTCCTTATATTTTAAACATGGAGCAACAGCTGAGACGTCATTTCTGTCATCGATTTTGTACAGAGTGTTTTTGCAGGGGGTCTGAACTATAACTTTTTAAAACTTTATATCTTATGAAAAAAAATCACGACAACTATCACGCGTATATGGTTATTCATCTAAAGAACGCGAGAAAAAAATGCATGCATTTAATCGACTAGGCGGTGTTAAATTTGAATTTCGAACCTTATTTAAAAGTACGGCACGCACATGACGCACACAATGAAAGGTGACATTAGTGAAACCGCCTATACTCACAGAGCTCATTAGGTAGCTCTATCGAGCTATCTACAATTATTTCGCGTATCTATACAGGGCCTCTATTCAGGTGCGTTAAAACGATATAGTGTTTGACACGTTTAAGAATCGTTTATGTCACAGTCGCCATTATTGTAAATGACATAAGAGTTATCAAAACGTTGACAATACGGAAACACGTCAAATACGATATCGTTATACCGCAATTGAATAGAGGCCCAGTTATTCCTTTTTTCCATAGCACTTTCCAGAGAGCGTAAGAAAAAATATATGCATGTTCCGTATTATTTGAAATTAAAAAGTAGGGTGCGGTAGTGTGACATCGACATGGGTCTTCACTCAGCATTGTGTTGCAACACTTGCTAGTGCTGCAACGCAGGTAATCCGTGAAGTCCAGATCGTGTGCGACACCAACCGATGTGTTACGCCTATCCCTAAATGCCACAGTAGATATTATATAATCTTATCACTATATTATAGTCTAAATCTAAGTTCCTCCATTTAATATAATAAATACACACACGCATTTGAGGTCTTAGGATTGCAGTCTTAAATTATAGTCTTGAGATTTCAAATGTCTATGGGTCTCACATTCCACTTACCATCAGGTGCCTTCTCCTTACCATAAAAAAAATAAAAATATTAATGATATAATTAATAATAGATCCATATATTTAATATAATTAAACTTGTCACTGCTTGGACTCTCAAGGCTTTTCCTTTTGAATTAATAATAAATAGTTTTTAAAAATATATTTGAAAGTGCTGATCGTGCGAATTTAAATATAACAAATAAATAAATGCATGTATTATTACTAGTGACTGTACTGGGTTCCTCGATTACGAATAACGAGCCACCGAGGTCACGAACATAATGTCACCGTTCGAATGATTCGAATACTCCATTTAATAACAGACACATTCCCAGCTTTGCCGCGATACTAGTAGCGCCGTAAGCGGCTTAAATAGTAATTACTCGCTCACGAGCCCTGCTAGCTTCACGCAATCACATTAGCACGCGGTACGTGTATGATTCGACGAATTAAATAGGTCAAAACAACGTTCTTTAAATTAACTTTTTAATAATTCTCATTTTTTGCTTTGTTGTCAGTTAGCTCATTGCTCTAATAAAAGATTTTTATGCCTTTAGTAAATCTACCAATGCTTTCCAAAAGGAGCCCACTGCTGAGAGGAAACGCTGCGGCACTCAATAGTTAGTATTTTTATAAATATTGCTTAAGAAAACGATTATTCTTAACCTAGCATTTTATGAAATAATAGTAATAAAATAAAAATATAATGCGTGAATCAAACAAACATATTTATCTTATTATTAGCATGTTTTTACTTCACACATTCCGAATTAAATAAATAAATATCAGGGGACAATCTAACAAAAATTGACCTAGTCCCAAACTAAGCTCTAGGCTTTTACTATGGGTACTAGACAACAATAAACATACTTAAATAGAGAAACACATACTTAAATACATAGAAAACATCCAAGACTCTGGAGCAAATATTAACCTTACCGGGATTTGAACCCAGGACCGCTGGCTTCGGAGGCAGGGTCCCAACTAGGCCAACGTATCATCAAACAATGGTGTAGGAAAGTGTTGTTTTCTGAACTACTTACATTTGGTCTCTTTCCATCTCCTGCTTAACAAAAAAAGAGTAAGACTAAACCTTTATGGTCTAATAGACAAGGAAAAACAAAATAAACCAATAAACCCAAATGAATACTTACAAATTTACGAGGCATATTTTCCAGCTAATGTGTAATTGGCTAACACGTTTTTCAAACCGTAAACTATGCTTTTAGCTCACGAACGTGATTTAATAACAGACTCGGTGCGCGGCGTCTTTACAGCGCTGTAAGCAGCTTACAGCGTAATTACGAGCCCGCTAGATTCACGCAATCCTTTTAGTGCTCGGTCGATACGTTCGGTTGTTAGTCGACATGTCATGACTTTGACCTGGGCCTCTATTCTACTGCGTTATAACAATATCGCGTTTGACGTGTTTTAGAATCGTTTATGTCACAGTCGCCATTATTGTAAATGACATAAGAGTTATCAAAACGTTGACATCGGAAACAGGTCAAAAACGATATCGTTACAACGCAGTTGAATAGAGGCCCTGGGCTGGAATTCTACAAATTAATAACGCAACAACAACACATCCATCCATCTGGGATGGATGGAATAAACGCTTAAAAAAATGTATTTTAACCACCAACACCGCATGGAACTCGTAATTGAATAATCTAGATCCTTAGTTTTATATTTTTTTGCAAAATGCAGTGTTTTTGAAATGAGCGATAATATGGTTCAAGTTTTTAGTTTCGATAGACCACAGCCCTATAAAACTAAACAAGATATAGTTTTCAAGGCAAGACATAAAAACTTCACGAAATAATCCCGCATCCAACAGAGAGTTACGAGAAGAAAAATGCATAATAACTTAACTTGTGCTGGAAACTTGGAACAAACGACGTGAGAGTCTTAGAAAAACTAGGGCAAAATAAATGAGGTTTCTTGTTGACGTTCTGTTCGTATTCAAGATCACTGTATTTTGTTATGAGATTATTAAACTGGCTTAGGTCGCGCTCATGCTCTAAGGGTTCTGTATATAAACAAACGCCATGACTGATTTTGTAGTTTACATTGATCTAATGAAAAATAAGACGAATTGAAGGACAGATTTAATTTTGCAGTACATACAATTCGTAGTTCTTCAGGTTTTAACAAAGATGGACACGACAGTCACGTTAGTAAATTAAATATAGTATAGTATAAATACGAAGAATCATAACTTCGAATTGATTAAATTTCCGAATTTTCCAAAAGCATTTTTATTTTATACCTAGAAAACTTTATTTTTAGATGTAGCTCATAAATCAAACCTAACCTAACCTACGTATAGCAATTTAATTATACATTTAATTTTAAATAACTCAAGCATAAAATAGCTTTCGGAAAAATGAAAATTCGGGCATATGAATGTTCTGTAAAAGATACTTCGGCGGAATTTTAACGTGTTCCCCTATCAATGTGGGCTGTGAATAACGGTTCCAAAAATACGATAAAGTGATTATTGAGAGTCAAATTAGCTAGGTGATACTATACTATACTATAGCTCTTGAACTCGACGGTCGCAGTATTAACCAACAAGTTTAAGTTGTCCTGGTAGAGCGTAGAAACAAAGTGGAGAGCGTGTAATTTTAATTAGGCTGCTTTATCCATCGAGTAAGCTCGCTCGTATGACTTAGGTAATTACCCAATCGGAGAGCCGTTTATAAAAGCACTGGTCTCTGGTCTTGGGTGTTTTGTTTTCTATGTATGTAACTACTAGCTGTTGCCCACGACTCCGTCTGCGCAGGAGTTGTTTATCGCTTTTCCCTCAGAGCCGTCCAATTTTTCGGGATAAAAAGTGCCCTATGTCCTTTCTCTGGACTTAAAACTGAGATAGTTTTAACACACAAAAAGAATACCATACAATAGCTCCATTGCGACGTGAAACAAGGAAAAATAAACACTCTTTCGCATTTATAATATTAGTAGGGATAAAACCTCTGGGGTTTCAAATTCAAATTCATATACTTTATATGTAAAATATAGGTTGTGTAAGATATTACATTTTCCATTTTGTGTGTCACTACGTCTCGCCCTAAGGCATTCAAATATCACAAGTGTAAAGGTGGTTACAAATTAGAGCAGCCTCGGGTTGAGGCACGCACGGCTCACCCATTTTGCTCAAATACGTACGCGCTCACGCGCTGTGCGCGAGCAGCGGGCGAGCGGCGCGCGGCGAGCCGCCGCGAGTCGGTCTTTTGACCGTGCTCAAAGGCGCCTCGGTGTGCATGCCTAGCGTAATTTTGACGTGTATCCGAGCGTGCCGCGGGGAGAACGACAAGTTCTAACTTGTTTGTGGATGAGGCGCGTACAATTTTGATACAGTTGCTGACCCGTTCCACCACCAAGGCAATTAGTTTTTCTTTTTGTTAATAATTCGGTGAATTATGATAAACGCAGCCGCGGCTGTCATCGTGTCCGACGCCATTTTTAAATGACGGCTCGCGTCAAGCACGCTGCCTCACCCGCGCATGTTTATGTGCAACCGTTTGGCTCGCGAGCAGCTCGCCGCGCGGGGCGAGAATGCCTCAGGCTGAGCCGCTCAGATTCGTACCCAGCTTAACATGCATCATGCTTTTTTGATCATGTTTCACATCGTCATGCAAATACTCTTGAGCGTTCTTTTTGTTATTTAATAGTTTTGCCTATAAACATAGACGCTTCACCCAAATTTTTAATTCTTATTTTTTTGTATTGACCTTTTTATTTATGGGCTGAAGGTCGTCATTCCCAACTTTCTCGTGAACTAGTTACCGCACCGGTATCGCGTCGGTCGAGTTTCGGCCGCCATTAAAACTACGGGTAGATGCGGGCTGAATGTATTATGCGGCGCATACGTGACGAGGCTTTGTTCTCAGAACAGAGTCCGTATAATTGTCAAAACTAACCAAATTCTAGCCCCCTATATCACCATCCTGGCAGTTACAGGTGACATTTTAGTGTACATGGCGCAGCTTATATGAAACCGAGTTATGTATCAGAGTGTTAACTTTGCAATGTATAACGAATCGCCACCTGTCCTATGATTGTCAAGATGGTGAAATAGGGGACTGGCAGTGGCGTAGAGATAAATATGTCCAATCCAATCCAATCCAATCAAAATGTTGATCATACAAGTTTAGAACCTTGTCATTGTGAAGCTGGTCGTTTGACATTTGCCCCCAAAAAAACGAAATGTTGACAGAAGTGGGTTAGGTTAGGTTAGAACTGCGACCCCCAAGAAAACAAACTGTTGACAGAAGTGGGTTAGGTTCGGTTAGAACTGCGACCCCAAGAAAATGAACTGTTGACAGAAGTGGGTTAGGTTAGAACTGCGACCCCCAAGAAAATGAACTCAACCAACCATTCGTCCAGGTAAACAATTTCATATCTGAAACTACCCACATAGCTATAATCGCGCAGAGTGAGTAATTGCGTTTAGTTTTGATAGCAAAATATTACAAATTGAAATAATTTTATGCGGAATACATATAATTACAAGTAAAAAAAAACAAATAAAAAAAACCCGAAATGATTAGTCATGACATGAATTTGATAAAAATAAGTCGACTAGTAGCTACCAATAAAATTAAAAGACCTCGTTTCAAATTACCTAGTATTGAGTCCTTGACGCAATGACTTATCGATGAAATGAAAATACTTAAAACGTTGTCTTTGAAATAATATTCGATTAAAAGTCTGTCGGCAATTCAATGGTAAACCGTTGTACGACCATATTTAAACATATTTTTAACAGCATAGGACGCATGATTAAAATTGTATATGCTGGTGGAATAAGGAATTATACGCAATGCACTGGGACGTGACGCGCCGAGCACGGGTTCATTTACTTAAATAAGTAAACACTTCGAATCGGTTCACCATTATTTTCTTCTATTCTTCCTGTTCTCCTTTCTTCCTTGTTTTCCGTCTGGTTGCCGGGTTAGAATAGTGTCACTCTATGTCTTCCCGTGGATATCGTAAGAGGCGACTAAGGGAATAAGGGCTTGTAGTACTGTTAGGCGATGGGCTTGCAACCTGTCACTAATACATTGGTAAACATCTTAGCCTGATTGTGCAAAATGTGGTTAGAGAATTATCAACAAGTTTTTTAGAGTTGTTGGTAATTCTGTAGCTCTGCCTACCCCACTCTAGGAATAAAGGCGTGACTTTATGTATGTATGTATTCTTCCTGTTGAATGAAAGAGTGCAAAAAGAAAAAACCGTGCATGAGACTGTCAGACTATATTTAGTTTAAGGTCCCGAAGCTGTTAAGAACTACAGACAGAAAAAACTATTTCAATATACAACAAGTATTAACTAATTTTCTATTGAAATTTATTTGGTATTGTCTTAGGTTTTTAGGGTTCCGTAGTCAGACTAGGATCCCTTATAGTTTCGCCATGTCCGTCCGTCTGTCCGTCCGCAGCCTAGCTCAGAGACTCTTAGTACTAGAAAGCTGTAATTTGGCATGAATATGCATATTAGTCATGCCAACAAAGTGGTACGATAATATATTCTTTTCTACTCCGTAGTGTGGGGTATCGTTGGATAGGTCTTTCAAAAATATTCTGGGTTTGTGAAAACAATTGTCGATGTGCAGGTTTCCTCACGATGTTTTTCCTTCACCGTAAGATCATCATCGGGTACTGTATTTAAGTTAGAAAAACTCATTGGTACACGGTGACCGCGGGGGTTTGAACTCGGTACCTTACGATCACGAGTGGACCCCTTAATCTACTAGGCCAGCAAGGTTTACCGTGCGTTTGTAAATAAGGGGGTAAGTAAATAGTTTTTGATTTCATCCATTAAAAATATGCTTTATCCAACATTCCACGACATAAATGTGGATGCTTTTGGCAAAACACATTGCCGTAAAGCAACTTTTATAGCACCTAAACCAAATACATAACGTAACCCATTTATAGCCGAAACGGTGAAAGGCTATTAAGGTGCCCTTAGTTTTTGGTTTATGGCTAGCGATTTCCGTCAGACCATGCATTTGCCTCAATTTTGCCATTAGGGTTTAGGAAAAGTTTTTATAGCTTCTGAATAAGCTATGGTAAATTTCGCGTTATTAAGTTTCAATATGAATACTAGCGACTCGCCAGCGGCTTCGCCCGCTGCATTTTTTTTTATTTTTTGTCAGATGTTGGCCGATTCTCAGACCTACCCGATATGCACACAAAATTTCATAAGAATCGGTCGAGCCGTTCCGGAGGAGCATGGGAACGAACATTGTGACACGAGAATTTTATATATTAGATTATAAGCAGTAGACACGTTATTATCACGATACCTTATAAAATGTTTTTAAATTATAAAACTGGTTTAGATACATTGGTGTCCTATTACAACTTCGTTTTGTTAGGGTTCCGTAGTCAAACTAGGAACACTTGTAGTTTCGCCAAGTCCGTCCATCCGCAGCCTAGCTCAGAGACTCTTAGTACTAGAAAGCTGTTAGTCACGCCAACAAAGAGGTAAAATATAATCTTGAAATAAAAAAATGTTTAGTATACCACCCCTAACACGTAACGTGGGGTTATTTTTTTTCTTGTCTACCCTATAGTGTAGGTGTCGTTGGATAGGTCTAAAATATCACGGGTTTGTGAAATCAGTTTTTCGATTAAGTTATCCGTTTATGAAATATTAAGCTTTAAAGCACTTATTTTTGTTTGAGTCAAGTGTCCCCCCCCCCCCCCCCCACAGCCAAAACTACAAATACTAAAAATCTGTAAAAAAAACTTAAATCAAAACGCATACAACGATCTTAATAGGAAAACTATCACAACTAAGTAGACATCATTGGTTCTTGAGATACTGGCGATTAAAGTGTTTATACCTACTAACTACTTGTGGTACTAATACACCGGTCCAACATCTAGCCTGTTTGTGCAAGATGTGGTTACGGAATGGTCAAGGAGTCTTTTTGGAGTTGTTGGTATGTCTGTGGCTCTACCTTCCCCACTCTGGGAGGGAGGCGTGATGCTAAGAAAGAATGAAGGATCCGAAAATGCATAAGTTTGAAAAATATTTTTCTCTGCATCAATTAAATTTTATAAATGTTTCAAAAGATACCTACAGAATCTGTAGGTTAGTTCCAGTTTGTTCTATAAAATTAGGGAAAGTGAAACGGATTAAAAAAAAATAACTAAAAATTCTGACAAACGAAAAAAGCAGGTTACTTAATTTTGACTTTGTTATTATACGTAGACGACGCAGTCAGTCTGAATAGTTGAGACTGCCGAAGCTAGCTATTTTGGGTTTAATTCACGGTAACGGCAAATATTTGTGTGAAAAGCGTCGGTTTTTTTTGCGTCTTTATTTTATTTATAATGATTCAGTTTGTATTTTTTCATAACGCCTATCGTCGTCTAGTACCCGTTGTTATGTATAAAGCTTAGTTCAGGACTAGCTCAACCGCTACCATTAGGTGGCCTGTGTGCTCGTTTGCCTTATCAATGCCTTAAAAAAAATGGTTGGGTCGCATTTTATGACTTCGATTATCTTATATCCTCGCACTCAACAAAGCCAGTACTGCTATAAGACGCAGTTCAAAGGGTTGTAGTGATCCGAGCTCTGCACAAAGTCCTACCACCATACATTTCTACATACATATTCTTGGGAGTAAAGAGACCGAACCACTGTCTATTGAAATTCAGTACTGAGTGACTCGATTTATTTGTTCTCAAGTGTAGTGCTATTTTTCACCGACTCCAAAAAAAGGAGGATATTATACGTTCCACTGTATTTTTATTTTATTTTTTTAAGTATGTTCACCGATTACTCCGTCAATTGTGGACCGATTTTGAAATATTTTTTTGGTTTGTTAGGATATACTTTTGAGGTAGTCCCATTGTCACCAAATCTGAATCCGATGAGGGATCAGTGAGGAATTGAGGGAACTCCTCAAATATTGTAGGCAAACATATAGCGTTTTTAGTACTTTTAGTAAGAAATCTAGCATTTACATTCAGAAAGTATCATTTGAACAAGTGGAACTGATGATGAAGACCACTGATGGCCATCGGAACTCCTCAACGGTACCTATGTCAAGGGTGGCGTTCACATATCTCGATTAAGATAGATGAGCGACTACAACGAAGAATATTTACTTGTTGAAATATGACTATGACTTTCCCGCGGCGTTACTTGCAGCGCGCTTGAAACTTACAATTTCATATCAACTAGGTAATTAGTGGGAGTACGGAACAGCGTATTTATGATCACTAAATAGTTTAAATAAAAATAAATGTTTAAAAAATCAAAAACCGACTTCAAAAACGCAAGAAATAATTTCTTTTAAAATTGTAGGCACCTACCTAATACTGCCGTCATACCAAAGAAGGCAGCTAACTGCAATGTAGTAGTTGAAGCATTCTATACTCTATTGTTAACTACATAAGATTTAAAATGCTTATACTATTACCATGCAGTTAGCCGCCTTTTTTAGTATCACGGCAGAATAGGTTAGTCGAACTGAAGTCAGCGACCACAATATTTTCACCAAAAAACCGACTTCAGTTTGACTAATCTATTAGGTAGGTGCCTACAATTTTAAAAGAAGTTATTTCTTGCGTTTTTGAAGACGGTTTTTTGGTTATTTTAATTACTCCCACTACATCGATCAACTATAGGCACTTATAATAATGAAAGCTTCTTAATTTTCAATTCACCCCCTTCAAATAACTGAACTATAAAAATAAACAATAAAGCACTCGGAAAAATGACAGAATGATTATTTTACTATTCCATAGCGTGACCAATACACATTTGTTGGTTCTGATAGTTGCCTTCATTATTAATGTAACTTTACATTGCAGCTAATGTTTAACTGTAAATGTTGTGTTTCGTAACCCTTGTCAGTTTTTGTGTTTATTTGTTTATCTGTTTGTCCTTTATCGTCTAACGATTTTACGTTTGTTATTTCCTTTGTTTTTCTTGTCAGTATTGTTTGGTCAAATGTGGAAACAGGATCTTAGAATCAAACTTTTTATTTAACTTGTATGTTGAAGCAGTATGGTCACCGACCTTAAGACATGTAAAGAATATTAAATATAAAAACAAAAACACTGCTGGAAAAATACCTGGCTTTTTATTTGGTTTCTTCGCATGAACAATGAAAAGTAAGGACATAACAGTTAAAAAGTCCAATTTACCTTTGCCTTAATTAACCACCCCTTCCCTTGGCTCGGGCGGAATAAAAATCTGACTAAAAGTAGATATTCCGCAGTGTTTAAGCGGTGGTAGAACCTTGTGCAGGGTCCATCCGTTAACCTACCACCAGCAAGCAGTATTCGCATTGTTGTGTTCCGGTAAGAAGATAAGACAGCCGGTTAAATTACTAGCGTATAAGTTTTCCATCTTAGTCCTCAGAGTTGTCAACGCATTTGGAATCTTAAGATTCCAGTCTTCAGAACACAAATGTCTATGAGTCTCGTACCCGTATTTATCGACACGAAAAGTAATTACTTAAGCAAAAGTAATGACTTAACAAACGATTTTATTTATTAATTTATTAAACTTTTATTACACAAAAGAATACACTTAGTGTACATAAGGCGAACTTAATGCCATAAGGCATTCTTTACCAGTTGACCTTTGGGCAAAGCAGAGATTGTAGTGACGGTGCAACATAAGGTGTAACATATCAATAAGCTACAATAACATAAATACATATATTGCGCTAGTAAAAATAATAACATAAACATACATAATATAAATATATAATATATAATAATATAAGGATAAACAAAAATTAATTCAGATAAAGCATTCATAATATCAAGATGATGACAATTCTACCTGTTAAGAAATTCGCGAACTTTCTTTTTAAAGGAATACTTGTTAGGAGCTTGCTTGATTTTAAGGGGAAGGTCGAATTCAGGTGTTTTATCGTGTATTTTAGTATACTTTTCACCGCTTTTGGGACTTTTGACATTACTAATGCTCAAGTAATTTCTTTTTTTGTTTATAAGTACGGGTGTCTGAATCCCACTTACCATCTGGCGGCCGCTGAGTGTTCAAATGGATCGAATGGATGAATGTGCACATGTGTCTAAAATCAATGACATAATACTTTAGTCTAACTAAAATGCAAACATTGTTAACGTTTCTGTTTTGTATCTACATGAAATCTTTGGAATTAAGAGAACATTTCACAAAACTGACATCTTTTAATTTATCTTTATTTATATTTATGTATTTATGTCTATATATGTTTATCTATTTTTTACATTTGTACAATATTGCACCGCAACAATTTTGTGATTGGTCTAAAGATCAACTGGTAGAGAATGCCATTAGGCATTAAGTTCACCTTTTATACTCAAATTCTAAATTTTCGTGCAATAAAGATTAAATAAATAAATACCATCGACGTGATCAGGGCTGGGATTCTACACGGTAATAACGATATCGTTTTTGACCTGTTTCCGTATTGTCAACGTTTTGATAACTCTTATGTCATTGATAATAATGGCGACCGAGTTAAAAACGATGCTAAAACACGTCAAACACGATATAGTTTTAACGCAGTAGAATAGAGGCCCTGGGCAGCTTGTCAAAATTCACAACGCTAAGTTAGCGATTCTCGTAAGCTGAGGACAAGCTCGACCGCTATGTCAACTCCATAAATTTCGAATCGATATAAACAGAAACGTTAGCATCGTTTGCATTTGTCTATGCCTACTGTCATCAGCTTGTGTCAATCAATAAAAAAAACAATAGAGAACATGCATTCAAATTAGAATTGAGTTTCACTGATACAATTTAAGAGAAAATTTAAAAAAAAACATAAAAAACGCAATACACTAAGTTTTGACCCGTTTATTAAGATTTTATATAGAATCAAAACTTGTTTTTTTCAGCATCCTCATTTTATTTCTGCCCTGCTAAGCCAAATAACAGTATGTCAAATAAGTCTCCTGTAGCAATCAAAACCTTATTACTAACAAGAGAAGATTGAATCTACTTTGGCAATTGAATCTGACATACTGTGTTTTAGCTTAGGAGGGCAGATTTACGTTATACTTATTTTAATTTAACGATATTGACTTAAAGATAGTAACTTACGAAATAAATTCTAATTTCTTCATAAGGTCCTTCTATTTTAAATATGGAACAACAGCTGTGACGTCATTTCTGTCGTCGAATTCGAATAGTGTGTTTGCAGGGGGTCTGAACTATGACTTTTTAAAGCTTCATAAGTGTATGAAAAATTTACACGACAATTATTTCGCGTATACAGTTATTCCTCTAAAGAGGGTACGATAAAAATATTTGCATTCCCTTTTTAAAAGATTTTAGATACCTACTCCCTAACTTAGCGTTCTTCATGACTAGGCGGTGTTTAATTGGAATTTCGAACATCGTTTAAATGGACGGCACGCACATGACGCACACAATGACATTAGTGAAACGACCTATACTCAGTCAGCTCATTAGGTAGCTCTATCGATTCGATTAAATATGTATCGATGAACGGCTCACCGTTATCGACTACGCAGTTAAAAATAAAAACACGACCTTTTATAATAGTTATTATGAACACCTGCTCAGTTACCACCTTAATACAAGAAAAAATACAACAAAATAAGCTTATATAAAAATATATTTTTTGGGACCTGTTTTTGTTGCCGACTGTACTTTTTTTACATACATACATAAATCACGCCTGTTTCCAAGAGGGGCAGGCAGAGACCACTTCTTTCCACCTGCTACGATCCTGACAAAGCTCTTTCGCTTCTTCCACATTGATACATCGAGTCATGCATGCACATCGGTTTCGGGTACTTAAGATTCGGCCCTTTTCCAGTATTTCCCCGATTTGATTCAAAAAAGTACGCCTAGGGCGCCCACTCCACTCACTTTAGCACTGTATATTTCTTTCGTCAATCTTTTTTCATCCATTCTTTCCAAATGACCGAACCATCGAAGCATGCCCTTTTCAATTTTATCTGATGTTTTCATTCCTTACTCTACTTAACACACAGTTTCACACCACACATACTACGCATACTACTTTTTTTTAAAGTCATTATTAACTTAACGATACTAAACTGATGAGTCTCAACTGAAGGTCTACGTTAAGTATCGCGGAGATCCTTTTGCCACCCTCTTTGGTACTATAATATTGCATTGTCGTCGGATTTACACATGAAGCAAATGTCAGCCAACTGAATTAACGGGGTCTGATTCAAAATGGCTCTTTGTCGAACGATCGTCTTCTAAGACCTATTGAAATTTGCAATCTCACCTTCGCCTTCAGATGCGTTGCTAACGCAGAACTAACACAAACATAACTCGATGAATAATTTCTCAAAATCATGCGTGTGTACTTCAAATAAAAAATGAATGACACTACTTATAGCGCTATGGGTAAATGGGGTTTCCAAGCCGCTCCGCATTGTGGCCTCTATTTAACCCACCAACAATACAGTCAATGGGCCGGCCAGTCAATTAATTATCCTTTGGAAAAACGCCAATATTCAGTCTAGTTCGATGCCTTCAACCCTATCGTTTCCGCCCCATTACTGGGTAGTAACACCGGGGCCCGCTGGCGAAAAAAATATGTTCAGGGAATCAGTAAAGGCGAACTACAATTAACCAGCCTAACGTGGCCTCTGCTCGCCCTAAGAACGAGAACAATTCAGTTCTTCTTAAGGTGGGTACGAATTAGAGCAGACTCGGGTTGAGGCACGCACGGCTCACCTATTTTGCTGAAATTCATACGCTCTCACGCGCTGTGCGCGAGAGTCGGTCTTGGACCGTGCTCAAAGGCGCTTCGGTATGCGTGCCTCGCGTAATTTGGACGTGTATCCGAGCGTACCGCGGGCAGAACGACAAGTTGTAACTTGTCTGTGGGCGAGGCGCGTACAAATTTGATAAAGTTGCAGAGCCGTTCCACCACCGAGGCGATTTCTTCTTCTTTTTGTTAATAATTCGGTGAATTATGATAAACGCAGCTGCGGCTGTCATCGTGTCCGACGCTATTTTGAAATGTCGGCTCACGGCGTGCACGCTGCCTCACCCGCGGATGTTTATGTGCAACAATTTGGCTCGTGAGCATGCCTCAGGCTGAGCCGCTCAGATTCGTACCCAGCTTTAGACTCTTCATGTCTTTTAGTGGCGATAGTATCAGACAAGCTGCGGTACTCCTCGAGGTTGGCAACGCAACGCGTTTGCAGTCTTGAGATTGTATAGTCTTGAGAATGCAAATGTGTAAACAACTGCATAGTCTGCTTGTATTGGTCGACAGGTCTACACGCCAACTGCAAGCGAAATGCGCAGTTGGTTTGCAGTGATGCAGTTACATCTACTGCATCAGAACTGCCCTCGAACTATTATTTTTGCAGTTGGGTTGCAGTTGAAATGCTGTCCGTCTGTACCCGCCCTATGGATCTCAGATCGGTCTTACCATCAGAGGCCCTAGCCAAGATGCGTTCGCTAACAAGAGTTTCTATTCGTTTTGTTTTTAAACCAATCGCGTCACTGATAGATCACATCTTACGAAAAGTCACGTGCTCTAGTGACACGATTGGTTTAAAAACGAAACGAATAGAAACGTTTGTTAGCGAACACATCTTGGCTAGGGCCACAGAATCTGACATCATATCCTGAGTGGTCGTTCGGTTTCTTCCCATGAAAAAAAGCAATTATGACAAATTACTACTTATCCACTATACGCGAATCAATTTCCTGTTGGACACAAAAGTGTCCATTATATATTAACGACACGGCATAAACGTGGCCTTCGCGTGACTGTTACAGGGGAGCTTATCGCTGGCCCCGCTGATTTATCCCTTGACCCATAACGAATCCACCGCTGTCAATTAGTTTATAGTTCTCTAAAGGTGTTTTCATGGGTTGACTAGCGTCTAGTCAAGGAAATTGATTGCTTAGCAGTTTGACATAAATTGTATAACAACCGAGTTACTTCCCGGCGTGACATGACTAATGTCATGTAGAAAATGGATAACCCGGAAAACTTACGGTTTTATGTCAAACTGCTAAACAATTAATTTCCTTGACTGTACAAAAGATGTGGTCTATGTCTTAGGCATAAGCTGCGCTCCCTAACCACAGAGTATACAGGGTTTCCCAAGGCTATGCGATATGATGAGAAAGTACATTAAATATTCTAGACATGATATTTATTTATTTTGTTTTTTAAAATAAGTAATACTGCATTCAAAGATGCTTGCCTGGTCTAAACTGACCAACTGTAAGAAAAACATCTTGTGTTTTTATATGGCATCATAAAAATACAGGTATACTGTATTCTTATCCATTAACCACCCGCCAAGCAACAGTGTTCGCATTGTTGTGTTCCTGTGTGGGAATAAGATAATCGGTGAAATTACTAGCGTAGAGGCATTCCATCTTAATCCTCAGGGTTTGCAACGCATTTGAAGTCTTAGGATTATAGTCTAGAGAATTCAAATGTCTATGGGTCTCAGATCCACTTACCATCAGATGGACTGAGTGCTCGTGTGCCTTCTCCTTAACGTAAAAAATAAAAGTACACCAGTTTTGCGTAGGGCGAACGTGTCTACTCCGCGGCTCCGTGCCCTTTATCGCTTAATTCGTATTTATTTGCGCGCAACGCAGCCGATATGAGATGCAAGCCGATGTACTTGTGGCTTCTCGGCTTCAACTCGTTTTGCAGCGAATAAGTTACTATAAAGCTGTAAAAAGTTATAATTTTCAAATTTTCTAGTTTTAATTAAATTCTAAAATATAAAAAGAGCACAAAGTGTAAAACCCGTCAGGTAATATTATATTTACGAGGAAAAAAAAGGCGAAAGTATTTAGAAATTAACAAAAAAAATCGACAGAGTTGTTTAGTGAATTTTACATCTAACGATTGCTGATTGGCTCTATCACTGCTCCATACATTCACAAATACTGGGCTGGGATTCCACACGGTAATAAAGATATCGTCTTTGTCGTGTTTCTGTATTGTCAACGTTTTGATAACTCTTATGCCATTTACAATAATGGCGACTGTGACATAAACGATTCTAAAACATTTCAAACGCGATATCCTAATCATGCAGTAGAATAGAGGTCCAGGTAAACTAATTTTACACCCACCTTCTATGTTCAGGGTTAAAAACTGTCCTTTGATACTCGAACCCATCTTAAGGCTTAATGTAACCGTGGTTCACATTCATTGTCAATAAGAAATTAGGCTGAAAGGGATTCCTCGTAAACAGCTCAATAAATCAACTAACAAAACAGCGACTCATCCGCCATTTTGTAAATTGTATGTAACAAAATGGCCACCGTAATGGCGGGAAAAGATAATACTTGGACGATTAGCGCTTTGTAAGGGAGTAATTTATCTTCGGGTAACTAGATTTGTTGGGGAATTAATACTGTTTAGTAGAATGTTGTTCTTATTGCCCCGATACAAAAATTGAGTGTTACGTGTTTGGATTTTTTTCTCTGCTCTGTCCTCATCTGTTATTATTTCATTTGAATTTAAAAGCAAGGTTAAATAATACTTTAACTGAAATAGATTTCCCGTGGATGTCGTAAGAGGCGACTATGGGAATAAAGGCTTTTAGTACTGTTAGGCGATGGGCTTGCAACCTGTCACTAGTACACTGGTTACAGAATTATCAACAAGTTTAGAGTTGTTGGTATTCTTTAGCTCTGCCTACCCCGCTCTGGGAATGAAGGCGTGACGTTATATATGTATGTATTATTTAGTTGTCATTTTCATGTTTTAATTACGTATTTTTTATTTGTTTCAGGTAAGCTTCAACATCAATAGCAAAGTATTAGAACAAAACACAGAGCAATACTCGTCTTTAATACCAGGTAATTATCAATAGGAAACCATAATATACGGACCAATTAGGACAAATATGAGAAAACTAATAATGCTTACGTTAATAAAAGAGCTTTTCCACGTAAAAATAAATACTTTTTATTTATTAGATGTCAAGTAGCTAAAATGTCAAACCTCTTAAAAATGCCTCTTTGTGTGAATTAGACCAGTTAAGTAGCTGATGCTAACGGTTTTTTTTTTCAAAAAACGAATTTCTTGCATAATTATCTTTGTGATATATCTACTCGCTCACGCTTACACACACATGCAAATGTATCGCCAACTTTACTAAACTAAATTATTTAGTAAAAAGGGTTTTTTTAAGATTGGAGTTAGATAAAAACTTAAAATTTTATCCCTCTTATTCATAGATGTACAATAAACTTATTATAGTTAAAGAATTATTTGTCTAATTCAAATATCATAATGACAGATAAGGACAAAGCATATTTTAAGTTCACTTGAGACTTGATAATAGCGCGTTGAGCTAACCCTTGTGTTTCTATTTAATACACAAGAGAAAATACTTTTTAACCGAACGATTGTCCTCGCTTGTGATATAGGTTTATTTCTGTAATAAGTCCATGGTCATTGATGGGTCTCTCTGTGTGCGTTTGACCCGGTGTCCTTCAAAAATAGGATTAATAGGTACCTTCTGGGTAAGCTCGCTTCATCGGCGACCCCGTCCTGACTCTCTGGTCTCGACCAGGGTCAAGAGCAAACCCATTTTGTATAAAAAAGGGAATTGTCTATAAATAACTTTACACCTTAACAGGAGTGAAGCCATCAATTAAAAAATAGTAGTCTACTTTACCCTGTGACTTTAGCTATTATCTTTGATGTCTGTGTCACTTTTCGTGTTTTCACAGAGCAGTCCTAACGCAACGGAAGACCAGCGTTGGTTTCCAAGCCAGCCCATGCGACATTTCGCGACAACTATCACTTTTCTATTGTCTCTTTTCCTTCGTTTATGTGTGATTGTTGCGACTAAATGTTTTACTTTATTTCTTTCTCGTTTATAAATAAAAGGGTAACACATCATTTAATAAAAAAGCATTTTCATAAAAATAAACTGTTCCTTTGAGATGCAAAGTTGTTCTAAAATAAAGAGCTAACGTCAAAAACGTTTCCATCCAGTAAACAAACTTGATGGATCAAACGAAGCTTTGTTTGTAATAAACCTGTATTGGGATTCCTTGAGTTATTCTAGTTCGGAATGTTTTATGAAAACCTGGCACGAGCATGTCGGACCATGCTCAGTGTAGGGTTCCGAAGCCGTTAAGTACTACAAACATAAAAGTCAACAACTAATAACTAATTTCCTATTTAAAATCATTTGGTGCCGTCTTAGATGATTTAAGTAGGTATAAACACTTCAATCGCCTGTATCTCAAGAACCAATGATGTCTACTTAGTCACGATAGTTTTCCTTATAAATTCGTTATATGCGCTTTCATTTAATGTTTTTTTTATTTTAGTATTTGTAGTTTTAACTGTAGTGTGGGGGGGGGGATACTTGAGTCTAACAAAAAATACAATTTCCTAATTATGTGTAGGTAAAGTAGACAAAAAAATATATTTCAAAATTTTACTGTACTACTTTGTTGGCGTGAGTCATATGTATATTCATGCCAAATTACAGCTTTCTAGTACTAAGAGTCTCTGCGCTAGGCTGCGAACGGACGGACGGACGGATTAATAGCTTGGAAACTGTAAAAAAAACAAAGATAACAAGAGCGAACCAAATATTTTTTCGTCAATAAAAACGTGGAATGACTGTATAAAGTAGCCTATACTTATCCAAAGTGAAAAGGTATTATAGCGTCTGTAGGTGTAAATCACATGTGGAAATAAATATAAAAGGTGTGGGTATTAAGCAAAAATATTGAAATAAAGATCAGAGAAAGAACCTTCTGTATATTGATAGAAATAGCCTCATTATTTCATTATTGCCGACGCTGCGTGGACCACGCATTAGTTTCTTTTGGCGTGGAAATATAAAGTCTGCTTATATGAACAGTCTATTTAATTTGATGGCATTAATATTCCTGTTCATAATATTAGATATTTGCTTTACGACTAAATATCATCTTTGACACAACCTAGACAAATACTATGATTAAATACATAAAAAATATCCAGGATTCTCTGGAATGAAAAAAATACGAATATCACACAAAAAATCGCCCTTTTTGGGATCAAAACTGGGAGACCTAACTTCACAGGTACACTGAAAAAACTAATAGGTTGATTTTACCTATAATTAGGGTTGATATAAGTCCCGTGAGTTTAGTCGAGTTAACAAAAACTTTTGTAAAAATAACACGTTAAAAAGGTTGCATCAAACTTTTCATTCTGTTATTTGTACAAAACTCACGGGTAGGACCTGTTTCAACCCTAATTATAGGTAAAATCAACCTATTTCTTTTTTTCAGTGTAGGGTTGCAACTCGCTATTAAGTTAAATGCATTATCACTACATAGTATAAAACAAAGTCGCTTTTTCTGTCCCTATACCCCTATGTATGCTTAAATCTTTAAAACTACGCAACGGATTTTGATGCGGTTTTTTTTAATAGATAGAGTGATCGAAGAGAAAGGTTTATATGTATAATACTTTAATCCGGAGCGAAGCGAGGGTGGGTCGCTAGTATTAAATAAAAACAAGGAACCATGTCACACAAATTAACCTAATATCGAACCAAGCTCCGGGCTTATATTATAGGTATTCGACAAAGATACACATAGAGAACTTATATAAAGAAATTTGATTATGTTAAGGTTAAAACAGTTACTTACATGAGGTATGTCACCTCTACATTAATTATTTATTTGAACTGTAATGTGTAATAATGCACGGTACAAAAAGTAAGTATAAATGGCGTACGTAATAGCTTAAGGCATTTTTTAACTGTCAACCACTGGGCCACACAGAGAATAATTGTTTTTTTTTATGATTTTACAATCTGAATCAACTATTTAAAAAAACACTATTATATATCTTCCTACATTGCGAATAAATACACATACAAAACGGTTCTCTGCCTTTTCGCCGACAAATTTTGTCAAATGCATCGTTTCATTTCGCAACCTATTCATATGCCAACCCGCTTTTTTCTGTATCTACAAATATTTCAGGATTTTTATAATACTAATCTAGCCTAACGTATAGGGTTCTACACGATAGTCCTGCAATAAATCCAGAATTATTTACAGTTTCGGAAAAAAAGCGGGTTGTGAAATGAATAATTTGTGAAACATTGGTTATGAAAAGGTAGGATTCTAAAAAAAACACATACGTAATATTCGTACCTGTTTATAAAACACTGCTGTTGCGAACCGGCTTCTATGCGTCCGGGAGGAGACGCGCGGGACGACGACACGGCACGTGACGTCATCGCGAGCAAGCGCGGCGCGGCGCGGCCACTCGCCTCAGCAACAGTTACGAAGACGGACGAGCTTTCGATTGTTTTAAATTAATAACTGTTTGACCGGGACATAATATGTTTAGACGGGATTATACCAGCCCCTATTTTTATACAGTCCACTTGTTTTATTTTTACGTCCAGTAGGACCCTAACATTGGTCCTTTAGGATTCTCACCGTCTAAATTAAAAAAAAAACTGGTCAACGCCACGTCAACTTTCGAGCACTTCAGTGTGGTCTTCAGCTATAGAAGATACCTCAAGGAGCCTTCTTTATCATCATCCTGTGGAGGACTTCGCCAAGCAGCCGCACACGCTCGAGAACCACGTCATTTGGAGATCGAACGCGCGACGGACTTTGGACTACTGAGCCGCGTGTCATCTTAGAACAAAGGAAAGAGCGCATCGTCTACGGATTCCCCTGGGATGGGACACGGTTTGAATATTTGTGAGTTCGTTCCAATTATTCCTTTTATCTTTCCCCTCCACTTAGATTTTTAAAATTACTTTAGTGATGCCTTTTTTATAACAAAATCTTCTTTCAACTTCTATATCTTCAAACCTTATACACCAAAGTAATTTCTCATCAGTCTACCAAAACTGAATATTATTTTTCATCGTTATTTAAAATCAACCTTTATAGAACATTTGCTTAAAGCTCATTTTTGCATGCGCTATTCATAAAACCGAATAACGGTAACTTGTTTACGCAAATCGATCTTTCCTTATCTTGCCACCTGGCCGGTCTTTTGTTCGCATTTCAAGGTCAACGCTCGCTGCACTTTATTGCATTAATACACTTTATTTATATCGTTACATCTTGTTTCTACTGCTATGGCTGATCAAAAATTAAATAAAAAACGCGCTAGCATTAAAGCAAAATTGACCATATTCAGTAAATACCTACAAGTGCTTCAATCTGGCGGTCAACCTAGTAGCTTACAACTGCTAGACTTAGAAAGCCGCTTTAAAAAATTCGATGCCTTATACGCTCAATACGATAAATTACAGTGCGAAATCGAGGAGCTTTCGGTGGACGAGGACGAAGAGGTGGAGGAGCGCGAAAGCTTTGAAAACCAGTACTACGAGCTGCTAGCGGCGGCCCGCAGTCTGCTCGGCGCTCGGCCGGGTCAGCATCCGCAGCGCGAACGCGACGATGGATCCGTGACGAGCTTCGAGGATGCACAGGCAGGTGCTTTTAAAACCAATTGTGTTAGATTGCCCAAAATTAATTTACCTGTATTTCATGGTCACTATCAACACTGGCTTGAGTTTAGGGACACTTATCTTTCTTTAATTCATTCAAGGCAAGACATAGATGACATTAATAAGTTACACTACCTTCGAGCATCTCTTAAAGGTAGTGCTCTATTAATAATTGATAATTTGGACTTTAAAGCAAAAAATTATGACTCTGCGTGGAAGTTATTGTGTAGCAGATATGATAATAAGAGACTGCTTGTTAATAACCACGTCAGGGAACTTTTTAACGTCGACCACATGCGAAGTGAATCGTGCTCAGCCATACGTCGCCTTATAGACGTCACTAATAAAAATCTTCGTGCGCTGTCTACCTTAGACCAGCCCACTGGGCATTGGGACACACTCATAATACACATGATGGCAGAAAAACTGGATAGCGTGACTCACAGGGAATGGGAGGAACATAGGAACACCATGTCCAACCCGCCTTCTTTAGACATATTCATTCAATTTCTTAGCAACAGAGCAGACTTATTGGAGACATTGCAAGAAAGCAAAGGTAAAATAAACAAAACAGAAACTAATAAAACAAATACAAATTTACTTATAGCAACAAATTATCAAAAAATAAATAATACTTCTAATACTAACAAAAAATTTAATTCATTTCACAAAAAAATACTTACATGCCCCTTATGCAATCAAAATCATTTTCTTTTTAACTGTGAAACATTCAGGGCCCTGCCTATTGAAATACGCATACAAAAGGCTAACGAGTCGAAAGTGTGTCTTAATTGTTTACGACCAGGGCACTCGGACAATACTTGCAATCTCGTCCCATGTAAATATTGCAAAAAACGCCACAATACCTTGTTGCACATACATGAGCCGCGAGTCGATCCTGAGCCTGCCATAGCCTCATCCAGCAACGTCAATCATTTTGCTAGCTCGAACGAATCAAAACGGTTAACTACTCCTGGGCATGTTTTACTTTCCACAGCGATCGTGAAAGTGGTGGATGAGCAAGGCGCCGTGCACCCGGCTCGCATGCTGCTCGATAACGGCAGTACAGCCAACTTTGCAACAGAGTCGCTCTGCGGTAAGCTGGGTTTGTCTCGGCGTAGTGCGAGCTCCATGGTGACAGGTATCAATAATAATACTTCTCATATTACACAGTCTTGCAGCCTTACTATTAGATCTTTCCATAATGAGTATAGTTTTACTGTGGACTGCCTTATTTTGCCACAGATTACTAAAGTTCTACCATCCTCATACGTAGACATTAATAGCATTCCTATACCTATAGGAATTAGTCTAGCGGACCCTTCGTTCCACATACCGTCAGTCATAGATATATTAGTTGGTGCAGAAGTCTTCTGGTCCGTCTTGAGTAATAACTCGATTGACTTAGGTAAAAATCAACCGAAGTTATACGAGACTAAGCTGGGTTGGTTGGTGTCAGGGTATGTCACCCGTCGTAAGACACCGTCTTCGTCCTCTGTTTGTCATTTCGTCAGTGATGAAACGAATCCAGACTTAACACGTTTCTGGGAACTTGACACCGTCGCTCCCGAGCACTCCCTGTCTCCCGAGGAACGTGCATGTGAGGAAAGTTTTTTAAAAAACACCACTCGGAATGATGACGGCCGCTTTGTCGTCACGATGCCGCTGAAGGATGATCCTTCGGTCTTAGGCGATTCTTTTCAAATGGCTAAATGCCGCTTCTTATCTTTGGAACGCAAATTTGAAAAAGAACCAATCTTCAAAAACATGTATATGGAGTTCATGCGGGAGTATGAACGCCTCGGTCACATGACCGAAAATAATAATTCTCCCAGATGTCTTCAACAAGTAAATTATTACTTGCCGCACCACGGTGTTATCCGTGAGTCTAGCCTTACTACAAAACTTCGTACAGTCTTTGACGCTTCGGCCAAAACTAGCTCTGGCTTGTCTCTTAATGATATCCAGATGGTTGGCCCCACTGTTCAAGAGGACCTTTACTCTATTCTAATACGTTTCCGTCAACACAAGTACGTGGTAAGCGGAGACGTAGAAAAAATGTATAGAGCGATTGAGCTTAATCCCGCTCAACGCCATCTTCAACAGATCATCTTTAGGTATGATTCATCAGAGCCTTTAAAAACCTACACTCTTAACACAGTCACGTATGGCGAGGCATGTGCGCCATATTTAGCAACTAAATGTCTGGTTAGTTTAGCATCCAGTGCTTTCGACAGCGACGTGAAGCAGTCTCTGCAGCGCGATTTTTACGTTGACGATTATTTAGGCGGATCATCGTCTATTGAAAGCACTGTAAAGCTTAGCAAAGGAGTTATAACCACTTTAAGAACCGCTAAATTTAATTTGAGAAAGCTACAATCTAACAATCAGAACATTCTTCATCAAATTGCGCCTTCACACTGCCAGTCAGACAATGTCTTAGATATTTCTAAAAGTGATATTAACATTTCATCAAAGACTTTAGGATTAAACTGGATTTGCGATTTAGATATCTTGTCATATGCCATCAATATCGAACTTCGTGATAAAATTACCAAACGCCACATACTTTCTGTAATTAGCCAAATTTTCGACCCCCTGGGACTCGTCGGACCATGCGTTGTCGAAGCAAAAATAATTATGCAGAGGTTGTGGCTCGCACAATGTTCATGGGATGAAGCGGTCTCTGATGAAATAAGAAATCAATGGTTGTCATTCGCCAATACTTTACCACATCTTAATCACTTAAAGATTCCTCGTTGGGTTCTTACAAATGACCCCATATTTCATGAAATTCACGTATTTTCAGACGCTTCAGAAAGAGCGTATGGCACCTGCCTCTACATTCGCTCTATAGACACCTACGGTTCAATCAAGATACATCTTTTGACCTCAAAAAGTAGAGTAGCGCCGATTAAGCCAACGACTACACCTCGTCTTGAACTACTCGGGGCTCTCTTAGCTGCAAGACTGTGTACCAAAGTATTGGCCGCTTTAACACTAACAATTAGTAAGTGTAGATTCTGGTGTGACTCAATGATTGTTTTAGGGTGGTTATCTACATCACCGACTCACCTTAAGAATTTTGTACGAAACCGTGTGCATGAAATTCAAGAGAGCACAGAGGGTCATACATGGAGCTACGTACCGTCGAGGGACAATCCGGCGGATCTTGTTTCTCGCGGGCTGAAGGCTGACCTCATTAGTAACTCATCTTTATGGTGGTCAGGGCCATCTTTTTTGTCAAGAAATGACACTGAGTGGCCGAAAATGCCTAGCCCTGACGTGAAACAGGATCTACCCGAGTTGATTACTTGTTCTCTCGCGCTTGATAATACTTCTAATGCTGACTTAATAACTAACCTAATCAAAAAGAAATCAAAATTAACTAACCTACAAAACACGATAGCATACTTACAAAGATTTATTAACAATTGTCGTCATCCGAAAAATAAATCAATTGGACATCTTTCGGTTAAAGAACTTCAAAATTCATTGCAAGTGATCATACATAAGTCTCAGTTGGAAATGTTCCCCGACGAATATGCAATTCTTAAAGCCGGCAAGGCACTTCCTATCAAAAATCGATTGACTTCTTTAAGTCCATTTATTGATTCTAATAACGTAATTAGGGTTGGCGGCAGACTTGACAATTCACCTTACTGTTACGATACAAAGCATCCAATTCTATTATGCAGCAAACATCCCTTTACCAAAATTCTATTTCATCATTATCATTTAAAATATTTACATGCCCCCCCTCAGCTTCTGGTAGGAAATATTAAGCAAACTTATTGGCCGTTAGGCGGCAAAAACCTTTCTAAGACTATCGTCAACAAATGTATTCGATGTTTCAGATTTAAAGCTGAAAGTGTTCAACCCATCATGGGCCAACTACCGGCCTCCAGAACGCAACTTGAGTTTCCCTTTTTAAATTGTAGCGTTGACTATGCTGGGCCAGTATTGATAGCAGACCGGAAGGGCAGAGGCTGTAGACTCATAAAGTCTTTCCTGGCAATCTTCGTTTGCAATTCGGTTAAAGCCTGTCATATCGAGCTCGTTACGGCTCTATCTAGCCAAGCGTACATCGCCGCTTTAAATCGTTTCGTTTCACGACGCGGCAAGCCTAAAAGTATCACGTCCGATAACGGAACCAACTTTGTTGGCACTTATAACGAGCTGGCTCAATTCCTCGCACAGTCAGACCTACAAGGTCACATAGCTCAAGAAGGCGTTGAATTTAAATTCGTTCCGGCTTATACCCCACATTTTAACGGCTTAGCAGAAGCAGCCGTGCGCTCTACAAAATATCATCTCAAGCGCATTTTACAACTTACTCATTTAACGTACGAAGAGATGGCTACATGCCTCACTCAAATAGAGGCTGTACTAAACTCTCGCCCCCTTACCCCTCTTTCCACCGATCCTTCAGACCTTTCCGCTCTCACTCCTGCTCACTTCTTAATTGGACGATCACTTATATCCATTCCTCAGCCTCAGGTGCCTGACACGAGTAACATCAATCGTCTCGAGAGGTTCAAAAGGATCGAGCTTTTAAAACAACATTTTTGGAGTCGCTTCTCATTGGAATATGTTACTCTACTTCAGGAGAAAATGAAATGGCGGACTTCAAATAAGGAGCTGCAACTTGGCTCTCTTGTCCTCGTCAAAGAGAAGGCTTTACCACCCTTGCTGTGGTCTCTAGGACGAGTCACTAAGCTCTACCCTGGCGGCGACGGAGTTACCAGAGTCGCCGAGTTAAAGACAATGAAGGGAACCATACGTAGGGCTTTTAATAACATCTGCCCCCTTCCAGATCTTTGAAGTCTTCAATACACTTCAACCCGGGGAGCATGTTGCGAACCGGCTTCTATGCGTCCGGGAGGAGACGCGCGGGACGACGACACGGCACGTGACGTCATCGCGAGCAAGCGCGGCGCGGCGCGGCCACTCGCCTCAGCAACAGTTACGAAGACGGACGAGCTTTCGATTGTTTTAAATTAATAACTGTTTGACCGGGACATAATATGTTTAGACGGGATTATACCAGCCCCTATTTTTATACAGTCCACTTGTTTTATTTTTACGTCCAGTAGGACCCTAACAACTGCAGAACCTTAATTTTAAATTTTCAGATGTTAAAAAATCTTGTTCGGTCTCAAGCACCCAATTATTTCTAAGTATCGAGACTTCGCTGAAGTATCTATTTTCTTCCTAACGCCGTAAATAAAATATGCTGTATAAAGAGAACGCCAACTTTGTACCCCCCCCCTCCCCCCCCTCGTGTCCGGAAAGAGGCTTTGTACGACATTATCCTTTTTGTTATACACACCCTTAGGGTCAGAAGATCCTCCCGGAATAATATTACGTTGGTGATAGTAATAGAAAATTCCTATCCTATAATATTAAACGAGCATTATTTTGTAAATATAGTTGCAGGTAATCACGTTCTTGAAATCTGTCAATTTTGAGGAAAATAAAGAATAAGGGTCTTTGGGTAAAAAAATCGATCTGTTAAGTCATCTTTGGGAAAATTCGGATGCCGCCGAAACATCGGGTTTGAAGGTATTTGACATATATAGACGACGGGATCCTATAATAAAAATTCTGAAGTATTTGTAGTTACGGAACACAGAGCGGGTTGGCAAATGAGGTTGCGAAACGATGCATTTGTCAAAGATTTGTCGGCGAAAAGGTAGAGAACTATAGACGACACTATCAAATTGTGATTTAAAAGTGTCGTCTACATACACCTAAGTAGAGCTCAGTCGCCCAGGGGCCCTAGCCAAGATGCAAACGCTCCTAACGTTTTTCTTTTCTATCGCTCAAAATATATGGGATGACAGTCGACCACGTGGTTTATCGAAACGCACGAGAATGTCATCCCATACATTTTGAGCGATAGAAAAGAAAAACGTTAGGAGCGTTTGCATCTTGGCTAGGGCCCCAGGGCATCTATTCTACCAAGTCAAAATGATATTGAGTTTGGCGGGTTTTAGTATCGGTTTTAATTCGGACGCCATTACTGTCAAGTACATAAGACTTAACAAGACGTTAACAATACGGAAACACGTCAAAGGCGATATAGTTTTTACCGTGTGGATTTTCAGCTCTAGTTATATGAATACTGTAATATGAATTACATTAGAATTTATTATGTTCTGTACCCAAAGGGTGCCAAGATTAAATAGATAAATATCAGGGGACTCTAAGGCCTAGACTTGTACCTTTGGTACTAGATAACGATATAAATACTTAATATAACAAAAACACAGCCAAGACTCACGAATACATACTCGCGCTCATCACACAAATATTAGCCCAAACCGGGAATCGAACCCGGGACCGCTAGCTTCGTAGGCAGGGTTACTACCAACTAGGCCAACGCGCCATAAACAGTACCTAAGCATGGAAATATGCTCCATCCGTCGATCTGTCCGTCCTTCCTTGAAAGAGTCAAGGTCGTTAACCGAAACTCTGAATAAAATTCATAACAAATAAAAAAATTGCAATAGATCTAGATGACCTAAAAAAATCATTAAAATCTGTACTCTGCTAGTGTAAATTGAATAATCGGGGCATTTGTCATCATCCCTTATAATTACGTCTTTAAGCCGACCTTAGTGAGAGTAACTCTCTCGAATTGTTAAATCACATGCAATTTATTTCGATAAATTATACAGTTTATAACCGCCCGGAACCCGCAAATAAGAGTCTGAAATAATAAACCAACTTTACACGAACTGGGTCACACTAACCACACCTGTAGCTATGTAGGCCAAGGCCGAACCCTGGATATATCTGGACTCTCCTACAGACTCAAATAATATCCAAATATCAAATAAAAACCCTTTCTCGACGCAACATTATCGCAGACCTTTCGGCCAATGGCCAACAATAGCCAACAACGGCCAACAACGGCCAACAATGACCGACAATGGCGCGTAGTCCGGAACAAAGAGCCGAGTAATACCCTAGCTTATCTGTGTGACGTCATAGCCCCACCTGGTACCCCTATTCCGGAACGTAGGAAGATTCGGATGTGATGTGATTTATAAAGTATTGATACATTATTTTATCTTACTATTTTAGACCGTTAGAAGGTTTGAGTTAAGAGTAAAGTAAAGTAAGTATTTTAAGTATTCTGTCACTTTCTGTTAAATTCAAATGTCACCATGACAGATAAGGACAAATCATACTTTAAATTAAGCTCGTTACATAAAATTTTGATTTCCTTTCTTTAGTCTAATTTGCACGTGTTTACTAACATATTTAGCTTCAAATGAAAGTCGCGTTTATTATATCGGTAAGTTAAATCATTTTAAACACGCAACTATGAAAAATATTTTTTTAAGGTAGAATAACTAAGAATTATGAGCTCGGAAATAAACACGAAAACTAGATCTGACAACTTAATTGGATAAATTAGAGGAAGTAACATAAGTAAATTTAATTTAAAAGTGTCTTGAACAAAACTATCTAAGTATCTCTCCATAAATTTTAACAAACTAATCGAATATCCTAAGGCCGTAATAATAAACTAATTTTGACAACGTCAACAATAGAAAACTATTACTTCTCACTCATCTTTAGACGGTCATGTCAGCCAAAATCAGTTTTAATAATACGGCTTAGATATCCGTTACCAAAAATGTTATAATACCACAACCGCATCCACAATCACAGGCGTCGGTGCACATTGCTCCCGACCGCTGACCTCCCTCGTACACCTTGTATAAAACCGCGACACTTCACACCGTAAACCATTTCTTTCAATGCCCATGGCTCCATCTAGCATGTCTTTATGAGACTTCGTCGACGTCTTTACTAACTAGACAGTAGGTACGTTTCATTGTAGCTTACGCTTGGGGTCTTTCATTCCACATTTTTAAGGATCTGTTTTTTAGGGTTCCATACCCATAGGGTAAAACTGGAAGTTGGAAGTGATCCTGCCTCCGAAGCCAGCGGTCCTGGGTTCAAATCCCGGTAAGGGCAGATATTTGTGTGATAAGCGCGAATGGCCTGAGTCTTGGATGTTTTCTATGTATTTAAGTATTTATTTCTCTATATAAGTATGTTTATCGTTGTCTAGTACCCATAGTACAAGCCTAGAGCTTAGTTTGGGACTAGGTCAATTTTGTGTGAGATTGTCACCTGATATTTATTTATTTAGTGTATTAATGACGGGTTGCAAGCCCATCGTCTAACTTTTTCACGAGTATAACATAAAAACTAAAGATACGTTTCACAAATATTATGTCTATTTAATCTTTTCTTGTTTTTCTATTGATGATTTCGAAAAAAACTGTACACAGTTCTGCCCTGCTAAGCTAAATAGCAGCAACTCAAATAAAACTCTTGTTGCAATCACAACCTTACTACTAAGAAGCGAGGATTTAATTTACTTTGGCATTCGAATTTGACATACTGTTTTTGCTTAGGAGGGCAGAGTTATAATAAGGCGTTGCTCTCCCCTTCATCAAGAAAAATATACTAACGTCTGTACCACGAATCGCCAATCGCCATTTTGGTATCATCTGTGAAGCCCGAGGATACTGTTCTTAATTAGAGTAATGTTAACAGATACATCTATTTTAATTGACTGTTGTGAGATCGATCTTCGTCTGAAAGTTTAAAGCAAATAAGAAAAACCTGCCGACCTTTTTATATGGCATTTAAAACAAACGATCACACAGGCCAGTTGATGTAAGTGGGATCTGAGTTTCATAGACATGCTTGCTTAATAAGATTAAAAAATTAATAATTAGGCATTTTCCAAAAAAAGTACCTTGAGTTAAGGACAAAAATTAACAACAGTAATTGGTCCATTACGCCACGAAAATAAGCCTATACGCGGTATTTCAAATATGGTTGAACTTGCTAGAGGAGTTTTGTCTGAGATGCCACTATTTCTCTTCAAGCAGTAATAGTTAATTTTCGTGACAAAATGGAGAAGTTACTGTTGTTCATTTTAGTCCTTAACTATAGGTACTTTTTTTGGAAAACGCCCAATTCTTTATAGGTAAATGTTTTATCTAATTATTGGAAAATTATATGTTATTAGGAATATAATAGTGAGCTTACTTATATTTGTTTTAAGGTTACTGTGTAGCAATGTTTAATTGGTAGTATATTTTGTCAGAATGGGGTAGGCAGAGCTACAGAATTACCAACAACTCTAAAAAACTTGTTGATAATTCTGTAACCACATTTTGCACAACCAGGCTAACATTTTTACTAGTGTATTAGTGACAGGTTGCAAGCCTATCGCCTAACAGTACCTACTACAAGCCCTTGTTCCCTTAGTCGCCTCTTACGACATCCACGGGAAGACATGGAGTGGCACTATTCTAACCCGGCAACCACACGGGATTCTGGGAATGAAGGCGTGACTTTATGTATGTATGTATGTATATTTTGTCACATTCAGTGTTGAATACTCGTTGTATTGAAGAAAGTGTTAGTGCTTGTAAAACTCATTATTTAGCTTCAGGCAGTGCAAGCCTGGCGAACATGATAGATTTATTGTAGCGGCTATTATTATGAATAAATACGACCTCGAGGTTGCGATTCTAAGACTGCAAACGTGCTGTTGATCTGAGGACCAAGATGGAATAACGTGTACCGACCGTATTAATAAACTGATCTTGGCAGAGAGTTCCATCTCAAGACACGTCAAGGTTTTAAATAGAAAAAAGGAGGCAGATGAGCAAGCGAGTCAAAATAAAAAATAGTTATAACGAAACTTAGCTTATCACCTATATGCAGATATGTTGGGTCTATTTTGTTTGGCCAAAGTATTTTTGGTCAAATGTTTCATTTCCCAAATTTTCATTCGCCAACCTGCTTTGTTTTCTGTAACCGTAAATGTTTCAGGACTTTATAAAAGCTAACCTAACTTAACCTATAGGGCCCACGATGGTAGTTACTAAAATAAATTCTGAAAAATTTATACAATTATAACATTGTTTTGGCAAATAGTGGTGGTAGGACCATGTGCAGGGTCCGTCCGGATTGCTACCAACATCTTATCCATTAACCACCCGCCAAGCAACAGTGTTCGCATTGTTGTGTTCCGGTGTGGGGATAAGACAACCGGTGAAATTACTAGCATAGAGGCATTCCATCTTCGTCCTCAGGGTTGGCAACGCATTTGAGGTCTTAGGATTATAGTCTTGACAGTTAAAATGTCTATGGGTCTCAGATTCCACTTACCATCAGGTGGCCTGAGTGCTCGTGTGCCTTCTCCTTAACATAAAAAAAAAATGAAAATTTTGGGATATTATACATTTCACCAAAAATATTTTGGTCGACCGGCACGCTCCCAGATATGTTACATGTAGCACTGGTAGCAATGCAGGTCATTTGCCTTCGGATTCTAAACCCATCTTAGAGTCTTTATGTGTGTAGATAAAATAATGTTTCGTACCTATGCAACTGTATATCTTCGGCTTATTTCATTAAATCACACAAGTGTTTTAAGACTCCCTATTATGTTTCAGTTACATAAACTACGCTCGTGTTTGAAGACCCTCATTATGTAACAAACAAAAAAAAAAAGTGTTTCAGTTACATAAGCTATCTGTGGGGCTAGTCAAGTTGCATTCGACAATCGATAGCGCTTACGTTTCGATTGAAAAATGTATGGTATTGACATAAGCCACTGACATAGTCATCTCAGTGGCTTACGTCAATTCCATACATTATTCAATCGAAACATAATCGCTAACGATTGTCGAATGCCACTTGACTAGCCCCACTGTACGTCAACGATAACTTAGATATATATAGATAGATAGATAACTTATAAATCAAGTATAACAGTATAAAGTATCTGACTTTTTGCACGCGACGCCGTTAGAGCTATTACCGTCGCAATGGGCGACGACAGGATTAATTTTAAAGGGCTTCTAGGGTCCCGTGTAAAGGGTAGCTCGAAGCAGTGAACTGAATATTTAAAATATTTAAAGCAAATTGCTATTTACGACTGTATTTTTTAAAATACACGGGTTGAAATATAACATACCCTGTGTGGTTGCCGGATTAGAATAGTGCCAGTGTCTTCTTGTGGATGTCGTAAGAGGTGACTAAGGTAATAAGGGCTTGTTAGGCGATGGGCTTGCAACCAGTCACTAATATACTGGTAAACATCTTAGTCTACTTGTGCAAAATGTGGTTACAGAATTATAGACAAGTCTTTTTAGAGTTGTTGGTATTTTTGTAGCTCTGCCTCTGTACTCTAGGAATGGAAGCGTGATGTTATGTATGTATGTAAAATATAACTTCTCATTACATTTGTCCGAAAACTTTATGAATGACTGCTTTCAACATCTCCTCATCATCTTGAGCTTTCTATGGCGAGTAATGGACAAGGACCAATGACGGACTCTTGATTCTTATTTTACAAAAGACAATGGTAAGTATTTGCTTAATATTAAGTATATTTCATTTATTAGTTAGTTTGCACAACGTTCCGTCCGTCAGTCACACTCGGTGCTGGCTGAGCATCAGCGCTGCAGGTGCCTAGCACCTCAGCATTATGCTGAGCCAGTACCCGGTTCACTAACACGAAGACACATCTAAAGGTTAGTCATAACTTGCATCAGTTTTGGCGTGCAAGCCAACATCGCAAGTTCAGTTTACATCTTGACAGCTTTTAGTGGCGTAATCCTTTAACGTTCCGCTAAGCAGCAGTATTCGCCATACATCTTATCCCATAAGGTCGTGGCCGACCTTTTGATCAAGCTTGTTATCTTTGGATGGCAAATGTTTATGGGTCTCAGATCCCAAAAGCCACCAGGTACGGCTTGTGAACCCTTCTGCCTTCTCCATACCATAAAAAGGTACGGAATCTCTACAACTTAGACAGTTTTGTTCTAACCTGATGTTTAAAGATGGCGTGCTAGCATCGCATGCGACGATCCATTGTCTATGAAAATCCAAACGATGTGCCACAGAGGTGATAAAACTACACGTTTAGTGAGGATTACTATCAAAAGGGTGTTTTATTCTTGTTGTTACACTGCAATGGGTAGCTGACTGTTGCATTGCATAAATATACCGCACATTTAGAATTGTAGTGACCCAATTCAAACATTTTCAGCTTTCGATTTCGAGTCATAAATTTAGTATTATAGAGACCTAAGTCTAAAATCAAAATAAGTGTATTAGGTCACTATAATTCTAAAGACTCGATACGTACTTTTACCTATCGAGTAACGATAACGTAAAGACATTGAGAAAATGTGTATTAAAATAAGTATAACCGCCCATTGCCCGTACTCAGTACTGCCTTATAAGTAGCTGCACACTTTGGTACTTTGTCGCTTTAACGTCTTTGACAGATTAGTGCTGCATTTCAAACATTACGTTAAAGTGATAAAGCACTTAAGCGTGCATCTAAGGCCGACCGTACTAAAATTTTACAGCAAATTGACATTGGCGTTGACTTTTGTATCGTCATCAAGTAGCAAAGGTGAAGTTTTTTTATGGCATTAAGAAGATAAACGAGCTCACAGGCCACCTGATGGTAACTGAGATCTGTGACCCATAGACATTTGTATTCTGAAGACTGCAATCTAAAGATTGCATACCTAAGACTGCAAATACGTTGCTAACACTAGAAAGAATAGAGAACGTTAGTCTTTTGAAGGGGTTCTTGCTACAAATAGATTCAGAACACGTTTTGAAATAAACGTGACGTATGATTACATTTTTTATCGTGCTTATTAATTCAAATATAGAAATTATGTTACAAATAAAAAACTGAAAAATTAATTTTCCTGAAGTGATATTTACATTTTGGATATTTATTTACAAATCTCCTATCTCTTGGTATTATCGATGGGATCGATGCAAAACTTTGACCTATTCACTTTACTTCTTTATCTGTTTTCCGTGTTAAAAATATAAAAGACTGCCTTGATATACGATCAATAAAATGACAAATAAATAAAATTACAATTAGAGATACGAATTGTGTTTAAAAAAAATGGTGCATAACTCAAGTAGCAGTATTAGCATACTAATTGCTGGTTTTATGGGCGTAAGCGTTAGTCCAAGTGGCCGAGCAAACTATAGTAACTCGTTTAACTTTGAACATTTCAGAGGACCTAGCCAAGTTGTATTCCATACATCGTGTGCTTAGAAGTCGTTAGACGCTATTCCCGTGAACCGCATTTATAATCTGTGACTCGATTACCACAGAGATGTACCGACAATTCGTTCATAAAAAAAGTTAATAGCGTGAGATGAGAAGTGAGTCAAGCTCTATGTCGTATAAAACTGCCTAATTGAGGGGACTACTAAAACTCACGATTTGTTCCTGATTCGTCATATTCCAAATTAGTCATCTTCCAAACTCGACAATTCCCTAACTGGTTATATTCCTAACTCGTCATATTCCAGATTCGTCAAACTCTTCACCATAGGTACGTCAAATTAAATCGCAAACACGTGCTTACAGAAATAATAAGTATTACTTAGTAGTTATACTGTGTACTACGGCTATTAGACAATAATTTACTTAAGGCGGAGTCCAAAAGAATTGGCAAATAATGGAATAATCATAACATTTACCACAGAGGACTTCTATTATAAATTTGTGCAGGCTGTACATGGTATGACGAATTTGGAAGGTAACGAATCTGGAATATGACGAGTTAGGAATATGACCAGTTAGGAAACTGTCGAGTTTGGAAGATGACCAATTTGGAATATGACGAATCTGGAATATGACGAGTTAGGAGTATGACCAGTTAGGAAACTGTCGAGTTTGGAAGATGACCAATTTGGAATATGACGAATCTGGAATATGACGAGTTAGGAATATGACCAGTTAGGAAACTGACGAGTTTGGAAGATGACCAATTTGGAATATGATGAATCTGGAATATGACGAGTTAGGAATATGACCAGTTAGGAAACTGTCGAGTTGGGAAGATGACCAATTTTGGAAGATGACGAATCTGGAATATGATGAGTTGGAATATGACCAGTTAGGAAACTGTCGAGTTTGGAAGATGACCAATTTGGAATATGACGAATTAGGAACAAATCAAAACCAGATAGTTCATAATCATAATTTCTTTTGTCGATTTTCAAAAATCGTTAACTAAGCGCTATGCCTCTGGATAACCGACTGTGTTATTTCTGGGGGAAAATGATGTCAGTAAAAGGACTTATAAGGACAAAACATCAAACATGACTCCGCATTTTTTTTATGTTTAAGAGAAGGCACACGAGCACTCAGGCCACCTGATGGTAAGTGGAATCTGAGACCCATAGACATTTGAATTCTCTAGACTACAATCCTTAGACCTCAAATGCGTTTCCAACCTTGAGGTCTAAGATGGAATGCCTCTATGCTAGTAATTTCACCGGATGTCTTATCTCCACACCGGAACACAACACTGTTGCTTGGTGGTTCCTACCACCACTAATATAAATTGAATTCCCGCGATTTTGTGATCCTATTCTCTCTTTCATTTTTTCGGGATTAAATGTACCCTTTGTTCATCCCACAGCACAAGATCTATACTAAAAACACATAGAGTTACTTTCGCCTATACAAGCACAATATAACCTTAGGTCATTTTCAGCTTTAAATTGCCAGTTTATCCGATTTAAATCCCAATTCTTATCCACTTCTATTCGTACCACAGCTTTGTAATGCGCTTAACGTAAGTCAACTGTCGCAGACCAAAAGCGCCACACACTGACGCTCTGCCCGCACAAGCCAAAAGGCTGTACCTAAAAGTTAATACCCAAAGCAAATTCAATCCTATCCGGTTAGTAGTAAGGTTGCATTTGCTACAGGATTTTTGTTTAATTTACCGCCCTTTGTTTTAGCAGGGCAGCGCTAAGAAGCATCTTATGGTATATTTTCTGCGGAATCTCAACTAAAGGAATTTTATGCGACGTATTTTCTACAAAGATCCCGCGCGGTGGCCTGTGCCTGAATAAAGTTATTATTTTATGGCCTGCAGGCGATTGTGCACAGTGGTTTGTAATGGTATCATTCAGACAAAAAATCTACCCTCTCTTTGAATGAAAGAATAATTTAAACTTGGTTAGATAAAAGATAAAAAAGAAGTAGGCCTATTTATAAACATATAAACATTCAGTAAATTTACACGTCAAAATTCTACCCGCGATTAAGGATGTATTTGGGTTTAGTTTCGATCCTTTACCGATCTAAAATGTCACCATCAACTCAGTATCCCTGCTTTAAATATTGAGTTCTAAAATGAAAAAAAATGCCGTTCAAGATCTTTTAAATGTCGGAGCAGATCAGAAAAAACAGTCATTACGACGTCAGTGCATCCATCGCTAGCCTAGTTGGTAATGACCCTGCTTTCGAAGCTAGGGGTCCTGGGTTCAAATCCCGGTAAGGCAGATATTTGTGTGATGAGCTCGAGTATTTGTTCCTGAGTCTTGGATGTTTTCTATGTATTTAAGTATATATTTCTATATATAAGTAAGTTTATCGTTGTCTAGTACCCATAGTACAAGCCTAGAGCTTACTTTGGGACTAGATTAATTTGTGTGACATTGTCCTGTGATTTTATTTTTGATTTTTTATTCTTAACTTGGATCAGTAATTAAACCATTATAAAAGCAAATTTACGAGTATAAACGAGTTTATAAGATGCGTTAGTCCTTGGAAATTATGGTCACGTATATAATAATGGCAAAATTGTTAAACTTAATGTCACCTCTTAAATAACTTTAATGTTATTACCCATAAACCAAAAGTGCAGTCAGATAGCGAGAAAATAAAAATATTAAAACGTTTTACCACGAAGAGCGCAGCGTTTGAACTTATAAAATGGCTGACATTTGGTGCCTTTTCACCAGAGATGTGCTATGCTGCTATGCTGCGAGGATGTGAAAGAGGTCTATATTGTCTGTCATAATTATTTTAAGTCATAGTGTGTCATAATTATCCCAATTTGCAAAATATATTTTTAAGAAGCTGTTACTTATTCAGGATTTCAATAAATCAAACCAAACTTAACTTAACCTTGACAACACGTTAGATATTAAAGAAAATCTGTAAAGTTAACGGTTTTAGCGATATAAAAAGTTATGACTATCAATAACTGTGTCAACAATGACATTAAGACCAAACAAATATAAAATAATAAATAAATAAACACAGAACAATGTCACACAAATTTAACTAGTCCCAAACTAAGCTCTAGGCTTGTACTATGGGTACTAGACAACGATAAACTTACTTATACTATAGAGAAATATATACTTAAATACATAGAAAACATCCAAGACTCAGGAACAAATACTCGTGCTCATCACACAAATATCTGCCCTTACCGGGATTTGAACCCAGGACCCCTAGCTTCGAAGGCAGGGTCACTCCCAACTAGGCTAACGTGTCGTCAAATATGGCCGTTGTTGGCCATATTTGACGACACGTTAGCCTCCTCTCGTTAGGCTCCTATGTGAAAGCTACCAGTATCCACCAGTGCTATACTATGTGAACCAATAAATGTGATTGGTGGATATCAAACGCATCCATGGCATAGCACACTCTGGTGGAAAGGCACCCTTAAATTAGCACTTCTGAAAACTACAATAAACGGATTTGTGGTGGTGTAAATGGATTCGCCAAAAACTCAGTGCTGCTTTTCTTTTTCTGAGCCATTTACGTCTTATTATTTTAGCTTTCATTTATTTTGCTGAAGCGTACATTTTTTTTAAAATATATTTTAAGGAGAAGGCACACGAGCGCTCAGGCCACCCGATGGCAAGTGGAATCTGAGACCAATAGACATTTGAATTCTCAAGACTATGATCTTAAGAACTCAAATGCGTTGCCAACCCTGAGGACTAAGATGGAATGCCTCTATGATAGTAATTTCACCGGTTGTCTTATCCCCACACCGGAACACAACAATGTGAACACTGTTGCTTGGCGGGTGGTTAATGGATAATGCTTTCTACTTAAAATTGCCAAGCTTGTCTCGCTAAGTAAAGTGAAAAGTAAAACATTAAACTAGTTTAGTTAACTAGTAGTGATTTTGTTTTGAACACTAACACACCACTGTGCATAAAGCGGCTGGGGATATTTTTTATTGAACAAAAAAATACTCACCACTACGCAATGCGGACTCTTGGCACACTGGGCACTTTAGCACATAGAGCTGGAGTTGGCCTGCAAATTCATTAAATCCACAATCCCGCAGTGTTAAATTGCGATGAGGGATTATTTAAGTTTGTTTTATCTGAAAATATAAGCCGTGACTATTTTTAAAAGTATTCTGTGGCTGTTAGCGGGATTACTTAGTAATATCACGGGTAATATTATATCTTGAGTTGAATTTCAAATGATCTATTTAAATATGGTGGAACATTTTTACCAGACTGCCGTAGGGGGAGGTTAATGTTTTTAGACCTGTATGTAATGTGTGTATGGTCCTTTGTTCCCTTGTAAAGGCTGAACGGATGGTCCGATTTCGACATGCAAAGTGTCGTTAGATTAATCTTAGTGTCGCGGAAGTCACACTTTTATTAAAATGTGAAATTGGTAACCTAGATAAATACAAATTATATTGACGACATTATCCAATCAGAAGTTCGGTTTTTATAATTGCTTTTTAAAAACTTCTTAATTATTTTGTATGATAGATGTTATCGGAAAAGTAGTGTCTTCTTTCACATAAAATTATCAGCACCATTATCGTATTAGCAGCGTGAAAATACTAGCAGCAGGCATTTCATCCTAGTCTTCAGGGTTGTCAATGCATTGGGAATCCTAGGATGTCAGTCTTGATATTCCACTTACCAGCACATTAAGCGCGGACATTAAGCGCGGAATTAAACTTAACGTTCCCTGCCAAATACTCTGGTATTTGTAATTATCTAAATTAAAGATTAAAAAGATAAAAGTTTTTTATTCAGTAAGTAGGCCGCACGGGCACTTTTACACGTCAACATTCTACTAGCGCTTGCCAAGGAGAGACCACTGCTGAGAAGAAGCGCCACAAAAAACTCAACAGTTTGTCATTTTTTTTAATAGATATTGCTTATGACAATGATAGAACTTAACCTATATATATAAAAATAAATAAATATCACGGGACAATGTCACACAAATTGACCTAGTCCCAAACTAAGCTCTAGGCTTGTACTATGGGTACTAGACAACGATAAACGTACTTATATAGAGAAATGAATACTTAAAAACATAGAAAACATCCAAGACTCAGGAACAAATATTCGTGCTGATCACACAAATATCTGCCCTTACCGGGATATGAACCCGGGGCCGCTGGCTTCGGAGGCAGGGTCAATCCCAACTAGGCCAACGTGTCGTCAAACACAACATACAACAATATACAACATAGTTCTAATAAACACTAAACAATACAACACTCAACTGAAAACAATTAATGAAACACGGAACAGGAAAATTTGATGAAACGTACGTAACAAGCGGTCTTACCGCTAAATTTTAATTTCTTCCAGGATACCTTGGACAGAGGAAATAAATTAAATTAGTCTAGCTATATTTGTGTATGATTGTCCCCTTATATTAATGTAATATTTGATTACAGCACATCACATTCATTCATTCACCATCATCATTATTGAAACCCTATTCGATTAATTAGGGCTTGTAGTACTGTTAGGCGAAGGGCTTGCAACCTGCGGCTCTACTTTGAAATCCGTAATTCGAACTTCGGATCGCCCCGTCACTTTTTTGCAAATTAGTTTCGCATCGAGAGGAAAAGGGAGAGCAATAGACGAAGTTCGAATTACGGATTTCAAAGTAAATCCCCTGTCACTAATACACTGGTAAACATCTTAGCCTGACTATGCAAAATGTGGTTACAGAATTATCAACAAGTTTTTTAGAGTTGTTGGTAATTCTGTAGCTCTGCCTACCCCATTCTGGGAATAAAGGCGTGACTTTATGTATTAAAATAAATTCGATAAATCGGGTATTCGATAAATTACGAAAACAAAAGCCTAACTGCACTGCCAATCCTTAGCACATTCTAATAATACTGTGTGTATTATTAGAATGTGTCGTATTATTAGAATCCGAATACATTTCCACCAACAATCCAACGCGCTTTAATACCCAGGTCTAAAAATACCCGGTAGCCAGCGGTAGCAATTTCCCGGTATTAATGTGGGAACTATACCGGATATTACGGGCGTGGCGGCCAGGGTTGTGCGTCATCATATGTCGATATCGATAAATCTAGATTAGCGCAGCGTTTTGATTTATGGGTCTGCTAAAGTGTTGGCGTGAGCCGATGTTAACAAAGCTAGATTTAAGCTTGGGTTTGAAGTTGACCGATGTTTTATTTAATTTTGTGGATCTGTTTTTCTATTAGTATACCGAAGTGGGGCTTAAAAATATTTTTTGAACATAGTTTATGCATCTGACTTTACGAGTACTAACATTTTTAAATCTTATGCATTATGTATCTTAAGCATTGTATGTATGCATTTTAAATGGTTTTAGTATAACGTAGCAAAAAAATAAATAAACACGTTATCAATCAAATTAAAGCTTGAAGGTATTTAAAAGTTTTATCATATAACTCGGAATACAAGTATAATAACAAAATGGTGAAGTTGTAAAATCTTAAAAATATCGATAGTTCAGTTTAAGTCACATCCCTAATTTGGTGTACAATGGTTTTTCCGTTTAATTGAAAATATCGGTTCGGAGGAAAAAGGCCTGATGTATATTATTATGAAAGTAGATTAGTTAAGTTTCATATCGGAGGGTAAAACTATGAATTTTATACGAGTTTTCTAACAATCGTAAATTATGTCGGGAACTATTAAACGTTCCATATCTATCAATTTAAGATAAGGATGGGATAGGTGATATATTACACTTTTAGAATACGAAAAGGATACCCTAATAATTTGAATAATATGAAATATTGTTGATTGGTTTGTAATCTTACGATGCATCACTACATAGTATAAAACAAAGTCGCTTCCCGCTGTCTGTCCCTATGTATGCTTAGGTCTTTAGAACTATGCAACGGATTTTCATGAGGTTTTTTTAATAGATAGAGTGATTCAAGAGAAAGGTTTATATGTATAATACTTTAACCCAGAGCGAAGCGAGGGCTGGTCGCTAGTTACTAAATAATATGCGTGTTTAAAAGGTAAATATAAGATTCATAAAGTAAGGTAAATAAATATTAAAAAAAAAAAGTCTATCGAATTAATTTAAGGAAATGGCCAAATATATAAACAAACTACTTCTATTTTCTAGCCATCATAGCATTAAAAAAAATGTCTGTTACGAATTGTGAAATAAATATACAGACACTTTCATATATAATATATGAAATTCTTTCAGTGAATGATAGTGACAAGGCACTAAAGTGTAAACATCTTTATGAATTCGACTGTGCTAGTTTACTATGTGTGAACAGTAGGGTTATTATGAGCTAGCTTTGCAGATCATTTTACGGTGAGCGTAAAGGACAGAGCTATGGCAGTTATATAGCTCTGTCCTTTTCTCTGAGCGTAAATAGAACTGCATAGTTAGGTCATAATAACCCCCCAGAGGGGTTTTTATGACATGACAATGCCGTTTATTTTACGGCGAGCGTAAAGAACAGAGCTATCGCAGCTATATGTATATATATATATATTAATTTATTTGTTCAAATGATAACTTACATAGCTTCTATAAATATGTATTCCCGCCAAACTGTTACGTTTGATGGCGACACGCGCTCTGTTTTTATACAACTTAACCTATGAAAACAAATAACAGCTTAGTGGGCCACAAAGACAACACATACGTATATGTCACACACATACACGTAATATAGTATAACATAGCAACGCAATAATATGCACGCGCCCAAACACATATATAAATACATAGGCACTCAATCATGGCAACTTGAGAAGACACTCCTTTAGTCTAGTTTTTATTATTGCCTTGCTTAATTTAGGACTTTGTCTTAACAATCTAAATTTATGGAATATTTTTGGGACGAGGTATTTTGAAGTTCTTTTGCCATAATAGTTTTTCATTTCCGGCTGTACTCTCCTTTCTCTTACAATCCTAGTATTATATCTATTGTAAACTAATAATTTGTACTTTTCCGTGTAATAATGCTCTGATCCTAAAATATATGTGACTTTCTTATCTACGGGTAAAACTTTACATAAGGGAAATAGTTTATCATAATCTTCTGCACAATCTTTTTACTAAGAATTTAATCCGCCTTGTTTGTAAATTCCTTATGTCTCTAATATATGTTATGAATGTTCGTCAGTATACAACTAGACCATAGCAAATAAGGGGCCCTAGCCAAGATGCAAACGCTCCTAACGTTTTTCTTTTCTATCGTTCAAAATGTATGGGATGACAGTCGAGTCGGTTTATCGAAACGCACGAGAATGTCATCCCATACATTTTGAGCGATAGAAAAGAAAAACGTTAGGAGCGTTTGCATCTTGGCTAGGGCCGAAGTGAGTTAGCAAAGGCGTAATAGACAACCATTAGTGTCTTTTTACTCAAAGATCTGTCCTTTTCACTCAGCGTAAACTGAACTGCATAGCTGGGCGTTTCCCAATAAAAGTGTACATCGTTAAAGACAAAATTAAGAAAATTTAACTTTTTCCATTTCGTCACGAAATTTAACATATCTAAATGTATGGCTAATATTCGTGACGAAATGGAAAAAGTTAAATTTTCTTAACTTTGTCCTTAACGATGTACACTTTTTTTGGAAAACGCCCAACTATGTCATGTTAGCCCCAGAACCTCTCTTCAAATCGGTTAACCATATTGCCTTTATATTTCAATTGTGGTATGGTATTGTTATTAACTCGGACGCCATTATTGTCAAGTAAATAAGAGATTAAAACGTTAACAATACGGAAATGGGCGTTGTCCAAAAAAAGTGTACATCGTTAAGGACAAAAGTTAAGAAAATTTAACTTTTTCCATTTCGTCACGAAAATTAGCCATACATTAAAGTACATACGTTAATTTTCGTGACGAAATGGATAAGTTAAATTTTCTTAACTTTTGTCTTTAACGATGTACACTTTTTTTTGGAAAACGCCCAAATGCGTCAAAAGTAAGTGAAAATGATATAACCTTTGTGTTTAGGCCTATGAAAGCATTTTTCAATATTTATGGATTACTAGATACTCTCGCTGAAATCGATGCAAGTCGGTTTCCATTTGCATGAGGACATCCCTATTCTGCCCCAAATTCACATCTTTGGGACAACACTAGTCAGTAAGAACAATATGGCCGAACTGTGTGTATCGCTGATTCTTGCTCCCGCGCCGCATTCTTATAAAACTTTCCTTTTGGTGTTATGGTGACCGCTCTTCTGTGTATTGTGCTGTGTATATGCTTTGGAGTTTCCCGAGGAGCTGAAGTTCGGTGAGTTGACTTTGGTTTTCTTTAAATTTGAATCTTGCTTTCAAGGTATATATCCGCCGCCACCGCCCGCGACAAAGATTTTAGGGAAAAGACAACGAACGTGTATTGAAACCTATTTACAGTCCACTTAAAGTCTAAGCTCCAACATATTTTGGTCCGTCGAACCGCATGGTCGAAAGAAATTTCCCTTAAAATCATATTTTTCTCCACGTTGTATCAACGTTCCGCTTCCGCCATTTTTTACGTAGGTACGTAATTTATCGCATTTCATCTCCTACATTTACTACAATTTCATACCTCTTAGCCATTGCGGCTTGGGTTTTACCACATCATTATCTATTTCTATTAAAATTTCATTATATTCCCGCATTTTTAATAACTTCATATTAAGTTAACCTACACGCCGGTTATTTGAAAGAAATTATTACGCGGACATTTTACATTGACCTTGTTTCGCTTGAAAATATACTGCGTCTCGCTCATACTTATGGCCACGTTTATTATTTTATCCTATTCAAGTTCGTTCCAATATTAAATTGACGCATTTCCGAAGTTGTTGTTTTATTTAGTAAGTAGGTATTCCATTTTTTTCAATAATTGTACGCAATAAAAATGGAAGATAAAAATAAATTATCTTTGTTACAATCTAAACGTGATTCTAACTTTGCGCGCATTCAGAATATTTATGATTCTATACCGAAAACAAAACGAGACAAAACTAACTTGTTTTTACTACAAGCCGAAAATACAACAAGCTTACGCGACGAATTTATTTCTTTAGTCGATAAAATAAATTCAATTTCTTTAGCGTCAAATGAAAAGTATATACCTAACTTCGAAATGTTATGGGCATTTGATGACATGTACTACGCAATTATAAGCGCCTATAAAAAGTTTAATGATTCAAGTAATGCACCCATTCAGGAACCCGCGAAACCCGTGTTTAAACTTCCGGCGATACAAATTCCCGATTTTCACGGCGAGATACAGGCGTTTCCATTGTTTATAGAATCGTTTCGTACGACAGTTCATCACAACGTTGCGTTATGTGACGCTCAACGCATTCAATATTTAATATCCAAGTTAAAAGGTAAAGCTCAGAGCATTTGTGTAGGTATTGCTCCTACTCCAGACAACTATAAAATATTGTACGACACCTTAGTGCAAAAATATGAAGATAGCCGCGCGATTGCTATTTCATATTTAGACAATATCATTAATTTAAAACCGTTAACAGGTAAACCAAATGCGACAAACTTAGAAAGTTTGATTGACCAATTTTCGACGTCGGTGTCTGCACTACGTCAGCTAAATATAAAAAATCTAGCCGATTTTATATTTATTCATTTGGCACTGCGCAAAATGGATACTGAGACCTCCAAAGCGTTTGAAATGTCTCTCAGTAGCGAAACTGTATTTCCAAATTACAGCGAGTTCGTTAGTTTTGTTCGCAATCACGCAAAAATATTGCAACGTACAATGACCTCATCAGCTGGTTCTGCTCCGAACACCTCGCACGGGGGCGACTTACGCACCGAGTTGGCAGCAACGAAGCGCACGCAAAATAATATGCAAACTTTTCTCGTTAGCAACAGCCAGTCTTCTGGTCAAGTTTGTTGTTATTGCAACAGCAATAAACATATTCAATTGTACCAATGCGAACCATTCCTAAAGTTGTCACCTATTGAAAAATATAACGTAGTTAAAAAATGTAACGGTTGCGTTAACTGCTTGAGTGTTCGTCATACGTTTTTCTTGTGTAAGTCAACGTCAACTTGTAAATTCTGTAACAAGGCTCACCATAGCCAGTTATGCCGCAGTCAACCCCCTGGTCAGGAGAATCCTCATCTTAGTCAAGGTCACTCGCGACCGTCCGCTTGTTTGCCGCGCGCATGCTCTCCGCCGCCCGCGCCCGCCGCGCCGCCGCCGGCGTCTGCACACTCGCGCGCGCCCGCCGTTCAGGATCAGCGCAGTAATAATAATATGCCGGTAGGTTTCACCGGCGCCGCTACTGCGAAACAAGATTCTCGCAAAACTGTTCTGCTAGGTACCGCAATTGCACAAGTGTTAGACGCGTACGGTAATCGCCGCGATATCAGAATATTAATTGATTTAGGTTCGCAAAACCATTTCCTTAGCACGCGATGCTTGCGCAGTTTAGGGTTTGACGTCACGCCTGATATCAAAAATACATTGGTTCACGGAATAGGGGAAAGTTCACAGCCGATTAAGGGTACAACGAATTTAACGTTGTTTTCGCAATCCGATCAGTCTTTTAAGTTTGATCTGCAAGCTTTGATTATCGATAAAATTTCCGGCAATCTGCCTGAACGTCAAATAGATACCGATGCGCTAGAATATTTGAAAAATATTCCTCTTAGTGACAAGCATTGGTACTTGCCGGGCAGAATAGATATGCTTTTAGGTGCTGAAGATTTTATTAAGCGCATCTTAAAAACTGACCGCAAACCGTGTTCGGGTATATTATTTCCGGTTCCGCGTCTACCGGAAGCCCTAAGGCATCTAAACTTAACACGTTTTTTACCACTACTACGAACACAGACGCTCTTCTTTCCAAATTCTGGGAAGTCGAAGAGGTACCTATTCGCAAACATCTTTCCGCGGACGATAAAGCGTGTGAACACATCTTTACACAACAGACGACACGCGACTCTCTTGGCCGCTACGTCGTGCCTTTGCCGTTTTGCCGCGACCCGCGAGAGTTGGGCGATTCACTTCCGACCGCGACGCGTAGGTATAACGCTTTAGAGAAAAGGTTTAAAAAACAATAATATTCTTCATAAAAATTATGATGAAATAATCCGCGATTACTTGAGACAAGAATATATTTCCTTAGTGAAAGAATATGATAATGATTCCAGTTCTTACATTATTCCACATCACCCTGTCCTTCGTGACGATAAGCTAACTACCAAGGTCCGTCTCGTGTTAGACGCCAGCGCTGCTACATCGTCTAACCTGTCGCTCAATGACTGTTTACACCCGGGACCTAATCTGCAATCAGATTTACTCGCAATAATATTTCATTTCCGACTATTTCCGGTCGCAATAACTTCGGATATCCGCCAAATGTTTTTGAGAATTTTAGTTTCTCCGGAATGCCACCGCTTTCTTCGCATCCTGTACCGCTTTTCTCATGAAAATGAACCGCAACTTTATGAATTTAACCGCGTCTGTTTCGGTCTAAAGTGTAGTCCTTACCTGGCAATGCGCACGATCAAACAACTTATACAGGATGAAGGGAAATCTTTTCCCGCCGCCGCCGCAGTTGTATCCCACAATTTATATATGGACGATTTAGCTACTTCCGTTATGGACGAGTCCACCGCTATTAATCTATCCCGCGATTTAATTAACCTTTTTCTGAAGGCTGGACTAGAGTTAGTTAAGTTTTCAAGTAATTCACGCGCGTTACTGGAACACGTGCCAGAACAAAATCGATTATCTGCTGCAGTCGATATCTCCGATAATGACGATTTAAAAATTCTAGGGCTACGTTGGTGTCCTGTTGAAGATCAGTTCTCTATAACAGTAAATTTAGATCCGCACAACGTTGTCACGAAACGAACCATTCTATCAACTATTGCCAAGCTGTGGGATATAGTAGGTATTGCCGGGCCAATAATTTTATACGCGAAATTACTTATTAAAACCCTCTGGTTACTAAAACTAGATTGGGACGAAAGTCCGCCGGCTGAGATTTGTACTCAATGGTTAAAATTCAAAGCTGAACTTCCGCTTTTACGGAATCTTAAATTTCCGCGCCACCTCGGCATAAATTCTGATGTTGGCGAATTGACGCTGGTAGGGTTTTCTGACGCAAGCACGGCCGCTTATGGGGCTGTTGTTTATCTTTGTGTATCACATCCAGGGCTGCCTAATAATATTGTTAATATTGTTTGTGCCAAGTCAAAGGTAGCACCTGTCAAGGGTTTGACCCTCGCGCGGTTAGAATTATGTGCAAGTTTGCTGCTTGCAAAACTTATGCGCTATGTGTCAGATAATATATCAGATAGATGTACAATTTCGAACATTTTTGCATTCACTGACTCGAGTGTTACTTTGCAGTGGATTCATTCCTCACCGCACCGCTTTAATGTCTTTGTAAGTAATCGTATTGCGCAAATAAATGAATACCTGCCCGCGTCTCATTTTTACCATGTCTCTGGCAAAGAGAACCCGTGCGATTGCCTATCACGTGGTCTCACCCCCAGTCAGCTGATTGAGCATCCGCTTTGGCTCCACGGTCCCTCTTGGACCAAGCTACCGACTTCTGAGTGGCCTCTTGACCACTTTGTCTTTGACGAGCAGAACGACCCGCCAGAAATAAAAAATAATGCTCAAGCATTCTTAACGACTGAATTTAATAAACCGTTCTTGTATGAACTCGCCACGCGCTTCTCTTCGTGGAGTAAATTACTCCGTGTAGTCATTTACGTGCTACGCTTCGTCAAAAAGCTGCCTCGGGCAGATCGCATTATGGTCTCTGATTTACAAATCGCTGAAGAGACGGTTCTTGCGGCAGTACAGTCTGTGCATTTTGCTGAAGACAGGGATAGCATTTTGAAGAATAAATCTCCATCGAAGCGCATGAGACAACTTTGTCCAATTTTAAAGAATAATTTGCTTCTTGTCGGTGGTCGCCTCGATAAGTCCGAGTTAGACTATAACGCTAAACATCCGATCTTACTTCCCAATAAAGAGCACGTTGTTAATTTAATAATTGATGCGTATCACAGAAGGTTTTTACATGCCGGACCTAATTTACTTATGTCCTTGTTGCGCCAAAAATATTGGATACTTTCCGGTAGAAATATCGTTCGTAAACGGTTTCAGTTGTGCAATCGCTGTTATATTGCGTCGCCTAAGGTAGACTCTCCATTGATGGCTGATTTGCCCACTTGCCGTGTGATTGAAGCGAAACCGTTTTTGAATACTGGTGTGGACTACGCGGGTCCTATTCCTGTCCTGTTAAGCCGTTACAGGGGCGCACGTCAGCAGAAAGCTTATATCTGCTTGTTTATCTGTCTCGTGACTCGCTGTACTCATATTGAGTTAGCAATAGATCTGAGTACATCCGCATTTATAAACGCGTTTAAACGGTTTGTTTCGCGTAGGGGCACATGTTTAACTTTATACTCCGATAATGGAACTAATTTTATTGGAGCGAAGTCTCATTTTGACGAATTAACGCAACTTGTAAGTTCAAACGAATATAAAACCGCGCTTTCCGCTGAGACCCTAGAGCAAGGAATCAGCTGGAAATTTAACCCACCAAGCGCTCCACACTTCGGTGGTTCGTGGGAGTCCAATATACGTAGTATAAAACTACATTTAAAACGCGTAATCGGTGATCAATTATTAACGTACGAGGAGATGCTGACTGTTTTGACGCAAATAGAAGCAGTTTTAAATTCGCGTCCGTTGACCCTGTTAAACACTGATCCATCAGAACCGACGGCGCTTACACCCGCTCATTTCTTAACACTCGCACCGTTAAATTCGTTACACAACGCCGATGTGTCAACTCTATCTATCAGTTTAATTAAACGTAAATATCTGCTTGATAAAATTATTCAATCGTTCTGGAAACGATGGAAGACGGAATATTTGCATACGCTTCAAATGCGACAAAAATGGAATACTCCTACCAAACCTGTAACCAAGGGGACGGTAGTTTTGCTTAATGTAGACAGCGTTCCTCCTTTGAAATGGCCGTTAGGTGTGATCGAAGATGTTTTTCCGGGTAAAGATGGTATTATCCGCGTAGTTGCCGTACGCACGAATTCAGGCATTTATCAAAGACCAGTGGTAAAGGTTTCCCCTCTACCGCTGCAGTAAACTTCTTTTCTTTTATAATTTGTATGCCTCATTCAGGGCTGTCATGTCAACCCTAATGTGGCCTCTATCTTTATTTATTTTTAATTTTTTGTCCCGCTTTCTTTGTTCTGTAGAAGACCAAAGAGATCTTTGTCCTTCTAGGCGGGGGGTATGTTTAGGCCTATGAAAGCATTTTTCAATATTTATGGATTACTAGATACTCTCGCTGAAATCGATGCAAGTCGGTTTCCATTTGCATGAGGACATCCCTATTCTGCCCCAAATTCACATCTTTGGGACAACACTAGTCAGTAAGAACAATATGGCCGAACTGTGTGTATCGCTGATTCTTGCTCCCGCGCCGCATTCTTATAAAACTTTCCTTTTGGTGTTATGGTGACCGCTCTTCTGTGTATTGTGCTGTGTATATGCTTTGGAGTTTCCCGAGGAGCTGAAGTTCGGTGAGTTGACTTTGGTTTTCTTTAAATTTGAATCTTGCTTTCAAGGTATATATCCGCCGCCACCGCCCGCGACAAAGATTTTAGGGAAAAGACAACGAACGTGTATTGAAACCTATTTACAGTCCACTTAAAGTCTAAGCTCCAACATATTTTGTGTGTTTCCGTATTTTCAAGGTTTGGTAGCTCTTATAAACAATACTGAAACACATCAAACGCTATATCGTATTAACCTAGTAGAATAGAGGCCCTGGATGTGTCTAGTATTAACCAAACGCCAGATTATCATGTAAAGTATAATTCATAAGTCATAGCCCAATCATTGAATTAATTTAACTTGAAGATTATCCCGATGCCCTTGTGGCACTAATGGGGATTGCATATCAGATGACGTTGTTTGCTTGTCAGCAATGACTGGGTTTGCTATGATAGTATACCCACTGTTGGGAATAATTAAGGGGCTATATTCGAAATTGGTTTGATAAAAAAAAAGTTTTATAAGTTTTAGGGTTCCGTACAGTCGAAGTCATGAAATTAAATATGTTTACACTTTAGTACCTTGTCATTTTCATTCACTGAGACATATTATATTTTATATGAAATTGTCTCAGTGAATGAAAGTGACAAGGCACTATTTGACTTCGACTGTACGGAATCCTAAAATTTATAAAAATTTTTTTTTGCTAACCCTACGATGCTAATGATGCCTAACAGAGGGTATACTACTATCAAAGCTTTCAAATATAATATATGAAATTGTCTCAGTGAATGAAAGTGACAAGGTACTAAAGTGTTAGCATATTTATGACTTCGACTGTACCTAAAGGGTGCCAACGGGCGCCTATTACTAAGGCATATTGTTTTCTCACATATTCGATCAGTGCGATTCCTGGTTAAGGCAGACGAGTTTTCTAAAATCTATAAAACGCAGTATTTATTGCTTTACAATCAAAGTTAGTCTCCTTTGCGTAGAAATTGCTTATTCCAATGTTTAAAGTACGTATATTTCATTTTTAAAAGTATCTGATTCCGTTTTCCCACTTTGAAATATCTACGGTATACTTACAATATCGTATTTTCAAAGCCTTGGCTTGCTCAAGAGACAGCACTTGAGTATTGGAGATTTGCAGATCACAGCGATCTCAACATCATAAATATCTGAACACTTCTAAATCCGCTAACAATGTAGGGATAAAACTTTATTCACAGAGAAATGTGAACGTTTTGGATTTGCTTTAGAAGTTGAGAAGTATCTTGAGTTTACCAGTGGGTACAATCACTTATCATCATCTGCGTGCTCGCTAACTATTTGAAGCTTCTGAATACTTCTGAGGCCCTAGCCAAGATGCAAACGCTCCTAACGTTTTTCTTTTCTATCACTCAAAATGTATGGAATGACATTCTCGTGCGTTTCGCTAAACCACGTGGTCGACTGTCATTCCATACATTTTGAGCGATAGAAAAGAAAAACGTTAGGAGCATTTGTATCTTGGCTAGGACCCCTGGACACTTACGGTTTTAGCGTCAAACGTTAAATTTTAAATTAAAAACTGAACGGAAGATTATTTATTACAATACTAAATTTTAAGATTCAAATAACACGTAACTTTACAAATTGGTTTGCACAGAATTATTTACATCAAGAATAAAAAGGTAAACAAAAACATATAGATTTAGGCGTTGAAGAACCAAAGGGAATATGAAACCGAAAGAAAACCGAAACTGGTCTTTAAGAGGCCGTACACGAAATTTTTCCGGTTTTGCTTCTTTTTGTGATTTTACAGTTAAAATACTGTTTTATATAAGTTTTAATGCACATCATGAAATATCATTTCAGTTACGATCGAATAAATGAGTAACGAATGAATGAGCTACTTTTTTATTTCTATCGCGGATGATAAAGCGAGATTCAGGTTATTTTAAAGCGTTACATATTGCTATGTTTTTATCATTATTTTTTTTGGATGTTATTACCTTAGTAATGGATTTATTTGAACTGAATTTTAGTAGTAAATTGTTTTAATTTTATGAACGAAAGTTTTAAGTATCCGAAATCAAAAACAATGTTTTGCCCATTTTCAATGAAACTTTACCAACTTTATATATTTTTTTAAAGTAATTCATTAATTTTTTTGACGGCTTTTACAGCAATAAATGTGATGGAAGCGAGTATTTTTCTCTATAGCTTCGTTTGGGACTAGGTCACTTTGTGCGACATTGTCCCCATTATTTATTTATTTAATGCCTATTCTAACCATATTCAGGCCAAGATGTTTATGTAATTTTCATCTAAAGATTACAGGTACATTTTATCCTGAAGTTTTTTATGGTTCCTGAGGAAAAAGCGATAAACGAATTCTACGCGGAGTCGCGGGAAACAGCTAGCGACTAATAATTCTTATTTAATTTGTGTGTTTGCTCATATCAAGATTAACAGGAATACACAGGAAGAACTTCCCGGGAGTAATAACCATCAATTATTCCCGTATCTTGCGAGGCCAAAGTTTTTTTAACTTAGATAAGATAACAATACGGCTGTTAATTGTGTTTGCAACTTATCCTCATAAGACCCAATACCTAGTTAGAACTACATTGTAATTGCAACCTTATTGAATTAACTATAAGGTGCCTTTTATACTTAATACTAAGTATCCAAGCGACAAACCTGGTGACTCAGAAGGTTATGAGGATGTGGTGATGATGTCTACTCAGTCGTGATAGTTTTTCATTTAATTGCGTCGTATGCGCTTTCATTTAAGTTTTTTTTCAGATTTTAGTAAGTGTAGTTTTGGCTGTTGGGAGTGTGGGGGGGGGGACACTTGACGCTAACAAAAATTAGCGCTTTAAAGCTAATTATTTCATAAACGGATCCCTTAATAAAAAATCCGTTACATTTTTGAAAGACCTATCCAACGATAATCCACATGGGGTTGACGAGAAAAAAACATACATCCTCAAGTTAAGTGTAGGGGAGGTACACAAAAAAAAATCCTGTTTTTTTTTACCGTTTTATTGGCGTGACTAATATGTATATTTATGCCAAATTACAGGTTTCTAGTACTAATAATCTCTGAGCTAGGCTGCGGACAGACGTAACTATAAGGGTTCCTAGTTGGACTACGGAACCCAAAAATGTGCTAAATAAAAAACCAACAAAAAAAGAGTCTAAGATACAGCCCGCTAAAAATAAAGGCGGTATCTCAGAAAAGACTCCTGTAGCAAGTGCCACCTTGTTACTATAAGCAGAGGATTGAACTTGCTTTGGTTATTGAATTTGAGAAACCACCTCTTGGCTAATGAGGGCAGAGTAAAGTAAAGAATCGCTCTCACTCTCACTGCGCTAATTCTAAACGGTAAATACGACATTGCCTTTGACTTGTTTCGATAATGTCAAGGTTTTGATAACTTTTATGTACTTGACATCAATGGCGGCCGAGTTGAAAACGATACTAAAACACGTCAAACCCAGTAGAATAGAGGTCTTGGTATAAATAAATAAATCACAGGACATTGTCACACAAATTGACCTAGTCCCAAACTAAGTTCTAGGCTTGTAATATGGGTACTAGCCAATGATAAACTTACTTATACAACGTGTTATTAAATAATCCGTATTTTTTTTTTACAAAAGTAGTGTCAACCCTTATTTAATAACGTCAGTTCAGTATGTTAGGTATACAGTTTACTAGGGTTGACACTACTTTCGTAATATATTTTTTACGGATTATTTTGAAACACGTTGTATAGAGAAATATATACTTAAATACATAGAAAACATCCAAGACTTGGGAACAAATACTCGTGCTCATCACACAAATATCTGCCCTTACCGAAATTTGAACCCAGGACCCCTAGCTTCGAAGGCAGGGTCACTACCAACTAGGCTAGCGTGTCGTCTTTTTGTCTAACATTAAACTAACACATGTCAGATAGAGCGTGACAGGCATAGAATTCGAGTACTATTATTTGGGACTTATTCTTAGCGGTAGATGGTGGTAGCGATCCAGATAAGCCTTGCCTAAGATCCTACATCCATACTAATAGAATATTAAAAATGTGAAAATAACCTTGTCTGCCTGTCTGTTTCTCTTTCACGAATAAACCGCTGACCGATTTCGATGAAATTTGGTACCTATGAAGATAGTTTAAATCCGAGGAAGGATATAGGGATATTTATCCCGAAAAATGGCAAGGTTCCTGAGGGAATAGCGTTAAACGACTTCTTCGACGGAGTCGTGGGCAACAGCTTGTAATATTGTAAATGTGAAAATAACTCTGTCTTCATGTCTGTTTGTTACGCTTTCACGGATAAACCGCTGAATTGATTGAGATGAATTTTGATTTGGAGACGGTTTGCGTTCTTGTGAAATGCAGGTTAGTTTTATCCCACAATTATTTTTACAATTCCCGAGAGAGAAGCGATAGTCGAAAGTAAGTTTTATACCTATACGTTTTATAACTATAGGTATAAAACCACCCCCTCCCATCCGCCTTTTTTACTAGAACCTTAGACACAATTTATACTCTTTTTAACTTATATAGAAAACGAGTATCTGTAATTTTATCGAAACTCATTTCAACGAACGTATCATTACGCAGAATGTTTATTTCATATAAAGGTAATTCTCGCCGCGTGAGTTATTTTTTTTGGTAGTCACAAGTCTATATTAATCCGTAATGTAACGTAATAACGTAAGATATTCTGAAAACATGGTTGCAATAGAAAATAGCGTTTCATAAATTGACCATCGATGAAAAGATGGGTTACCATAGAAAACATATCTTAAGCTAGCTTTCGTCAAACAATCAATCGATCTTCTCGCTTATTCCCTATTTGGGGTCAGTCCTTTTGATACGTAAGCCCTACTACGTTAAGCCGGTTGGTCAGGGGGCGTCCTTACAATACCTTGCTATGCCTTATATAAATATTGAATATAGCTGTGTCGTTGACGCGTCTAAAGGTTCAACTACACGACCCCTGAAATGCCATGTCAGCGCGGCATTTGGACAAATGCCGCGCGGCACGCTCGGCACGCAAATGTCCATTCACGTGTGCAGTCCTTGCTCTAGTTACAGACAAAATAAACCCTTTAAAAAAAAGGTGTACCTAGTTAAAGACTAAAACGAACAACCGGTTACTTTTCTATTTTGTCACGAAAATTAGTTAAACATTTATATCATACGCCAATAATAACCAAATTGAACAACCAAAGCAGATTCAATCTTCTCCGGTTAGTGGTATATGGTCGTATTTGCTACAGGAGCTCCTTTTAAGATACCAAACATTGACTTTTTTTGTCTCATAGCAGAGAAAGTAATTTTCGTGACAAAATGGAAAAGTTAATTTAAGTCCTTAACGAGGTAAGTATACTTTTATTGAAAGCCATTGATATTTCAAAGGAAAGGTTTATGCAACAATCGATACGATGACCCAGAATTTGGACATCACTCAAGTAATAAGTGGTGTCAGAGCGACCAATGCCACACGCAACTGACGAAATTAGATATAACTATATCTAATGAAAATATAGACTAATGCCTTTTCATCAATAGTATGTAAAGGATAATAAATTCATGACTTTACAATGTTAGTTCATTTTAAGGGTTCCGTAGTCGAACTAGGAACCCTTATAGTTTCGCCATGTCCGTCCGTCCGTTCGCAGCCTAGCGCAGAGACTATTGTACTAGAAAGCTGCAATTTGACATGAATATGCATATTAGTCACGGCAACATAGTGGTACAATAAATAGTAAAAAAAAATTTTTTAGGGTACCTCCCCTACACATAACTTGCGGATGTATTTTATTTGGCGTCTATCCCATCGTGTGGGGTATCGTTGAATAGGTCTTTCAAAAATATTACGTAGTTGTAAAAACAGTTTTTCGATTTGTTAGACTAAAGTCCCCCCCTACAGCCAAAACTAAAAATGCTAAAAATCTGAAATCAAACTTAAATCAAAGGACATATATCGAATTTTAAAGGAAAACTGTCATGATTAAGTAGACATCATTGGTTCTTGAGATACAGGCAATTAAATTGTTTATACGTATCTACTAAAATCATCTGTTGGCACCAATTGACTTTAAATAGAAAATTAGTGATTACTTGTTGATTTTTATGTTTGTAGTACTTAACGGCTTCGGAACCCTATACTGAGCATGGTCCGACATGCTCTCGCCTGGTTTTTTTTAATTATATTTCAAACGGGTCACTCGTTTTCAACATTATTAATAGGTAATGAACGGTCTGTTTTCATTGCGCTATAACTTAGGAGGCTTCGTGAGCTCTATCAGAGCTACCATCGAGATGCGAGATACGTTTGAAGTTTGGTCCTTGTCCCGTCCTTGCTTGAATCCCGCTTCAATAAATTTCAATCGGTTACGTATTTCTGTGCTTAATAAATATAAATTGGCAAACGAGTGAATGCGATAAGGTTAAAAACCAGGGCTGAGATTCTACACCGTAATAACGATATCGTCTTTGACGTGTTTCAATAACCCTTAAGTCATTTACAATAATAGCGACTGTGATATAAACGATTCTAAAATACGTCAAACGCGATATCGTTATAACTCAGTAGAATTGAGGCCTAGAGGCTTTAGCCAAGATGCAAATGTTTTTCTTTTCTATCGCTCAAAATGTTTGGGATGACATTCTCGTGCGTTTCGATAAACCACGTGGTCGACTGTCATCCCATACATTTTGAGCGATAGAAAAGAAAAGCGTTAGGAGCGTTTGCATCTTGGCTAGGGCCCCAGGTGTTTTCAATTTGTATTTCGCCAAACTAAAATTTATACACTATACATACACTACACTATTTATATATACACTAGTTAATATCTCAGCTTACTTGTGCAAAATGTGGTTACAGAATTATGTATTAACATGTCTTTTTAGAGTTGTTGGTATTTCTGTAGCTCTGCCTACCCCATTCTGGGAATGAAGGCGTGATGTTATGTATGTATGTATGTAAAATTTATCAAATTAAAACGTACCAGCGAGTCTAATATTTATGGTGGTGTATATTGTTGTGGATAAGATTTCTATCTCTTTCTGACGAGTTCGTAAGTGCGAGAGTGACGGATGCTTTATTCGACGCGATAAAGGCGACCATGGTACGGGCTCTGATTCACACTTAGCTAGTTTTTATTATTTTGTTGTTTGTCGTTGGGGTTTTCACTATAATCACACCAAATTAGACGCTTGAATGTAAATATTACCGCTTTGACAATGGAACTAAATTACAAAAATATTTAAAAGAACGTAATTTTGTTACTTGATATTGTTATGATTTGTTATAAAGTTATAATTATAACACATATTCTGTAAAAAACACAACCATCTATCTGTAAGGGTAAAGCTCTTTAAAGTTAGGAGGTAGGGGAGAGCGGGGCTGAAAGTGCCGGGGGTAAGTTGTTCCGATGATAATAGAAATGCAAGTAAAAAACGGAGCAATTTGTATGATGTTTGACGCGAAACGTTATGAAATTATGCCGTTGCAGGAGCCGTTTAAGTTGCTTCCATTTTGGTATAATAGTAGTTATGGAAAAAAAAACTAAATCAACGGAACAACGAACCCCACAAAATAATACCTTTTTGCCTTTGATTTTTTGTTAACCGAGTTGATAGTGCACACAAAATAAACACATATTTTGACGAATTATAAAATACTCATTTAGCGTGTGAGAACTGAGATTTATTTGCTTAAGGATAAGTTTGTATTTCAAAAGGATGGAACAACCAGCCCCATAGTGGGGTTAGTTGTTCCGTTCCGATCGATCTCATAAAAAATGATTTTATTTGAAAACTGTTTAACGATGCACGAAATAATATCACTATTCAAAAACTCCAATAACCATTCTTTAAATGTGTGTGTAAGCCACACAATATATACACTATTTTCATAGCTCAATTTTGTGTTTTATGAAAATCGGCACTTGCAGCCCCGCTCTCCCCTACCTACCTCTGAGATGGACGGAAGGATAAGGGAGGCTTAGTAATATTCACTAGGCATCCCTCGGGTACGGTCATTCCTGTGACGTTTCTAGGAATCCATACTAATATTATAAATGTGAAAGTAATTCTGGCTGTCTGTTTTTTTACGCTTTTACTAATAAACCGCTGAACTGATTTAGATAAAAAAGGAGATAGTTTAAGCCCCGGGAAAGGACATGGGGTACTTTTTATCCCGAAAAAATTAACGGTTCCTGAGGGAAACGAGTTCTACGCGGATGGAGTTGTGGGAAACGGGAACACATTAAAATTCCGAATTTGTCCGATTTTTTATTTTTCCGAATGCTATGTTACGTTGGATCTATTTTAAATAAAATTCATAATTTAGTTGCAATACGTAGGTTAGGTTAGGTTTGATTTATAAGCGTTATCAATAAATAAAGTCTTCTATGAAAAAAATGCATGCGGAATTATGAAAATTTAGATGTTTGATCTGTTCTGAATTATAAGTCTATGGAATTGTATAGTGTCCCCGTGGGAGACAACTAGTTTTAGATGAATAAAAAGTAGAAAGAGTGTCCATTCAACAACATTTCCAATTTACCCCCAGCGTCGAAAACTCAACTCTAAGGCTCACGTGTCACACAAAGCAAACCCGCGGGGCGAGTCGAGTGGCTTCGTTAGTCGCGCTCGACACGAGGGCCGCTTTGTCAGCTCGATATCGCCCCCGCCGTAGCACGTTTACACTCAACTAGTAGGCCGTGCTAATATACTGTTTCACTATTCGACGAGTTACTCTTCTAGCGGTATCGTGGACATTTGGCCAAACGGAACCCTTATAGGATCACTTTGTTGTACGTCCGTCAGTCTGTCAAGACCCCTTATCTCGGGAACGCGTGGGGTAACGAGATGAAATTAAAATTTTAAACTCAAGGGACTGTAGTCCCTTGAAGCTGTGAAAGAATAAGACTTCTAATTTAACGTATATTTCGACACTCTCAAGGGAATTCAACATTTATGGGGTACTTCCCATAGACCTAGAATCCTGAAATTTGGCAAGAAAGGAAAGAATTCGAAAATTATTAATTTTTGATCCAACACAATAAAAAAATGTTTTGCTATTGCATACTTATTTGCAGTTGGTAAACTAGTCGCGACCTATGTCGATGTATGGAGACAACAGTTCAACGGCAAAGTCAAGTTTGTCCCTCAATACATTTTAACATGCTTATAAAGGGTGATGGGCAATTTTGTATGGACCCCGTCCCCCCCCTCCAACAGTAACGGGCTGCAGGTCTATATGTTCATTAGGACCCAATAAAAGACAAAATACTTATCTTCGTAGCAAAATCAATGGGAATTTTTTAATGAAAACAAAGGGCCAGGCAAGGCAAATCATCTACATACGTGTTCATTTTCAAACAAATTCCATAGTTCCATACGATAAGATTATGATTTTTCAAGAAAACCCCATACATATGGTGATCGTCGCCATAGAAAAAATACATCATATTGCCAAGATCTATAAACTGGCACATGTTTCATCACTGTTGGTGGGTGGGGACATTTTTACCCATCGTCCTTTGTATGGAACACTCGGTGCGAGAGTCCGACTCGCACTTGAACGGCTTATTTTCTAACTTGGACCTACTGAATACGAATTTCGATGTTGGCGTTCCCGAATTCGGATCGGAAGTTTAGAATTCAATATGGCACCCAAAATGGCCGTTTTCTTAGTACGATATTTCAACTTGTTGTAACGTTTTAAGAATTTTGGTCAAATTGCATCAAATAGCGTCTAATAACATCGATCCGAGTCTGTCTGTCCGTGTGCCGTTTAACTTTGAGTCATTCAAATGCCACAAAAATGGTAAAATAAAATGTTGAAAAAAAAACCTTTGGCTACCTCCCGTGGACGTAAAACGGGGATGATTTTTTCTTTTTCATGGTTCCGGGTATCATTGGAAAGCTTTTTTTAAATATTGGGGTGTATAAACCCCCTCCTGTGGTTGCCAGGTTAGAATAAGGACCGTAATTATGGAAACAAATAAAATGGTGTAATCTGTATAAATACTTATTATTACAAAAAAAAAACTTAAACTACGCGATTCTTAGATCTTCAAAGTGAACCATAAAAACTACTTTTAGTTATTTATTGATCCCCTTTGCCAGTTTTCTCACTTTGCTTTTGATGCTCTTCATTAGCCCTTGGACATCGACTGTTTTGAAAGTTTTGTGGGTACGGATCCAGTCTTTTTTTAATTGGTCCATGTTATCTGTTGGTTTAGCTTGTTTTCGTAGCTTTGCCTTCCTCAGAACCTAAAATTTCTCGATGGGCCTGATCTCAGGGCAATTCGGGGGATTTAATGATTTCGCGACAAATTCGACATTATTCTCTCGATACCAGTTCATCACATGGCGAGCATAGTGACACGCAGCTAAATCAGGCCAGAATAATGTACGACTCCTGTGCTTTCGAATGAGTGGTAGTACCCGTTTTTGAAGGCATTCCTTCTTGTACACATCCGAATTTAAGTTTCCCGTTACGAAAAACGGAGACGTTTTCATGCCGCATTAACAAATAGCTTGCCAAACCATCACTTTTTTCCCAAATTTCTCGCAAAAAATGGATTTGTCGTCTTTGGAGACCTTCGTACCTTTTATTACGGTGTAAAACTGCGGTCCGGGTAGGGTTTTATAGTCAAGTTTTACATAGGTTTCATCGTCCATTATAATACATTGTTCATTTTTAGTTAAAATTTGGTCGTACAATTTCCGAGCCCGAGTTTTGACAGAAGACTCCTGGGTTTTGCTGCGTTTAGGCTGTTTTTGCTTTTTATACGTTACAAGCAAGTTACGTTCCTTGGCACGCTGAACCATTGCAATAGAAGTACGACATTTTTTCGCAAAATCCCGATTCGATATCTCTTTTTTTGAGAAAAATATTCGCATATGCTTTTTGTCCAAATTAGGACATGAAGGGCCTCGTTTTCTACCTCGGCCAGGTAAATCTTTTAAACTATTATTCATACTAAACCTTTTTATCGTATTGTAAACAGCTTTCAGGCTAACCCCTTCTTCTGAAGCAATCTTTCTCATAGTTATACCTGATTCTTTACAGTATTTGGTCACAATTGAATGTCGTTTTTTCTCTGAGAGACCCTTCATCTTGCAATTTATACGAATTATACAATTTTTTATAGTAAGTTTTAACACTTGACTGTATGCTTAACAGATTGAAATATGAAAGAAAAGACAAAATATTGTAACTTTTTTTTTAGAGCAATTCAAACTTGTTTCCATAATTAACGATACGGTCCTTAGTGCCACTCCATGTCTTCCCGTGGATGTTGTAAGAGGCGATTAAGGGAATAAGGGCTTACCGGGTAGTACTATTAGGCGATGGGCTTGCAAACTGTCACTAATGCACTAGTGAACTTATTGGCCTGATTGTGCGAAATGTGGTTACAAGTCTTTTTAGAGTTGTTTGTATATCTGTAGCTCTGCCAACCCCACTCTGGGAATGAAGGCGTGATGATAATGTATGTATGTGTATTAAATAAAAAAATGTTGGACATTTCTTACGGTGGGTCAGGGTTCCATTGGACTATATAGTACGCATGTATAACTTAATTAACACAATTAATTACATATTCTGAAACATTCGAGTATAATATAGTGTTTTCGCGCCAAACCAACAAAATTAAATCAACCGCGGCCATAAATAACGGTACCTCATTTATTATTATAATGAACGTGGGTTTGCACTGCTCCCCACACGTACTGTTGACATAGGCCTTCGTAATAGTGTGCAAACTCGCCACTAGCAGAGAATACTTACATATTTCTTTGTTTTAAATTTATTGCACAATATACAAATGGCGGACTTAATGCCGTAAGGCATTTTATACCAGTCAACTAATGGGTCACACAGACCTAAGACAGACAGATTTTGTGACTAATATTGTATAGTAAAAATACAGTTTTAGTCATAGTTGAACTTGTAATAAATAGGAAAAAAATAAACAAGGTAATTTTGATAATTGCTATAAAAGTAAACTGTACATACAATTATAATATATAAATGTGTAATAGGTACATATATGATTTATTATGTTACTCTGCGATATTGTAGCATTATAATGGTGAAATATTTGTTTAAAATCGGTCCAGTAGATTTTTAATATATTCGTTACAAACATACAAATATTTCCTCTTTATAATATTAGTGTCGATGTAGTTGTAGAAGTGCTGACATAAGTATAGATACATACCCACTTAACCTAAGATTATCAAGATAATAAAATAATAGAGTAAAAATATTGGCCGTAAAACCATACTGCCCTGGTCATGTTGTCATATTGTCAATGTTACGATAGGTAGCTCTCATTTACTTGACACTAATGGCCAAGTTAAAAACAACGCGAGAACAATATATTAAGAACAATATTGTTTTACCGAGTAAATAAAACGCCAGACAAATATACAAATATGACAAATATACTAATATGACAAATACACTAATATGAAAAATGTACTAATTTGACGCCTTTTGGCGACTAAGGTCTTAAAGTAAAAATTCTCTGCGGCAGCGGAGCTCCGTCGACACTACCTAATTTCAAATAATCAGGTATTTGAATGTCGGAATTTTTATACTTAGTCAATAAACCTTCTCTCCAATTTTCTTTCTAGTCAAATGACTAGAAAAATAAAAATTGGTATAATAATTTATACCTAGTAATATTTCCTTATAGACCTTAGTCGCCAAAAGGTAATTTGACGACACACTAGCCCCTAGGTTGTTGGTAGTGACCCTGCCTTCAAAGCTAGCGGTCCTGGGTTCAAATCCCAGCATCTGTGCGATGGGCACGAGTATTTGTTCCTGAGTCTTGGATGTTCTCTATGTGTTTAAGTATATATTTCTCTATATAAGTATGTTTATCGTTGTCTAGTACCCATAGCACAAGCCTAGAGTTTAGTTTCACTAGATAAATTTGTGTGACATTGTCCTGTGATATTTATATTTTTGTATTTACTGGTTCCATTTTTGCAATTTGGTTAGGAGCTCTAAAAACTATCAATTTCCAATTCTCTCCATCACTCCAGTTATCAAAACGGGAATCCGTTTATAACAACACGGTATATTTTTCTTATGTATGCCGAACGAGTTTTAAATTCAGCGGCATATTGAACCTCGCTATATTAAAAAATAACAACACCTCTCACGCAGAGAACAGACCATTTGAACTGAAAATACAGTATCATAACATTTTATAGAGTACGTTGCTGTGGATATTCTTATTCAACGCAGGCTTATTATAACACTCTTAGTTCCGTTATGTATTTGATAAAATAAACATTGAAGCAATGAACAAAAAAAACTGTTAAGCGGAATGTGAAGGAAAAAATTCAAAAAAAATGCGTTAACGTTTTTCTTTCCTTCAACATTGTCCGATTTTCAATACGTTGTTAAATATTATAAAAAACTAAGTCTGTACATTTTCCTTTCCAAGAAAATATTTATTGGATAGACAAATTAAAAAACAATTCGGAAACGTATAGACCTACTTTTTCATGATATCTACAACATATTCAAAAATCGTTGAAATTGGATTAGATTTAGGGGATGAGAAACGTTATCGCGCGGAGCTAAACTTGCATGGGAAATGTTTCAGCGTCGTCGTCGATATAGCTATGAGACTTAAGCGCTGGTTCACACAGAGTCCTCTGGTACCATTCATGTTTATTTATTATGAACTTATTCGTGGTCGCTAATAACACCAGTCTTCACCAAGAAAGCATTTAATGTGGATCTCATTGAAACCAGTATACAACACAAACATTTACTGCTATTTTAACAATTCCTCTGTTTTATCAGAGACCGTTTTATGAGCTACCGTATTTCAGAAAGTGAGACGGACAGATTATGACTCTTATAGCTATCTCTCACTGACTAGAACTTCGCAAGTTTTAACAGGTCATAACATGTCTTCAGTTACCTTAATTTTATCGAAATAATACTGCAATAAATATATTCTACTCGTAAGGGAGCAACCACACAGCCGCGTAAAATACTTTGACGTTGCGTAAACAAACGAATAGGTCATACTAATTACATGGCGTCAGTTTTGACGGACCGTAATTTACGCACCGTCAAGCTCCGATGAGGTCGCTCCCTAAAACCATATTGCCTTTGTCACCATATAACATTGTCAACGTTATGATAGCTCTAATTTACTTGACAGTAATGGCCGCCACACAATACGCCAACATGTTAAAAGCAATATCGTTTTACCGCGTAGGAAACAGCTCCTGGGCTGGAATTCTACACTGTAATAACGATATCGTATTTGAGGTGTTTCCGTATTGACAACGTTTTGATAACTCTTAGGAGTATGTCATTTACAATAATGGCGACTGTGACATAAACGATTCTTAAACGTGTCAAACATGATATCGTTTTAACGTACCTGAATAGAGGCCCTGGTTGGTTTGTTATCTAAACGCGGCAGTCATGTGCCTAGCATTTAAAATTTTCATTCTTCATATTGATCATGCACAGTGTTTGTGCAAATGATATTTGAGGGGATAAACGCGGTTTTGGGGATACGTGGGTCGCTTACGGGAGCAGTTCGATGTTCCCGGGTGATACCCACGCGAGTGAATTGTAAATTGGGTAGCTTACGATGTTTTATAGCAAACAATCGTTTATAACTTGCAGTCGTCACCGTATGCTGTCTTAGTAGCTAAGTTTTACACCCGAAATCATACTACTGCCACCAGGAAACTAGGGGGCTAATTGTTTTTTCCGGAATGTTAAGTAGCCTATATGTTAATCCAGGGTATAAGTTATCGCCATTAACATTTCATTAAAATCCGTCCAACCGTTGCAGCAAGAAGAACCAACTAACACATATACTTTCGCAGGGATCCTATCATTTCATAAGTAACGTTTCACAAATGATTCATTTCACAAACATATCATTTGACAACCCGCGTTTTTTTCCGGAACTGTAAATAATTCTGGATTTATTTCAGGACCATCATGTAGAACCCTATAGGTTAGGTTAGGTTTTATTTGTTGTACAGAAAAAAAAGCGGGTTGGCGAATGAATAGGTTGCGATACGATGCATTTGCCAAAGATTTGTCGGCAAAAAGGCAGAGAACCACTTTCGCATTTATAACGACAGTGGAAAGGCAAAAAAACGCCTTACCGCCATAATTAATAATGGCGCTTAAGGCTTAAGCTTCAATACTCAATAGTGGCGCGTTAACATTTTTACCTTTCCATTGTCGATTAATATTACTAGGAAATATAGGTCAAGGTCAGTCAAAGGTAAAGTTTCCAAAAACGTATTAATAGGCTGAATAGCGGTACGGAAGTAATTAAGGTTGGTTGTGAATAGGTATACGGCCGTTCACGGAGATACGGCACGTTCCCCGTTGTCAACCCGTGGTGTGTTTGCAGCTGAATAATTTACTACAACCATTTCTGAAGCGAGAGATAGGGTGTAAAATGTGTAAGAAATTATTCTTTCTGCAGCAAGATTTGTTAATGATATAATGTTTGGCGTGTTTTAATAGGAATATGACCGCTGAGTTTTTGTTGAAACATTAACTCACAAGATAACTGCTAAATTTTTTTTTTGTTTCAATCATTTAACTAGTGTAAATGTGTATTTCCCAAGAATATATTTTTAGTTAAGAACTAGATTTCATAAATAAATCACCAAAAAGGAACTGAAATGTGTTTTATTTTTACAATTTATAATTATTTATACAGGTAAACTTATTTACACTATTAATGTATCTCGTATAATTGTTATTCAACACAAGCTGTTCCCGCGAGTACGTCCTCGTCTAAGTCGTTTATCGCTACTCCTTTGGGAGTTGTCCTATTCTATGGGATTAAACGTATCTTATGTCTTTTCCCGGGACTTAGGCGTCCATACCAAATTTCATCGAATGTAACGATTAAACCTTGAAAGAGAAACAGACAAAGTGACAGTTTGCATAAACTGTTATTTTGATACCCGGGGTTTATCGCTTGTTTAATGTAAATAAAACTTCCCTCCGCGTTGAAATGTCAATATAAAATCAATGCATGAGTTGCATAAGCGCAAAATGCAGCGAACTGCACGAATCCGAATGGATGCACGCAGTAATGTTAACTTCACGCCTGCAGGCGGCACATCAAACGGGCTAAAGATAGCGCTTTGTGTGACTTACAACCTTTTCATAGCGGTAAAAGAGGGCGAGGTAGCGAGGCTATATGGTACGAGATAATTAAAGAGAAGAGATAGACGCGGTGTCGTTAGGTACGTCCATGCGCCGCGAGAGTCACTTTAATTAAAAAAGAAATGAAAAAATTGCTCGGATAAATTTATGTAACACGGGTAATATCCTCCTGAGACCTGATATTCTATAGGAAGTACATAATTAAGCCAATTTAGTTTAAACTTTATGCCAATGAGTATAAAGTTCATTTTAATTTGTTTCAAACTTGAAAATGCCATTTAAGAGCAGAGGAAATTTAACTCTATTTCCTTGCTTGTACATTCAAATTCTCACTAACAAAAATCTCCCTGTTTGTAATATGGTGGGCCTCACGAGGTTAATGGGGTTAAGGAAGGGTAAAAATTGGTCCAAATGTCGATTCATACATTGTAGGTTTTAATTGTTTACATTATGAAGTAGGTACTTAGTATATAGATACATAGGTAATACAAAGTAAAAAACTGGCCAAATGCGAGTCAGACTCGCGCACCAAGGGTTTCGTATCATTATCTATAAAAACGGCAAAAAAACATGTCTCGTGTATGGCAGCCCCTCATCGACCGTGCTTAGATAGGGATAATATGAAAAAGGCAATGTGGTAACGTTGCAGCCCAGACATTTTGAGATGTAGTCGCCAAAAGAACTGGTCGTATTACGATCTAAGCAAAAAGCGATGTAGTCAGATCAAGATATAGCTAACAAGCATCAAAGACGATATCGTTATTACCGTGTAGAATCCCAGCCCTGTTCAAAATCAAAATCAAAATCAAAATGTTTATTCAGTAAATAGGCCCCCATGGGGCTCTTTTACACGTCGGTAATATGAAGTGAATTTACTAGCGTTCGAATTCCTACCTAGTCCTATGAAGATGTGGAACTAAAGCTACTATTCCGCAAAATGTTATATTATTGTAGATAACCCTACATTAATGTACATAGACTACAATATATCAATACACGCCTTAGGGTTCTCTGCTTTTCCGCCGATAAATCTTTGATAAATGCATCGTTTCGCAACCTATACATTTGCCACCCCACTTTTTTTCTGTAACTACAAATATTTCAGGATTTTTATAAAACTAACCTAATCTTAACCTATAGGGTTCTACAATAAATCCAGAATTATTTACAGTTTCGGAAAAAAACGTGGGTTGTCAAATGATATGTTTGTGAAATGAACCATTTGTGAAACGTTGGTGATAAAATTATAGGATCCCACGCCGACGAATTTTAAAAGATTGCTTTTGTTTGACTTGTTCAATTCTCAAAATGTTTAGTTCCCAAGTTCTACTATTAACTTAAATCAAACTAAATGAATGCCATGACCCCAAACTTCAGCCGACTGTACGTGTTTACAAACCACTGATTAATGGATGCTCCTGAAAGTTTCACCGCCGACTGTACAGCACTTTGCGGCGGAAGTTGATGGAAAGACGTTGATTGAAGCCGGTTCCGTTTCCGGTTACCTGGGCTTTAAGTCTTTAAGTTATGGTTAAGTTTACATTTGAGGGAAGACCGGAGAATTTTTACATGGAAAGATACCTGTGCCACAAGTAGTAATATTACCAGCCTACTTGAATAGCCTAAGTACTAACTTTTACTTCTATCGAGCAGTTATCATATAGTCGTAGAGAAAATGCGTATGGCGATGATATCAGCGCTCTCTAGTATGTATTTAGTAGTTAAAAGGTCACACAAGCTAATAAGTACTGTTTGCTTTAAAACCACATCATTTAGTAAAAAAAAGATGTCATATTTGAAAAATAAAACTATCAAGATTTTTATTTATGTTTTCATGTTTAACAGTCTCAAGGAAATAATGATCAAGTTTCATAACATATCCGAAGAACAGACACATAGTTGTTATGGTTATTTAGATTTAGATTGGAGAAAACTATCGATTCTATCATTCGTGGCCTTAACTTTGATAGCAAATTGACACAGGCGCTGACTTAAAATAATGTAAGAAACATTAAGTTCGTTTGAAGCGTTCGTGCTATGGATAGGTTCAAAACACGTTGAATAGTAAAGGCGATTCGAGAACGTGCCGTTTATTTGAAATGTTTGTGTTTGAGTTGCTGAATAAATAAACCATCTCCGAACAAGGGCACATCAAGCGGCTTGTATGTGTGCGTGCCTTACACGTACACGACCGTGGTGATAACCTCCCGAGTCTCCAGGTTTGCGCTTGAGGATAACCAAAATAGAAAAGGCATCCTATAGCTATGTCGACAAGGTTGCAATTAGAATGTTACTAAAATAGGTAGTGGGGTATTACGAAGATAACGCTGATTAACGCTGAATCTGTCAGGGCTGCGCCATCTGCGTGTGTAAAGAGCCGAAATTGAATAACTTTTATGTATACGTTATATTTCGATTATACTGATCCGAATGTAAAAAGTTATTTTTTGGAATATTAATAAAGTTATATAGAATATTATTAAAGTATCTCTATACTTATAATATAATGGGTGTGTAATGATTTGTTAAACGAATTGCATAATTTTGATCTGTATAATAAACTTATTATATAACAATTACAATGCATAACAAAATGCATATGCATAATTTCTTAAATCATGGACTGTAGCTTAAAAACGTAGAAAATTCTAACGTCTTTAGCTTCTACTAATTTGGTCACGGATCTAAACCTAACCTAAACTAGTAATTAGAAATTGATATAAAATGCATAATGATAAGAAAATAATTGTTATGAACTTGGTAAATGAGTTTTATATTATGTAATCGTATGCCTGATAAAATTATACACATTGTTATGTTATGCTAAAGTTTTTGCTTAATGTTAATATGAAAATTAAACGCCACCCATAATTCATACCAGGTTTAATGAAAAATAATGTTAATACGATGGCAATTTCTCGGGCTGTTGCTATTATACCCCGTATGGTTGCCGGGTTAGAATAGTGCTACTCCATGTCTTCCCGTGGATGTCGTAAGAGGCGACTAAGGGAATAAGGGCTTGTAGTACTGTTAGGCGATCGGCTTGCAACCTGTCACTAATACACTAGTAAACTTCTTGGCCTGATTGTGCAAAATGTGGTTACAGAATTATCAATAAGTCTTTTTAGAGATGTTTGTATTTCTGTAGCTCTGCCTACCCCACTCTGGGAATGAAGGCGTGATGTTATGTATGTATATATGTTGCTATTATGTATAAAAAATGGCGTTAAAATACGTCAACGAAAATAATGCTGTTTACCAAGACTGAAAAATCCCTGTATTTTACCAAAAACCGTTTGCAGACCATATTTATACCCACAAGCCAGAACAAAGGAATGGGTACACGTCAGTGCATCTGAAGTGTCTCAACAGCTCAATGTAGACGGAGAAATACAGCTATTTTTAAACTGGCGATCATTATTCTTGTAAAATGTTCAAGAGGGTTGTGTCAGAGTTTTGTGATAGTACACTTGGTGTTATAAGGTTATGTTGAAATGTATATTTACCATGTTGTTTCTTTTCACAAGCTTCAGTACATAATTTAAGTCACCAATCGCTGCTTATCTTTCTGTTAGTAATTGTTTATAGGACCTTGTGTGGGAATAAGGCTATCGGTAAAATTACTAGCGTAAAGGCATTATTATTAGCCCTAAGGGTTATCAAAGCAGTCTTAAGATTGCAGTCTCGGGATTGTAGTCTTAGGTCGGGCCCTAACATGCTGCCATGGAAACTAATGTCAAATACGTCAAACGGGAACTAGTGTCAATTATTATTATTAAAATTACACCGCGGGTTTAAAAAAAAAATAAAAAATTATTGCCAAGAAGTTTAAATACAAATACAGAAACAAATTTACATCAAAACAGGATAGATTTAAGTTGCTTAGTCACACAAATCACACTCACACACCTAGTTCGGCCTCTCCTTGCCATAAAAAATAAATAATGACAAATCACTACTAATATATGTTGCAGTTTAGTCTTGAGATTACAAAAATCTGTGTGCCTTCTTCATGCATAAACAAATTTACGGCTCAAACGAAAATCCCTTTTCAGCTGTAACTAATTTGATTCTAACGCTATAAGAGTATCGAGGCCATGTAAATATTTTTATAACATTCATTATCAAATTTGTTACCCGCTACGCGCAGTGATTCGTAGCCGCTACGCCGGTTCGCGTAGCGCGCGATGCGACCATCACGTAGCAGATTTGATTTGCCGCGCATTTTTACCCAGAAGGGTTGGATAAATATATTTTGTGAAGGTTAACTGTGAAAACATGTACGAGTAGGTAGACATAAGCGAATATACAAACCCTAATTTAAATCCTCAATAATACACTCGCGGTCAAATAATACGGGTCAGAGTGCGTTTTTCATACAAACGAGGCTATTTTGAAGCCTTGGTTCCTGGCCAGGGGTTGTTTTAAGTGAGGTGTAATGGTGGATCCTCCGAGGTTCAATAGAGGAGGTCACAAGTTCTTAAGATACCTAACTGATCGCACAGTTAACACCACAGCGAGAGAGTTTGGGTCAGCATTTGGATTTCCTTACATTTTATTGCCATTTTAGATGTTTTTCTGAACATGCACAATTCCGGCGTTAGCCGAAGATTCAATCAGCTGGGTTTCCTAGGCACTCTGGAAGTCCTGTATTGATGCTCGGGGTATCCATCATCAGATGTCACTAAAAGCATCCCCTGGCGAGGAACCAAGGCTTCGAAATAGCTTCTTTAGTATGAAAAACGCACTCTGACCAGTATTATTTGACCGCGAGTGTATTTTAAATAAAAACTATGAAATAGATAAAAGTCCTCGATATATGGCGACCCCTAATGTTAGAGCTTGAACAACCAACCCGATTATAATCTCGACTAAGCCTTAAAACCCAATATTATAAAAAAAAAAAATGTAATTCTAATGTTTTAAGCAAGTCACCCAAGTAAAGCAAGCACACAAAAATTGTATTCTAACCTAATAAAAGACACGAAATGAAAAAAACTAAATTTTCCAAGACACTGAGCACAATTGGTGCAATTAATATTGTGGCTCAGCGAAGAGGCTTTTCAGGAAACATTCGGCCTGTCAGTTCTCGCTCCGGCTTGCGAGAGGTTTATTTGGGGAATTATTTTGTCACAAAAGTCACTAGTGTTATAGTGACGCGTTGATGCAGTTCATTTTTTTAGTGGTGGTAGGACCCTGTGCAGGGTCCTACCACCGCTAAACTTTCAGACTTATGGTGGTCACAACCCCATTACTTTACTTTAATAGTTTAATGGTACTTATTCTGAAAAAATAAACAGAATAGAACAATTAAAAACAATCATGTTCCATGTTACGATATTCACTTAAAAAAGTCTATTTCTCGGACTTTATTTTATACAAATTAGGGTTAAAATTCAAAAAAACAAATGACTACTTAATGGGCTCACGGCAAATAGGTATCGATTAATTGATTGATTTGATAAACAACACTCACCGTCGCGAACCATGAGTAAACGACAATAAAGAAGAAGAATATTAAGAAACAAAACAAAACAATCAATAATTGAGCCCTGAACAGAGCTAGAAGCGACACAAAGCTAACTAATGCCATTGTAGACGTCTGTAACATCTCTCGAGACACGTATCATATTGTAACATCGTGTTATCTTCGGTTACACTGTAACATGCTCGCACTCGCCGAAGACATTCCTAGTTCCGTTACTACAAGAGCAAAGCCTTGGGGAAATGATCTCGAGCCATTACTACTATGTGTACCGCGTAACTTAACACCTTATGAAAATATAGCAGAAAACGCATACAGGGGCTTTTTTCTACTGCATTAAAACGATATTGCGTTTGACGTGTTTCAGAATCGTTTTTGACTCGGCCACCATTAGTGTCAAGTTTTCTTTCTAATTTTATGACTGCAAATAGGATAAAACTAGGATGGAGCCTCTATGCTAGTAATTTTATAGCTTGTCTCATCCCCACACTAGAACACAACAATGCGAACACTGCTGCTTGGCGGTAGGTGGATAAGATGGTGGAAGCGATCCGGACGGACCCCGCGTAAGGTCTTACCTTATTCTCAGTCTTTGACGTTTTTTTTATCTAAGTTAATGCACGGTTCAAGATAACTTAGTTTGATCGTACTCTAAAACTCTTTGCGGTGTAAGAAAATAACAATACAGAAACAATGCCTTGGGGATATGTACCAGTTCTATTGCAACTATGTGAAAATTGGTAACGTATACGGTTTGAAAACGTGACCGCAGAGTTCTGTGAAGAATAAACATACTTAATTTTATTCTGGTATTGCCATAGGTTGCGTTTCATAACATATAACGTTTGATATATTTTGATTTGGTATAGCTTTTATTTTATAAACGTTATACTAAATATAAATAACGTTCATCGGTCTAATACAAGGTCAAAATTAAGCTGCCTTGTGTATATGATTTTTAATATATTTTTTCATATTAAGTAGCGACTCCGTGGATTCTAGAACCACGGTATGCCACCAAAAGTCTTAGCTCTAGTATCTCTATCTAACATATAAAATAACTAGTAAAAGAAATAATTTTGCTATTAATATAATGTACAAAAAACTAACAGGATATCGCTCGTTTAATATTAGTGCAGCGTCACGAATAATCAGTGATAATGTAAATGGGTAATAATTACATTGAAATTAGCATAAAGCGAAATATTTCGATCAACGTCAAATTAAACGATCATCAGGATAAGCATGTCGTTATTAACAATGACATTTATTTTTACGACCAATTTAAAGATACCAATTAATTTCGTTACTTGCAAAAAATACCTATTTAATTTCAAACACAAAATTATGTTAATATGATTATTGAAATTATTTCATTGCAACATGATAAGCAGTTAATTGTAATAAAAAAGACTATTATTAAACCTAATTAATTACTCTAAATGGTTAAATTATAATTTAATCGCGCATAAAAAGGAGATTCAATAGGTATTATTTCTAAAGATACTTTCTAAATCGCCAGATATCGCGATTTCTTTTCTTATATTCTTATTTTGTTACTTTACATAAAAAGTAACATTTTTGACCTAACTTTTTTTATAGTTTATGTTTCTTGCTTTATTGTTTAAAATATTTACAGAACCAATTTCGTAAATAAATTCCTCCTGTGGCCACCGGGGTTGTTTGCCAACCCTCCCCAGAACTTTAATATTTGAATATACCATCTACAAACTTACTCATGCTGCCGCCAGACAACCACTTACAATACCGCTCTTTGGAAACACAACAAAATAGATGTAGTTCAAAGTCTCCGCAACTGCAAAGATAACTTTGTAATAGCTACTTCTGTCTGGGGTATTAATAACTGTTTAATTATTTGAGGTTATTCTAGGTTTATTACAAGACAAGACCTTGCCAGTGACTTGGTTGTGTGAAAATAGTTTGTTACCTCTACTCTTGATACAAATGTTACCCTTTGTGGTCCAATTATGTTCAACATTTTGAAAAATGCCATTAATACGCAATGACATACTAAGATTTTCCTCAGGAAACCTAAAGGACTTCGTTACGATTTATAAGTGCTTAAAATAAAAAAGATCTTAAAAACATACAAATGTTTATTATATCAACATTATACTTAATATAAATAAAACTGGTTTATAAGAAAATAGATAATTTTTATCCTGGAACACAATTACTTTTATTAAAATGAGGTACAAAATAGTTGGTTTTATTAAGTAGGTACCTACAATGTAAGAGTGATAAAATGGATATAAAACTCAGTCACAACGTTGGTTTTCAGAATAAAATTGAATTGGATTTTTATGGCCCTATCCAAGAGATGTTTGTCTATTTATTTATATCGAAAACAGTGAATTTACAGTAAATACCAAAGCACTCAAATCTATTTTACGTAGATACACATGCCACTTATCCGCAAAAACATCAGTATCCTGGACCTTGTCTAGAAGACCATTTAGGAGCGTTGATGTTCTCGGTGTAGAAGCATTAAAAGCGTGTCGTGTGCGGATTCCCGCGGGAAGAGCAAATAGCCTGAGTTGCTGTCGCACTCCTATTCGCATGGAACGCTGGGAGATATAAAGCCGCATTCTCTCTAATATAGATGAACAGTCGAGCTGCCCTCTCAGTATCAAACCATAGTGGGTGAGAAGACGTTTACGCCTAAACTCAAGAGTAGAGATCGTCCATACCCGTAATATAATAATATGCTCATGGATAAAGAAAAGGGTTCTATCCGTATTTTCTTTTCAACAAATATCGGCCTAAATTCCGCTGTATTCTTTCTAAGGTGTATTTATCTTCCCAGGGATCCCAAATGATGGCGTTGTAGTTTAATATACTCTGCCCAAAATCGTTTTACAGCAAGATTGCAACGCGGTAATCTTCAAATTGCAACGATGTCCTCATTATAAAATCCTGGCTTTCTTAGAAACTACCACGATGTGGTCATGAATGTGACTTTCTTAATAAAGCATCTCTCACAAAGTTTGGGAACTTCCGCTTTTGTTACCAACATTATTTCTTGTTGGTAACAAATAAAGAAGTTTCCATGTGTTTTCCTTGGGACACAATAGCAAAATAGTTTTGTTGTTGCATAGTTTCGTAACTATCAAAATGCATTTATTTAAAACGTTAGACGTCATTGAAATGTATAAATCTTATTTTCTAAACTAAACTTAGATAAACATATAAACATCCCGGCAATCCAATTTCCACAAAAGTCAACATCAACGTATGCAGACCATCATTAGCTTGTTAGCTTGTGTTGCAAATTAAATAGAAACTGCTAATTGAGTTGAATGTCTTAGATACCGTTTATTTTGTGTTTGTGTTGAGAATGATTTTAAATGGCGTCGTCTTGTTTGGAATTCCGTACGAAATATCTATTTGTAAATATTTTCCTTAACATAGGCCTCTTAAAAAATCCCAGCACGATAAACGACTTCTACAAGGACTGAATCGCAGGCAAAAGCAAAAGCTGCGAGGTCAGTAAAGGTGCAATTTCTGTACCTTTATTGACCACGCTTCAAAGTTTTAAACCCTTAAATAATAGCAGCAAGCCTTGACCACGGTAATTTAATTCCAACACCCAAACCTAAAAAAACATACGCGAACCATTCATCAACAAGCAAATTCAATTATTTTCGCCGACGACGGCCGAAACAAAACAGAAATCCTACGATTTGAATAAATCGAGGCGGAAAAAGCCGAAATAAACGTTTCCCTGACTTTATGAACGCTCCGCTTGGTCTGAACTCTGAACTGAACACGACAGCCAAAATGGCCGATTTTATTTGATGCTATATGATATGAGAAAAAGTTTTGAATGACGTCAAATATTTACATCATAAATTCCGATTCTCCTGTCACTATAACTAGATTTTAATCGCAAAATAACATCAGTTTCTTAAAGTAACAAAATTGACCACGCTGCAAGCCTTGCCAGTTGTGACCAATGCCTACGAAGCTACAGTCAAGTTCAAAAGTATGTATACACTTTAGTACTTTGTCACTTTAATCGCTTGGATAATTTCATATGGCAGTTTAAACATGACGTTAAATAGACAAGGTACTAAAGTGTATGCATACTTTTGAACTTGACTGTACCAGTCTCAGATTCAAATTCCGTTACTTGTGAATAATTGCATAATAAGCATTACTATTTAATCTTGACTGGAGGTTTCTTATTAAAGCTCAAGTATATTTGAGTAAGTTTTACCCTTTATAATTTTATTAATCTACTTACAAAACACGTTTAGCTAAGTTCCATCTTATCCTACTAATATTTTAAATGCAAAAGTTTGTGTATTAACCCGCACGCTTCATTGGCTGGATGAAATTTGAAATGGAGATAGCTGAATTAATATACAGGCTACTTTTCATCCCGGACAATAAAAAAGTTCCAGAGGCATCAACGATAGTCGAAATCTACGCGGACGATGTTACGGGCAGAAGCTATTAATAGAAATATGTTATTCTTGACTTTGCTTGAACGTTTTAGGCATTCCATATAATTCCAAACTACCACTACCGGTACACACATACCGTCGCGTGCGGTTAACCATTAAGTACTCGAAATGGGTGCTTATAGCCGTAACGACGATTGCGAGAACAGTAATAAAACAAATCTCTTTTCAACTGTTCCCAAGTCGGAGAATAAAGAAACTTGAAACAACCTGAATTGCTAAATAATAGGGTATGAGCTGAGTTTGTTTGAGAAGCGATTTTTAAGAGAGGAAACATGCTATGAGTGCTAATGGTGGGTTGGAATGAAATCGTATCGTAGGTATTGAAGGGTAACAAATTACCGTTTAGGCATTACTTTTAGGTAAAATTCCAATTAATCTGAACTTTTTTAAGTCATTAAGTAAACGAGCACACAAGCCATTTGATGGAAAATTAGATCTTAGACGCTAAATGTAATCTCAAAACTGCAATCTCTAGGGACGTATAAAGTGATTTGACGTTTACTTTGACGTATCTTTAGATGGGCATCTCAGTCAATATCAGTTTATTGATACTGCCCTAAAGGTAAGTATACGCCAAAACTGTGCTAGTTAGCCACCAATAGGAGAGCTGCGTTGCGCTAGGCTAGGAAAATGAAGTATTCCTATTGGTGGATTTTTTCCTCGCACAGCTCTGGTGAATATTTACTATATATCTGCAAACGTATTTCAAACCCTAAGATGAAATGCCTCAATGCAAATACTGGCTGCTCAGCTTTAGCTTATAGGGTAAAGTAGTAAAAGCGGCCGAACGTACCCTGCACAAGCTCCTACCACGACTAAATCTACTTACCTAGCAGTTATCTACTTGTTAGGCAATATTTCAATAATGAAAGAATATTATTGGCACATAGGCACAGGGTTATAATACAAATGAATACGCTTACACATACATATACAAATACAACGCTAGTGATTCAGATACACTACGGTTCGGACAAAATCCCAAAAGTTTTGGGTCACAATTTTTTAGGATTATTTGTTACTTTTTCAAACTTTCAAGTAATACGAACACGATCCAAACACGAGGCGACTGAGCTTAAGTAACGGGAAGTGGAAACTTTTGTTCAACTTCCCTTTCGTTACCTTATCATTAATTTTACCCAGCGTTTGTTTAGGCAAGCTACGTATGTTTTCATTATTTTATTTTGCATACGTTGTCTTAACTCGAATAGTTATGTGGTTTTTGGGCAAACATTTCTTTTTTTGTATTATTTTGTTAAACCCAAAGAGCAAAACGACTAAAAATCATCGTTATATCAACAGAAAGACTCTAGATATAGATCTTTATCCGTCAATTTGTGCTTCTCGCATACATCGGTTTCCCTCAATATCGGATACTAGTATGAAGCCATCGCTGCGCTAACGCTTAAAGAAGGTTTCAAATGTTTTTTAACTTTGACGACCCGTTATATATGACGACGCTGACGCCTTTATGGTAGTAATGCTGTCTTCGAAGTTAGCAGTCCCGGGTTCAAATCCCTGTAAATGCAGATATTTGTGAGCGCGAATATTTGCTCCTGAGTCTTGGAAGTTTTCTCTGTATTAAGTTTTTTTCTCTATGTCTCTACCTAGATTTTAGTTTGGGGCTAGGTCAATTTGTGTGAGATTGTCCCCTGGTATTTGTTTAATTACTAATATCACCCTTTATTTAGAAAATTTACATGATAAGTATTCTTGAGCAATCAAAAGGTAGATCTTCCTTGTTCTGCCAAAAAAATCAGCAAATACATAACATTATTATAGTCCTCTGAGGTGTTAAAAAGTCTTTATTCGGGCTAGTCAAAATTATTAAAAAATATCAATTTTCGCTTTCATTTTATATAGTCCCTAAGAGGAACCCTAATTCTTGGCCTGATTAAAAAGCCGGTCAAGAGTAGAACATCCGGTTCCGGCCGCGGCCTTGTCCCGGTCCGGATAAAAACGTATTTTACGCGAAGGATGTATTTAACTCCAGTCGTTAAGTACGAGTAATGGGATTAAGAAAGTGTTTGCGGTGTTACTAAAGTAAATGGAAAACAGTAGTTCATCTTCGGCCCTTTGTGAGCCATGATAATGATGATCCGTTGATGATTTTCCGTGTGGTTGCCGAGTTAGAATAGTGCTACTCCATGTCTACCCGTGGATGTCGTAATAGGGATTAAAGGCTTGTGGTACTGTTAGGCTTAGGCGTATGGGCTTGTAACCTGTGACTAATACACTGGTCAACATCTTAGCCTGATGCTGTGCAAAATGTGGTTACAGAATTACCAACAAGTCTTTTTGGAGTTGTTGGTATTTCTGTAGCTCTGCCTACCCCACTCTGGGGAAAAAGGCTTCATGTTATGTGTGTATGTATGATAATGATGACGGATGGAGACATCCAACTGGAGTAGGTCGATCAATCGGTCGAAGTTACATTCGCATTTTCGGGTACGTAAAACAATTGATAAAAAGATATTTATTCACCAAGTAGGTACGGGTACAATCAAGGGCAAAAATATGTATACACTTTAGGACCTTGCCGCTTTAATCGCTGTCACAATAGCATATGACAGCTTAAACATGACGTTAAATAGACAAGGTACTAAAGTGTATACATATTTTTGCCCTTGACTGTACTTATACACGTCAATAATCTATTAGCGCTTCCCAAAAAAAACCACTGCTGTGATGAAGCCCCGCAAGAAACTCAACAGTCACACATTCTCTAACATATTCCTTATGACATTTTATTTTATAAATTTCTTGTTCTGCGATTTATTTTTATTTACTGTGTAATAATACTTGGTAGCTTACATTATTATACTTGTAACGTAACTTAAATTGTAAAAATAACTACATAATACTTTAATAAAACTATATTAATATGGCTTGAATAGTCCATGACCATTGACGCCAAAAACTCTTGTCACGTTAAGTAGCCCCTTTCGGTAACCAGTGACGGCAAGATGACATTTTGATTTTTTAAACATCAATAATACGCTACCAAACGAGGCAACGGCGCGTATCAAAATGACCCGGACCTATCAGCTTTTCTCTTTTGATTGTAATAAATAAAAATAAATAAATTGTGGCGCGTACGTGAAAGACATGTCATACTGTCGTGTTTTTACTGTGGTAATACTCTCCAAATGCACCATACTTTAACGTTACGTACCAGAATTTAATCGATACGAATACGATACGCGTTCTTAACGTATCCCAGGGTCAAGTTACATCGTAAGTCTTTGAATACGACCACATTGTATCTTATGAATAAAGAATTTGGTATTTGTATTTGTATTTTGTACGATGGGGCCCTATTCTACTTGGCACAATACAATTGACAATACAATACAATACAATACAAATATTCTTTATTGAACACCACATACAAATACAGCATGAAAAGTAAAATACAATTAGACAAGTAAAGTAAAATGTTACTAAGTGAGTCAATAGGCGGTCTTATCGCTAAGTAGCGATCTCTTCTAGACAACCTTACAAAGAAGAGAGTTAAAAAGAAACAGAAATAAATTGGTAGGCGGTGCTAACTAAACTAATAAATGGATTATAAAAAAGCGGCCAAGTGCGAGTCGGACTCGCCCATGAAGGGTTCCGTAGCAGCAAGTAACATAATATAAAAGTTCGTTGTAGCTTTGATCAATGTTTTTATGACGTATTAAAAAAAAACTACTTACTAGATCTCGTTCAAACCAATTTTCGGTGGAAGTTTGCATGGTAATGTACATCATATATTATTTTTACATTTATCATTCCCTTATTTTAGAAGTTACGGGGGGGGGGACACACATTTTTCCACTTTGGAAGCGTCTCTCGCGCAAACTATTCAGTTTAGAAAAAAATTATAATAGAAACCTCAATATCATTTTTGAATACCTATCCATAGATACCCCACACGTATGAGTTTGATGAAAAAAAAATTTTTGAGTTTCAGTTCTAAGTATGGGGAACCCCAAAAATTTATTGTTTTTTTTCTATTTTTGTATGAAAATCTTAATGCGGTTCACCGAATACATCTACTTACCAAGTTTCCACAGTATAGCTCTTATAGTTACGGAATAAAGTGGCTGTGACATACGGACGGACAGACGGACAGACATGACGAATCTATAAGGGTTCCGTTTTTTGCCATTTGGCTACGGAACCCTAAAAATAGAAAAAACCCAAACATTCAAACGACATATACGTATAATATATAAACTTAAATAGATAAATACGAAATAAACATAAATAAATAATTATAATACTGCGAAAAGGAAGGAACAATATAGCTTTTGACACGTTATCGTACTGGGCCTCAGGGCTGGAATTCTACAAGGTAATAACGATATCGTTTTTGACCTGTTTCTGTATTGTCAACGTTTTCATAACTCTTATGTCATTTACAATAATGGCGACTGTGACACAAACGATTCTTAAACGTGTCAAACACGATATCGTTTTAACGCACCTGAACAGGGCCTCAAAATGTTGACAATACGGAAACAGGTCAAAAACGATATCGTTATGACCTTGTAGAATTCCAGCCCTGTCAAAGTTATGAAAAATAATGACAGTAATGGAGGCTAAGTTAAAAACAAAACACACAACATGTTGTGGCATACGTGAATAAACGCCCCGCGGTTGGCACCACTTACTGCCAATAGTGGGCACAAATCCTGAACAAGCTTTTACTGCTATCAGAAATAAATAGTTTCCAAAAAGTAAATAGCATAGAGGCGTTCCATCTTAGTCCTCAGGGTTGGCAACGCATTTGAGGTCTTGGGATTATAGTCTTGAGAATTCAAATGTCTATGGGTCTCAGATTCCACTTACCATCAGGTGGCCTGAGTGCTCGTGTGCCTTCTCCTTAAAAAAAAAAAAAAAAAAAGGGCCTATACCTTAGTTCACTCACAAGATGACACGCTAGCCTAGTTGGACCCTGCCTTCGAAGCTAGTGGTCCTGGGTTCAAATCCCGGTAAGGGCAGATATTTGTGTGATGAGCACGAGTATTTGTTCCTGAGTCTTGGATGTTTTCTATGTATTTAAGTATATATTTCTCTATATATGTATGTTTATCGTTGTCTAGGGACTAGGTCAATTTGTGTGAGATTGTCCTGTGATTTATTTATTTATTTATAAGATCTTTCTAGACCGTGTCCTCGAAAACATAAAACTCCCTCAACGTATTACTTTGAATTAACGAGAAAATACTGGCAGCATCTTCGAGATAATGCCACAGAAGCCATTTTTACCTTTAGCTTAGTTGTATAGTATTATTAATACACTCTCCTGTAAAATTGACGTTGCACGGATGCGCTAATGTAAAAAAAACCAATAAATACTAAAACCGGCCAAGTGCATGTCGGACCACGCACAGTGGAGTTCCGTAGCTGGGATGAAAGTTCATGGTTGAAATTCATTTTTTTTAATTAAAATCTCAAAATCTACACAGCGTATCGTGTTCAAAACAATTTTGGTTGGAAGTATTTAGTATGTTCTACTACTGTAATTTTTATTAGAATGTTCTATTTAACAGCTCAAAAGCTACCCACCCGGACAGAGTTTTTACGACTTTAGAAGCGTATATCTCGCCAACTGTTCACTTACGTAAAAAAGTCACTTATTAACCTCTGTATCATTTTGGAAGCCCTATCTAAAAATACTCCACACGCTGATGTAACACAAAAAAATTTTTTTCGTCCCCTAGTTACATGTATGGAGTGCCACCCCTAAATATATTTTTTTTTTCAATTTTACTACATCATTGTATAGCGGTTTGTAGAATACATCTATCCTCCAAATTTCATCTATATAGTGCCAATAGGCTCTGAGTAAAATGGCTGTGACATACAGACGGACAGACGGACATGACGAAATTATAAGGGTTCCGTTTTTGCCATTCGGCTCCGGAACCCTAAAAATGGTTGGCTCACGCTGATTCGATTTGAAATCAAACTTAAATCGGAATCTACACTACCAGTTTTTTTATATATCACATGTCATAGTTATTACAGCTATAAATTCTTGGGCTGTGAAATTAATTGTTGTCTCCCTTAATACAAAGTTTACCAGTTAGTTCTAACCAACTTCCAAAGGCGTTGCACTGTTGTTCAATGCGTCCGCAGAGTGTGATAAGAGCCGCAAACGAGTCTAGTTTTATCATTCGTACCTCTTTCACTCCCAAGAGCAGTATTTAAGTTTAACCGCTCGTTTAAGTGTTTAGAAACAAGTCCACATAAAAATACAGTAAATTGTAGTGATGCTGCGACAATAAAGTCTAAAATAGACTTGAAATGTACAATTGTGTTATTTATGTTTGTATTTTTAAGTATTTACTTAATAGTTTTTTTTTTCAATTTACAGCTCCACTTCAAAAAGGAGTATTAGGTTTTTGGGTCGGCATTATTCTCGATAACGGTTGTAAAGAAATCATTTGTCCTTTTTTGTGATTTAATTTAGCTCATAATTAGTTATTAGGCATGATACTTATGTTAGAGTCAGTTCAGTCATGAAATAATCATTAAATTCTCAATCCTACTACTTATTAAACAAAGGTATGGTGTTTAACTATTATGGAGTTTGTGTAACGTATTGTTTTGTAAAAACGTATTGTTTTAATTATTAATTTGCTAAAATGTACTATTCTTCCTTAATAGCATTTTTTAAATCTCGAAATTAAGAGAAACTATGAATCAAAACTGTGTTACTTATTCTTGCTTCTTGCACGGTCGCGCTAACAAAATAACCACAGTGTATTAAAATTAGGAGTAGAGTAACTATCAAATATGAGTCATACACAATCTTGAAAACAAAAGTTGTCTCTCCTGTGGTCAATAGTTAAAAGCTTGTGTGCATATAAGTTATGTTTTTATATGATAGGTCTAAAGCAGTCCTGACGGCGTTTTTGCGGGAATGGGCTTACCCAGAAAATTAGGCCTTAAAAACGTTAACTTTCGGTGTGTCCACAGGAAAGACGGTAACCTAAATCTGTGTATGACCCTTATATCGGAGCACACTTGGTACTTATAAAAATCTAGACTATAACTCTTTTGATAATGGCATTGTACCTTGGGCCTAAACATGACGCCTGCAAGCCCCGTGATATATTTACTGGCGACTGTAAAATGCAATGCAAATTTGTAGCAACAAAGTTATCTGCCAATCTGCGTAAAATAATATTAAATACATACATAACATCACGCCTTCATTCCCAGAGTGGGGTAGGCAGAGCTACAGAATTACCAACAAATCTAAAAAGACTTTGATTATAATTCTATAACTATATTTTGCATAATCAGGCCAAGAAGTTTACTAATGTATTAGTGACAGGTTGCAAGCCCACTGCCTAACTGTACTACAAGCCCTTTTTCCCTTAGTCGCCCCTTACGGCATCCACGGGAAGACATGGAGTAGCACTGTACAACAACCTCACGGGATAAAAAAATATAGTATATTTTTACTGCTATTTCCTTGAATACTACTTACTTTTACTCGAAAAAAAAAGTATCAAGTACTCAATATTAAGTATTCAATTTTTTATTCTATTCCATAATGTTAGTTTGCGGATATTAGGCTAACTTAAGTTAATACAGTCTTAACCTAATTATGGACTCCGCAAGATTAGGAAAGAAGATTAGTTATATTGCACATGTTTTATAATTTAAATTATTTTAAGTATTATTTTCCCTATTTACTTTATTCTATGTAATATATAGTATCCCAGGTGCCTTTTTGTGTAAGTACTGAATTTTATATGAATGTGTGTGTGTTTTTATGTAATTGAGTAACATACATCTAAACAATTAAATATTACAAACTTTTACATTATTTAGTATAACACTTACTCCGTTGGCTCAGGAATCGAATCTAAATCTTCGCCGCCACGAAAGCACGCCATTTCCTCAGTTTTGCGACTATGCCAAAAGCTGACTTGAAAAATCGCGCAGAGGGTTTATTCAGTTTTGTTTTCTTTATCTTAATTATATTGTTGACGTTATAGTACCTACTGACAAGTGGATTAAAGCTATGATATTGTCAACAATATGATTATGGTATAGTAGCGAGGTGGGTTAAAAAGATTGGCACCAAATCTGAATCTACTATATATATCACTTAAACAATTTACCAGACCGACTTTAGCGTGCCCGGTTCATTCCACGCAATGAATAGAAACGTGCGAACGTTTATGCAATAGAAAGGAAAGCACAGAATAGGCACGTTCGAACTAGCTCAACTTTTGTGCGAAAAAGCTTACTTCTGTACTTGTACTTTAGATTATGTGCTTGAGGTTTTATAGCAGTGCATAACAAATGGATTAGAAAATGAAGCGCAGCTTCTTGTGGGCTTTAAATATCACGTATTTATTTGTTTCTATTCGCCGATGGCTGGGGCCTCACTAAGACGTAGGCCATAAGGCGTATAGTTACCTGAAACTACAATAGAGACCTCTCCTTAAAACTTCTCCAACTAAAACTCGAAAAAAAAATATGTGTAGGATTGAGTTTTTACATGGGGCAGATTTCAGTATCGGTACATTCTAAACTATAAAATTTTATAAAGTAAATAAATAAAATAGAATTGATTCTATCACATTGCACATAGGTACTACAGATGTTTGTGGGATATGCCACTATATACTGAAGTTATGCAGCAGCCACGCCTTAACAGAATTAACAGTTTATAGTACTGTTTAGTGCGTATTTACTGTGACAAGCTCTCAAAGGCTGTTATTCGGTGCTTTGTCGAGAGACAGCTCTTTTGAGTGCTTGCGTAAGTCCTGCCTGGCTTGCCGTCGCTTCTCTGGAATGTTCTTGTGGCTATAATAATGGGCTTTGTCATTTAAAACTCGGTCGACACATTGCCACAATGGATTAGGTAATATTTTAGCACTGGATATCGTCGTAACATGTTTGTATTTTAACGAGAACTTTGTTGAAAATAATTATTGTCAAAAGAAAAAATAGGTCACGCAGATGATTTATTCTGTCAGATTATCGTAATGTCATAGTTTTACAACGTTCTATTCAGCCACTACAGAATATTGTCGCAGAAAATGAATGATCAATTTTTACGTCATTTGTTTTTCGTGACTTGACGCTGTTAATATGAAGTATCTATGGTAACGGTGGCCGAGTTAAAAACATGTCAAAAGCAATTATGGTTTTACTGAGTAGAATAAGGCCTTCGATGAAAATTCCAAACAATATACAATCGTACACAAGCACCGTGACACGTGTGTGTGTGTGTATGCGTGTGTGTATATGTTTGTGTGTATGTATCTGTGAGTAGATTCTTGACTAAGTTATTAATAATGTCTTTACACTGAAAAATCGCAATTTTCCAGTAAACTTGTGCTACCATTACTAAAAGAATATTTAAAGGTACATTTACATTTTTTTACAAAAGTACCGTTTCTGCCCGCTGGCATATTGCAAAAGGCTGTGCAACCAACGTATGCACTTTGCATTTTTAATGCACCCCGGATAGTTGGGATCACCTGGTCGATGCATATTTATAAGTTACGAACACACCGGAAACTTGCCGGGGAAATTTTAAAATTACATGAACTGTGCTTTTGAATTACTGATTTTTTAAAAGTACTGTTCCAATTGGTGATGCTTACTTTTTTCTCGATGGAACTATTATATGTTGACTTTTGCAAGAGTTGGTTGTTTTATACATACCTGTGATTTTTGGTTGATATTAATTGCAAATAATATTATATCTTTCAAAACTCAATGTACTGCTTGGGACTAGACTATTCATTAAAAACCTAGTCTTTAAAAACCTTGATGCAAAAATGTGACGAAATTTCAAATAGCTTGCTAGTTTTGCTTCACTCTTAAAATAAATCCTTTTAACTATTTTCGGTACGGAAAACTTTATATGTATTTCAATCTTCCATATTTCATATTTCCCCCAGGAAATTTATATTCCTGGTTTAAAATGTAAAATGTGACTTAAGGGAGTGTTGAGTTTCCAACATTAAATAATAAACGATACGTGTATGTATCGCTTCTCGCAGCGCTTTGAAAATACGTTGTTTAAAACATAAAATAAACTCAAAATAAGCTATAACAGGGTTTTAGGTAGGTCAATATTTCCAAAAAATACTCGAGTTCAGTATTTTGTATTAAGTATAAACTCAAGTACGGTATCAAAGTTAAACGCAGTCCTAATTATTGTGACATTGATAACATTTTGGAAGTCTGTGTGGATCATTGTATTTCAATCAAACATGATCGGTTCGATAAAATTCGTTACAATGTCAGTTTATGTCTCGAATAAGCATATAAAATACCATCTCTCAAGATAAAAACTTTCTTGAGAAAAACACTACTATTTATTATGTGCTCACATCTTCTTTAGGCACTTGTACTTTTATCGACTATTTACATTAATAGCAACATAGAATCAGATCTGTCCAAGCACACCATATTCCTTTTGCACAGTAAATACAAAATTATACCAGTAGAAACCCTCTGAAGGCCGTATTATTAGACTGACATCAAGTGAGATGTCTGTCTCAAGATGCATTAGGCTGGTTACTCAGTTTGCGAGCTATAACTGTAACCGTAGCAGTTACAGTAACAAGCTTCTGGTAAAGAACAGAGGCCCTAACCCATTAATGTTTTTCTTTTCTTTCGCTAAAAATTTATAGGATAACCGTTGAACACGTGATTTATCATAACGCACGAGAATGTCATCCCATAAATTTTGAATGATAGAAAATAAAAACGTTAGTAGCGTTTGCATCTTGGCTAGGCATGCTCGCGAGCCGCGTACACATCACGTTACGTGTAACAGTTACAGTAACCGTTTGCCGTGTACCCGGCTTTAGAGATAACAGTATCCATGACATGAGATCAGGATTTCACATAAGATCAGTTTAATAATATAGCCCTAAAGGCCTTATTAATAAATTGGACTCAATTGAGATGTCCATCTCAAGACTCATATAACTATCATTTTTAAATGTCTTGAGATCGGGATCTCACTCAAGATCAGTTTAATAATACAGCTCTCCTAGTCCTCTAAAGCACTTAGCAGTATCATAACCATAACATACCTATACACACGCCTGTATCCCCAGGGAGGCGTAAGCATGCTGACGGTCACCGTTGTGGTGAATGGAATACTCAACCAAGTATTCTCAGGTAATTTTGCCATTATATTCAGCTACTGCAATAGGGGTATCCACGAACACCTCGAGACTAACTCAACTTAACCAACATCGTGCTTGTCTGCACTATACGAATAAGTTACTGTCAACCATTTATGTTTTAAGGCAATTTTGTCGCAGCCTTTTTTTTGCACATTTGTCATCATATAGACACAACCCAACTGCGGTAAAGCTAAGTTTAGTGCAGCGGAGATCCTGTTAAGTTCATCATCAGGTCAGCTCGTAGAAATCTTAATATTATATTGTCATAATTACTTTACGTACTCAAAACTTCAGCGTATTCCAATTACGGAAACTGGTTTAAATTTGACTTGTAAAGGACAATGGGCAAAAATGTATGGAATGCGTCACCCGCCCTTGGACATAACTTATATTATATCAATGGAAAGGTATTTTTATGTATAACAATGATATCATATTTTATCTTTATTTACTATTCCTAATTGTATGATCTATTTAACGACACCACCGTTGGTATTAAGCGGGTACCAAAATGTCCATTGTCTTTTAAAACCACACATGATGACAAAAAAAACGTAAACAAATCCGTTAAGTAAAATAAATGTTGTGGAAAAACATTTGAGATGTTGGAGCAACAAACAGACCAACAAGTTAGAGTTCCTGTGGTAGTAGGACCTTGTGTGGGCTCCGACTGGATCGCAATCACTATCTTATACCTTCGAACCTACCGTCAAGCAGATTGATTCCTATTCCAATTTCCGACATATTTCTAATTTGACTCATGCTTGTTTCGACACATTATAATTTGGCAATGTTATTGTTTAGTCATATTCCGGTATTATCAAAGTCTCAAAGTTCTATTAAACAATGCGTGCTACTGTGCTTAAATAAAAAAAATCAATTACTAATCAGTTAACATAGGGAAAATGAGTCCAAACAAGAATATGGCCAAAACGGAACATGTTGGAAGGAATCGCTATGCAGCATCACTGTTTGTTTGCTCACCGAGTGATAAGACAGCCGGTGTAAGGACTAAACCTCGAGATTGTATGTTCTATGCTAACATCTAAGTTCTCTGGGTGAGCAAGGTAATATTAAAATAGCAAATTTGAATGGGCATCACAGCCCTTATAACTATGCTAGGTACTCGCTTGCCTTTTCAATGCCAAAGCAGTATCCTCAAAACTACCTTGGTCGTACGACATTTACAGCTGTACCGAGTCGCAGATACGTGCCACAGCATAATGCTTACTTCACTTACTAGTTAAGTTCATCGTTGAATGAGAGAGAAAGATAATAACACCACAGCGAACGCGTATCAATATTTGTCCAGGGAAATAGGTCAACTCTGACGTCATGACGACGGCCCCCAGAATCCCCTGAATTTTCGTTTGAAATTTTAATTTCTCAATGTTTTCAGCCGTGGAAATATGAATCTAAATTTTCACTTGAAACTCGTCCAAACGTCATATCTCATTCTACTTTTAAAAATGTTGGCGCATTTTAGAATCTAGCAGAGATTTAAAGTTTTTTAGCGTATGGGAGTAAAAAGTCTTTTGAGTCTGTGGAACGCGTTCTATTTGATGAAAGAATTGTTTGATCAATTAATTGCTCTGGAAGTTTTACTTTTGTTTCAGCTAAAATCGCTAACGTGGATGCTTTTAATTAAAAAATACTGTGGACCCGGCACATAAATATAAGTTATCAATAGTTTTTGGGTCGGATTAAGCGAGGTTTTTGGGAACTTACACAATCCTCTGCATTATAACGACTACGATTATTGATTAGAAACCTCGAATTCCAATAGGTTTAATTCAATTTATAACCTGTCTTTTTACAGGCCGTATTTAAGGCGTAATCACAAACTGAACTCGAGTACGTCAAAGTTGTGACACTATATACAACTGTTATTCCTGACACGTCTTAAGACAGACATCTTACTCAAGTTTAGTCATCAAGGTTGACAGTGCAATTTTTAATCTTTAGATTTTTTCCCTCTTTTCAGCAAGACAAAAAGACAACCTACAAGATTAAAAATACACATACATACATACATAATATCACGCCTTCATTCCCAGAGTTGAGTAGGCAGAGCTACAGAAATACCAACAACACTAAAGAGACTTGTTGATAATTCTATAACCACATTTTGCACAATCAGGCCAAGATGTTTACCAGTGTATTAGTGACAGGTTGCAAGCCCATCGCCTAACAATACTACAAGCCCTTATTCCCTTAGTCACCTCTTACGACATTCACGGGAAGACATGGAGTGGCACTATTCTAACTAAATGGCAAAATAAATGAAATATTTTTTAATTTCTGGAACAGATTCTTCAAAACCTAAAAATACCGCCATATGTATATTCCGATTTGAATTCGATTTAGAATCGAATCAGCGCGAGCCCAACTCACACTTGACTATTTTTTAGTATTTGTTGTTTTTCTCCAGGGTTTTTAATAATCATATTTGGATTTTAAATAAATGTCCGAAATAAAATCGTGCCACAATCTAAAGTAAGACATTAAATTAGAAAATATTAGTCACAAGAGTAAGTACATAATACGGTTTACAATTAAGAATATTAATAATACACATTTAAATAGATAAAATTACCGACATAATTTAGTCACCCCTGCGAACTAATAACTATAAACGACGCAACCGATGGTTACCAATCCTAGCTTAAAACCACCCTAGTAAAACTATTTTTTTAGTAAATAAACCAGCCAAGTGCGAGTCACACTATAAAAACGTAAATCACGTTTGTTAGTTTTATACTGTTTTAGTATTTGTTGTTATAGCGGACACAGAAATACATGATCTGTGAAAATTTTAATATACAGCCTGGTGACAGGCGGACAGACGTACGAACAGACAGACGGACAGCGGAGTCTTAGTAATAGGATTCCTGTTTTTCTCTTTGGGTACTCTAAAAACGGCGATTCAATCAGTCCATTCAAGAGCTACAATGCGACAGACATACGTTGCACATTTACACTCGTTAAACTTTGTTAGAAGCAGGGGTAATACAGCGTGTAAATTTCATTCAGGCAAATTTTAACCAGACGTAGTTAACGATCATACAAATCACGTGAGAAAGATATTTTGCTGGTCATTTTTATTATTGAAGAGCAGTTATTTTTTTAGTTTGTGCGAGCGTCCATTGGTCGTCAATGTATCCAACGCAAGTGCAAGGACGAAATGTGGAAAATAAGTACCTCAGGCGAGTGAACCGCCTGCATTATTGATCTTTATTTTTGACTTTTGTTGACGAAGTGAACAAATGGCGAACCATAATTCACGAGTCTTGACATGACCATTACGTAGATGCTTTAATTTAATTGGCGCAATGTGTGATACATTGCTTGCTGAATTATATAGTAAGAAAAAATAAAACACAAACTAATGTTGCTATTACACAAATTTTTATGTTAATTAGAATAGAATAGAATAGAATAGAAACATTTATTCGACTATCACAAGAAAAAAAAAACAGTTCAAAGATTACACATAATAAAAATAAGTGTGTATACCGGGTGTTGCCTGTAATATGAGCAATAAATTTAGGGATCGTTTCCACAAACGTAACAACATTTATTCTACAACTTTTGAAAATAACTTGTTGTTTACTAAATATGAATGAATTTAGATTTTCCAAGCCAGCAATGTATTGCGAATACTACGAAGTTTGTAGGCTGACAGCAGATGTCGACTAGACTATTGGATGGAGTACATTGAAAATGCTATTTAGTTTGTTCGAAAAATCCCAAATAATAAATTACATATTTTCTAAAAGTTGTAGAACAAATGTTGCTACGTTTATACAGTAGAAACGATGCCTCAATTTATTGCTCCTAATACAAGCAACACCCAGTATTAACTGTTGTTAAAAAATATATATGTTAAAATAAATTTACACGCTGTATAACAGGCTACTTTTACTATAAACTCTACGATATACAAATACACTGGTAATCTACTAATTAGTTTAGTTCCCTATTTTATCTGAGCAAGCTTTTGCACTGTTATTTTGGCTGTTAATACTGTTAGTTAACGAGTGAAAATGCAATGTTTCATGATTGATTATACACTAGTTTCGTTTACACGCTATTCCCTTAGGAACCGTCCAATTTTTCGGGGTGAAAAGTACCCTATGTTCTCCGTGACTCAAACTATCCCTATACCGAATTTCATCTAAATCGGTTAAGTGGTTTATCCTTGAAAGCGTGACAAACAGACAGATAGACAGACACAGATAGACTAGGTTACTTTCACATTTAATATTAGCATGGATGGATTGTATGAATATGCATGAGGTTTCGTTGAGCAAGGGGATTACCATGACAAGCCTAAGCAATTCAGTTTAGAATGATTGTAAGGGATAAAGCTATAGCAGCCGTCTCTTTCTCTCACCGTAAACTGAACTGCTTAGCTATAGCTAAGCAGCTCAGTGGGGGGGGGGGGGGGTTATTATGACAAGACTATGCAATTCTGTTTACGCTCAGAGAAAAGGACAGTGCTATATAACTGTCATAGCTCTGTCCTTCTCTCTGAGCGTAAACAGAACTGCATAGTTCATCATCATCATCATATCAGCCGAAAGACGTCCACTGCTGGACATAGGCCTCCCCCAAGGCTCTCCACTTAGACCGGTCTTGTGCCTTCCGCATCCATCGCGATCCCGCCATCCTTACGAGGTCGTCGCTCCATCTTGTTGGAGGCCTACCAACAGCTCGTCTCCCGGTCCGTGGACGCCATTCGAGAACTTTCTGGCCCCATCGGCCATCAGTTCTGCGAGCATAATATAATGCATTTCTCAAACAGTATGAGGAAATGACTCAAATGAATAATTAGAAGCATTTATAAAAATAAAAGACAAATTGAGAGATAATCCTTTTGAAATACCCAAAAATTGAGATAATTTCGATAGATAGCTATAAAAATTTAGTACTAATTATGGACACAAGGCGTTTATTCTAATTGCTATACACCTTTTTTCGATGACGTTACATCAACGTTGTTTACTCGATAAAAGGAAAAAGATCGTGCTCGAGGCGCAGAGAACAAAAGCGTCCTCCATCTATCCACTTAACTCGAAGTAACTCTATCCATTGCAAATAGGCACACAAGAGAAATTGACTCCCATTCAGGCCACTTACTACATTTACTCGTCCGGTCGAGTATAGCTTCAGAAATCGTGTCAGTATGATTCTGTTTCACCGAGGGATCGGACGTTTTTTATGGCAGTTAGAAGGTGATCTCATACCGCCCTCTATTTCATCATCTTGACGATGACAGGTGATAGGTGACATTTTAGTGTACATGGCGCAACCTGCGCGTCATCTGTCATTGTCAAGACGGTGAAATTGGGGGCTGGTGACTACAATCTAAATATCTACTGTAAATCTAAGACCGCAAATGCGTTGTCAACCATGAAGACTAATGAGGAATGCCTCTATGCTAGTAATTACAATGGTTGTCTTATCCTCACATCAGGACAGAACAATGGGAATACTGCTGCTTGGCGTAAGGTAAAAGGATAAGATAGTGAATTGACTAGCAATTTGCTTAAACAAAACTCTCTGCAAAAGTAGGGTTTAGTCACTTTTGAGTATTTTGGGGGACAATTTGCAAGCAGCTAAATAAAATACGTTTCTATTATTTTAGAATAATCTCTAACATATACCGAGATCGGACAAACGGGTGTCTCGCAATAATGTGGACATGACTCCAATTTTAATTAAACAAATTAAATTATATTAATTTATTTCTGACCTGAACTTTAATCTTAATCCTTTGCAGGATGGTTATAAATAAATAATACAGGAGTGGCCATTGATATTATATTAATGTAAGTATATAAGATTGCTCCATTAACATCCATGGATTGCGAAATGAGCTTTCACCTCATAAGTTTATTTAAGCCGTGAAAAGGAATAAAATAACCACGGAAAAAATATTTAAATACCTGTTTATTTGCTTTTATAAATATACACAATAATAAATCTTTGAATCATTTATTTATTAATTATTACTGCCTTGCAAAGGATCAAAATTATTTTTAGGGTGAGTAATCAATTAATGTAATATAATTTGTTTAATTAAAATCTATGGAGTCATGTCCACATTATTGCAAGTAATGACGCCCATTTGTCCGATCTCTGAACATATATCAAAATAAATCAAATCGGAGCCGGGCTGTTAGGTAGGTACCTTTTCATGTCAAACCTCCACTGTCCGTCTGTCAGTCTGTCTATTTGTCAATGGGCTGTATTTTATGTAACATGTAACAATAGCATTTGAAATTTTTACAGAGTGTATATCATTATAATAGCCGCTATAACAATAATATTGAATCAGAATCAGAATCAGAAAAAGATTTATTGCCACACATAACACAGTAATTGTACAAATTATTATTTAAAGTAAGATAAAATATAAAGTATTAACTACAACAAGTCTCATAGATGCTACCAGACCAGTATAGTATTGACCAGTTTTTTAGTGGGTGCAGTCGATGTAAAATCTTCTCAATCACTAAATTAGCTGGTTTGCACTCGGGTGTCTATCATTTCATCGATAAAGCTTTCATCGAATGTATCATTTCATGGAATTTCATTTTATCGAACGCTATTTTCTGCTGAAACTATAATGTTTACTGCCTTGCAAAGAAATAAGAACAGCGTTCGGTGAAATGAAATTAGATAAAATGATACTGTTACGTCTAGGTATGGTTAGGTAGGTAGGTAGATTAGAATCGAAGTGAACCGAGCCATGATCTAAGTTTACTGTGCGATAATTTTTTGTAACGATGACGTGAGTGTGTAAATAAAGTCTAGCTCTTAATTCGATCGGTGTGTTGTTCGGATTCGATGAATTGAAATTTGATTAAGTGATGAGTTACCTATTTCTCATCTGCCTTCACTTTATTAAAATAGCAATTTACTTTAATATGGTTAACTTCATATACCCGGACCGATGCGGTAATGATCGGAAAATATTTATACAAGCACCGGGCGCCATTGTACAGTATTAAAACCACGTGAATAAACTGACCCTTATCTCGTGAATATAATCACAAGTATAATATTTATAATCCTTAACGGTAAAAAAAATGTAAAAGCACTAAAAAAGTCTGTGGGGTTCAAGACCAAGAGAGTAAACCCGTAGGCCTTTTAAGAACTGTCGAGTTTTATAATGAGTTGAGAGTTTGATGTGATATACCTATATGTAATGTAACTTGAAATAGGTGTGTATTTTTTTGGACAACACGAGTTTTGACGTTTTCTACTATAAATATAATCCATTCTTGAATAATGATACGTCTTTAAAAAAGTAGTTTTAGTTCACATCTTTATAATATTCTCAGTGATATGACTTAAAATATAACCAATAGGTTATATATAACCTATGTCATTTTTTATCCTCCATCCTCGTAAACTTCGTTTTCTGATACTTGCATCGCGTTATGCTTTATATTATAACATCCTATTATGTAAATGTTTTCGAAGCAATACTGACTTTGTCGTATTTGAATATCGTGGAACAGAATAGTCTCATGACCTATTTCCCAGTGCACGTAAATAAGGAATTAGTTCGCCCAAATACATCAGAAATGCACGGGAATTTGTGAAGAGTAATGCAATTTTTACATTTTGCGAGCTTAATACGTAATGCTTTTAGAATATTATGGTTATATTTTTTTGTAAACATTATAAATGTGATTCTCGTAAATATGTTATCGTTCTCTTGTCTGGATACTAACAATATTAAAGTTAATAATATACTTGTATCATCCACTCTTCTAAGAGGTTCTAAGTCTAAAGAAATCATCAATACACAATTGGCTTATAGTGTTTCTGACTTTATAAGGAATGATTGTATAACTTGTTATTTCTAACTAGGCCTAGGTTTTTATTTGTGTAATTATATCTTAATCTTTATTTGGATGGGACACACTGTTTACTAAAATTACCTGTCTCATTAGTACATGGGAACCGCTGGGGTTCGAAATCGTTACCTTATTATTACGAGCCGCCACGCTAGTTATTATCATTAATATGACATCATCAGTATCATTATTATTATTAACATCATAATGATTATCATCACCATCATCATCATGGCCATGAACATCATTATCATTATCATTTTATCGCCATCGTTATTTCTGCAGCGAAAAGACATGGACTGTTGGACGCAGTCCTTCCCAAGATTTGCCACAAGGTCCTTTGCCGCATGCATCCATCAGTTTTCCTCAACCTTAGCTGCGCATGTACACACTTGTATCTTGTTTTCAACATTCAAAATGCAGCAGATATATTTGACAATTATAATTTGGCAGATTTTTTACGCGCCAACAACCAAAAGTAACCTTACTTCGTGGTTTGAATACGAGCATTGGGAACGTACCACCACCAACGCTCTTACCGTTTTGGTTTTAACCACGGATCGTTACCGGTATTCTGACTACCAGTTTTAAATGAGGTATTACCGGTTATAATTGACTTTCACTATTTATACCGCTAAAGCTCTGATTAGCGGTATAGTGAATACCGGTATTCAAGTTTATTATCGGTTTAGACAATTGACAACAATACCCCTTTTTGATACTTTACCCCTAAAAACCATAACCAGTAATACCTGTCAGTGTCAATATTCTCGTTTAATGTATATGTAAATGTTTTCGGTGCTCTTACAAAAAACTTAGACTCGCCTTAGACAAGTCTGAAATTACAGTTCATTAAAGTCATCTCACTTATCAGGTACAATGAATAGCGGTATTGAATACAGGTATTTAATACTGTTAATAGTGAATACATAGTGATAAAAACAAAAGCGGAATGATAACAATACCTCTAATTTGAATATAGGTATTATTTTTTAGCGGTAATAATTTGACAATGTAAATACAGGCATTAAATAAAACCGGTTTTACAATCCCTGGTTTTAACGTACACATTATAAGTACCTCGACGTTTAGACTGTCGCAAGGGTCGGTCACAGTATGCTATGCTAAGGCTTTCATTACAGGTATGCTTACACCATTATATGCAAAATTCAACACTAATTGATAGATTACTATCAAATAAACCATAAAATACCAGATTACACTTATACAAAGATTCCCAAAACACTAGATTCAAATATTCGTAAAAAATAATGAACCATACCTTGCTTTTAATGTTAAGTTTTGGGAATTTCTGGTATCCTGGGTCCGCTTGATATTTTAGTCTCTTTAGACCAACAGGCAACTTCACAGTCAAAATGCTCTCCATTTTCAGTGTAACTGTTCTAATCATCAAAATATGACCCCAATCTAACACCACCATCTCTTCTTCCCCAGAAGTCCTCAAGGTCGACGCATCTGAGGAGCAGGCAGCGACCAAGATCCAGGCGGCGTTCCGAGGACACCAGACCCGAAAGTCCATCAGTATGAAGACCAGCAAGCAGCAGCAGCCGGAGCCGGAACCTAGCCGCGCCGAGCTGGAGGCAGAGTTCAGAGCTGATGATAAAGGTAAGGGCTGAGTATTATATTGCAAAAAACAATGTACGGCATGGAAAAAAAAAACAATATAATCGACAGCATTAATGGCAAAGGGCCAGCCATATAAGGGTGAAGACGAAGAAGTGGGACCATAGTTAAGCGTAGTTAACCATACAAACAACGAAGGCGATCAATTTTCCGTTCTGTGACGAAAAGTATCCTTACAATTTATTGTCGTTGCACAATGGAATAGTTTCAAAGAAAACTAAACAATTGCGTGAGTTGGCACACCCAACTTTATGGTCCTTACCCATAAGCCGCAGAAGTGATATGTTTGGAGTTATCGTATTCTTCAATGGGGACCGAAGATGAGCAAATGCAGGTTAGTGTAGGACACCCTCAGATTAGGTGGAACGACGATCTTTGCAAGGTGGTTGGCAAGAGCTGGAAGATAATGCTGCGGATCGTGTTCGGTGGTTTAAAATGGGAGAGACCACTGAAATATGTTAGGATATCCTAATCTATTTCTGCGGGACAAATCTAAGTCTACAAGTGGACTTCTAAAAACTGATGATGATAAAAACGCAAACGAGCATACTCGTCACGTGATGGTAAGAAGGATCTGAGGCCTCAGACAAACAATCTCAAGATCAGAATCCCAAGGCTAATGCATTACCAATCCTAAGGACTAAGATGGAATGCCTCTATGCTAGTTATTTCACCGGTTGTCTTATCCCCACACCGGAACACAACAATGCGAAGGTATTCTTTCTCTAGCCTTTAAATCCTTTTCTCATTTTACCCTCTCGTAAAATTTGAAGCACCGTCTCCAATACAATTCAGAGACTTAAGCTGGTCTCAGTGCCACCAACTGGCCACTACATGCAATTTTGACACTCAAAGGTGTCACTTGTACTTGTTTAAAATCTTCTCATCGTTTTCAAGTCCACATCTGTTACAACGTTCCCATTGCGTTTTTATATTTATCGAGAGAAAGTGGATTTTGCTCAGACTATTATAATAACGATACGCCCTTTTGCTTGGTTATCTCTTGTCGTCGGATTTAAATCGCACAAAGGGAAGTAAACACCTTCGTAAAATAGATTTTGGGAAACACAGAGTTACTTGAGCGGTTTTGGCTAACGTTAAATTGAAAGCATAGTTTTTGGCAAAGGCTATTTTCCTCGATTTATCCCATTAGTGTCACTTCCGTCCTGCAGCACTGCAGAATGTGTCAAAAAAAATAAAATTATTTTGTTTCCAATAACAAAGATAATTAGTAAAGAATAATTTTAACGATGGTGTTTTTATTTTGTTTATATGTGCCGGAGCTTTACATGTAATAGTAAAATCTGAGACGTAATAAACAAGGGAAATCATAAAACATCACAATGAAATGACTTTAGATTGATTCGGGCTCGCATCTGACCCCTTCCTCGTTCGCCATCGTAACGAGAAGGCAATAAAACGATGGTAGCTGTTAGTGTTTGTATCTAGTCCTTTGTCACTTCAGTTTTATGTCCGTCTTTATATTATAGCTTGTCTTGGTGAAAAAGGACACCGGAAACTTCTTATTTTTCGAGAAACGTTGCGACAGTATTCGATGTGGGCCTAAGAAAGAACTAAGGTTTAAAATGAAATTGTGTTTTGTGTGATTTGAGTCCTTTTATCACTAAGCAACTTAATCTCCGGGTGCCTGTCATTTTAACAATTTTATAACAATATTTGACACTAGTTCCCGTTTGACGTCATTTGACACTGTCTAAGTCCCGTGGCAGCGTGCTCGGCCTACTGGTGTCGCATTGAGTTGAGCATAGAGATGAAATTAAATAATAAAAAAAAAATTGTTTAATAAAAATTAGTAATATGGCAGCTGATAAAAAAGGGGTCCATACTTTTGAATAAATCATCATTTGGCAAACTATATTTTTTTACAATCTTTAATTTTGGAAAAAACGTATTTGTGCTAAACCATTACGTATTATATAATAAGTTACTTGGCCTTATTAAATATGTTAGGTAAGGTTAGACTATTACGCATAAAAAAAATGCGGCGGGAAGTACCTCTCTGCCAAATGTAAGTTTGTAAAATGATATAGTTTGTCAAATGATGATTTGGTAAAACATTAGGGAAACGATAAAAAAATATAAGAGCTAAGAAAAAAAACGTCCATGAAATCTAACATTAATCTAATTTTATCGTTAACATACGAAGGATATGTAGGTACTGCAAATTACTACTAAAGTGTCCGTGTGATAAGAAGAGGGTAAATCCTGACACCTGTCATCGTACAATTTATAACCTATTCTTGGATTTGAGGTTATGATTATAGTACTAGAATGACATTACAAAAATACTTTACTGTACCTACTACTAATATTACTAGTCGTTTAATGTTTTAATAGTGTAAGACATCATTTAAAACTTAATGAAAGGATGTAGAGTAGGTAGTATTGAGTATAACTTTATTTAAATTCTTGACATGTTAAATTGATTTAATCTCAGCAATATATTTGCATGCTTGCATGCGGGCTGAATACACTATGAACATAATTTTGTAACACATAAATTACCTGTAAAATGGCGTGACTTTCGAAACGAGAGGCGACTTTGATAATTTCTTGAATCATTTATTTTGTGCGTTTTTTCATCTTTTTCGCTACTTATATCAGTAGTACAAGTATTTTCAGACAAATAGGATACAAAACTGACGAAGCAATGAACCACTCAATTTTGACATGCTTTAGGGGTGACTTTCATGTTATGATGCGAACATAAATAATCAAAGTAGCCCATTTTAAGAATCGAAGTTTTAGTCAAGCTCTAGTTGCTTTAGTTTACTCCAAATGAGGTCGCCAATGCAATTTTTTTTTTTTTTTATTAAAAGCAGGAGTTGGGTCATTCTTCTTTTTTACCGACAATTGCCTGTCCTCATTTTACCATACGTTATCAGTTAGAGTATTGATTATTAATGTTTTAGTGTATGAATATACGTCCAAACATTTATTCATCTATTAGTCCTAAATAATCTTTCACTTTCTCTATCCAGTGTTTTTTTTTTTATAAGTTCGTTTTTCATAGAATCGCGTGACAGAGGGGTAATACAAAATTTAGTCTCCTCTGAAAACGGCTACTCTGTCACAGTATATTCTGAGAAACCACCATAAAGAAAAAAGCATTATCACCACCGAAATAATCATTAATTAGTCCAAATAAAAATTCACGCAACGTATTTAAAAACAAAAATTAAAACCATAATTATCAATAGTTGAAAAACGCAAAATATAGAAAAATGACGATGTATTGTCGGTAAAAAAATAGAACGACCCAGTTGCAAAAGATTTACTTTTAAAATTTATCAAACTAACCCCATTTTACGGTACTGTATTCTAGCAAATAAATATTGTTGTGATATATCTATTCTCTATCCTGACTCAATCAGTGCCCGGCAGCGCTCCCGCCAAGTCAACCGATCTATTACTCGTTGCATTTCAGCAGGTTACAGAATTGGCAACGTATCTACAGAGCCAGTGGAGCGCGAACGCGTCGAAGCGCGCCGACTGCTGGCTTGCTGGCTGATTGTCGGTAATACAGGGAACTAGCTAAATGAAGGTGCAGCAAGTTTGGACAAGTCGCAATCAATATTTGCAATTATTCTCAATGCTTTAACCAACCAACGTAAAATTGGGTACAGAGATGGATTATTATAGTTTAATTGGACAGTTGTGTCAAGCTGACAGCGACAAACGACTTCTACGAGGATGAACTTGCTACGGGCAATAACTAGTGTACTTTGAAAAGATCTAAATTGTACAGTAAATAAAATTACACAAAACAAAAGAAGTACAAAGGTGGCTTATCTCTTTAACGAACTTCTTAAGTTTACCTGGAGTTAAATGGCGAAAAATAAAATAGAAAATAGTATGCAATGGACGACGCAAGCCAATGAGCTAACCTTTAGAAAGAAAAACGTTATAAAAATTCAAAACTGTAATTACTGTGTGTACTGTAGTGGCGGCAGGACCTTGTGCAGGCTCCGTCCGGATCGCTACCACCATCTTATCCAACCGCCAAGCAGCAGTGTTCGCATTGTTGTGTTCCGGTGTGGGGATAAGACAACCGGTGAAATTACTAGCATAGAGGCATTTCATCTTAGTCCTTAGAGTTGGCAACGCATTTGAGGTCTTAGGATTGCTGTGAAGTGTTAAGATTACAGTCTTGAGAATTCAAATGTCTATGGGTCTCAGATTCCACTTGCCATCAGGTGACCTGAGTGCTCGAGTGCCTTCTTCTAAAAAAAGACCATAAAAAGAAAAAAAAAAGCATTGGCAAGCAAAAATAAATGACGTGTGTGCCAATTTACTATAGTCCGTATGAATTCGGTTTGTACTTCTCTCTCACTTGCTATCATACGCTCTTATTGAGAGTGAGTGCGAGGGAACTAAAAACCGAATTCTATTCTAAGTGCTCACAGATATGCAATGTCATTAATGGTCTAAATCTAAACTTTACCACTGCATTCATAGACGACATACCTCAAGTCACTAACTTGTGATAAATATGATGATATAAATAATTTCAAAATGGCTTCTCAAACATTTCTATTTTTTATCGCTCATTCATTACCGCGAAAAGGCAATAAAGCAACAGACAATGTTTTTAAAGTTACAAAAACGATGGGTAACTGTGTTTAAGCAATGGCCATTAAAGGATCAATACATTGTATGCTGTGTCAAGCGGAACTCTAAAAACCTGCTAACAAAAGGTTCCTTCCCGCTTTTCCGCTCGAAATACGAAGCCATATTAGATTACCCCACTTAAGACCCTATTCAGAGCCAACAGGCGTCGTAACTTGGTTTTTCGCTCGCCTTGGAAGTATTTGCTGTTACAAGAACAATGTTGTTAAATTAAAGTGTTTGTTAATTCTAAGCTGGTTAAAATGCACTTTAAAATACTGCGAATAGAAGGGAGAGAATCTACTAGAGCTTCGGACGGAGCCATCATCAGAAAAGAAGCGCCGCTAGAAACTCATTCCGAAACGGGATCCGGTTTTCCGGATTGCAATCCAAAGTCTTAGTAGTCCGATCATCTAATTGTTTGGAAAAACATGTTCCCATTACGAGTACTTAGTTCAGTTTATACATTCGTCAATGTAATGTTACAAATTTACATTATTCATTGCGTTGCATGTCAAAAAATACAAGATTGCATTGGGGTCGTCAACATGAATGAATAAAATATTGGCTAATAATACCAGTAGGTAGTTTGGTCAAAAGAAGAACCGATGGTCGTCGTTATTCGCAATAATGTGGACATGACTCCTAAGATGTGAAAAAAAAAAGATTTCTGACCTGAAATTTAATTTTGATCCATTTTAAAATAGAAATAAATAAATTCAGTTATACAATCATTTTGCAACTGTAAAGAGAGTTATAGGAACGTTTAACAGTCATTACAGTGTGTATCCGTATCCGTAAATGTAAACAGATTATACAATCAGATAGTATTTTAAGGTTTTGTTGCAATTAAACTTCATTTTACAACATTTTTAACACTATCATCTACACAATAACAAGTCTTTGTATTATTTGTATCAAATAAAATTACAGGTAAAAATAATTAATTAAATTTAATATAAATTAATTAAAATCTTTGGAGTCATGTCCACATTATTGCGAGTAATGACGCCAACTTGTCCGACCTCTGATCATCATGCACCTGAATGTTATCCCGTACTTTATGGACAGTAGAAAAGAAAAACGTTAGAATCTTGGCTATATTTAGGCCCTCAGATTACGAGTACAAGTATTCTTTCTGAGTCTTGAATGTTTTCAATAAATAAATAAAATATACATAAATATCACAGGACAATGTCACACAAATTGACCTTGTCCCAAATCAAGGTCCAAGCTTGTACTATGGGTACTAGATAACGATAAACTTACTTATATAGAGAAATATATACTTAAATACAAAGAAAACATCCAAGACTCAGGAACAAATACTCGTGCTCGTCACACAAGTCATATCTGTCCTTACCGGGATTTAAGCCCAGGACCCCGAACTTAGAAGGCAGGGACACTACGAACTGTGTCGTCAATTAGGCTAGCGTATGCATTATAAGTACGATTATCGCTGTCAAGTACTAACGAGAACTTAATTTAATTAACCTGCTAGCAAAAAAGTACGTTTCAAAGACCCTAGTCGCCGCCTTTGTATTTATTGATAAAAACTAATATTGATTAAATTAGTTTAAGCTTCGATTTTATTAACTGGCTTTGTACTATCCCCTGAAAGCCTACATGAATAAAATATGAACCAGCCACGACTTACTAACTTGGCGTACCCTTTTCACATTAAATTTTATTAAAAGCTAGCTATTTAGGTATAGTTGAAACTGCTATTTGTACTTAAGTTTACAGAGACAGTGTTATAATTAAACTTTTAACAGACAGGCATCTTTATTACAAACTATGATGGTTTGAAACGGACAACTTCGATAAACAATCAAAATGTTTATTAGAATGTTTAATTTTTTTATATGTTGTTACGTGCATTCATAATCAGTAAAGTATAAAAAGCAGTCTTCAAACAAAGGGTACATCGCGCGGCTTGCATGTGTGCGTGCCTCGACCGAACGCGTCGCGAGCCACCACAAGCAAACTCAACAGGACGAACCAAGCCGGTTTAGTCGGGGCCACGCCATCGCCGCTTTTTGTTGCGTACGTATCAATAATCGAGCGACGCGCATCGATTTAACTCTAGAAAACTCCTAAACCCCGTGTGGTTCCCGGGTTAGAATAGTGCCACTCCATGTTTTCCCGTGGATGTCGTAAAAGGCGACTAAGGGAATAAAGGCTTGTAGTGCTGTTAGGCGATGGGCTTGCACCCTGTCACTAATACACTAGTAAACTTCTTGCCCTGATTGTGCAAAATGTGGTTACAGAATTATCAACAAGTCTTTTTAGAGTTGTTGGCATTTCTGTAGCTCTGCCTACCCCGCTCTGGAAATGAAGGCGTGATGTTAAGTAAGTACGTAAACTCCTAAAGGGCTGGAAACGGACTACTTTTCTATTTATACTTCGCAATTACGTTGCTTGTTAAGAAGTAGAAATCGATTACCAGCACTTCACGCGATTCCTCGATTACCTATCTATGTTAATAAATATTATTATTACCAGCGGAATTCCACACGGAATGTTATTAGAGCCGAGCATTTCAAGCATTCTAGAATTCGACGTATTTTACCAAATATAAGCGCGGTAGAGCCATTGTCAAGTTCTTTTAGGATTGACTTATCATAATACCCAAATATATATTTTTTTTTTTTACAAATAGATATAAAAACTTAGCGTTTATAATATCGCTTCAATAATGTCTAATTATAGGCCCTTTACTAATAACCTATCGTGAAAGTTACGTCGCATCTGTGAGTGATGGGCGTCATTCCGCGCGCCATTACACTGAGTGCTGAGAGGGGAGGGGGTGTCTAATTTAAGGGGTGTTTGCTTGGAAGTGATGGTTTGTGTAAAATAACAGGAAATATAACGTTATTTACGTGAAACTAGGCATTCACGAGGATTCTTATACATAATTACAACACATCTTTGCTTGAACATTATCTTTAACAAAACTTTAGTATAGTTGAGTTTAATGTAGTGAAAATAAAACAGTTTTCTTTACAGGCAAACAATTTTTCATACATTTCAAAGAGATTTTGAGGAGAGCATATTAAAAGACAAGCGCCGATAATTTTACTTACCTACTTGCTGTAATTATTATCCGATGTTTATTTGTTTCTTTCCAAGAAATATTATAACATAAGTGAGTATTACCATAAGTAATTGAATTGTGTGTACACCTGTGCAGATAGAACTTGATGATACTAGTTTAATAATTTTGACAACCCAATACACAAAATAATTTATGTATATTTAATGATATTTTCTTAAAAAACAAAACGTACAGGTCTCGTTTTTCATAATATTACAATAAAAAAACATTAAAAAATCGTAATAATCAGATTATGACTAGGACTAGGTAGAACCTTACGGCATTTTGTATCTGGGGGCTGGGTAGTGCTCCCGCCAAGTCAAGCAAAACAGCAGCAGGGCCGCAACATTCTTTTCTCGAAGCAGTTAGAAATATTCAGTTTCACAATCCTCTTCATTATTTGCGATTATCACCTATATCTACAAATATAATCATGAAAACGCATAAAAAAACGGTCACAGAAATTCCTAATGTTATATCCCCAAAATGGGTCGAATTATAAGAAAATTGTAAACAAAAGATGCTCGTTCATAAAATTAAACTGCCTTATAAAACTTTTTGCTTATTCCGGAGTGAACCTTTCAGCGTCGAAGTACTCCTACACAGTCAAGTATAAAAGTCGTACAAACAAATAAGGTTGAGTTTCTTTACTTATTTCCTAATTCGACAAAAAGTGAAGTTATTGCTTAATGGCATTCTTTATCACTTAATTTTGGGGAAAGCAGATATCTTTGTATAAGTTCTTCTGCTTAAAGACGAAAGAATCTGCTCGTTGAGTTTAAATATTGGAAACTGTCTGCAGGTAGTTATTATTAAGTATGAAAACTAATAAAATAGGATCTTGAAAGAAACTAAATATTTCACTTAATGAGACCTAACAGATTACATTTAAGCACGCCTTTATAAATATTCGTTGATTGTCTTTAATTAAATAGTGGTTAAAATATTGAATACAACCTTCATTCCACTTGAGTTTTGAAATTGCTAAAGATTTTAGTATTCAAATAAATGTACAAAAATACAACTAAACTAAGTAAACGTTACGTTAAATTAACTAAATCTTACTATAATTGAATTATAAGGTGTGTACCTACCTATAACCTATAAGGTTTTGAATTATTATTATGTTCACGTATTTTATGCTCTTTCGACCTCCACGGGAAGACATGGAGTGGCACTATTCTAACCCGGCAACCACAAGAGGCGACTAAGGGAATAAGGGCTTGTAGTACTGTTAGGCGATGGGCTTGCAACCTGTCACTGATACACTAGTAAACTTCTTGGCCTGATTGTGCAAAATGTGGTTACAGAATTATTAACAAGCTGTTTTAGAGTTGTTGGTGTTTCTGTAGGTCTGCCTACCCCACTCTGGGAATGAAGGCGTGATGTTATGTATGTATGTTTTTTATGCTTAAGATCCAAAAAGTAGCATAGGCTACATTTTACTACTAAGAATTACACAATTAATACTCGTAGCAATTGTTTATCACTACGCAGAGGAAATTCCCGACAAAATCTAGTTAGAATTATTTAACAAGTAAAGTGTCGGATTGGATTGTGTTTATTTATATAATTCAATTTACTTCAAGAAACAAACCCTTTCTTTGCCTACTTAATTATGCATCCCCTCTTCGAATACGCACTGGTTACCCATAAATGTACAAGTAAGTATTTATTGTAATTTACCGTCGCCTAGAAACAGAAACAGTTGTTTATTGTTTTTTTTACTGTTACATCACATTTTAGAGGGCTGGGCTGGAATTCTACAAGGTAATAACGATATAGTTTTTGACCTGTTTCCGTATTGTCAACGTTTTGATAACTCTTATGTCATTTACAATAATGGCGACTGTGACGTAAACGATTCTTAAACGTGTCAAACACGATATCGTTTTAACGCACCTGAATAGAGGCCCAGATCAACACATTTTTGTGTATAATTATGTATGTTAATACTTTATTGTACTAAAACAATTATATAAATATTAAAATTACAGAAATAAATGTAGTACAAAGGCGAATTTATCCCTTTAAGTAATCTCTTGGGACCATTGGGCGAGTGAAAAAAAAATATGTAGCAAACGATAGACAAATAGAAAAGTGCATAATAGACGTGCGGAAAAATAGAAACCAATTACTTTTTACTAGAGCTGTATAAAAACTAAAAATAGATTGACGTTTTTGAATTATAAGCGGTGGATGTATGTGATGTATGTTAACGGGCCAGCTATGTATTCTTTAAAATAATAACTGGCGAGCTCGTTGACGAATACACTTTGTCAACGATACTCCAATACCGCGTAACAAAACAAATTCAATACGTTGCAAAACATTATTTACTGACTTATGGCTAAGGTGTATTTTCCACCTTATTGGATTTGTGTGTTACACAGTATTGCAGGTTGGTGACTAATTGACATTACTTACCTGTTCGTACGTGTCTCAAACTCGAATTTGACCTATATAACAGTACCTATAAGCAAATTATTCGTGAGAATAATCCAACAGTACGTACAGCATGTTATTCTAGAATACTTCAACCGTCATTTTGTCTGTGATATCTGAAACGGGCGTCTATCATTTTATCGAAACACCTTTCATCAAATGTATCATTTCATCGAACGCTATTTCCTGCTGAAACAATAATGTTTTCAGGGTATATTAACCATCTAAAATAACCCAACTTACGTAATTTATGTTTTAGATACCCTGAAAACGTTCGATGAAAAGATATATTTGATGAAAGGTTTGTCGATAAAATGATAACTCATCATTTCATCGAATTTCACCTCATCGAATGTATCATCTCATCGAACGCTATTTCCTGCTTTATGTTTTTAGGGTATCTTAACCATCTAACCTAACCTAACCTTCGTAATTAATGTTTTAAATACCATGAAAATATTATGGTTTCAGCAGAAAATAGGGTACGAAATTAAATTCGATGAAATTATACATTCGATGAAGTGAAATTCGATAAAATGATGAGTTACCTTCTGAAACTGCCACTACGTCGACAAGCTATTAAAAATATATGAAACTTAGTTTTAACGAGACTTCAATAACATTTAAAAGTCATGTATTAGAAACAAAATATCAATTTTTCTGCACCTCTGTTGCTGACTGTACAACAGTACCCGTCTTGTAAATATTTGATTAATTTTGGACGCCGGGCCTCGTTTTAATACGGACGGATCCGCGGCATTATGTATGTATGCGAGTAAATCTTTGATAAGGACAACATTGATTGGGGTTTTATGAGAACTTAGCTTGTTTTTTATAAATCTGGCCGGCCAGCTCGTTCAATGCCATTGTGTTTTTGTGGCACGAATAAAATTGTCGTAAAAACGCATCGGTATTAATTTATCGATAAATTGTACTTTCTTATGACAGTTATGTCTGTTAATATAACGATAAAAATAAATGATTATTTATTTATTGATTTAATCTTTATTGCACAAAAGCACTTAGTATACAAAAGGCGAACCTAATGCCGTAAGGCATTCTCTACCAGTTGACCTTTGGGCAAAGCAGAGATTGTAGTGGCGGTGCAACATAAGGTGTAACTAATACACATACACTTACATATCAATAAGCTATAATAATATAAATACATATATTGCGCTGGAAAAATAATAATACATACATATATAACGTGAATGTATAATATATATGAGGATAAAATACGTAATAAATTAATTGATGTGCTCGAATTACCAATCCACCACAGGCTCGGTAATGACCGCTTTGCAAAACCACGCAGTCAACCGCGCGATGGAACGCGTGTAATTCCATCAACACTGAGTGATTAATGATGAATTCCTATCGAGCTCCTGTATTAAGTGCCAAGGATTTGGTTTACATGCAATATAGGTCAGATATAGAGGAGTCCTTGGCCTCGAATGGGTCAATTATACTCCAAGGACTCGAAGCTTTTGGACCTTTTCAAATGTCTCCCGCTCCGAACCACTTCAAAGTAAACAACCTAAGCTTAAGGGTCTGGTTTTATTGGAAAAGCGGAAGCGGTTATGTGAATATCTTTAAGGAAAAGGTAAAAAGGCCACGTCTCAGGGTATTATGACAAATTGACAACTTTTTTTATCTTCAACTTCAAAAGTAACAGTTAAAATTGAATATAATTCATTGAGTTTTTTTGCTTCGTCCGCAAGAACTCGTTTTATATTCGTTTCTCGTTGCTATTCCAACGACAATTATTCTAAACCAAGATAAAATAAGTAAACTTGTTAACAATTTGCTTACCAAATTGTATTGAACTTGTTCAGTTATTTATAATAAAATTGAAAGACCATCAGGAACCGCAAAACGTTGGATAGCAACAATTTGCTTCTTTTGCTGCAGTTCAATTATTCCTAGGTAATAACCGAGGAACAAATATTTAATAAATATCAGATGACGATATACCTTTACACATTGACTTAGTCTTGTTTTATGAGCATTAGGCAACGATGTACTTACGAGACGTGTTTTATCAATGATGCGCCGTAACAGAGAGCAGTATATACACAACTACTTACAACATTGAAGAATCACATAAATGTTTCTCCATACCGAGAATCGAACCCAGGACTACTAGCTTCGTCAATTACGAAACGAATGTGAACAAGCACATACACAAGTAAATACTTTATTTTACAGAACAGGAATTCAAATGCAATATTTACATGATAGGAATGTACAAAGACGAACTTATACAGCATTATGGATCTCTTCCAACTAACCTTTGTGATTGAGGAAAATATGACAGCTAAAAGTGCCATCAAGTGGATAAAACAATGATAAGTAAACGAACAAGGTTTACAAAAACTACGTCATCCAACAGAATAATGGCGCAATTGCTCTTTGATGATTTTACGGAAAAGCAACTTAAATATTTCAAACCATGCTGAACATTTTCCTCTAATCCGTACGAAACTGGATTTTTTCACGATGTTTTATCTAAGATTACTACAAACCTATACGTATAGTCGGTTTTTTTTAAATAAAATTAACAAATCTAGCTCCGTAATCCGCGATTGCCTCATCACTGCGCCCGCGACCTAACCAGAAGCACCTACAAACAGACAATTGGAGCATTATAGTTTCCTGTTCATCCCTCCATCCCTGAAATCGGATTACCGAGCAAATACTCCGCCTTCCACTTGGCTCGAAGTGTTGTATTTACTTGCGCGTTAACTACTGTTAACCGAGGCCGTTTAATAACTGGTCTGCGATTATATTAATTGTAATATTAAATTCTTACTTAATTTTAAAGCGTGAGCGATAGTTCATGTGTAGTGTGGTTTGGTAACTCATCACACATCACTTCATCGAATGTATCATTTCATCGAACGCTATATGTTTTCAAGGTATAGGAAACATTAATAACGTAGATTAGGTTAGTTTAGACGTTTAAGATACCATGACAATATAATGGTTTTAGCAGAAAATAGCGTTCGATGAAATGATACATTCGATGAAAGGTGTTTCGAAAAAATTATAGACACACGGTTTGCACTATAAAATAAGTTAACCCGTAGAGCGCCCTATAAACATGTGTTCATAACGATGTTTGAATCTTGAAATCAGTGTCGTTCGACGATTGCTATTGTAATACACATACAGGGTGATTTCAAATTGGTAATACAAAATCAATGTTTTACACACATTTCCCCTAAACTTAGCCCCTCAATTAAGTCTCATACTTTTAAAATAATCAGAAGTATTTTTTTTTATTTTTTAAATTATCCCATTTTTGTTGGCTTAACTGGTTATCCTACCATAATAATTAACAAAGAAGTTTAAAGAATTTCAAATGAACACTTTCCTCTTTGGTTATCCGTCACCTGTCGCAATTTATGAAGAAAACGTGTTTTGATTAGTAATTGTCACTTATCAAAGAAAATAAGATTGTATTGTAAATGTAGTGTAACCACACTTTGGGACTTTAATTATTTGTTTTGTTCGAAAATTAGCATTAATTAAATAGGTACAGTTAATTTTAACAAAGGGGTTAATGTATTATACTGTGTGGCATTAACTAAGCCACAATCAAGTGTTTTGTATTACCAATTTGAAGTCATCCTGTATAATATATATATGCCGTGGCGCTCCACGGGTTAAGCAGGGAATACGAACACATTACCGTATTCGTAATTATTTGCAAAATGCTTATACTTAAGTATATCGCCGGGCAATCTGTTACGTAATAACCAGGGATTTTTCATCGCACAGTAAGATAAAAGAAGATTATGGAGTCGATATTAAAATTAAAAATTTATCATTCATACTCATTATTTTAAATAATACACAAAATATTGCATTATAAGATTATGGGATTTACTTTTGTGGAGAACACTATGTGCATGCTTTAAGATAAATGTGTTTTAGCTGTGTAAGGTGTACTCTACAAGACACGCGTCACAACACATTTTTCATGATCGTATTTTAGATCCTTGTAAGGCTCAACCCAGAACAAAATGGCAGAACCTTGCAGATCAGACGTAATAAAAATTTCACCAATCTTTCACGCCGCGTCCAAGGATTGCAAATATGAATAAATGACACGTCTAAAGACGTAAGACGTTAACGATTGACAAGACACATGTCGCACATGATTAAATTTGATAAATCGGCCAGTTTGATCAACGTCTACCGCAACAACATAGTCTGTAACTAGGTACGTAATTAAGTTGATATAGTTACAGCATTACAGCAAGACGAGACAAAGAATATGAGTGAGTATGAGTAAGATTGTAACTAAAGTTTTAATTTTAACATCGACTCCATAATTTTCATTCATCTTACCGTGCGATGTTAAATCCATGCCCTGGGCCTCTATTCTACTGCATTATAACGCTATCGCGTTTGACGTGTTTTCGAATCGTTTAAGACTCGAACGCCATTATTGTAAATGACGTCACACGTCAAACACGATATCGTTATTACCGTGTAGAATCCCAGCCCTGCTAATTACTAACAGACGATCGCAACGCAAGCCCATATTTGGAGCTTAATGAGATCACCGCAATATATATTTTTCAAAAATATCTATGCATTTCTTAAAATTAATGATTGACGTAAGCTAATGTGATAACAGATCGCTTCAACCGCTGCCAACTCCGTCGATAAAAAACAGAAACGTTGGCAACGCAGTTTCGTCCTACTTTTCTACATATTTTCAAATTGAATTCTCCCACGTTTAATTCTGTAAGCTTTTATTAAAGAATACCTATAACGACTCTTTGATGTGCCGACTTCATATTCTCGTTATAAAGAAATATCATTTTACAAAGATACCGTTGAAGCGGTTTGAATATTAAACAAGCAGTAAACTTGCCAAGTATTCGCATACTTTTTTCATAAATGTTACGCTTTTTATGAACTTGGCCGGAGTTTGAACGTTATGTTGGAGGGGAAATTTGATATTACGTACTCGAAAAGCAACTACGGTTGGTATAATGTTTAGGGCTTAGGTAGTGAGTTATTTCTTTTTTAAGCCCCTGCGGCCCCAGCGCGAACAGACTTGTACAACTTTAACGTGTGTATGTGTCTCTGTTTGTGGCATCGTAGCTCCCAAACGAATGAACCGATTCGAACGCAGGGTTTTTTAATAGAAAGCTAGTTTAATCCGGCTAATTTTTGCTGAAAATCGGTGGCAGCGTTCAAGAGTTATTATTGGCTATGAAAAGGTCACCAATGTATGGGTTTTTACCTATATAATATAGTCAAGAGCAATGAAAACGGGTCACTTAGTACAAAATCACCATAGAAAGATTAACCACCCGCCAAGCTACAGTGTTCACATTGTTGTGTTCCGGTGTGGGGGTAAGACAACCGGTAAAATTACTAGCATAGAGGCATTCCGTCTTAGTCCTCAGGGTTGGCAACGCATTTGAGGTCTTAGGATTAAAGTCTTGAGAATTCAAATGTCTATTGGTCTCAGATTCCACTTACCATCAGGTGGCCTGAGTGCTCGTATGCCATCTCCTTTAAATAAAAATAAAAAAGTGACCCGTTTTCATTGGTCCTGAGTGTAGTCGTTATTAAGGGTTTTTTTTCATTAACTTACAGCGGCGAGACAACGCCAAATCAAACGCTATTTTATGACACTAGAGGCATAGTTCTTATTCTATGGAACAATCTATCTCTATCGTGAATGACGTGTTTAGCTTGTCCGTGAGTAACGTGCGCTTCTGTGGAATTTAGCTTTAATAGTGAAGGCTTCGGATTCTCCTCTCACAAAATATTTACCATGGATGCCAATAGTATATTGTGCATCAAGGGAAGTAAAAAGGGATAACTCACCTTTTCATCACATTGCAAAGAAACCAAAAAGAATAATAATAAAGAAAACAACAATCAAAAAACGAATGGCACTTGATTCGCTAAAAGAGGTTGTCCACATGTTAACTTTTTTCAATATAGTCTTCCACAGATAAAGCTTGGAACTGCCATTTGTTTTCAAACTTGACACGCCTTGACTGCCAGATTGTAACGACTTTCAATATTAATTTTTTTATAAATAATTTCGAATGTCTCTGAAATAATATGAAAATATAAATACAATCCAGTTAAATGTACGGGTGTAAGTTTTATATACAGTTATATTGGTTTGTAGCCAAGTTTTGAAAATGGGAAGTAAAGCTTGGCTGTTTTTAAACCTCCATAGTCTGAAATGACGTACGACAGTGTTCTATATTTAAAAACTAAACTCATAACTCCCGAAAAGGTAAATCGGCTTTAACTTCTTTATACATACGGCTGTGTAAATAACACCCTTTCCGAGCAAGTGTGATGAAAACGAAACCAGCCTTAAGTAAGTAAATGCTTGTCATCAAAATACTTCTGAAAGACTCAGAAATAACGGCATTCATAATCCTTTTCAGGAAGACGGCGTCCTAATGTACCACGAAATTACGGCTCTGCTAGAATATATTATTCCGTTAGTTGTTAGCGAGTTGACTCGCTGCCAAGGGGCTCGGGCCTTGATTTGTACGGCGACGCGGCGTCTGGGACAAGAGTGTTGTCAATAGGATTTGGATCAAGGGAATAATAGCTACATGCTGCGGTGTTGAGTTTGTCTTCGTGTGTATATAATATAGTATAACTTTTTTTAGGTTGCGCCAAAGTTCATGTAAAATTGCAACCCCGTGTGGTTGCCGGGTTAGAATAGTGCCGGCCGGAATAGTAATGGCGGGAAAAGATAATACTTGGACGATTAGCGCTTTGTAAGGAAGTAATTTATCTTCGGGTAACTAGATTTGTTGGGGAGTTAATACTGTTTAGTAGAATGTGGTTCTTATTGCCCCGATACACAAATTGAGTGCTACGTGTTTGGAAACTTTTCTATGCTCTGTCCTCATCTGTTATTATGACATTTGAATTTAAAAGCAAGGTTAAATAATACTTTAACTGAAAACGTTTTTCCGTGGATGTCGTAAGAGGCGACTAGGAGAATAAAGGCTTATAGTACTGTTAGGCGATGGGCTTGCAACCTGTCACTAATACACTAGTAAACTTCTTAGCCTGATTATCAACAAGTCTTTTTAGAGTTGTCAGTATTTCTATAGCAGTGCCTACGCCACTCTGGGAATAAAGGCGTGGCATGTATGTATGTATGTGCGGAAAATGCTAAAAAGTGACATTTAATTTTTTGGACATGCGTCCTTTTAAATTAAGACAGAAATTAGCATAGGAATTAGAAGGGAACTAGAAAAGTTATGATTGCTGACTACAATTTTCCCTTCCTTTAGGAATACGAATGACGAATATAATGTCGCACGTGAGAGCGAGTGTAAAAGTGATAGAGAGACGATGTCTATTAATCAAATCTTTTCGCTTACGTATTTATAATATCCAACACAGGTAGATAGGATCTTATAAATTAACATTGATTCTTATTGCAGAGCATCTAGTGATATAAAATTTAGAGATGTGCCATGCCTAATCAGAGTTCTGCAGTCTAAAAACCCTTATCTGGCCGTCTGTCCGTCCGTCCATCCGACCGCAGCTTAGCTCAGAGATTTAGTACTAGAAATCTATTATGTGACATGAATATACATTAGTCACCAGAGTATTAGTGGCAGGTTAGCCCATCGCCTACATAACACGTCCATATTTCCTAAGACCACACCAGAAAAAAACTCGGTTAGTAAAGTATTTCAAAAAGTTATTAAGATAACTTAACATACGTCCAAAAATGACATTGCCTAAGCATGTGTGTAAAAACTAAGCTCCTTGTCTCCACTTTACTAAGGAGTCAAAGACGCATATTCCCTGCCATGCTTTTTTAGCTCTTGGACCGCAATGAATCCACTCGGAATGAATAAAGGTTGACGCAGACATAACCGCTCGGTACCGGACCGACTCCGCCTCTACTCGAGCCAATCAGTATTCTTTGTATGAAATTCTCCACTGCAACGCATACTAATCAACACCGTAATGGCATTGCCTCACCTTATAAATGAAGCGAGTTAGATGCCTGTTCGTTGCCGAGAGGTTATCTTTACGCTCTGTCCATTCGGACACAGACCTAAAATTAAAAAAATAGAGTATAAAATTACGAAGATGAAAGTACTCTAAATTATTTAATTTGATACCTTTGTTAAAAATTAATTTAGATTACTTTCGTCTTCGCAACAAACGCAAAGGAATCCCAGCTTTATTTAAAAACAACAAGATTAAAACCCATTTACATTTTTATTCGAAAACTTCGCAACTAAAAAACCCAATTTTATCAAATAATTTTTAAACACGCTTTCTCATTTCAACTGTTGAATTCTAAATTAAGAAGATTCCATTTTGAATTGCGAATTGTTCTAGACGCTTCGCACGTTTTAAAGTAAAGAGAACTTGAAATCTAAATTCAAAGCAATTTAAATCTTAATATCCAACAATAAAACTTAAATTAAAAGGTTTATTTTGTGTTGTTTGATAAACCAGTAAAAAGTGTCCGCCATTTTGTAATGTCGGAAATTGAAATCGGAACACTATTTTTGCATTCGTTAGCCGTATTTAGGACGTGTGTTATTCGGCGCATTGTTTTGTTTTTGTTGCTGCTTTTTATGCATTTGTTTGAATTTAAATTTTAACTGTGATCACGCAATCTGCAGTTTTATGAATAAACACAATGCAACACGCGGACGTGTTTTAAACGGTTGAAGCGTTAAATCTGGCTTTGTTAGGAATGCCAATAATAATAACCAACATTTTAAGAATAAAGGTTTGTTTTGTATATTTATTAATATTTGTATAGTAACAATCAAATATATCAAACCAAAACGAATACGTTTCTGTTCATATAAAATAAAAGAGTACAGTTCTTCGGTTATGTGTTTTGATAAACTTGTAGGCGAATGTAGAGTCGGTAAAATAGATCCCTGACCCACCATAGAACTGTGTGTCACAGTGACAGAGTATCATTTTGCCGATCGACAGTACCAATACTAAAATCATGGATGTAAAAATACACTCGTTCTATGCTAAACATTCATCCTATTAGTTTGGGCGGGTTAAAATTAGGTAAATGAAAATGTTGAAAAGTAAAATGTATTAATGAAATTAAAATGAAATTGTTTAATACTGTTTCACTATGTATTGCGTTGAGAACATTTCTAATCTAGATCATATTATTAGTTACTAAATAATAATAAAAAAACATGTCTGGTCACGGCGGTAAAATTCTAGGGTTTATGTTTGAACTGCCGTGCGCTAATCTGTCAAAGGCGTTATAGTGACAAGGTATAAAAGTGTGCATCATAACACACGCCAATGCGATTTAACTGGATTATTATAAAGCGTAATTTGTAATCGTCAAAGAATTTCCACGTTCCTTTATTTCAGATCTCTTCAAACAAAGCCCAACGTACAAATTTTGCTAACTCGATATAATTGTTAACACACAAAAGCGTCACAAATGAAGATGAAGTTATTTTACTTTGAATCAGAACACTATTGACGTAAGGTAAAAAATGGTACGTCTGTTATAAGTAGAGTTATGTCCTTTTCGAGTTTATAGCGTTGTATAAGCTTATAAAGAAGCCGTCAATTAGGCAATCCCTTTTTATCACAGAAATCGAGTAAATAAAGGGGAAATTCTCGTAAAATATACGATTTTCCTTATTTTAGGTGACGCGATGTCTCCGGGCACGGCGCGTGTTTGTGGCATGCGGCATCATGCGGCTTTGTTTTTCAACGGCCTGTGGATGCTGTGCCACAAAATTAACTTAAAAGAATACGTTGCTGTGCCTATAAGTATTTTAAAAAGCGGTGTTTTTTTGTAAGTGACCCTGGATAGAAATCGTTTTTCACTTTGAAGGACAAACAAACAATCAACAAACATAACATCACGTTTTATTTCCTAGAGTGGGGTAGGCAGAGTTACAGAAATACCAACAACTCTTTAAAGACTTGATTATAATTCTATAAACACATTTTGCACAATCAGGCCAAGAAGTTTACTAGTGTATTAGTGACAGGCTGCAAGCCCATCGCCTAACAGTACTACAAGCCCTTATTCCCTTAGTCGCCTCTTACGACATCCACGGGAAGACATGAAGTGGCACTATTCTATTCTATTTTTAAGGAATTGGTAAATAATAATAAAACAAATGTATCTATACCTATTGAAAGTTTAAAATTTGTGTCCCTGTGCCGAAAAACGAGTTTTAGTTGTGAAACATTTAGCCAGTTACTAATATAAGGTATTTAACTGAGAAGATCTTATACTGGGCTGGGATTCTTCACGGTAATAATGATATCGTCTTTGACCTGTTTCCGTATTGTCAACATTTTGATAACTCTTATGTCATTTACAATAATGGCGACTGTGATATAAACGATTTTAAACAGGTCAAACGCGATATCGTTAAAACGCAGTAGAATAGAGGCCATGTTGCTGTTCATAAATATAATATAAATTATACCTGTATTCTTATCATTTCAATGACTTACGTAAGTTCATGTTATTATTTTTCAGACGAAGTGAATTAAAAGTAAGTTAACTTCAGCACACAAATAAATTGCATCGTAAAGTGCATTGGTATAATATTTCTAACGAATGTATTGCCACAGAGATATAAACGAGTTTTTCTTACATTTTCTGATGATTTTAATTTGTGTTAATCTTAAACTATATTATTGTAACCTATGTGTGGCATGACTGTTAATATAAGTTGGTTAATAAACAAATAAATACATAAAATATTTTTTATTCAAATGTAAAAAAAAAACTTTAAAAATAAGAAAAAACCTTGAATTCGTAATTTTTCTCCAAAGATTTAAGATTGAGAGTATTTTAAAAAACACAATAATTAAACAAAATACTTAATGGATTCCTCTCTGTGGTCTTTTCCAATAGCAGAGGGACTCATAAAGGTTATAACGGCTACTTCAGTGCATACATAGGTTTATATTTAATAATATTCACTGGATTCTAAAAGGCTTAGAAAGACTTACACTGACGCGGGTAATCATTTTGCGGTCGTTTGGGGTAATTCTGTTAGTAATTTCATGTTTTTTGTGTAAATTAATATGTATAACATAAATTAATTGTTGTGTTACTTTAACTTACATACAAGTTCGTAAGTAAGTTACTTAAGAAATAAAAAAAAAATACCTTTTATTGGCAAGACTTATTATGCCATATTTCCTGAGATTTTCTTGATGCCAGATGTAACCAAAGCCATACAATTTATTATGTAATAAGGGAATAAAAAAATATTGCTCACCTTAGCACCTCGAAAAGGCAGGTTATGCTGTTTAAAGACAGTCAGCGAAATTCGATTTTTCCGTGAGCGTGAGACAAAGTAACTTTTTAATTATTTTATATCAATGTACATGTTGTTTAATATTTACCATGTTGTTTTTTTCACCTAAGGGTAATATTCTCTCACTGTTGAGTTGAAAAGTTGTATGTGCTACACGAGAACAAAGTTATTTTCATCTCGTGTCTTTGAATCCGTCACTGTTCACAGGCATGATTCTAACCTAGAATCACTCGTTACGCTAGTGATTCAATTTTAGAACTCTTCAATTACTCGGGATTCAAAATCAACACTCGCAGCAAAGCCTTTGCTCTCTTGTTGCGCAAACAACTATTCTTCTTAATTTTGTAGCATGCGACATGCCGAATCGCCTTAACTCTGTTTTCCTTATTTTGACATTCGTAACTGTTCACGAAGCGAGATAACTTCGTGATTTATTTTATATTCCGAAGTTCTCTGGAAATATGGGAATGAATTCAGAATATTACTTTTATATTACTTCCGATTCTTGAAATAAAATATACAAGGATTTCTTTTGAAGTGTCAAATTTCAAACGATCTAGGTCTAAAGAAAGGTGAGTAATGATATTTTTTATGGTTAGGAGAAGGCAAACAAGCAAACATGTCACCTGATGGAAAGTGGGATCTGTGAGCATAGACATTTTTTCCTTAAGACCAGAATAACAAGACTCCAATCCTAAGACTGCAAATGCGTTGCAGGTTTGGCAAATAAGGTAGCATACCCCTATGCAAATAGTTTCCAAGGTTGTATGATCTATATTACTTTATAAACGAGGACCACAACTGCCAAAACTTCGTACTAAATTAAATCAGTCAAAACTCGTTTACTTCTGGTTAAAGTCTTCCCCAAAAATGTCCACCTTAACGGTGCTTTTTTACTCCAGTCCTGCACTTTTATGGGACTTGATAATTCCTTCATCATGCCGCAAATATTTATTTCAAATTAATTAATCACTGTGATTTGTGTTTTTGCTTAATGTATCTACAAATTGTTGCATTTACAATGTTAAATATTAAGACTAAGTTGCTAAAACCGCAATAAACACGTACTAGTGCTCCAACAACCCATTGTTCATGCTAAGCATTCACGTTGTAGCTTAGAATACACAGGCTTATAATATCACGTTTCAGTCTCTGCTTTGTTTTATAGGTACATTAAATCTTTATATTTATTCATAGATAATTATGTATTTAACGTTGTACCGAGTATGCGTCTTGGTTACACTGTAAGCCTACATTTGTATTGAATAAATAAATAAATGTATTATATCAGTTTTATATTATTATGTATGAGTGTATATATGACGTATACCAGGTGTTGCCTGTAATAGGAACAATAAATTGAGGAATCGTTTCCACACCACAAACGTAACAAAATTTATTTTACAACTATTTAAAATAACTTATTATTTACTAAATATTCATGATTTTAGATTTTCCAAGCAAGCAATGTATTTGCTCCTATTACAGGCAACACCCGGTATATTCATTGTAATTAGTACTAGCCATAAATATGATAAAAATAAAAAAATAAATATCAGGGGACAATCTCACACAAATTGACCTAGTCCCAAACTAAGCTCTAGGCTTGTAATATGGGTACTAGACAACGATAAACATACTTAGATAGAGAAATACATACTTAAATATATATAGAAAACATCCAAGACTCAGGAACAAATATTCGCGCTCATCACACAAATATCTGCCCTTACCGGGATTTGAACCCAGGACCGCTGGCTTCGGAGGCAGAGTCACTCCCAACTAGGCCAACGTGTGATAATTATTTATTTAGTTAAGTTAATCGTTTTTAACTCCGTCTGTCTTCTTTTCCTGTGCACCAATTATGTAAATTTCGCATTGGTTATTTGGTCGACTAGTAGAAAATACCAGTAGGCATTAGTTCCGCCATTTGTACTTATTTCTGTTGCAAAATTTAATAAGTGCTCGTACTAGTGTCTTATTACAAAGATGAAGAGAGACTTGAAAAAAAAACAATCATACAATCAATCCGTTAACACTTTTGTATGTACAGTCAAGAACTTTAACTGTTAAGCCACTATGGAACCCTGTCATAATGACAGCGTTAATCATTAATGTTAGCTTTCTTTCATGTGGTTTGACGGTGTCAATATGACAGGTTCCATAGTGGCATAATAATTAAAGTCCTTGAATGCACACAGTTATGCAATAAATTATATTTCTCTTTCTATTACAGTTCTTGCACTGTAGCTTGAATAGAATAGAATAGAATAGAAAAAAGCTTTATTCACCTTAATAAGTATGCCGTGGACATGAAAATATAACAAAATCACAAAAAGTCTAAAATAAACACACGCAAAACTATAAAATGAGAGATAAAATTGTGCAACATCTTAAAAAAAAAATTAATACCACGGCATCTCCGTGAAAGGGCGCCGGCTCAGCATGTGCTGCAGCATTGCTGCTGCAGCGCTGATATTCTGCCGGAGACCATGGGTGTGGCAGGGGACGCACATTAAAAGTCACTTACACTATAATTTAAAACATTAATTTAAAAATAAAACCACAACCTTAACTTACAGTAAAATAAAATCTATTTATAAGTCTAATTACTATCAAGTTCCAAATATTGTCCAACTGTAACAATTAGGTATTGACCTGAAGTTTCTGCTGATTCAGCAGATGCAGCTTATATTTACCTTTAAAAGCTTCTTTTGAACTTTGCTTGGTGCCTGTGACAGCTCATTGAAACATGTATTACACTTGTTTCTTTAACATTACATAAATACGACATTGTTACAAACCTAGCGACGCCGAACAGGAATTGAAATAATTATTTGGCTATTTTTAAATACCTCGCTTGTGAGTACAGTAATTAATTGAAACAGTGCAAGGACGCATTCTAACACTTTCTTATTCACCAAGGTGACAGAACGCGATTTGAAGTGACATTAAAAATGGACGCTGCAGCCAGCTGCATGGCATTAATCACTCGTATTGCTTTGAGTTGCGTCATTCTAATTATCAATCACAGAATGTGGCATGCGGCAAGCGACCCCGAATCGCCTTAACAGTTTTCCTTATTTTGACACGCGTAACTGTCCCTGACGCGAATAACGTCGTGATTTATTTTATGTTCCCAAAGAACTATGGAACTAGTACACTGGCCATTACTGGGGATATTCTAACAGAAAGTTTGTGTGTTTTGAAAATTCTTTGACATAATCATTTTTAGTCATAATTATCGCAAGTCATAACGTATTTTTTTAAGATACTACTACATTTTCAGGATTTTCATTAATCAAACCTAACCTAGTCTTACCAAAACGTAAGATATTTAAGATATTCTGGAATGTATACGATTCCAGCGATATGAAAATTATAGCTCTCAATAATTATGCAAACAAAGACATTATGGCAAAAAAAAAATGACACAACGGGCTCCCCACTTATGAAATATGGCCTGATACGGACGATATCCTCTTTACCCTCATCTTGAAAAATGGCTTGTGCCTTCCACGAAAGCAGTTATAAGGTGATTAAGTAGAAACGATGTAAGAAATTCGCTACAAGACATAAATCATGTTCGTAAATTAGTTCTTTCGCGACAGACAGTGACAAATTTGTAACTTTGACATCCTATTAACAAGTGAAGCAGAACTGAAAGGGTGAGTATCTACCAAAGCTATGCGATGTGGTGGAGCGGTGTCTGAAGAAAACCACCAATAGCAGAGCTGCGATGAGCGAGCCTAGGAAAATTAAGTAATCCTATTGGTACCGCTTCGCTACGCACAGCTCTAGTGGTTACTCGCCCTAAGAGGCTTATAAACCATCAATTTATTCACAATGTAATATGGGGCGTTAAAGGAGCCAACTGTACTCGAAGATAGATACGTTATAGATTAAATGATTGCCTTAATTATTAATGTATGCGAGAGATGTTGGTAAGTGAGAGATGCATTCTACCTACACACAAATTGCCGTGAAAACTTCATAATCCCATTAAGAAAAAAAATGGACTCAATTAAAACGACTGCATAATGTAAAGTAAATTTATCAGTTTTGAGAATTAGATTTTGAGTTGTTATAAATTATGTTAAGCATGCCAGGTCCATATAACTCTTTGGAATCAACAAATTATGAAAATACTCTGTGGGCAGGACATCGATTCGTGTCTACGTTCCATCAGCGGGCAGAGGTCAAATTAGGTCAGCTCGATTTGAACTCGGCTTCTCCGCTTAAGAGAATAACCTCAAAGGCTAGGAGAGCTCCGGGCCGAAGTAGGTCGCAGTATCAGTGACCTCGATAAATTGAGATAGTTTGTGGTGGTAGTATTGGCCTGTGGGCAGCCTGCATGAATATTAGGACTAGTGTGACGTTTTCGAGAGTTCTTGAGAGCGATATAATTATCTCCAATTAGGAGTAATGGTTTTTGCATGATAAAATATTGCAGTCACTGAAATGATGTTCATAGCCAACTTTAAAAGGCTTACACAAGATGAAAAATGTATAATAAATCCGTACAAAATCATAATTTGTTGATTCCAAAGAGTTATATGGACCTGGCATGATAAAAGTAGGTTTATTTAGGGTTAATACTGTCTAGGCAAACCGTGTCATGGAAAACTCCCTAGACATAATAATAAAATAACGCAAAATCACTAATATCATGTTCATAGCCAACTTTAAAAGGCTTACACAAGATGAAAAATGTATAATAAATCCGTACAAAATCATAATTTCGCACGTTAATTTCGATAGTGACTGTACGATTTACATCGTACAGTATTTAGCTGACTTGCGACCTACTTTGTTACGTAGACTTTATTTGCAGTTAGTTGACAATTCGCACTGTTACCAATCGGCCACATTTGGGCATATTTACTTTAACTTGTAATTTTGAAATAAACTTGAATATTTTCTATAAGTGTGGTTTACGTTCAACACAACTCATTACCTACTAACTTCCTCAAAGCTTCGACCTTACATTTGGTCCTTCGAACCTACACAGTGGTGTTTCACTTGTGACGTATGCGTATCGGTTTAACTGGCTTCCCACAAGCGGGTCTCACTGGTTGAATTGAGAAGACGCGTAGAACGTTATAGAGTGAAGTGCGACAGGACCAGGATTGCTGAAAACTTCGGGATCTTGGGGAACTAGTGCCAACGGCTACACATCCAACTTTAACGACCAACGGTCAAATACGAACAACTTAGGTGTTTACCTGCTAATTACAACAACTTACTAACTTACAATGGGTCAGAAGCTGGAAGATCTTATCTCTCGTCAAGAGGCAACTTTCTCGAACATCAAGCAACTGTGCGGGAACTATAAGAAGGATGGTTCCGAGCGGAAAACTTTGGAGTATTTACAGAAGAGACTTGAATTGCTTACCTCTAGCTGGGAACAATTTACCCAGAACCATCTGATACTAGAAACTACTGCTAAAGGTGATATTCAATAATTTACGGATAAGGTCTACGACAGGACAAAACAGATCTACGAAGACGTTATGGCAGATATAAAAAGGCGTCAATCGGTCTTGCTTTTGGCTACAACAGAGGGAATGGCAGCGCCAGAAGCGTCATCTAGCGCAGCGGAGGGTGGCCCAAACAAATCTGGCTTTGACTTTGCTGGGGTTGCCTTTTATGTGCCACCATCTCAAGTTAGAGAGAATCATGAAAAACAACAAGATTTACTAAGACAACAATACTGTAACTTCAGGGCCTTCGAACGTAGGGCGGAGAAAATGGATTTGGAGCTCATTACAGAGAAATGGGAACTTGAGGATAATTTGCATATCTTAAAAAGTAAGTGGGACCACATCGAGAAAGTACACTGGGAGTTGAATTATATCCTACAAGACGATGAAACTAAATATAAAGTACTTATGACAACTTACGAAAACCACTAAACCACAAAATATGGAACAGCTCACATTATGAGAAGGCAACACCGAAGATTGTGATTCCTGACTTTTACGGTAATTACAACCAATGGAGTACTTTCCGAGACCTCTACGTGGAAAGCGTACATATTAACCCACTGCTCTCAAACGCGCAAAAGATGCAGCATCTTAAGTCGAAACTCAAGGGGGAGGCTGAAAAGCTGGTGCAGCATCTTGGCATTAGCGCAGAAAATTATTCTTCCTGCTGGGAGATAATCACGCATCGCTACGATATAGATCTGAGATACGGAATCTGAGACCCATAGACATTTGAATTCTCAAGACTATCATCTTAAGACTGCAATCCTAAGACCTCGAATGCGTTGCCAACCCTGAGGACTAAGATGGAATGCCTCTATGCTAGTAATTTCACCGGTTGTCTTATCCCCACACCGGAACACAACAATGCGAACACTGTTGCTTGGCGGGTGGTTAATGGATAAGATGGTGGTAGCAATCCGGACGGACCCTGCACAGGGTCCTACCACCGCTATTTCCCTAACCAAAGACACGGCTCACGTAAATTCCCTTAAAAAACAACAATAAAATATTTAATTTCAATCGATTTCAGAACGACACACACGTTTTAAATATAGAGCTTTTTCTTTACAATTTACATTGAAATATATATTTACAGAGTCTTACGAAACATTTAAAATAAAAATTAATTTGTCATAGCATCTCCATTTGAAAGAACTCACAAAGTGGAGAAAGCCTCACATTACCATATTAAAAGGAAATTCCGACGTCTTTTTACTAAGTCCCAAGGAAATCCGGTCCAAATGGTATTTTATTTATAAAACAATTTTACTTTACCGTGTAAAATTTGTTTCGAGTCCCAATGCAATTGAACTATAAGAGCCAATATTGCATGATTCTCATTTATCGGTCTAGTTTTAAATTGTTGGTTTTGGGTTTGGAAGTACTCGTATGTAAAATTGAATATTATGATTTGATCCTAAAATCCTAGGATTTTATTTTCGGTACTCTCGTTCGAAATAAATTATATTTAATAATATCGGGAACCATCTCACACGAATTGAATTAGTCTCAAACTAAGCCCTAGGCTTAAGTAGGCTTGGACTATGCGTACACTATAAACTTCCTTTTATAGAAAAATGCAAACTTAAATACATAGAAAACACCCAAGAATCAGGAACAAATACTCGCGTTTATCACACAAATACTTGCGCATACCGGGAATCGAACTCGGGACACGCTACGTAGGCAGGGTCACTACCAGCTAAGTTAAACGCGTCGTCATTTGCGTTATTAACTCAATTTAAAACTTGATTTAGTTATTATTATAAACTGTGAAGTTATCTCCCCCCCCCCCGTGTGGTTTCCGGGTTAGAATAGTGCCACTCCATGTCTTCCCGTGGATGTCGTAAGAGGCGACTAAGGGAATAAAGGCTTCTAGTATTGTTAGGCGATGGGCTTGCAACCTGTCACTAATACACTAGTAAACATCTCAGCCTACTTGTGCAAAATGTGGTTACATAATTATTAACATATCTTTTTAGAGTTGTTGGTATTTCTGTAGCTCTGCCTACCCCACTCTGGGAATGAAGGCGTGATGTTATGTATGTATGTGAAGTTATCTCGCTTCTGAGAACAGAAAGAGGCGGAAGAGAAAGCATTTTGCTCACGCTGTTATAACAAACTTTTCTCTAACGTGCTCTTAATGTTCGGCAGTTTCGGGTTCGAATCTCAGTAATGGCATATATTGGTAAGATTAAAGTCACAAAACGGCGAAACAATCCAACCAATGCACACAATGTCGGATATAGGTCGGCAGGCTTTATATTACCTTTATTTAAAAACATATGAGTACATTGCTCAAATTTATTTGAATAATGGCTGACATTACTTATAGAATATTTATGACGTTTTTGTTTGAAGTACGAAAGAAATCCAACACGCGAGCTGGAATAACGGATCGTTGTTACCATATCTTTGGGCGGCCATTTGTATGTGAAATGAAGGATTTTTACTACAAAGGTCAGATTGAGCTAATTTTTTATGCGTGGGGTGATTTTCGATGTAGGGTTCTACTTACAGAAAATAAAATAAGCAACTTTTTCTTACAATTGTTGGAATTTTTACCTACCCAGTACGTAACGTAGGTACCTACATTATTGGTTCGAGCTCTTGTTAACCGTCTTCATAAAAGGAGAAGGTTATACGTTCCACTGTATGTACTAAAAAAAAAAAATGTATGTTCACCGATTACTCCTTGAATTGTGGTGATTTTGAAATATATTTTTTAGTTTGATAGAGTGTACTTCCAAGGTAGTCCCATTGTCGCCAAATCTGACTCCGATGAGGGATCAGTGAGGAATTGAGAGAACTCCTCAAATATTGTAGGCAAACATGTAACGATTTTAGTATTTTTAGCAACAAATCTAGCATTTGCATTTAAAAAGTATCATTTGAGGAAGTGGAACTGATGATGAATACCACAGATGGCCATCGGAACTCCTCAACGGTACCTTTTTCAAGGGTGGCAATTAGATATCTCGATTAAGATAGTTGAGCGACTACAACGAAGAACATTTACTTGTTGAAATATGACTATGACTTTCCGACGGCGTTGCTTGCGGCGCGCTTGAAACTTAAAGTTTCATATTAACTAGTAAGAGGGACTACGGAACAGCGTATTATGATCACTGAAAAGTATAAAATAAAATAAATGTTTTCAAAAACAAAAAACGGCCTTTAAAAACGCAATTCAAATAACTTCTTTTATAATTGTAGCTACTGGTTAGTCCATCTGAAGTCGGCGACCACAATATTTTCAGCAAAAAAGCCGATTTCAGTTGGAATAACCTATTAGGTACCTACAATTATAAAAAAGTTATTTGATTGTGTTTTTGAAGGCGGTTTTTTTGTTTTTTAAAACACTTACTTTTTTAAATATGTCTTTTCTCGTTCATAAATTACTGGCGTAATACTGAAGTGGGCGGCGCATTGCAATGTAGTATTCGAAGCATTTTATACTCTAGCAGAAGACGCCTGCGACGTCGTACGCGTACAATTAGTAAGCTACCCTTATAATCCTTCAGGGGATGAATTTCCAAAAATCCTTTCTAATGCCCGTATTAATAAACTCGTCTTGGTTTAAATGCCCATCTCAAGATACGTCAAAGTAAACGTCAAACCATAGAAAACTGTCATATTGGACGTATCTTGAGACGGGAATTTAAATCGAGATCAGTTTATTAATATAGGCCTTAGTGCACCCTTAGACCTCATAAAGAACCTACGAGCCACATTTGGAATCTTTAGTTCCAGCAGTTTGGGTTATGCGTTGATATGTCACTCAGACAGTTTCTTCTTTTACACTTATACTTAGATTGGTAATCACCAGACCCGCACATTTGGTGCCGCTGACGTAAAAGAGACGTAATTTCATATACAGGAAGTTGTTTTATAACACTAGCGGTTATTTAAGTTACCAAATTGTAATAATCTAAAACATATGAATGCATAAAATTTCCACTTAAATAAAAATATATATTATGTGTTGCATTTCAGTAACTATTTTAGTTTATATTATTTAATTTTCTAAGTGAATGACAATCAAAGTCAATCAAAGACGTTTTATATCTTATCTTCGTTTATTTTTAATTACGCTAAAGGTTACCTAAAGAGGTTATTATTTAATAATAACTATGATAAAACTAATTTGAATCAGCCTATATGCAGAGTGACGTCGACTTTGTGTCAACGGCATCAAATGTACGGGGTCTGGTAATCACATTAAATTTAAAATGCAGTTTACGGCCTTCTGCACTATTACGGCAGATTGATGTAATCTTAATGTTTTTAACTCGGCCGCCATTACTGTCAAGTAAATAAGAGCTATAGTAACGTTGATAAAATTATAACATTGCCCTGGTAAGGTAAATGGCGGTAACTCAGGCAAAACTCCTGTAGCAAATGCAACCTCATTACGAAGAGAAGCGGGTTGAATATGCTTTGACTATTGAATTTGAGATACCGCCTATTGGCTTATGAGGGCGTGGGAGGAAGTATGGTTTTACTCGTATCCAAATGGGGATGATAACGTTTTAAACATGTGTCTAACAATGTGGAAACCGCAAACTTTTATGATTCAATCCCACAAACGAACCCGCGGTCTCATCCCAACTAAACTATACTCGAAATAGATAATTAACTGTATTTGCTTTCAATTAATCCCCAAGGGTCCGTTGTATAAAGGGTCGAGCCTGACCCTGATTTGTTTACCTTTAAAAAGGTCTTGTGGTAAGAATTTAGTTCTAAAAATAACATTAGGATTTGGAAACTACAGTGCTATAGCCTTTTTAACGGCTTTCGGGGTTGTCATTCCCTCTCACTTGCTCTCATACACTTTAAGGCTATAAATCCGTAAAAAATAAATTACGAAAGTAGTGACACTACTTTCGTAATTTCTTTTATACTTTATACCTAAGATACTGAACTGACGTTATTTAATAAGAGTTGACACTACTTTTGTCATTTCTTTATTACGGATTATTTTGTAACACGTTGTATTAACGACTTTACTCGAACCCAAAAGTGTTAGCCGATTGCATCAGAAGGGTAATGTTTTTGTGAGTAATGTATGTCTATTTCTTAGATAAAGGGATATAAAATTAAAAGTTATTTAATCAGTAAGCAGGCCGCACGGGCCCTTTTACACGTTAAAATTCTACTAGCGATTCCCAAGAGGAGACCACTGCTGAGAAGAAACGCCACCGCGAGAAACTTAACAGTCAGTCTTAACTTAATACCCCGAATGAACCATTAGACCTACATTATTGATTTCATGTTGCTTAATACTAATATGTAAAGTTGCAATTAAATACATTTCTGCATATAAAAAATACGTTTTTTAAATAATCTACGGTATTTAGGGATTTACTATTATGTGCCTAAAGTTTTACATTACGTAAACCAATAAACTAGAAGAACTTATTACTATAAATCTTCTCATATAAACAAATAGGATTTGAAAAGCTTTTATCCTTATTAAAAATAAACTAGACTTCGTGATATCTTTTGCTACTTAATGTTGAGTCAATAGAAAGAAATATCCCTGAGATTTAAATAAAATGAAATTACATAAACTTCTGAGTGGATTTTATTTCGAATACTTCGCATTTTTCGAAAAGAAATCCAGCTTTCGATTTATCCTGGCGTTTACTCATCAAAAGCAGCAGTTATTTACTTTAATAAATATGTTCAGATCACCAACTTGGAAGTCTTGAGACTTGTTTGTTTCCTTTTTTATGGTATGGCGTGATTGCGAATGCGTCGCCATCCCTGAGAACTGAGATGAAATAACTTCAAGTTAGTGTTTTTTATGATTGCCTTGCCTTCCAAACTGACACAACAGTACAAACATTGAATATTAGCAGGGTTAGTGGGGTGTCATAGTCATAATCATCAAATTGACCTTCCAAACTCTTGGCTTTCCCTATGAACACTAGACAACTGATACTAATACTATTAGGACTAATAACATTATGATGCTTCGACATAAAGGTAACACACTGTCAGGCGATGAGCTTGCAACCTGTCACTAATACACTAGTAAACTTCTTGGCCTGATTATGCAAAATGTGGTAACAGAACTATCAAGAAGTCTTTTTAGACTTGTAGTTATTTCTGTATCTCTGCCTACCCCATTCTGGGAATGATGGCGTGAATCATGTATTTTGTACAAAGGAAACATCCAAACATTGCCTTTACCGGGGAACGAACGCGTGACCGCTAGCTTTGTACACAGGGTCAGTATCATGATAACTGCATCGTCCAGGCAAAACGAGTACAATATGAATTTTTAAACATTTGCATTTACAACACATAGTATACATTAGAACCGTTCCTTAAATCTGGATAGAAGCGTTAGGTCCACATCTCGATGGACTAGCTAGCCAATTAGACCAGATCGCTGTGCGACTACTCGATCTGACACATCGCTTTGTGCTTAGATCTCAAAATGACCACAACGCTTTTAACCTACATTTTGAAATGTCAGTGCTGCAAAATTAGCACTTCATTTGCGTTACTAGGTAGCTTAGTTTCGAAAGGTAACTTCAAATGCCCGAATGGCGAATAGCCTAGGAATAGAAGCCCCGCGGGGTTTTGTCGACTGTGCTAAGACAAAATGAAAACGGCATTGTGCCAATTTTACGCCTCATAAATTTTGAGATGTGGTCGCAAAGCGATTTGGTCGCCTTATCATCCAGGCACAAAGCGATATAGATAGATCGAGATATAGTCGCCAAGCAAAAAGTTGAAAAGTGAACGAAAAGTAGATATATATATATACATCATTAATAATCTGACGTTTTCCCGGATTGCACCAGCCGTGGTCACGGAAGGACAAAAGCTGTTCCTCTCGTTATTAAATATATTAAAGAAGAAACTGACTGACTGAGTGACTGAGTGACATATCAACGCACAGCCCAAATCGCTGGGTCTTTCGGGAGGTTCCAAATTTGGTACCTACGTTTCTTGCACCAGCCGTGGTCACGGAAAGACAAAATTGTAGATTTAAAATTCTTAGAGATAACTTTCTCGACAAACTATCCAAAAATACCAACCAGAATAGAATCTTCTAACATCTGCTAACTGTCTTTTTATATGACTGGAGCTACGTGCGTAAGATAAATGCTCAGCTTTTTCCTTTATTGCCTGCTCAGATTGGTTCTTTGTTGTGCCAATTGCCTGTCCTTATTCACTTCGTCCCGTTTGCTGCTGAATTCATTTGTTGATTCGTTGGATTACATGGCTCCTCTTCTTCCTGTTTTATGTATGTGATTACTGTTTTAACGGTTAATGCATGATTAAATTTGGTATAGTCGATCCCGTGGTCAGGTGTCTAATAAGTTTCTGTTTATTTCGCAGAGTCAATAACTATTCCGACATCAAGCACGGTAATTGTGATGCCAGCTTTATAAAATTCAGCAAACGTCATTTATAATCTGTGACTCGATCACCACAGCGATTGACAATCATCACTACATAGTATAAAACAAAGTCGCTTTTTCTGTCCCTATATCCCTATGTATGCTTAAATCTTTAAAACTACGCAACAGATTTTGATGCGGTTTTTTTTAATCGATAGAGTGATTGAAGAGGAAGGTTTATATGTATAATACTTTAATCCGGAGCGAAGCGAGGGCGGGTCGCTAGTACACAATAAATCAGAATAGCGTGTAGCGTTGACCTTCGGGCAGGGACATGGCCGATAGAAAAAGGTCCGGCTTTTGCTTTTGATTTATTCTGTTTACTGTTTAACTCTACACACTTGACATTGAAATCACTGCGGAATAACGCAGTGAACCGCCATTAATAATAAAAAAAACCAGCCAAGTGCATGTCGGACCACGCACAGTTAAGGGTTCCGTAGCTGGGATGAACGTTCATGGTTGAAATTCATTTTATTTTCTTTTATTAAAATCTCAAAAACTACACAGCGTATCGTGTTCAAAACAATTTTGGTTGGAAGTATTTCGTATGTTCTACTACTGTAATTTTTATTACAATGTTCTATTTAACAGTTCAAAAGCTACCCACCCGGACAGAATTTTTACGAATTTAGAAGCGTATATCTCGCCAACTGTTCACTTACATAAAAAAGGCACTTAAAAACCTCCGTATTATTTTGGAAGCCCTATCTAAAAATACCCCACACGCTGATGTAACTCAAAAAAAAATTTTCCTCCCCTAGTTATAGGTATGTATGGAGTGCCACCCCTAAATATATATTTTTTTTCAATTTTACTACCTACATCATTGTATAGCGGTTTATAGAATACATCTATCCTCCAAATTTCATTTATATAGTGCCAATAGGCTCTGATTAAAATGGCTGTGACATACAGACGGACAGACGGACAGACGGACATGACGAAATTATAAGGGTTCCGTTTTTGCCATTCGGCTCCGGAACCCTAAAAAGAACAAGAATAGCGTGTAGTGAGAGGTGACGGAGAGGTGACCTGAGGAAAGTCGTATAAAGCTGCCTATTTAAAATGCACGCGCTAGATAAATAATTAGGCCAGGAGAGTACTTTGAATTTGGTTTAATAAATACAACTACTGCTATTAACTAGCCTAACACAATAAATAATAATAATGAAATTCTTTAATAACCATATAAATACAAATATCTATTACAAAATACATTAGCCAGTACAATATTCGTATATTTTTAGCCACAGCTGCTAAACTAGGTGGGGACGTGTATTTTAGCAACCAGCGCTCAACCCCATCTTTAATCCTTTCATCTAGCTAAGATTTAATATATAAAACTAAAATAAAAACAGTAACTTTACTGTAATTTACACATGTATTTTTTTAATATTTATTTACTTATTAGACAAAAATAGAGACAATATTACCTTCATTAAAATAATTACGCTATTTATAAGTAAAACTACAAGTACTGCACAAGAGCAGGTCACGTTTAGTAAATGACGATGTGTTTAGGGAGTCGGCTGATGCTTTTTAATTATATATATAACTAACTGTGGCATCAGCAGCTCTACGTCACATAATAACGTGTCGGTTAAGGTTCTCTATGACGATAATTTATGGAAATTATAGTCAGGAGAGGGTTTGGGTTACACTCGCTCAAGTGTGTTTTGTACGCTCTGACGGGACTATTTTAACTCACCAGATATTAGAGCAGCGTCGAGTTAAAAAGAGATACGCTTAAGAGAATCACACACCTGTTCATCGCAGTCACACTAATTCCAAACTTGGTGGGACTCGGAGGAGATATGTCTGTCTCAGATCTAACTTACCCTACTCAGGGTCAGATGATCTTTGTACTCGTTCGCCTAACTAAACTAACCTATACTAAGTGGTAATAACCATATCACTTTATTTGTGAACTGTTACTGAGAAAGCCCTTAAATAGTATTAAAAATCGCCAAAAAAATGAAACGCAAAAAAATAAACTATTTTTTATTAAACCTTCATAAAATAATAGGTCAGTCGAACTGAATTTGGCCTTTGGTTAAAAAAAATGTGGGACGCCGACTTTAGTTGGACTGATCATTTTATTGGTTAAATATATAACAAATTTTTTTTCAGTTTTTTTGCGGTTAAGTTTTTTTGTTTGTAACGTTTTTATTTTATAGTTTTTGGTATACACAACTCCGCATTAAAATCGTGAGTGTACAATAAATCACCCCTATTTTCCCACCCTTAGAGTAAGATTTATTTTCCAATTGAATATGGGACCAACTTTGAGGACTAATACCCTACCCAATAAAAAAAAACATAATCAGACTACTTTGTAAAAAGTTATGCGTGGCCATATATAAAAAAATACGTGTAAAATTAAAAACCTCCTCAGTTTTTTCGTCGGTTAAAAATAGGTATAAATTTAACATATTTGAAAGCAAAATACTCTTGATTGAAGTTGCTAAACATATTTTCTATTCAACCACCCAGACATACAAATGGGACGTATCTTTTAAATTATTTCGTGACCTGGATCAGAAAATAGACCTCGAAGGGCAAAGTAGAAATCATTACGTGCTGTCCTTGAGTAACAAGGCCAGTAACTTACTAGCAGCCGTCGTAAGAGACGTTCGAAGTTTTTTCGCCGAATGTCAATCCCGCCATATAGAAGATGAACTGCTACCCATAATACGTGTTTACGATTTTATGGGAGTCAAGATTTATTTTTAACGTTTGCAGGAAAAAAAGTTTTGAGTTATGTTTACATTATAAATGGGGATAAATATTGATCATTCTGTATGAACGGCGGTAAGTAAATAAATAATAAAAATTTAAATATCTCGGGACAATGACACACAAATTGACCTAGTCCCAAACTAAGCTCTAGGCTTGTACTATGTGTACTAGACAACGATAAACATAGTTAGATAGAGAAATAAATACTTAAATACAACATCCAAGACTCAGGAACAAAAACTTGTGCTCGTCACACAAAATCCTGGGACAGCCAGCTTCGGACGCAGGGTCGCTCCCGACTAGGCCAACGTGTAGTCCGTCGTGTCATGTTGTTAAATGATTGTATTATCATTATATATTTATTTATGAAACAAATGGTTTCAACATTGCAATAGAATATTAACAAAACTGTTTACACAGTTTAACTGCGGGATTATTTAGTCTCATAGAACTTTACTTAATTTGAATATTTATACAATACTGAATATTATCAAACAGTCTTCTTTTAAACTTTGTATTATTGGCCTATAGCCTAATCTGCGGGCAAGCTATTACGGATGGAGGGTGGTTTTTGCAGGCATCTGTCACCAATTATGGCAGACGATATGTGTACATAGACCCACAGGAGTATATGCTGACTGAGGACTTCACCAATGAATTACCAAATAAAAAACAATTTGTTAGAATATCCCCCGTAACGGCCAGTGTACTAGTTCCATAGTTCTTTGGGAACATAAAATAAATCACGACGTTATTCGCGTCAGGGACAGTTACGCGTGTCAAAATAAGGAAAACTGGTAAGGCGTTTCCGGTCGCTTGCCGGATGCCACATTTCTGTGATTGTTAAGAAAGACGCAACTCAAACTTTTTAATGTCACCTTCAATCGCCTTGAGCCTTGGCGAATAAGAAAGAGATATTTTATATTAAATTCACAGAAATAAGTACAAATGGCGCGCCTAATTGCGTAAAGGCATTCTCTACCAGTCAACCACATAACCAATCAGAAATTGACACAATGGGTGCACAGAGAAACGTGGCAGACAACGATCCAAAATCCGTAAAACATAAATGTCCTTAATGTTGTGTTTGCAACTTACCTGGTCGCTAATGCGCGGTGTCGCTGGTGGTTGCGCTGTACCTGTGACGTTGGTTGATGTAGACGGTAGCACCCACACGGTTCATTATGCCAGCAAAATTTAGTCCGAGTAAATAAAGAACTTACTTTAATATTTTGACGACACGCTAGCCTAGTTGGTAGTGACCCTGCTTTCGAAACTAGGGGTCCTGGGTTCAAATCCCGGTAAGGGCAGATATTTGTGTGACGAGCACGAGTATTTATTCCTGAGTCTTGGATGTTCTATATGTATTTAAGTATATATTTCTCTATATAAGTAAGTTTATCGTTGTCTAGTACCCATAGTACAAGCCTAGGGCTTAGTTTGGGACTAGGTCAATTTGCGTGGCCATGTCATGTGATATTTATTTATTTATTATATTCATAATATAAATTAGCGTACACGTGTGGTTGTGGTACGTTTGAATCAGCGGCAAATTAAACCACAGTCCGGTACCTATCGTTTTGATTGGGGTTCATAACCAATAAAGCACGTGGCCAAATTAAAAATACACGCACTCCAATGTTAATAATGCTATGATAGGACAACTAAGGCCAACAAGTTTAAGAAAATGAGTTACCTGAATAGTTTATACCATGTTTTTTGTATGGAATCATCTCCGGCGTTGTTAATCAGTCAGCCGTATAACAAGATTCGTCTAAGAGGCACATCCCTAAAAGTAGCAGGTATCAACTATTCGTGACTCGCCATAAAAACTAACCTTTGCCGAGCAAAACCTAATCTGTAAGGTAGCCCTAACATTGTGCGGGTCACAAAAGGCTGTCCTTTAAAGAAAACGGCTTTCTGCAACGCATCGTGAGGGTCAAATGGTGATCCAAACATATACCGGGTGTTGCCTGTTAAGGAGCAATCAATTTAGGGATCGTTTCCACACCACAAACGTAACAACATTTATTCTACAACTTTTGAAAATAACTTATTGTTAACTAAATATTAATGAATTTGGATTTTCTAAGCAAGTAATGTATTGCGAAAACTATGAAGTTTGTAGGCTGACAGTAGGTGTCAACTAGACTATTGGATGGAGTACATTGCAAATGCTATTTAGTTTGTTTGAAAAAATCCCAAATAATAAATTACACGTTTTTTTAAAGTTGTAGAACATAATGTTGCTACGTTTATAGAGTAGAAACTTTCCTACGTTTATAAATAGAAAAGTTGTTCATTTCCAGCCCTTAGGAGTTTCTGTTACCTATCCCCGCTCTGGTGCTAACTGTACATTGATATACACCCAATCAAACGCGGCGACGTCGCGGCCCCGACTAAACCACCTTCGTCCGTCCTGTTGAGTTTGTTTGTGGTGCCTTACAGCGCGTACGGTCGAGGCACGCACACATGCAAGCCGCGCGATATACCTTTGTTTGAAGACCAACTACTACTCGTATTTATACTGCGTCTGCGCCAATTTTCCTTACTTATTTAATGAATAATCCTTAAAAATTACCGGATAAAGTGCGGAACCCTAAAATTATCTACAAATACGGGTAAATACAAAATTATCTAGGGTTGGACTACGAGGCTACTACTTCTATTTATTCAGTATAGTTTCATACGTCTTTTAACTAGGCCAATATTATTTTTTGCATAAAATGTGGCTAAAACTAAACCCTTAACAAAGAAAACGGGAACTAATCATAATTTTGATTAGCTTATAGATAATTTGTAATGGTGTGAGATTTTACACAAGTTTTTACAGAATGCCTCAAAATTTAATCATCTACTCAAATTTATTTACGTATTTTTTTTTTACATTTTGCAGTATAAAATACTTTCAAAAAAAAATGCCGTTTTCTTTGCAATAAAATTTGTGACTCGCTGTTGCTGTCATATATCATCTACCCAAGGTATAATTATTTTAACACCGTTATTTTGTACGGTAACTAAAAACTGGAATTTAGAACATCACAACTAAACCCTCCCACACTTCCTAAAATAGAGTTTAACATACATTGTTTGAGTTGAAAATTCAATACCGCAAACTGGGGCGTTTGTTCTAGAACACAATGGAAAGTTCCTTGCCGAAACCACACTGGAATTTTCTCTCGCTGAATATTTTCACGTAGCGAGGACACGTTGAATAATATTATTTAATGTTCATTACGAGGGATTTGAGGATTAGTAATATAATGTAACCTTACTTGTTAAATTGAGGAATGAACGTTATAATAAGTCTTGTATTTTTTGGATGATAATGTGAGAGGGGAACTCTTCACTGCCGAATACGAAAGAAGGCAGTTAACTGCAACGTATAAGCATTTTGAATTGAATGTGGTTAGTAATAGAGTATACTGGGTGATTTTGGGGTCATGATCCGGAATGTCCAAAAGTGAATAAGATGGTCATACAGAATAGACGAACCACGAAATCGCCAAAAATAAATCAACTGTTCCATTCTCAATTAATTCACCGTTAATGCATGGAACAGCTGGTTTTTTTTTTGGCGATTTCGTGGATGGTCCCATCGGAAAAATTGTTCACCATCTTATTCACTTTTGTCCATTCCGGGTCATGACCCCAAAATCACCCAGTATAATGCTTCGACCACAACATTAAACTTAGCCGCCTTCTTTGATAGTTATTACGGCAGTTCATTTGTCTTTGCACTTTCTTTTGATATAGGTAACTCGGCCGCCATTACTGAGAATTAAATAAGAGTTATTAAAAGTTTACAACGTGGATTATACGATATTAAGCAATATTGAACTTGACAGAAGCTCACGTAGCTAATGTTGCCGCATGTGCTTCTGTTTAGTCCTCAAGAAAAAATAGTCTCTGAGCAAACAAACTGTCCTCACGTGTGATATCCATGAACTTGACATTGGCGAAATACATCTTAACAGGAGTGACACCATTAATAAATAAACAAAAGAGCCCCAGGACGTTGGACAAATACGATCTTTGGGTCTAAGAAGTGCGGTGACTTTACGCAGAAACAAAATGGTGAATGTGGTCAATGATTGTATTGTGCTTTCAATATTCTTGTTTGGATAGGACCTTCGTAATCATAGAATTTGTTTAACTAATTTTAGTCGTTCATGTATGGTTTTAATGTCCGCGTGTTATTAATTATATTTTTCTTTTCAGGTAAGCATTTGACCGCGACCCTACAGGGTGGTAAGTGATCCTGATCGACTATGCGGCATATTTTCCTAGATATTTTTAGTGGTGGTAGGACCCCGTGCAGGGTCCGTCCGGATCGCTACCACCATCTTATTCATTAACCACCCGCCAAGCAACAGTGTTCGCATTGTTGTGTTCCGGTGTGGGGATAAGACAACCGGTGAAATTACTAGCATAAAGGCATTCCATCTTAGTCCTCAGGGTTGGCAACGCATTTGAGGTCTTGGGATTATAGTCTTGAGAATTCAAATGTCTATGGGTCTCAGGTTCCACTTACCATCAGGTGGCCTGAGTGCTAGTGTGCCTTCTCCTTAACATAAAAAAAAAAAAAAAAAAAAAAAAAGATATACTAACAAAGTACCTAATATTCAGATTAAAATGTCTAGTAGTACAAACAAACCGCATCTTAGCACTTATTTTCATAGGCATAATCATGTTGTATTGCTTAATATTGTACAAAATATCCTCAAAATGATTACATGCATTTTTATAGCATGGAGAAGATAAGCGAAGTGCCAGGCCACTAAGAAAAGTATTTTAAAGAGTCCATATTGGTTCATATAAAATTGGTCTTTCGATTTTTTATACAAATAACGTTTTGTGACTATACTCATCATTTCTCCGAAAAAATTGCTCATAATTTTTATGTTCATGATTGTTATTCATAATCATCGCAACTCCTAAAGTGAAACTGAAACTGTTCTGATTTTAGGACGTTTATAAAACAAACCGAACCTAACCTAACCTTATTTACCAGTTGGATATTTTTTAAGGCCTGAAAATAAAGAGGTGTATGATCAATATTGATTATATTGAGTGATCATTATGATGTAAGATGATATGAGCATTATTTTTATGAAGAGTGATCATTATAATGTAAAATGATATAAGATACATTTTCGGAGTTCCAATAATCTAATTTGCAATTTCATGAACTTTGGCGCACCCTATTTTTAGTCCCCTGGACATTTTCATTGAGAATGCTACCGGAGCTCTTAGATTTTATTGGTGAATAAAAGCAACTCATTCGAAGTGTTTTGACCATATTTTTATCGTGAGACCCGTATGCGTTCCGGTAAGCATTATCAATGAAAATGTCCAGGGGACTAAAAATAGAGTGCGCAAAAGTTCATATAAAATTGCAAATTAGATTATTGGAACTCCGAAAATGTATCTCATACCATTTTACATTATAATGATCACTAGGTATGTATCACCATAGATATGAGTACTGTATACTTGATTAAGAATAAAATAAAACTAGCCATTTCCTATGCATAGTTTTTACAAGGTTTGCTGACTTAATCGCTGGTATCATCCATAAGAAATGTTCAAGTTCCCAGAAAAGTTTAAACCACCACTACCGTCATTTATCACGACTTTTCAGAATAGGGAAAATGCATTTATTTTTTTGTTTCATTTGCAAAACAATTTAACCGTTACAAAAAAGTTTTAAAATTTTAACAAGTTTTGATTCTATATAAAATCTTATTAAACGGGTCAAAACTTAGTTTTATATGTTTTTTTTTACATTTTCTCCTAAATCGTATCAATGAAACTCAATTCTGATTTTTATTCAACAGAAAAAAACCGTGACGGAATTCCTGTTAACACTGATATATCAGTTCCAAAACTTCCCGTCGCTACTTTCGGTAGTAAAAGGACATAAAGAGTATTTACGCGTAAGGTATTTTACGCCCTATTTATTTATCGTATTTTATCTACCTGTACGAACATCATTCTTACTCAGCGCTCCAATAACGTCTTTTCCTCGCATTAAGATAAAACAACAAGTAGATTTATGTTTGTTGGTGGGAAGTCGGGTGACATTGTAGGCCACCGGCAAGACGTAATGGTAATATTCATATCATTGTTTCTTACGTAAATAATAGAAATGATAATTTATGTTTTTTCTCAAAATACCGAATATATTTAATTTATTAAGAGTTAATTGACTTTGACTATTAACTCTTTAAATATATTGCTATCTCCTTTTAATCGTATTATTCCTTTTCACGCTATTCAGTATTGCTGTATTTTCTAATCATGCTATTCGCCAAATTAATAATTATGCTAAAATGTATTTCTAAGGCCCATAAAAAGTCTGAAAAAGGGGTTTTTAGGTTACGGCGTAATGAGGTAGAGGATGACCTGACACGGAGTTAAAATATGTTTTCTATGGCTGAAAATAAGGAGAAATTTGCCAAAATTTTAATAATCTGGTATATGATTGCGAGAAATACCTCTGAGGCCCGTTGCCCCTGTTTTTAAAGCAATCGCGTCACTGGTAGATCACGTATCTTTCCGTATGACGTGATCTAACAGTAACGCGATTGGTTTAAACACAAAACGAATTGAAACGCTAGTTACCGTACGCATCTTGGCTATAACCTCTGAAACGGGCTGAAATAATACTTCAGCTTGATAAAAGGGCGCTTTTCAAAAAAGTGTACATCGTTAAGGACAGAAATTAAGAAAATTTAACTTTTCCATTTCGTCACGAAAATTAACGTATCTAAATGTATCGCTAATCTCCATGACGATATGGATTTTTTTTTATTATTTTTGTCCTTAACGATGTACACTTTTTTTTAAAAACGCCCGCAAACGCTTCTAAGGCATCAAATAATAAAACCATCGTACGAGCAACCTGACCTCGAAGGCACCATCGAAACCAAAAGCGGCGAATCAGTCATTCCAAGGTCCCTCGCCCTATTGCTGCCACGGCAGGTCGAGCCTACAGTCAACAGGAAATACACAGTACGGCAATCTAAGGGTCGTATTAAACTGATCATTTCATTATGTCCTAAGACACTTCAAAGTTTATGGCAAATTATAGGGAACTGCCAAATCTACACGTTGAGATGTGCGAAGATCAGTTTATTTATATGAACTTAAGGAGTTACGAATATGTAGTATTTAATATTACATTTTACTATTTTAAGATAAGATAAAAAAGATAAGATACATTTATTTAACAAAAGTACATACAAACATATGCAAACAAAAAAAAACAAAACTAAATGTACTTACATAATGTTAAAAAGGGCCCCTCTCAGCATTGTGTCGCGGCAAGCTGCGACGCTGGTTTTCAGGGAAACCCTGATTAAACTAACTTAAAACTATCTTAAACTATCTTAAAACTATCAAAACACACAAACATCAGCGACACAGAGTAGGACCATTAAATACATAAAAATATAATAAAAAACTATTATTCTAACCAACATTGGGTGTATTTTAATGCATGTACGAGTCATATGACTTTTTAAAACGTCTGTCTGATACAAAACCCGAAGGTTTTAAGAGCTCTTGCATTGTAAGTAAGTTTAACTTACGTGCCTTAAACCACAGACAAGACTTAAGTTGGTTAACGGCCGAACCCTATATTCAAACCGCGGACAGATAGCCTTACTTCGGATTTAAAATTTGACACATTTTGTATGGGCAAATGTCAAATTTCAACCCGAAGTAAGCCTTATCTACCCGCGGTTTGAATATAGGGTTCGGACCTAAGAGAACATAATTCTTTTTAAGACTTTTGACATACCTTCATTAGGGTTATAATATTTATCCGTCCTGCAATATCAAACCTTTATATAAAAATTACCGACTCAAAAACCACGAAATAATAAATAACTCCTTAGTTTATGAACGAGCAGTTGTTCATTTTCGATTAAACTATTAATATTTTTACAACTGTCAACATACACTGAAATCAAATACAATGTTTCGAACTCGTTAGAAGTCATTAATCATGGTAGATTATTATAAAAGTAGTTAAGTAATGCTTACCCACGCGAGATTGTAGGTATCTATTAACACTAAAATCATAATACTATCGTTATTGTTGTTTCTTAAATAATTTTCATTTTATTAATTTGACTTGAAAGTAGAAGTAACGTCACGACGTTAAACTTTTGATTATTATTTACAAATCATCTACTAAACGTACTGTTTCTACTCTGTGCACTATTCAAGGGCGTTTGAGGCAGAAATTTGAATTAAGCCTTTTTCCGGTCCACCAGCTTTCCATACAAAGTAGACTCCGCAAAGAGCTTCTGGCACCAAATGACCTACCTCTTTCAGCGCCGATGACACGTTCGGCATATACAAATTGCAAACAATTTCTATTTTCCGGCACCGGATGTTAAACCTTTGTGCCTGCTTGTTAGAAAAGTCGCGGCGTCTTCAAAATGGCCGTGCGTAGGAACTAATTGGCATTATTAAGGTTTTATTTCGGTACTCGGTACTTCGGTACTATATGGTACAACTTGTACGAAAGCCTATTAAGAAAATATTTTGATGGTTAATGATAATGTGTAACGGCTTTGGATTGTATTTAGAAATTAGAAACTAGAGTAACAAAACATAGCCAATTACAGGTTCTCACATATAGCAATTAAGTAATATGAAAAAGAATAAGCCTAAGTTAAACGTTTAAACAGTGAGAGAGAGAGAGAAAAATACAATTAATTTATAACAACTACTACCTACAGGCCACCAAATTTTACTGTACGCAATAACTATGCCAACCAGCACCTGCACGCACACCCGAAAAATTTATCATATATGAAGATTGTTCACAAAATATTGAATTAATTTATTCTTTATACAGGGTGTCCCAAAACTGACACGTCACAGTGACACTGGAGGTAGGTCAGCTCAAGAGTAGTCCAACCAACCTAACATGACCCCAGTAAAAGTGGCACGGTTTTTGACTTATTGTCGAATCAAAGTTTTTCATGAATTTTGACCGTTTAACATTATTAGTGCCAGTGTGCACTCCGAAAGGTGTCAAGGTTAGTTTTTTTTATGTGAACGGTAACATGAATTGTTAATTAAGGTTACAGAAAAAAAACTAACCTTGACACCTTTCGGAGTGCACACTGGCACTAATAATGTTAGAAACGGTCAAAATTCATGAAAAACTTTGATTCGACAATAAGTCAAAAACCGTGCCACTTTTACTGGGGTCATGTTAGGTTGATTGGACTCCTCTTGAGCTGACCTACCTCCAGTGTCACTGTGACGTGTCAGTTTTGGGACACCCTGTAGAATTAATACTACTTGCAAAAATGTCAAAATCAATATTCCTTAACACACTATTCAAACTACGACCAGCTCTGCACAAAAAACTATTTTTCCTATAATTAGTAGAAGCTAGGGAAACCGAAATAGGACGAAAATACCGCACACTCCTAGTGGGAATATTAAAAGAAACTCTGCCCAATAAATCAGGACAATCCACATTGCCGTTAACTATATTCAATAGATACACTATATCGGCAACCTCTCGGCGCTTTACAAGCGGTAAAAGATGGTGGTGCTTACACAATTTAAAGTAGTCAGCGGAACTATACTTACATTTTAATTTATAGCATAGAAATTTGAGAAATTTTGTCTGCAAACGTTCGATCCTATCTATATAAACTTGATATTGGGGATTCCAGATCTGAGATGCATATTCCAACCTGCTCCTCACGTAAGCACAATATAGGACTTTCACGGTCTTAGGATGTGAAAAACAAGCTGAACTACGCATAATAAAACCAAGAGACTTAGCAGCTTTAGACACGATCTCGTTAATATGATCATTAAAAACAAGTTTAGAATCATGAACAACCCCCAAATCACGCATGCTCGATACTTTTTGAAGAATGCTACCTTTCAATGAATAACTAGAAGATATGGGATTAATTTTACGTGAAAAAGTTAAATAAACACATTTTGAAGGATTGAGGTCCAACTTATTGAGATGACAGTAAAAATCAAGCCGGCGCTGATCGGATTGTAAGGCAACAGCATCCTCCGGTGACGCAATTTCGGCAAAAATCTTCATATCATCTGCAAAACAAAGTACCCTAGCAAACCGGAAACAACATTTAATATCATTAACAAAAACATTGAAAAGGAGTGGTCCCAACAACGATCCCTGGGGAACTCTACTGGGAATAGTCACCCAGCTTGACATATAATTGTTAATGACAACTGACTGACATCGGTTTACTATGTAGGACGCGAACCACCTCAAGAGGTCACCCCTGATTCCAACTAAATAAAGCTTACCTAATAATAAGTTATGGTCAATCCGATCAAATGCTTTACTGTAATCAGTATAGATAACATCTACCTGACGACCTTCATCCATTGCCTGGATGTATTATGTAAGAAGTATTATGTAATAAATATCTAATATAAGAGCGAGGAGGCGACATAAAATCTGCCTGTTTTTGGACTAAGTATATGACTTATAGCTAAACAAATATTCTGGATTCCTATTGAAAAAGGGAGTAGATCGACTTAACTCGTAATAAAAAAGACTTAAACCCTTTTTCACTTGATCTTCAGAAGACTTAAACCCTTTTTCACTTGATCTTGAGAAGACTTAAACCCTTTTTCACTTGATCTTCAGAAGACTTAAACCCTTTTTCACTTGATCTTCAGAAGACTTAAACCCTTTTTCACTTGATCTTCAGAAGACTTAAACCCTTTTTCACTTAATTTTCAGAAGACTTAAACCCTTTTTCACTTGATCTTCAGAAGGCTTAAACCCTTTTTCACTTGATCTTCAGAAGGCTTAAACCCTTTTCCACTTGATTTTCAGAAGACTTAAACCCTTTTTCACAGGCTTAAACCCTTTTTCACTTGATTTTCAGAAGACTTAAACCCTTTTTCACTTGATCTTCAGAAGACTTAAACCCTTTTTCACTTGATCTTCAGAAGGCTTAAACCCTTTTTCACTTGATTTTCAGAAGACTTAAACCCTTTTTTAACTTGATCTTCAGAAGACTTAAACCCTTTTTCACTTGATTTTCAGAAGACTTAAACCCTTTTTTAACTTGATCTTCAGAAGACTTAAACCCTTTTTCACTTGATCTTCAAGGCTTAAACCCTTTTTCACTTGATTTTCAGAAGACTTAAACCCCTTAAAACTTGATCTTCAGAAGACTTAAACCCTTTTTTACTTGATCTTCAGAAGACTTATACCCTTTTTCACTTGATCTTCAGAAGACTTAAACCCTTTTTCACTTGATCTTCAGAAGACTTAAACCCTTCTTCACTTGATCTTCAGAAGACTTAAACCCTTCTTCACTTGATCTTCAGAAGACTTAAACCCTTTTTCACTTGATCTTCAGAAGACTTAAACCCTTCTTCACTTGATCTTCAGAAGACTTAAACCCTTTTTCACTTGATCTTCAGAAGACTTAAACCCTTCTTCACTTGATCTTCAGAAGACTTATATCCTTTTTCACTAGGGCCCCAAAAATATGCTGAAGAATAAAAAGTATAATAATTTAAAATGCTTACCTGCGTTATTATGTCACTGGAGTGTTATGTTATTGTACTTATTCGATTATTTTAATTTCCATAATCACCCTGAGGTTAGCTGGAAGAAATTCCTTCAAGAGATAAATTCGCCTTTGTACTTCCCAGCTTGTAAATTTATATTGTATTATACATAATACTATCAGGTAGACGTTTGCCATTTAGAACTTGCTGTGAGAGCACCACACTTTTATGAATGTAAAACTACGTGATTTGTTTGTTGTGTAAATTGTAATAGTTTATTTGTAGAAGTTTTAACCGTATTTTATTTCAGCAGCCATATTTAAGTTAGAGGTCCTCGGTACTACATTAAATAAAACAAATTAATTGTTGTCTGTATGGACCTTCGTAATGAAAGGTTTTTGTCTTCTTGTTGAAGCTGAATGAATGAACCGATTTTGACGAACGAGAAGCAATTCAATTGGTTTTAGTTCTTGGCCCCGCGTACATAAGGTATTAAATGTCTAAATAAAAAGTCCAATGAATCATAATAACGAAACCAAAACTATTACAACATAAATAACATCAGGCCTTCATTCCCAGAGTGAGGTAGGCAGAGCTACAGAAATCAACAACTCTAAAAATACGTTTATAATTCTGTAACCAGTTAACCACATTTTGTATTAGTGTCAGGTTGCAAGCCCATCGCCTAATAGTACTATAAGCTCTTCCCTTAGTCGCCTCTTACGACATCCACGGAAAGACACGGAGTGGCACTTTTCTAACCCGGCATCCACACGGGGCATTAATAATTACAAAAACATTGGCAATAACACGAATATCAAATACATGTCTTATAAAGCTACCTTTTTAACGATAAAAGCGTTATAAGCTATAAAACAGTCTTCCCCTCAACAAAATAACAATTTCTCCTTAAAATCTAAAAGCAACGGAGGCAACAGATGTTCTCGTCATCACAAAAGTCATAGCCGTGCAATAAACCGGGCTTGCACCGTTGCAATCCACCATTCCGTCCCCACACCTACTTGACACCATTCCAGGAGGGTTATTCTGTTAAATAATACGGTGACGCTACGTCGAAGTTCGACCCACGTCCAAAACACGTCCGAACAGGGCTCCTAGACAAGATGCACGACGTGAGTATACAGCAAAAGATTTATTAATTGTCTAAAAGTAGTTTTTACATTGGTGGGTGTCCCTTTTTAGGGTTCCGTAATCAGACTAGGAACCCTTATAGTTTAGCTACGTCTATCCGTCCGTCCGTCCGCGTCCGCAGCCTAGCGCAGAGACCCTTAGTACTAGAAAGCTGTAACTTGGCATGAATATGCATATTATTCACGCCAGCGCTAATAAATTCACTTCATACTACAGACGTGTAAAAGAGCCCTATGGTGGCCTATTTACTGAATAAACATTTTGATAAATGTAAGTAAATAGGCCACCTTGAAAAAAAAAATTAAGGTACCTCCCCTACATGTAACGTGGGGATGTATTTTTTTCTCGTCTACCCTATAGTGTGGGGTGTTTTCGATTAAGTAATACGTTTATGAAATATTAAGCTCTAAAGCGCAAATTTTTGTTAGACTCAAGTCCCCCCCCTACAGTCAAAACTACAAATCTTAAATGAAAGAGCATATAACGAATTTTAAAGGAAAAATATCACGACTAAGTAGACATCATTGGTTCTTGAGATACAGGCGATTAAATTGTTTATACCTACTAAAATCATCTAAGAGGGCACCAAATGACTTTAAATAGAAAATTAGTTATTACTTGTTGTTTTTATGTTTGTAGGCTTCGGAACCCAACACTGAGCATGGTCCGACATGCTCTTGCCCGGTTTTAAGTAACTAAATACGTGCGTGTGAGTGTGTGTGTGTGTGTGTGTGAGAGCGTGTGTGAGAGTTTGTATGGAATGAAGGCCTAGGTCGATTCGGCTGGATGGTCAACCCGTGTATCTTCGACGAGCTTGATAGTGAATCGTTTAAAAGAATAAATCCATCATTTATTTCAGCAATTTACAGCTTGTTTACATTACTGTATCATTAAAAATAGTAACTATAAAATAAAAGTACATTAGTTATACATTTTTGTTAAAAACAAGTAATTACTTGCAGCACCAGTCAGCTGTGACACACCAGCTGGTAGATGGCAACAATCACCCTATACTGGACATGATGAAGAAAAAGATCACTTGGAAGGAGTACATTAAATCAATGTTTGCAGATGATTCGAGAAGTGCGTCACTTATGTCCCACTCTGAAGGCGGTCCTCCAATTCTGAAGGATGAGGTCAGAAATGCGCTACGTTTGGCAAAGAAAGGGAAGTCAGCTGGACCAGATGACATTTATATCGAGGTGCTCGCACTCATTGAGGATGACCATTTGGACGCTCTAACAGACCTATTGAACCTCGCATACAACACGGGCCAATTACCAGATGATTGGTTAAAGTCTTCCTTCCTCACACTACCCAAGAAGAAGAACGCAAAGAAATGTGAGGATTTCAGAACGATAAGCCTTATGAGCCAAGTGTTAAAACTATTTCTTAACATTATCCATGCGCGTATAAGGGTTAGATGTGACGAGCAATTAGGTGACAGTCAGTTTGGATTTAGAGCTGGTGTAGGAACGAGAGAAGCTTTGTTTGCCGTACAGGTTTTGGTCCAAAAATGCAAAGACATGCAACAAGATGTTTTCCTTTGTTTCGTCGACTACGAAAAGGCCTTTGATAGAGTGTTACACGACCGTCTTATAACACTGTTAAACGACATCGGGTTAGACGGCAAAGACGTACGTATCATCCAGAATCTGTACTGGAACCAGAGAGCGACCGTCCGAGTGGATGGTGAAGAAACCGACGAAATAGAGATAAGGAGGGGAGTCCGGCAGGGTTGTGTACTCTCACCGACACTCTTTAACCTATATTCGGAGGCAATTGTTGCTGAAGCACTGGAGGGCCTTGAAAGTGGCGTCAAGGTTAACGGGCGTGTCATCAACAACCTTAGATATGCCGACGACACGGTTCTTATAGCATCTACAGAGGCTGAATTGCAGCAGATTGTTAGCCGGGTTAGTGAGTGCAGTATAAAGGCGGGCCTCCGAATGAATGTCTCCAAGACAAAGGTCATGGTAATCACCAAGAAGGAGAGTGTAAATCCTGTGATTTCTGTAGCGGGAAGAGAGCTGGAACAGGTGCGTAAATATAAATATCTCGGCACATGGCTTAATGAAAACTGGGACAGTGATCTAGAAATAAAAACCCGCATCGAAATTGCCCGCAGTGCCTTCAATAGCATGAAAAAGGTTCTCTGTGGTCGTAGCCTTAATATTTCTTTGCGCACTCGCTTACTGCAGTGCTATATATGGCCTATACTTCTATACGGATGTGAGGCCTGGACTATCAAAGAGCAACTTCGGAAACGTATAGAAGCGTTCGAAATGTGGGCCTATAGACGCATGCTGGCCATTAGCTGGACACACCGAGTTACAAACGTTGAGGTGCTGCGCCGAGCTGGGAGGAAACGCCAACTGATGCAGACCATCAAAAGACGTAAAGTTGCCTATCTGGGCCACGTGCTTAGGCACCCCAGATATGAACTACTGCAACTAATAATGATGGGCAAAGTGGCAGGCAAAAGAGCAGTCGGCCGTAGGAAGAAGTCCTGGTTGCGCAATATCCGGGAGTGGACAGGAATCTCAAGTGCCACCGAACTTTTCAACCTCGCGAAAGACCGGAGGAAGTATGGGGAGCTGACTGCCAACCTTCACTAGTTGGAGAGGCACTACAAGAAGAAGACCAGTCAAAAATTCGACTAAGCATGGAGTCGGTTGCCTGTTTAGTAAATCTTTATTCTACATAACAGAGGTATAATTTTCTTAAAAACGGCCACGGCTAAACGCGTCGTAAACTAAGGCAAGTAAGTCACGAGCCGCTACCGACATACCCACTAAACTAAAGGAACTGGCAATTTGCCAAACTTAAATTTACTATGCTCTAACCAAGGCATCACGTCCCGAGAGAATGCATGTCTCTCACAAACATGGTCCCACTCACTCCTAAATTAGTTGACCAACTTGTATGTTAACTGACGACCTTTTTGTTTTCGGATGTTAGATTTTTTTTGCAGTTTTAGATGAATTTTGTTTGCGTGGTCGCCAAACTTCAGAGAATAAAAGCTTTGAGAGAATATTTTTGATCCTGAAAACTGGGATATTATCACCGTCATAATACTACGTCTACCTTTAGATTAAGTGATAATAGAGCATTTAACTTTTTTCTCTTCTCTCGCTCCAAAATAGCCATTTATAGGCTAAAGTGATGCATTTAACCCTAGGAACTGAAGTGAAATTTAAATCCCTAGGGACTAAAGTACTTTTTATTTTTAATTTCCTTGTAAAAAGACTTGGAAAACCACAAACAGCCAGATACATGTTGCTATTTGATGATGTTGCCCTTGTTGTCGGAGTGCGCGGTGGTGGGCAGGCTGGGGTGGGCATAACACCCTCCACCGCCGAGGTCTTCGTTTTGGAAATGTTGTCAGTGGATGATTTGTTATGTTCTAACCCCAAAAACAACCTTGTTGCTGTCTTGTTCTGCATTACAGTGACGGTTTAAGAGTAAAAATGATAGCGCTATCGAATTGTAATTTTTCAAGGTGTATATGTTGAAACTATTACGCTGTTACTACAAAAATCTTAAAACTAGCCTTAGATTGTTTAAAGTTACAGTTTTTTTATGAAATGGCATTCAAAAACAAATTTACAGCGGTTGTTTAAGTTTTTGTAATAAAAACATTATAATGTGAGATTTATTTTTATCGCAATCGAAGTGAAAAGCAGTGTTTAACTTGAGACTAAAAATTCATAATGACACTCGAATTTCATCCACCCTCGTTTTGCTCATGTGGATAAATATCTCAAGTCATAATGGCTTACTTTAGTCCCTTGTTGAACAATCTACTATTAATCAAATACTTGGAAAGTCAATCTACTTTATCAGTTACTGTGATCAAATGCTTCTACGAGTACTTTATGATAATGGCAACAACTACTGTATTTATATTTATATATTGTATAATTTATTTCTTGTTCAAGGTAAGTATACAATCTCATTGTAATAAATGTTTTGATTTCGACTTGGAAGCAACGCCACTGAGTACTTACCCCTATTGCAATCGTATTGTTTTCGACTCTGCCGTTTATCACAAATATCATAATGTTAACAATACCATCATTGTAATAGTATAAGCATTTTCAATTGTATGTACTTAACAACAGAGTATAAAATTCTTCGACTACTAACTACCTTGCAGTTAGCTGCCTTTTGGTATTAGGCAGTAATGTAAGCCCAGTACAACATGATAATGCGTCATGCGTATCCTGTCATTTCACCAAAAAACGTTTCACAAACTGATTCATTTCACAAACATCATTTGGCAAACTGCATTTTTTCCGATACTGTAAATATTGGTCCTGTGTGGTGGCCGGGTTAGAATAGTGCCACTCCTTTTCTTCCCGTGGAGTTTGTAAAAGGCGACAAAGGGAATAAGGTCTTGTAGTTCCGTTAGGTGATCGGCTTGCAACTTGTCACTAATACCTACACTAGTAAACATCTTGGCCTGATTATGCAAAATATGGTTACAGAATTATAAAAAAGTCTTTATAGTTGTTGGTATTTCTGTAACTCTGCCTACCCCACCCTGGGAAATAAGGCGTGATGTTACGTTATGTAAATATTTCAGAACCATCGTGTAGAACCCAATAGGTTAGGTAAAGTTAGTTTTATAAAAATCTTGAAATATTTAGTTTTTGAAAAATATGCGGTTTGCAAAATGATATGATTGTGAAACCTTTTTTGGTGAAACATTAGCGAATCTGCGTCATGCCATGATCCTTTCAAATATATCAACACCTAGAATAATTTGAAGTATACAATACATAGTTGTTGAAAACCCCATGAACAAACATATAAAGTTTACTGAACAGGAGTTCCTAGCTTCAAGCTGCAAGAATTTTATAAAATAGCCCGTAATGGTCGCCATTGCAGTATTTCCTCAGTAGCGGCACATTAAGCGGTTTAACGAGGTTCAGTGGTATTGGAAACGGCAGTTGTGGTAACAATGTATATTTCATAGTGTATTTACTTTAGGCTAGCACAGAAAATAGTTTCATGTAAATTTTCTCATATTATACGACTATTCGCAGAAATTTTAACCTTACTGTTGCAAAAATAGCCCGCGAAGTTATGCGTTTATGGCCACGGCAAATAAAACAAAAAATACCGCGATAATGTATGAAACTTTATTACGTACCTCGTTTCTAAAAGCCATGTTTGGCCAAGGATAACTAACTCCAAACAGCCAAACACTTATACAATCAAAGTTCTCCCATCCACCTTTTAAAAGTCATTGACCATTTTTTTTGCATTGACGAACGTCGACAGTCTCGTTAAAATTTGACATTTGCTACATACAAAATGTGTAAAATTTTAAAGAGACGTCACATTTTAACGAGACGTTTTGAATATAGACTTAGTGTTACTTTTAACTGTCCGTTTTTAGGGTTCCGTAGTCAAATTAGGACCCCTTATAGTTTCGCCATGTCCGTCCGTCCGTCCATCCGTCCGCAGCCTAGTGCAGAGACTCTTAGTACTAGAAGGCTGTAATTTGGCATGAATACAGTCACGCCAACAAAGTGGTACAATAAAATATAAAAAAAAACCTTTTTTTAGGGTAATTCCCCTACACGTAACTTAGGGATGTATTTATTTTCACGTCTCGTTGGATAGGACGAACTTATAAGGAAAACTATCACGACTATGTAGAAATCATTGGTTCCTGAGATACAGGCAATTAAAGTCTTTATACCTACTAAAATCATCTACGACGGCATCAAACGACTTAAGTAGAAAATTAGTTATTACCTTGTTGATTTTTATGTTTGTAGTACTTAAGGGCTTCGGAACCCTACACTGAGCATGGTCCGACATGCTCTTGACCTTTTTTTTCTATTGAGAGAATATTGAGTCAACTCATCATTGGAAAACAAAAAATATAATCAGGGCCCGTAGAAATTCTTGTAGAGATAGAAATAAATAGACGTTGAAATGTAAATATTATTCAACTAGATCTCGTAGCCAATTAAGACCAAGAATTATCTAATTAGCTGAGATGGAAACGTTCAAAGAATTATATAAATACAAATGCTTCTAGACTAAATCCTTTTGTACTATGGCAAACTAGAGAATGCTTTAAATACAAGCTTTTAACTTAATTTGTTAGTTAATTAGTAATTCTAATAAGCCTTGCACCGACTTTGCACCACGGCGGGAGCGGTGCGGCGAGAGGCAACAAAGAAATGCTTAGAAATATATAAAGCATGCCACAAGTCGCCAGTGGGGTTCTCTGCCTTTTTGCCGACAAATCTTTGACAAATGCATCGTTTCGCAACCTATTCATTTGCCAACCCGCTTTTTTTTCTGTAACTACAAATATTTCAGGATTTTTATAACACTAACCTAACCTAACCTATAGGGTTCTACACGATGGTTCTGAAATAAATCCAGAATTATGTACAGTTTCGGAACAAAACGCGGGTTGATAACCGATATGTTTGTAAAATGATCCTCGCCAGTGGTGATGGGGCTATTTCTATAAAATGTTTGTTACCTCAAAGAGCGGTTAATAATAAATTTATACAATGAGATAAACTGAAATTTGACATTGATTAATGATAATGTGATTAATGGTTCCAGAATCATTAGAGCTGAGTGATATGTCATTAAAATCGTCTTTAAATGTACATCATGTACTTTCTACGACGCAGTTAGACTAGTTGGTAGCAACCTTGCCTATGAAGCTAGCGGTTCCGAATATGTGTGATGACCGCGAATATTTACATAAATACATACATAAAAGTCACGCCTTCATTCCCAGGGTGGGGTAAAAAAAGCTACAGAATTACCAACAACTTTAAAAAACTTGTTGATAACTCTGTAACCACATTTTGCACAATCAGGCTAAGATGTTTACCAGTGTATTAGTGACAGGTTGCAAGCCCATCGCCTATAGTAATGTTATTCCCTTAGTCGCCGATGATATCCACGGGAAGATATGGAGTGGCACTATTCTAACCCGGCAACCACACGGAACGTTGCTCGGTTTAACGTCATTTTCTAATACAGCTAAAAAAATGCATTGTCTAATTTGTTACCCATAACAGAAAAAAAACTGCATGAAGAACCATGCTCAGTGTAGGGTTAGCCGTTAAAGGTACACCAAACACAAAAACTTTTGCAAAAACCACAAGTATGAACTAATTTTCTTTTATTTTTATGTTACCTCCCCTAGGTACACGTAAAGTGGGGGGATGTTATTGTTTTCGTCCACCCCGATAGGTATTATTTAATAAGGAAAACTATCACGACGAAATACACTTTGATAGTTATTGATTTACTGACTGAAAGTCACATAACTTAGTATCAAACATGAAAAAGAAAATTTGCTAATAGCGGTGGATTTTAAAGACATATTTTTTCAACAACGTCTCAAGAATTTTGCTAACAGTTTTTAAAGAAAGTTAAAATATTTATATTACAAGTGGGCGCCGAGGGTCTCTTTAACTTGTCTGGGTCTACCCACCTCGCAGGGACAATTTCTCCGAAAATAGGACAAGGTCGAGTCTGTATATGAATGTTATAAGATATAATCGTCCTTGTATTATATATTACATAATATTACTAGGGAATTCATGAGTAGCGCTTTCATACATCACGTCTTGTTACTTCATACAAATCTCTATAGTTGTTATCGTTTTAACACTAAAAAAACGGCCAAGTGCGAGTCGGACTCGGGCACGAAGGGTTCCGTATCATGATCTATACAACATTAGACACTGTAAACAAACAATAAACGGCATAAAATCACGTTTGTAGTATGAGAGCGCCCTTAAATTTAATTTAATTAGGTATTTATTTTTAAGGTGAATATATAACTAAATATTCTGTAATTATTTCAAGCGTCCGCCAGTTGCCGTTATTAATATCGAGCAAAGAACGGTCAAAAAATCACGTTTGTTGTATGGGAGCCCCACTAAAATGCTTACTTTATTCGGTTTTAAGTACCTATTTGTTGTTATAGCGTCTACAAAAATGCATCATCTGTGAAAATTTCAACTGTCTAGCTATCACGGTTCACGAGTTACAGCCTGGTGACAGACAGACAGACAGACAGTGGAGTCTTAGTAATAGGGTCCCGTTTTAACCCTTTGGGTTTGGAACCCTAAAAATACGTGATTTGACTAGTCAGGTTACCAGCCCATTGTTACTTAAATTTCTTTTTTCCTTACCTATGCCAAGTATAAAAGAAGCCATTTTGTAAAATGGATTTGTCTCCTAGCATATTGAAAAGGTGAAGCGGCGGTACGAAGACATTGCTCGTGAATTTATTGCAGGCGTTTGGCGTGATTGAGTTACAAATTGATATATCTCAGGACCTGACTTCGTTTCAGCATAGAAATTGTCTTTTAAACTCAAGATTTTTCAAGTCAGTGCAGAGTAGGGAACAATTTAAGTTTTGTTATGTTTTGAATAATCGGCAACTCATGAATTACTATTACTACCCTAATGGGTAGTAACCTATAAGATGCTATGAGAGCTACAAACATATTCTATTCACCGACTCTCATTTTCATAGAACGCATCACTTCGCAGAATTTTCATTTCATAGAAAGCTACTTCCTGCTGGAAAACTATGTTTTTATTTTTTGATGGTCACAGGTCTAACCTAACATAACCTACGTAAGCCATACTTAATCTGAAAACAATAAGGTTTCAGCAGAAATTAGCTTCCAATGAAATCAAAATTCTGCAAAGTGATACGTTCTATGAAATGAGTGTCGGTGGGACAAGAAGACAATCATTACAGGAGTAGAAAATAATTTGCACAAGCAAAATCATTATAAATACATGAAAAGTCACCAAAAACCTTGCCTCTACACATAAGTTAATTGTTTTAAGTTATTATCACAAAACGGACGAAATACATATCTCTCAGTCGACGATACCTATCAAATAGTAACATGATTATTTGTTATTGGTAAACCTCAACTAAACAAACCGTAAAGCTAAACTAATTCCACAACTTCCTGCACATATCCTCTATCACTAGCTCGCCCATGCTTATTCTCTAAACATTACAGATTGGAAAGAACCCACACCGGGACAGTGTAATCTTACCCTAAAGATATAATTTACACTTTAATCCCTTAGGACATGACCTCTCGGAAAAACTGGTCAGCGGCGAGTCAGAATCGCGCGCTGAGGGTCGCAAGAAAGAGAAGAAAATAGCAAGCATGTGACTTGTTTAAAATTGCAACCAAAAGGCGACTTTTTTTTATAATTTGTTTCATTGTTTTTTTGTTGCTAGCACTACATAAACCCGAGTAGAGCTACTCGACTTATGTAGACACAACTATTTAATAACAATTTTGATTGTGTTATATACATACATAAAATAAATAAATATCACAGGACAATGTCACACAAATTGACCTAGTCCCAAACTAAGCTCTAAGCTTGTACTATGAATACTAGACAGCGATAAACTTACTTATATATACTTCAATTTATAGACAACATCCAAGACTCAGGAGTAAATACTCGTGCTCATCTCACAAATATCTGCCCTTACCGGGATTTGAACCCGGGACCGCTAGCTTCGTGGGCAGAGTCTTACATAAACATAACCTCACGCCTTTGTTCCCAGTGGGGTAGCAGAATTACCAACAACTGTAAAAAGACTTGTTTATAATTCTGTAACCATATTTTGTTAACCACATGTCGTCCATATATTATAACAACAACCTCTAAACCCGATTGGCATGGCAAATCGATTTTTTGATCCGAGAAACCCCTATTCCGCAATTTTCATCAATCGTTGGAACCGTTTTCGAGAACGTGATTACAAATCTATATGCAAAATATTTCTCATTTAATGATATAGAATTTAAAACCTTTAACCGTAAATGTAATGGCGTATGCTTAGTAACAGGGTCCCAATCGCACCCTTTGGGTATCAAACCCTAAAAACCCTCAAATGGTGCAACAAATCTCGTTCTACTAGTAATCGGCTAGAGGTGGCGAGTGCCGCAATATACGGAGCTGAGATCGCCTAGGGACCATAAATTTACATCTAATGCTCTACCTTACTCTAATACCTTTAAATCGGGCTTTCGAAAGAGCTTTTATAATGTCTGTTTAAATCGATAGTTAAAGGATGTTAAGAGCGTTAGGCAATTAAATACCAGATAAATAGTTTTAATTTGTCAAATGACAGGCTTAAATGAGGTTAATAATTGAATTATTAATCAAGGTTGGAAGAGATCGCTAACCAGTCTAAGAAATTCATGAGTAGTATACGTCACATAATTATTTCATACAAATCTCTATAAGTGATATAGTTTACTAAATACGTGATTTAACTAGCCCATTTTTCCCAAGCTTGCTTAGTATAAAAGTAGCCATATTGTAAATTTGATTTTTCTCCTTGCATATTGAAAAAGTGAATTAATTAAGGTGGTCTGGAAGAGATTCCTAATCAGCGATAAGACCGCCTGTTGTTGCCTGTGTTATTTTTAACTGTGCTGTTTTAACTCGGTAAACCATACTGCTTTTGTCATGCTATTATTTTAAACTAGGCCGCCATTACTGTCATGCAAATAAGAGCTATCGTAACGTTGACAACATGTCAAAGGCAATATGGATTTACCTCGTCAAATAGAGGCCAGTTAAGTTTATGGTGAGAGAATGAGCCAGAGCTGTCTAACTGCTATAGCTCCGTCCCTTACACTCATCCTAACCTGAATTACTTGATGGCCGTTGGAGTAGATATAATTAAATATTATTAGTTTTTGTTGTATGGGACAATAGTCCCCGTGTGGTTGCCGGGTTAGAATAGTGCCATTGCATGTCTCGTCGTGAATGTCGTAAGAGGTGGCTAAGGGAATAAAGCCTAGTAGTACTGTGGTATGTGGAGTTGTTGGCATTTCTGTAGCTCTGCCTACCCGACTCTGGGAATGAAGGTGTGATGTTATGTATGGTATGTGAATCATACACACTCTTAAAAACAAAAGTTGTCTCTCCTGTGGCGAATAGTTAGGAGCTTGTGTGCATATAAGTTATGTTTTTATATGATAGGTCTTAAGCAGTCCTGACGGCGTTTTTGCGTCCGAAAATATTAATAGAACTCTTACAGAACTTATTCTTGTTCATAATTAAACCCTAGGCAAACACATGGAAAATCTATTAGAGTAACAAAATTAAGCTTTATTTTGTTATGCAATGTAAATTTTCGTTAAGTTGATTAACACACATTTCGCTTTTAGTATAATGTAAAATGTTTTGAATGCGTAGTTTAAGCTTCGAATTAATGGTTGTACAGTTTGATTATTATGCTCGCTTAATGATCTTATACGGTTGTAAAGTTAACTGCCATTTTAGTATACGGTTGGTTGTCATTTTATAGCATTGTCTAAGAGACATTGTGTTTAATTTTAAAATGCTTAATTATAAAATATAACTTTTACTTTCAGACCTAATGATAACTAATAATATACTCTATAATCATCATCATCATCATCATAACAGCCGAAAGACGTCCACTGCTGGACATAGGCCTCCCCCGAGGCTGAATCTCCACTTAGACCGGTCTTGAGCCTTCCGCATCCATCGCGATCCCGCGATCCTTACGAGGTCGTCGCTCCATCTTGTTGGAGGCCTACCAACAGCTCGTCTCTCGGTCCGTGGACCCCATTCGAGAACTTTCTGGCCCCATCGGCCATCAGTCCTGCGAGCAATGTGCCCCACTCAATGCAATGAGCAATGTGCTACACTCTATAATAGTATTTTAGATTTTGTCTAGTAAGTAGTAGGTCCTAGATAGACTAATAAAGTATGCCATAATATACTTAAATTCCTACACTAGTAAATAAAGTGTACATGCATACATACAATCGTTTGAATAATAACATTGAGTCAATAAGATCTTTTTGCAATCCTCGGTGCACAAGTCAAGCTCATTTTAATTTTGTGTAATAAAACTTTACCATGCGAAAAAACGGTAACAAAATGAGTACAAACTTTAAACAAAGAGATCAATCAATCACGAAGTTTTCGCAAATTGGCGGAGTTCGGGAAAGTTCGGAGGAGTTCGGGGTTGTTCGGCTGTGCACGAAATTGGAACTTTGATTCCGGAGACTTTCAGCGATTACTGAAGTACGCCCTTTGAGGTGAGTTAGGCTTAAGAACAAAAGTTAAAAACAAAGCACAAGTTGTATTTTCTCGCTTGTTGCTCAGTGCGTCTCTATCGTTACATACGAGATAGGAAGGAAGATCCGAGCGACAAACTAGTCGCAGATATCTTGTGCTTGCCCTCCAGAGGTTTTTTTCTCTTAAAAACGATCGATCGGTTGAGTGAAGTGTGATACGTGCGAGTTTTAAGCTGCCTAATTCACGCCCTAGATACGTACAAACAACGTACGCTCTGATGGGACCACTTAAACTCGCCGGTTAATACAATCGTCGCGTTGAACAGTGGGTCACTTAAAATAAAAAATATATTTATATTTATGACGACACGGTGGCCTAGTTAGGAGTGATCCTGCCTCCAAAGCCAGCGGTCCTGGGTTCAAATCCCGGTAAGGGCAGATATTTGTGTGACGAGCTCGATTATTTGTTCCTGAGTTTTGGATTTTTTCTACGTATTTAAGTATGAATTTCTCTAGATAAGTATGTTTATCGTTGTCTAGTACCCATAGTACAAGCCTAGAGATTAGTTTGGGACTAGGCAAATTTGTGTAAGATTATCCCCTGATATTTATTATTTATTTATTTCTAATCACTGATTAAACATTTGCTTATAATTATAATTAAAATGCGGACAAAGTGGCGGGCATGAGCTATCTTTTATTTTGGCTCCGATGTTCTTAACGCATTCGATTATATTTAAGTTCTCAAAACCATTATGAGAAAACCATCCATAAAAAAGACAAAAATGTTCGCATAAACCTACCAGGGCATTCCTTTAATTCTTTCCTCAGGAATCCATCCATTTATCCCGCTGTAATTACACCTATATCATTTGTTAGGGTTTCATAAAAAAACAAGGTCAAGCAGTCACGACCCGCCAGAGAATCGGATTGGTCGTAAGACTAAGAAATAAAATTACTAGTGGCCGCGACTTTTACGAGTGTCATGTCGTATGATGGTTTATTTCATCTACAAATATTACCAACGTAACAAAATGCAATCTTTAAAAACTTGACTACCTCTGCAGCACTGACTGCAGTAAGGGAGGTAGATACATAGTTATTTATTGCGTATTGGAAATAACTAGATGCGGCGTCTCTGGCGACCACCGGCAAGGCTCCTTTTTTGCTCAACGACAGCATTGCAGTGCAGCGGGGTAATGCTGCGAGCGTTCTCGGCACGATGCCGCAAGCAGGGCTTCAATACCGGTCGGTATTATTTTCATACAAAAATTCAATTTCGGTACCTCGCTAATTATTTAATATGTTTGTCCTTCAACGAGTTTACATAATCAAAAGTGTAATTACCTAAATCACAATCGAAAAAAAAACAAGGATATGTTGCGTATTAAGAAGGATATTTTAATTGTAATGAATACTGGCATCATCCCCTGGCCGCAAGTGGGTGCAATTAGAGGGTTTGATTTTATAAGTTAGTTTTACCTAAAATGTCATTGTATAATCATTTTTGTATTTCTGTTTCTAATAAAATATAAATAAATAAATATCCGGAGATATTCTCACACAAATTGACCTAGTCCCAAACTAACCTATAGCCTTGTACTATGGGTTACTAGACAACGATAAACATACTTAAATAGAGAAATACATAGAAAACATCCAAGACTCAGGAACAAATATTCGCGCTCATTTCACAAATATCTGCCCTTACCGGGATTTGAACCCAGGACCGCAGGCTTCGAAGGCAGTGTCACTCCCAACTAGGTCAACGTGTCATAATTATGTATATTAAAAAAAAAAACAGGGGACAATGTCACACAATTCGACCTAGACCCAAACTAAGCTCCAGGCTTGTACTATGTAACAATATAAATACTTATAAGTATAGAGAAATAAATACTTAAATACATAGATAACATTCAACACTCAGAAACAAATACTCCTTCTCATCACACAAATATTTGCCTATACTGGAAATCGAACCCGGGGACCGCTAGCATCGTAGGCAGGGTCACATACCAACTGGGCTGCCGCGTCGACAAAAGTAACGTTATCAATCACAACAAGATCGTCAATGTAAAAATCAAAATAATGTTAATGTGTATGAAACCAAAAACTAATTATAAAATAATAAAAAATATAGCTCAAATGCTACAGTCACAATTTGAAGAATACATTCCAACCCGATATAGCCAATGACACTCCAATCTAACCATACCCCGCACTTTAAAATCAGTGAAGGCGTTTAGCATATAGGTCACAAAGAAACATATATGTATACATAACTACATCCAAAAACCTTAACCTTATTCTGTTTCGGTAAAAATAATGTTAGTTATTCGCGTTTCGTGCTCGTATCATATAGGATAGAATACATACCGTTTACGATAGTAATTTATGAGTACAATAAGCAATTTATGAGATAAATATCTAGCCTTATATCTTAGTACCTAGCCGCTATATTATGTCTAGGAATCGCGAATACTGCAACTATTACTTGATGGTTTTTTTTGGTACTTTAAGTGTTTTTTTTATGGCAGCGTAAAAACTCACGAGCACGCAATCTACTTGACGAGAAGTGGGATCTGAGACCCATTGACATTTGAATTCTCAAGACTTCTTAAGACTGCAATCCTAAGACCTCAAATGCGTTGTCAACCCTGAGGACTAAGATGAAATGCCTCTACGCTAGTAATTTCACCAGTTATCTTATCCCCACACCGGAACACAATGATGCGAACACTGTTGCTTGGCGGTAGGTTAAAAGATAAAATGGTACCTAATGGTGACAGTAATTACTTGCAAATAATCTCGAAATAAAAGTCAGAAAAGGACTTTCGAAGTAAGTACATACATACATAAAGTCACGTCTTTATTCCCAGATTGGGGTAGGCAGAGCTACAGAATTACCAACAACTCTAAAAAACTTGTTGATAATTCTTTAACCACATTTGCACAATCAGGCTAAGATGTTTACCGGTGTGTTAGTGACAGGTTGCAAGCCCATCGCCTAAAAGTACTACAAGCCCTTATTCCCTTAGTCGCCTCTTACGACATCCACGGGAAGACATGGAGTGGCACTATTCTAACCCGGCAACCACACGGAAAAAAAAGTAAGAAGTAAGTAAGTAGTTCACTAAAAATTGACATAAGTATTATGTTGTATATTCACGATTGGAAGATATTACGGAGAAAATAATTTTAGAAGTTTTAGGAATTATACAAGTTCGCAAAAGAAACTGGAGAGAAGTCTCGTTAAAAGTTTCATTTTATGTAGGAAATTCGTAACGGTAAAATTACATATTTTCTTTCTTGATAAGCCAGACCCAATCTATGTTAATACTTATGTATATTTTATATGACCACACTGGAAGTGGCCAATAAAACCGTGACTTTTTTTCTAAAGAAGTGTTATGATATCATTTTAATTCATTTTCTTTAAGCTGTTTTATACGACAACGACACGCTAGTTTAGTTGGAAGTGACTCTGCCTTCGAAGCTAGGAGTCCTGGGTTCAAATCCCAAAACGATAAAAATACTTATATAGAAAAACATATACCTTAAACATGTAAAACCTTCCAAGACTCAGGAACATAATGGGCAGGGTGACTACCAACTAGGCTAACGTGTCGTCGAATTTAAACTTGGTAGTGAAAACGGTTAACCCATAAACAATACGACTGCAATATTGGTAAATCCAAAGGCTTCTGGAGACTCCGTGTGCACAATATTGAACTCGACGAAAGTTCAGGCGTTAATACAGTGCAATTAGCCACTCCAAGCTGCGCGGCACCACGCAAGCACAACCCAACAAAGGCTAAGTTGGTTTACTCGAGCTCAGGCTATTTCGTCGAGCGCACTTGAGGTACGGTCAGCAGTAGGTACTGTTTAATTACCGCCTTAATTAAACGTAGTATATATTTTAAATACTAAGCATGATTTTGTGTTCTTTTGTTTTAGAAAACATGACATTTACTTAGAAAACATGTCACATTCTATTTCTAATTCTAATTTTTAACCGACTTCAAAAAAGTAGGAGGTTCTCAATTCGTCAGGTTGATCCCATTTCCAGCACGTCAAGATCTGATGGTGGGATCTTGGAGAAATCTAGGGAACTCCTTAAATATTACAGGAATAAAATATATACGTGGAGGACATAACTAATCACTAAAAGGTTTGAAAAAAAAAAAAGGTTTTTAAAACCTAAAAACCGTCTTCGAAAAGCAGGAAATAACTTGTTTTAAAATGATAGGTAATAGCCAGTCTAACTGAAATCGGCGTTCTTCTATAAATAATTTTAACCAAACGCCGAATTGAGTTGGACTGAACTATACCTATCATTTTAAAAGAAGTTATTACTTTCATTTTGAAGAGGGGTTTTTAGTTTTTTGAAACATTTTTCATAATCCTGTTATCATTTAAATTATTAATGGACACTCCCACGGACTTATTACAGAGATAACTTCGCGTGCAATATCCATGGACTTGTTGTTCGGTAAAAGAGATAAACAGAAGTACATGGGGTTAGCTCCACGCGCTTTTTTCAAGTCTTACATATATATTTAAGACTGAGAGTTTCAAATTTTTTTCCGTCAAAACTGTACTCAATAGATGTACTTTAGTACCTATTTTGCTTTTTTATCACGGAACAATCATATACAATTTATATACATTACACATAGAATAAATGGTAACCCAAGATTTTATCGAGTACACTCATTGCTACATCAATTTTCGAATCTCAATTCATCAAACGCAATGTTCTGCTGAAATCAAGATGTCTTCAGGATGGTAACTCATATTTTCATCGAATGTATCATTTCATCGAATTTCATTTCGTCGATCGCTATTTTCTGCTGATATCATAATGTTCTCAAGGTATCGTAAACAGTAATTATGTCAGGTTAGGTTAAATGCTTAAGATAACCCTGAAAATACCATGGTTTCAGCAGAAAATAGCATTCGACGAAATGAAATTCGATGAAATGATAGACACCCCTTCAGGATATCTCAAATATTAATTACGTAGGTTAAATAAGGTTAGACCTGCGAGTTTTGTGACTACCAAAAATAATAGCTCATGAGGTGCGAAATGCCATTCGCTAAAATGAAAATTCTGCGTGATGATACGTCCGCTGAAAGGTATTTCAATAAAATAATAAGTAAGCAAAACAATACACACTAAGCCTAAATCTAGATTTATCTCTTTCCTGCAAGTGGCCCTAAGTAGACTGATTTCCTACTTTACTACAGGTTGAGTAGAAGTATACATTTCTTGGCTACCTCTTGACGTGGCAGTGGTAATTCATCACTTCATCGACGCGAAATTTTCTGCTGAAACCATAATGTTTTCAGAGTATCTTAAACATTAATTACATAAGTTTGAGCAGAAAAAAGCGTTCGATGAAATGAAACTCGGTGAAAAGATACATTCGATGAAAGGTGTTTCGATAAAATGATAGTCACCCCGTGGCAGTATACTTGCAGTAAAACGTACTGGCAGCATAAACGCTGCGCGTTGATTGGTGGCTCTAGTTGGCTAGCAACTCTCGCCAATTCCGTAATTTAATGCAAGCATACAAGAAGCATACTGACTACTCCAGAAGCTTTCTCACTTCTCTAGTACCTCTGCCAACTTTATTGGCCATCCCAAATCGGGCGAGTTGAATCTCAATGGTGCATAATATGCAAAAACGGGCAAGTTTATAACAGTGCATACATTCCATAAATTACGTGGAACTGCTACTTCTGACTGAAACCACTCGCACTAACTTTAATTTCTATTCTTCCCTAGTCCAAGCCTTCTCATTAACACACTGATACGGCATGACGCCTACTTTTTCTTTTATTGTTCTAGGTAATTTCTTGGTCTCCCTCTTTTCCTTTTTCCTTCAATTATCATCTTGATGTACTCGTCGTGCCGTGGTAACAGGTGACAAAACATCTTTTCTCGTCCATTTTCTATTGTCTCCAATAGAATATTTAATTTTTCTCTTTTCCTTCCTAAATATGTGATAAATTTTAAACAGCTTAACAAAACATAAAAGTTACAGTCAGTAACAGTCACAATGATAATGATATTTTTTTCACAAACAGGCAGGTTTTCATATTAAAGACAGTTAGCAAAATTCGATTTTGCTCGTAGGAGAAAAGTAAGTTTATCTTAATGTATGGTGGTGTAATGTGCTAAGTTGTATGTGCAACACGAGACCAAAATTGTTTGCATCTCGTGTCTTTGAATCCCTCGCTGCACTCAAAATTCTGACTTAGAATCCTTCGCTTAAGCCAGATTCAAAATCAACACTCGCAGCAAAAACTAACTTTGCTTTCTTGTTGCACAAATAAATATAAGATTATTTCAAATATCTGTTTAACAAGGTTTCGTTTACATTAGAGTCGGCTGTGCGAGGCAGCTTATAATTCTCCTGTTGACGCTACAGGTTGTATTCTCGCTATAATTTAGCTCAAACTGCAGGCCAAAGTAAACTCCTGTACTCCTTTGAATTTTACAAGAGGCGGGCAGAAGTAAACCATGTTATGCACGCTATGTAGCGCTGTTGAGACTTGGTCCGTCATCACTTAAGGCACGTGCACACAGCGTCACTTGAAGTCTTGAAACGTGACACTGAGTGCAAATCGGCAAAATGGAACCTTTAACGATACCTTTCGTTCATTACTCAACAGTAATTATCTAGGTCCACATCGGCTCACATAAAATACTTATTCCTATGTTTTGTTTTACTACCGATTTGTAGTCACTTTTCATAATTTATTTATTTATCTTGTTTTTTTTCCTAATCCTTTTATCGTTCATAATTTGTTATTCATAATCATCGCAACTCCTAAAGTGTTTTTTTACTGAAACCGTTCTGATTTAAGGACGTTTATTAAATAAACCTAACCTAACCTTATTTACCAGTTTAAAATCCTGAAAATAAACAGGTGGTTAATATTCATTATGAAGATCATCATTACGATCTAAAATGGTATGAGAAACATTTTCGGAGTTCCAATAATCTAATTTGCTATTTTATGGGTGAAATGCACAAATATTGTCCATAGTTAAGGACCTGATTGATGTCAAAGTTTAATGGAAACAAATTATTTTCCTTTGTGTAACGAAAATTTGTCATACATCAATTACTCGTAAGTCTTTAACTACGTGCAATATTTTTGCAATTCACCCTTAAATGAACTTTGGCGCACCCTAATTATCAAGTACGGGTAAACAAAAACTTACACAAAAAACTAACGTTTTGAGAAATGTTCTGTTACTTTAAATACCGTAGACTTCTGGTTTTTCTTCAATCTATAGGTTTGAGAAAATAGGTGAAAAATTTCCCATCTCCCACTTTTCCCTGAAACTACTGGGCGTATATTTAAAAAATAACTTCTTACAAGCTCTTCCATTTTGATATGTTATACGATAATAAATATGATTTGCAAACTTTTTATTTTTTTCAAATTTACCCCTCCGCCCCGATGTTAAAAATAAAATTTACGTTACACGTCCGGCTTTAGGTCACCGACTTATATAATATAACTACCTGAACTGAATCGGTCCACTAACTCCGAAATAAATTTTGCTGTGACAGACGCGGGAGTGATGCTATAAAGGTTCCGTTTTTTCCTTTTGAGGTACGGAACCCCAAACACGAATAAATTAAAAAATTACTCCGCAATTCAACTTCTCGATTATAAATGTCTGCGACAACGTTCCTTGGTAGCTATTCAGCCACACGGAAATATTTTTTGCGTTTCATTTTCGCTGTAAAAGACTGTAACAAAGCGCAGTGGTGAGTTTCATTTTACGCAAGTTTACTGGAGTTATTGTTTAACGAAATAAAGAAAACTCGTTCAAGAACCAGCCTAACGTGATCCCTCGATTCGCAAGTAACTTTTTTCTGCTAGGTTTGCCCAAGCTCGCGAGCGGACCTTCGTAATATATTTTATTTGATGTGGGTCGGTTTGGCTTGCTTTTGTTCGTTTGAAAAAATTGAGAATATCGGCACAGTATAAGCCAGAACGTCACTGCCCTTGCAAAAATCATTGTTTCTTTCCACATAAAGTATTTTGAACTTTGACTTAAATGTTTAAAGGTGTTTTTCCACTGTCGAGACGAGGCAGCGGAATTTATATTGCATTAAAACAACCATTTCCACCGACGATGTGCCAGGAGCGAATTGAATTTTTAGGGTAAAAACGGGATCCTCTTACTAAGACTCCACTGTTCTTTTCACAGATGATGTACCTATTTCTGTTGCCGCTATAACAACAAATACTAAAACAGGATGAAATAAATTTTTAAGTGGGGCTCCCATACAACAACCGTGATTTTTTTGCCGGTTTTTGCTCGAAAATAAAATCATAAAATCACGCCTTCTTTCCTGAGTGAGGTAGGCAGAGCTATAGAAATACCAACAACTACAAAAAGAGTTGTTGGTAATGCTGTAACCATATTTTGCACAAAAAGACCAAGATGTTTACCAGTGTATTAGTGACAGGTTGCAAGCCCATCGCCTAACAGTACTAGACGCCCTCATTCCCTTACGCTTGAAATAGGCAAAGAATATTTATTTGTATATTCATGTCTTTACGATTGTCTATTCGACGGCGCCTGCCAAAAGCGCTATCTATCCGAACAAGAGTGAACATTCACTCGAACAAAGCGCCGTGTCGATGGAAGCGGGGCGGCCATGTTGAGCCGCCGGCGCACCATGACAAAGACTACTATTGTATACTAGGGTGACAGAAGTGTTGGTCAGTGTTGCGCGCCCAAAAAAAATATTAGGACCATAATCGCACTAAAAATACGTCTTTGAACGCATTTGTTCTAAGCTGCTTCCAGTGATAGCTGCCTCCAGTGATAGCTGCCTTCCCTCCCCTATTTTTGTAAATAACAATAGTATTTCAATTTCCTTTTTTGCGTTATTATTCTGGTTCCTAAAGAGTGTTTTTTTTTAAATTCATCAGCAACACTAAAGTTTTAGGCAAGTCCATGCAATAGTAAAATATTAATCGCATAGTAGGGACGGACGGGGTGGCGAACCACCACCAATGTACTAAGTTGCCATAGCATGCACCACGCTTGCGACGAATCATGAATGTTCGGCGTGATCCTCAACGAAATCCATCTCAATTAGAATTTAAAATATTAGCCATATTAGTATCTTGCGGTTAATCATTGTAATTCAATAAACAGTGATCGTCAATTAAAATTATTTAATAAAGTGGATTGGAACACAAATTGTTTCGTTGGCTTATCGCTCATATATATACTTACGCCCGACTATTTATGAACCGGACCACTGTATACTAATGGATTAATAACATAAACACATTTTGGTACAGGAATTTCCCCCTTTTTTGTTTATGATAGTGACCCAGTCTTTCCCTGTATGTATTTGTTCTGTTTTGTATATTTGGGACTTACGATTAATTTATATTAAGGCATTTTAATATTGCTGGAACTAGCAATGAAATAGCGTTTAAAATCAATTTCGACAAAACGTCAACGTACAAATACGTTTCAATTCACATTACAAAAGGACAAAAAAGTTATTAGAGTGGAGAGCTATTCAATACCGCGATACAGCCATTTGGGAATGAAATAACTTGGGAAAGTAATTTTCGACACGTTCGGAACGAGGATCGTGTTTAAGTTCCTTTATGGTGTTGAGGTGTTAAAATTCCTTTATTTCCCTTTGTTTTGGAATTTTTACTCGATTGCCCGAGGCTTAAAGATGAAAAAGTGAGAACAGTCTATATATGTAATTAAAAAACGGATGTTTCATTGTAGCTCTTAAAGTGTTTTACCGATTTTAATAAATGGGGTGCATGATTTATCAATTAACGTTTGAGTGTCATAGGGTATGAATATGAAAATTATTAAGGGTCGCACGAGTGTCGATGTGGTATCACAGCAATATGAACGATGATTGAATTAAAAATACCTCACAATTTGACCAAATTAAGCCTTAGACTTGGGTACTATGGGTACGAGTCCAGATCCACAAGAAACTCAACAGTCAGTATTTTTTTTATATACCTTATGACAATGATAGAACTTAACCTAGCATTATATAAATCAATTAATAAAATTTAAAAATATACATATCATGCGTAGTTAAGCAGGAAAAAGTGTCGAAACTTCTAATAAACACAAGAGCAAATAAATAAAATAATAATAATATTTATATATTATGATGAGTTAGCAGAACATGTATTGTGTAGATTAGGTAAGGTTAGGTTAGGTTACTTATTAATCAAAATTAAAATAAAACCGTTTCTATTGTAAAAACCGTTTTAGGACAAACGTTTTAATGCGAAAAGAGACATTATGCGTAAAAAAATATATGCCATTCAATAGAAAACCAACGATAAACGTACAAACTATTTTATGTTCGTTACACGAAGATAACTCCTTACTTGTAATTCAGTATTTTGTACATTTGACCAAGTAACTCCTTTACTATCAACTATGACTATAAATAAACAAATCTCTGCTAATGGCTAGAGCCACAAATGGTCTTTTCCACGTCATAGCTTGTGCTAAATTTAAAAAACAAAACGTGGTTACAAACAAAATGACGTCATTCCGACCACTAGGCCAAAGCGGGCGTAGCAAACGTGACAATTCAATATAATCTTTACTCAGTAAATAATTATCAAAAGAAAAAAAAAGCTTTTGCGACAAACCGCTATAGATAAGCATACTTGTCTTCAAAACACCTTTTCGAAAAAAAAACCTTTTTAATTTACTATTACTTTTTCTTATTATTTATTTTATTTGTTATTTACTTTGTTTTTTCATTGTATTATTATTATTTTTTTCTGTTTTATTTTGTACAATAAAGTGTTTACATACATACATACATACTATACTGTGCTGAAATGATTGAAATTGAAACCTTAGTTGATCGTGTTAAAGCATCACATCCCTAAACAATGTGCACCATGTGGTGAATATTGGGAATTAGCTCTAACGATGTGGCATGTGGTTCTGATGGTTCATACGTTATTGTAAATTGCTTGTTATGTATTCAATGATGTAAGGCAATGTGTTTAACATCAATGCTGAGTGTTCTTATACGGGGAGGTCCTTCCAATATCCACTTTCTCTTTGTCATGTGAAAGAAAAGGAAAGTGCTCTTATCTGATACATTGTAATCACTACATAGTATAAAACAAAGTCGCTTTTTCTGTCCCTATATCCCTATGTATGCTTAAATCTTTAAAAATACGCAACGGATTTTGATGCGGTTTCTTTTAATAGATAGAGTGATTGAAGAGGAAGTTTTATATGTATAATACTTTAATCCGGGGCGAAGCGAGGGCGGGTCGCTAGTCTTGAATAAAATTATACCTTTTTTTCAGGCATTGGGCTTATATTATAAATAGGTAAAATTAAAATTATAAATATTGTTATACAATGAAAAAGACCATTATTAAAAAATTGGCCAAGTGCGATTTGGCCTCGCGCACGAAGGGTATCGTAGAAGGGTGCCGTATGGGAGCCCTTAAATATTAATTTTATTCTGTTTTTATTGCGGCAACAGAAATACATTAATCTGTGAAAATTTCAACTGTCATGGTTCATTGAGACACAGCCTGGAGACAGACGGACAGACGGACGGACAGACAGACCGCAAAACACCATTACAAACTAACCCACATGTCAAAAACAATGCTCTTCTTTTTTGACAGTTAAGTGAAAAGATTAGACAGTAAGTATGGTTCGGACAACGTCGAACATGCCCAGCAAATGTGTAAAAGAACTTAATTCTTGGCTTATGTCGAAAGACGCAGAGGCGTTAACACTTATAAAAACATGTGTCCTTTATTAAGGACAGGGACATAGCGTTCCATTTATATCAAATTTGTCACCATTAATTTCTCTGAACGACAATTTGACTTACTATCTCCGGTTCCATTAGTCATATAACTTATGGTGCCCATTTGTCACCGCCGAAGACAGTCTCACAAAAGCTTCGGCGATCCAAGATGGTGGATTACTTCTTTCGGCGAAAGGTTTTATCCGAGAGAACGCTGAGAGATTGTTTTTGCTGTCGGAAACTCTACGCGTGCTTAATTCCTTACTTACTTTGGCCGCGTGAAAATGATCGCGGTTTTTTTAGGGTTCCGTAGTCAAACTAGGAACCCTTATAGTTTTGCCATGTCCATCCGTCCGTCCGTCCGTAGCCTGGCGCAGAGACTCTTATTACTAGAAATCTGTAATTTGGCATGAATATACACATTAGTCACGCCAACAAAGTAGTACAATAAAATGAAAATATTTTTTTTTGGGTACCTCCCCTAGACGTAACGTGGGGATGTTTTTTTTTCTCGTATACCCCATGGTGTGGCGTGTCGTTGGGTAGGTCTTTCAAAAATATTGTTGATTTGTAAAAACGTTTTTTCGATCAAGGGATCGTATGTTTATGAAATATTAAGCTTTTAAGCGCTAATTTTTGTGAGAGTCAAGTGTCCCCCCGCCCCCCTACAGCCAAAACTACAAATAATAAAAATCTGAAAAAAATTTAAATGAAAGCGCATATAACGAATTTAAAAGGAAACCTATCACGACTAAGTAGACATCATTGGTTCTTGAGATACAGGCGATTAAAGTGTTTATACCTACTAAAATCATTTAAGGTGGCACCAAATGACATTAAATAGAAAATTAGTTATTACTTGTTGATTTTTATGTTTGTAGTAAGTACTTAACGGCTTCGGAACCCTACACTGAGCATGTTCCGACATGCTCTTGCCCGGTTTTTAAAGTAATTTTTTTGTAAGGAAAATGGCCTATGTTACTGTGAAGGTTGAAGACATATACGTTGCCTCTATGAAGCGATATTTAAAATATTATCACTTCTGAAAATAACAGGGCCTCTATTCAGGTGCGTTAAAACGATATCGTGTTTGACACGTTTAAGAATCGTTTATGTCACAGTCGCCATTATTGTAAATGACATAAGAGTTATCAAAACGTTGACAATACGGAAACAGGTCAAAAACGATATCGTTATAACGCAGTTGAATAGAGGCCCAGATAGCTGTCATAGACAAAACTAGAGAGAACCTCTTAGAATTTTGTAACGAAACCTTGTAACGTCTTGATAAATAAGCGACCACAATTTATATTATAATTAAATCTACGAACATACGATAACATTTAATTTGGAAATACCCTTCTAACTTTGTTAATAGGGGTACGAGTATGTCCATTGCAATCACGACAAATTAATAACTGCGGGTATGCAAACTAATTTAGATTTTACAAAATAATTTACCGGTTCCAAAGTTCTGACGTCCGACCGAACAGAATACCAGAATACTAGTTTACTTCAAAATGGAGTCCCGAGTTGATAAAACTTTTTCAATTACATTGGAATCGTGTCTTGACGCGGATTCTCAACTTTTTGCCAGCGTTGTTCAACTTCGCACAATTTGCCGTGACATTTATTATATCAACCCTGATTAAAGTACTGTTTTCTGTTGGTGGTTGGCAGGAATATTTTTATGAAAATTACATCGATACTTTACTTACACTAAATGTATTGTAAGCCGAGTACATAACACTAATATAATTGTGTCTTATGTATGTTATTACTTCCAATTTGTGTTCATCATTTTGTCTGTGTCTTTTGTGCGTATTTATACATGGCCACTAAATTTAGTTTAAGTAATGAGATTAAGTATATCACTTAGGTACTACTAATATCTACTAATGAAATGTGCCTGTTAAGACTAATTATGATTGGGCCATGTAACCAGAAATCCCAGCGCAGGACACAAACAAGTTTTCATTTTCATTCATTCATCTTAGTTCTACGGGTTGATGCTTATGCAGGCTTGAGAATTGCAAATGACTTAACTTACTATTAGCCTCGTATTTCACTCTCCTGAATATGACAGGTTAATCGTGAAATTTCAATGTACGCATAGCATAGCTTAAACGAAGCTTAGTAATACGACTACGTCACCTGTCACTTGTCACTCTCAGATAATGTGAAATAGGGGGTAGAAGAGGCACACACACAGGCGTGTGTGTGCTCGTTTGTCTCATCTATGCCTTTAGATGAGGACTAGGTCAAGGTATAGCTTAGCGTCTCACATAATGATTATAATTCGCAGCAACTTTAACGAGTATAACTGAACTGGTGATCATACTAACGAGCAAAAATATGGGAACATGAGGCTTTGGGATGTACCAAATTATTTACCAAACGACCCGTTGTTTTGCTCGCCTGTGTGCTACATGAGGCTTTGTTGAAATGCTCTAATAGGGTACATGCATGAAAAAGAGAATTGAGTTTCATTGATAGATACGATTTAGCAGAAAACGTACAAAAAAGCATAGAAAACGCAATACACTAAGTTTTGACCTGTTTAAAACTCCTTTTAAGGTTTAGATTGTTTTTTTTTCGGCATTCTCATTGTATTTACGTATTATTTTATTGGCTTGAACATAATTATTTTTAGAATAAATGCAAATTTCTTTGTGAGGTCCATATATTTTGAACAATGAACAACAGCTGTGACGTCATTCCTGTCGTCAATTTTGTATAGAGTGTTTTGGCAGGGGGTCTGAACTATGACATTTTTAATTCTTCATATCTTATGAATAAGTAACACGACAATTGTTTCGCGTATACAGTTATCCTTCTGTTTTATAGCACTTTACAGAGAGCGTAAGAAAATAATGTATGCTATTCCCTATTCAATTTCCCTAAAGTTAAAACTAAAGGGTTGACGTTTCATAGCAAACCGATTTGCAATGAAAACGCAGTAAAACGGAACGCTCCCATGAAGAACGTTCGAAACATAAAAATAGTCATCGATTGAATAAACTCGGTGATGCCAACATAAATTTCGATTCATCGTTCGGAAACATTGCAATTTTATAGGAAAACTGTCGTTAAAAATATTTACAGGAGGGTTTAAAATCCGTTGCAGAATGTCCGTACGGGCCGTTTGGTATAAATAATATGTGACAATTTCGACATTAATGTGTTTGTTTATTATTTAAATGAGTTTTTAATGCCGTTATTTATGAAAAGGTGAATGCATTACATGGCATGTTGTTTGCTTGCATTGGATAAATGAATTTATGAACGCTATTTTGATTAACTGTTTATGACGTGTATAATAATAAATCTTTACACTTAATTAAAATTTGTTTTATATGTAAAGGTACATTTATGGGTATGGGTAACCCATTATTTTATCAAATTTCACTTTATCGCTTGTATCATTTCATCGAATTTCATTTCATCGGTTGATTCTGCTGATAATATGATGTTATCAGGATATCTTTAACGTTAATTACGTGTGTTAGGTTAGGTTAGACTGGTGACTACAAGATAAACTCTTTTCGATGAAGTTAAAATTCTCCGAAGTAATAGGTACCTTCCTTGAAAGATATTTCGATAAATAGGTAACTACCCACATTTATGATATATAAAAATTTAAAAAAACCGTGCAGGAGCATGTCGGACTATGCTCAATGTAGGGTTCCGAAGCCGTCAAGTAATACAAACATAAAAATCAACAAGTAATTAGGTACTAATTTTCTTTTTAAAGTCAATTATTGGTGCCGTCTTAGATGATTTTAGTACGTATAAACAATTAATCGCCTGTATCTCAAGAAAAAATGATGTCTACTAAGTTGTGATAGTTTTCCTTTAAAATTCGTCATATGCTCTTTCATATAAGATTTTATTCAGATTTTTAATAGTTGTAGTTTTGACTGTAGCGAGGGAGGGGGGGGGGGGGGGGGCACTAGAATCTAACATTTTTTTTTTTTTTAAATTCAATTTCGGGTTACTTAATCAAAAATCCTTTTTTGACAACCCCATAATATTTTTGAAAAATACATCCCCACGTTACGTGCAGGGGAGGTACCCTAAAACATTTTTACATTTTATTGTACCACTTTGTTGGCGTGACTAATATGTATATTCATGCCAAATTACAGCTTTCTAGTAATAAGAGTCTCTGCGCTAGGCTGCGGACGGACGGACGGACGGACGGACGGATAGACGGACGGACATGGCGAAACTATAATGGTTCCAAGTTTAACTACGGAACCATGATAAGGAGAAGGCACACGAGCAGTCAGGCCACCTGATGGTAAGTGGAATCTGAGACCCATAGACACCCACATTTGAATTCTCAAGACTATAATCTTAAGACTGCTATTCTGACCTCAAATGCGTTGCAATTAATACCGGTGTTCCTTTATCATACAGTAACACAATAATCCGAACACTGCTGCTTGGCAGTACGTTAAAGATAAGATGTGTTATTATACAATTATGAAATTAGGTATTTCAATGACTTCAAGTAAACTATCATTTGTCTACCCTTTACTGTAAATAAAAGCAAGTAAGTGCATTAATTAACGCAAAAGCTTTAACCCATTTATCAATTAACAGATTAATTAACACAGCTGTACACTTCGCGCAAAAAAAAACACTTAGCTAATTGGAAATCTGGCCCCATTCGTTATTTAAATTTTAATTACCTTCCGCAAAAACTGAAACTTCTGCAAAAGGAAGTTGCAACTGACTATACCAAAATCGCTTTCGCCATATATATACCAATAGATGAGAGTCGCAACTCAGGTCAATCTCACACAAGCACGGACGTGTGTGTGTCAACTATGTTCTGAATTATAGCTGTGTTTGCTTTACCACTACACAAAAACACCGCAACCCTCAAGTGTTTTTTTTTGGTAATCGTAATTTCAAAATGTTTTTATAATTGGGAAGATTTTATTGCGTTTGAAGAGTGAATACATCTGTTAGCCTTGAGTGGATTAATGTTATTTGTTATAAAAAAATATATATTATTTTGTCTTGCTGCAGTGCTCTTGCAGGGTTTATGTTGAATTTTCCTACTGTATTAAGACCTCATGTACAATATAAAACAATAAATGAATATGACTATAGGTAGGTAAAGTTACGTTTAGCGTGTAGATCAATTCAGGACGCTATTTCGAAGTAAACTAGTGTTCTGGATGTCAAGAACTTTGGAACCAGTAAATTATTTTGTAATGTCGAAATTAGTTTGCTCTTTAATCCATTCATTATTATTATAGACCTTGACGACACGTGAGCCTGCAAAGCTAGCAGTCCCGGGTTCTAATCCCGATAATGGTAGGTAGGTATTTGTGTGATGAGAGGATGTTTTATATGTTGTTAAGTATGTATTTATCTATATATTGAAATTAGTTAATCGTTGTCTACGAGTACTACCCATAGTATGTACAAGCCAAGAGCTTAGTTTAGGACTAGATCAATTTGTGTGAGATTGTCCCGTGATATTTATTACACACATACATTTACACTGTGAACCGTATATATATCTTGGAATGACATCTTATCTCCCAAACGGATCTACATGAGTTTACATGACTTACCACAAGTAACGTGTCATAGAGTTAATCATAAACCATTGCACATTGCTTCAATATGTTCCACTAGTTTTATTCCTAAACTCATGTCAACTCTACCATTACGCTGCAAAAACAGCCTTCGTACGGCACAATATAAGGTCGATTTTAAATTTATTCATATAGCCACTTGCGATCTTGCGATATCGGTCGGAAATGTGCAATTTGTCATTGGGCATGCGTCCGCAGACCGTTTATTCGGTCTTTAGATTGTCATCAGCCGACGTTATGCCTTTATTTAATTAATTTTACTCTCATCTATTGTCTTTCTTTCTTATTTAACATTACAAAGAATTAATTAGTAGCAAATGAAGTTCATCCGTCATTAGGAGAACGTTTTTCTGTTGTACGATCTAGAACATTATTTTCAATCTCTTTTATATTAAGTTGATACTTTTTGCTTTCAGCTCGCAGGATAACTAGTTTTATAATGTCGTCTATATATATATATATATATATATATATTATGTTAACCTCCTAAGGCCTCTCGTACAAAAAATTGTACATAATACGTTCATTAGAAAATAGACCTATTGCAAAGGGAATAAAATAGGTTTTCCTTTGTTTTTATGAGGGACTATCAAACTAGAAAATTGACTCTATTGCATTTGTAATAGGTTCATATTCCATTGGCAAATTTCGTTGTATGGTGGGTCTTAGGAGGTTAAGGAGAAGGCACACGAGAATTCAGGCCACCTGATGGTAAGTGGAATCTGAGACCCATAGACATTTGAATTCTCAAGACTATAATCCTAAGACCTCAAATGCGTTGCCAACCCTGAGGACTAAGATGCCTCTATGCTAGTAATTTCACTGGTTGTCTTATCCCCACACCGGAACACAACAACGCGAACACTGTTGCTTGGCGGGTGGTTAATGGATAAGATGGTAGTAGCGATCCGGGCGGACCCTGCACAGGGTCCTAGCACCACCACTATAATTAAATATTCATGTTTTATTTTTCTAAATGCGCCATTTTAGTATTTTGTTTTTAATTATGTACCCAGTGCAATTGCGACGTTAAGTAGCATCTAATAACAATCTTCCAAATCGGGCCATCCATTCGGCCTCTACATAAGGAAACAAAGGACCACACATACATTCATACTTACAGGAAAGACAAATTTAGATTACCAAAGTCACCAAATAAAACAAATTCTATTTAATAGAAGTAAAGGTTACATGTTCCAAAACACACGAAAATATTTTATGTAGATGAACATAATATCGTGACGCAAATAAATATTTTCTTTTGAAATGTCGGGCACTCTTACGTCGTCTTTATCAGACTCCACGATGTACTTTCTCAAAGTCTTGTATATTGAGATTAAACCTATTACTCGTACTAGAGAGATTAAAAGTGATGAAGTTATCCTCCTCTTCGCAAATAATTTAAAAGTACTCCACACAAATGAATTACTTGAAGAATTTTACTTCCTCTGTGTACCTTGAACGTGAATTGAAGGATATGTAACTTTCGTACCGAAGCTATAAAACGGCTTTTTCTCCGGTTCCGATTTTTCAGTATGTACGGAAAACGTTGCATTTTTTCCTCAGACTCAGCTACGCTATAAATTTACGTTTTTGTAATGAGATCCGTTTTAAATTACTCTCGAGTGTATGTGTAATGGGTTTTCCGAAGTATGATTACAATTTAAATTGTACAGTATTAATTTTAAACGTTTTGCTTACTTTAAAGCCTCAAAGGATACACATGTTATTTTTTAATCTGTGTTACGTTAATTGATATTTTTCGATGATTAAGCGAGGATTTTTTCTATACGTAAAATCATTTTGCGGATATATGTATTTACTATGTAGTAAATTAATTAACGGTTTACACTATGCACTAAAAAGATATAATTCAAATATTTACCTTAAAGTGAACAAATACTACAACAATACTACCATTCTACCAAATAAGGCGGCTAACTGCATGGTGATAGTATAAGCATTTTGGATTTAATGTGATTAACAATAGAACACAGAATTCTTTGAATATTACGTTGCAGTTAGCCGCCTTCTTTGGTACTCCGTCAGAATATTATGGTCCTAGTTTTAAAAGCAATATTAACTTTCTACTAACTTACTTATAGAATTGATTGTGTTAAAAAGCAATTTTTTTTTAGTCTTGCTATCTTTAAAAGTCAGCAACATTACCTACAAAAACACAATAAACAATCTGCGGCCAGCTCACAGGAATCCTGTGCACGCTCCGGTTATTTTTGCTCCGGTAAAATTCCGGATGGCATGCAGTTTAAGTATTTTAATTATTTTTCCACTGTCTTTTTGCTTACGATAGGTATGCATTTGTGTGAAGTTAAAGTAAAATAAAAGTATCGTTTTACATAATGTGCGATTTTGATTATCACCCTTTTTGTATTTTCATAACTTCCTCTCAAATAATACAGTTACATTTCTCCCTTTTGTTGTATTTAATTTAAGATATTACAAGCATTCGTGCCAACGTCGTCCACAAACCGTTATTGGTGGAAAACGTTTACTATTAATAATAAAATTCCTTTTGAGATAAACAAAGTCATCGACAGAGAAAAATAAAATAACTAACCCAATTATTCCAAAGCAAGTTTAAGAAAATTGTATCAACGTTCTGTTTCTAAATTAATTCTGAGCTCCAATGATTGACGTTGCCTGGAACGGAACGATATTGAATTTCATAAATGGAACGAATACCGTCGTCCAATCACATTCCGGAGAAGGAATTTATATGTTTATTTAAACAATATGAGTACGTCGCCATTTGATTTGAGATACATGTGATTCAAGTTCCTATTTGAAAATTTATCAGCAACAGGTACAAAATTAAAAAAGTAACGATACAAGGAACAAACATCGGAAAAAAATATGACTTCGTGGCAACACTGCTTTTTTTTACAGTCTTTTGTGTGTCCAAATTCGGTAGGTGACTTATCAACTTGCAACTGAAGACCAATGAATGAAGCAAGTCAAGTAAAAACTTGTAATAAAGAAGTGGAGACGAGAGGACTAAGGAGACGGCTAATAAGGAGCAAGAAGCTAACATACTGCTCCGATAAGGACAAAGAATTATGTGAGAAAGAGAAATACTGTTCATCCACTATTTTTATCATTTTCGAGCGTTTGTTATTAACAAGTAATAGGTGATATTCAACTTATGATATCTGCAGAGAAAGCATTATTAATTTACTAAAAATATTTTGAAATAATTTCATTTGCCGTAATGGTCACAGGCTATAACGTATATTTACCGTAATTTTCGTTGTCATATTCTTTGTTAGGCATGATAGCCATATGCTATAATAACCTATTCCCATAATATTACCTGATAGAATACAGTCTCAACGATGCTGCAATGAACATTTCATAATAATCGAAATCCGTTATTTTTATAACATAATTACGAGTATATATTTTATGATATCATAATAATATAGCAAAATATTTTGATGTGTGACTAGACAACCTCAAAAAGGTTAATTGTACGCTTATGAATAGGCAAGGTGAATAAACTTTTACTTACCTTAATCACACGTCATTATCATCATCATCATATCAGCCAAAAGACGTCCACTGCTGGACATAGGCCTCCTCCAAGGCTCTCCACTTAGACCGGTCTTGTGCCTTCCGCATCCATCGCGATCCCGCGATCCTTACGAGGTCGACGCTCCATCTTGTTGGAGGCCTACCAACAGCTCGTCCCCCACTTAATCACACGATGTAATTAATTTACCTCAGGAATTCAGTTCAATTTTCTTCACTTGCTGCGAAACTATGAACAGACGTTGATTAATTTCCAACTAATGATTAACAATTTCTATTCAAGATGGATTGGATAACTTAGATTACTTAGATACCTTCGAAGTCTTAGAACTTTACATTTTGCACGCGACTTTGTCCGCCTTAAACTCGTTTTCTTGTTCTTATCAATTTCAAAAACGAAACACAGGACAAACTCACACAAATTGACCTAGTCCCAAACTAAGCTCTAGGCTTGTACTATGGGACAGCGATTAACTTACTTATATAGACAAATTATACATAGAAAACATCCAAGACTCAGGAATAAAATTACTCGAGCTCATCACACAAATATCTGCCCTTGCCGGGATTTTACCCCAGGACTGTTAGCTTCGAAGGCAGAGTCTTCAAGGCTCAAGCTGTTTCTATGCTACTTTTTCTTAAAATCAGACAGACCGACAAAATAATTTATCGGGATTGAAGCAATTGAACACTTCTTCTAGATAATAATTGTTTTCTGTTCCCGTCAGCTGCAGCGTACAATGTAACACGTTCTTTTAACGGCATTGCGTACAGTAAACTATATAAAAACAGTAGGTCAGTACACAAAACACGTTCAGTGTTCAGTGTTTTTAAAGATTGAGAAACCTAAAGAGCTAACAGGCCACCTTATGGTAAATGGGAGTTCAAAGGGTACGGCATTAGTAATAGGGTCCCGTTTGTTACCCTTTGGGTACATAACCCTAAAATTGTATATATAACATGGCTGCCCTTGTGGTTGCCGGGATAGAATAGTGCCATTCCATGTCTTCCCGTGGATGTCGTAAGAGGCGACTAAGGGAATGACGGCTTCTAGTACAGTTAGGTGATGGGCTTGCAACCTGTCACTAATACATTGGTAGACATGTGTGCAAAATGTGGTTACAGAATTACCAACAACTCTTTCTGTAATGGTTGGTATTCCTGTAGTTCTGCCTACCCCATTCTGGGAATGAAGGCGTGCTAGTGTATATGTTACATGGCTGCAGGGCCTCTATTCTACTGATTTTAATCGTATTGATTTTTAATCAGCCATCATTACTAAACCCAGGCCCAGGCCCAGGTCAAAAGCGTCACAATAAAAATCCGGTCTTTAAGAGGATTGGGAGAAGACTCACAAGCTCACCCCCTAAATCGAGTCCGATTTCCATGGTTTTTCAATATGTTGAAGTTATTATAAAAAACTAGATTTGTACATTTCAGTTTATTTTTATTTGTTTCTCTCCAAGCAACCTAGTTTTTTTATAATTTCGGACTAGGTCTATAGGAAGATAGACTTTACCGCATTTTGTATATTTTTTTTTAAATAATTTAATTTCGTGACGAACGATTTAAATAGAATATCCATTTCCTTATAAACCCATGAAATAAACACTCAATTCCTATGTTTATTTCATGCCACGGCAAAATCGAGCTTGGGTAATATAGTAAAGTGCGAGTAAACGCTTTTTCTACGTTTATTTGGTAATCTAGTTTCCGAGTTGAAAAATGTGTAGCGCCCATGAAATTGTATCTACTCTGTTTCGTGTCACTTACATTTAGTTTCAGTAGTAAGTGGATCACGTAATAAGACCTTTTCTGAAAGCTACACGTACAGTCAAGGTTATAAATATGTATACACTTTAGTACCTTGTCACTTTTCCGATTCCGTCGGAGAACCATAGTGATTAGAAGTTGTGTTGATTTCTTCCGAATGGTTAACATCATCTTATTTATTTATTTATTTCAAGGGAAACAAACAGCAGTAATATTACAAATAGAACAAAACAATATAAGTTAACACACTAGCCAAAACAGTTTCCACTAATGGGTAATAAATTTGCTCTAGTGAAAGGTTAATTATAATAACAATAACATTGGATTTATCCATAGCCAACGTAACAAGTGCTTTTGTATATACTTATCTTTTAGTTGAAAATACACATATAATATATATTACATATTTTATCTGTATTTATATACAAATATATCTAATTACCGATTAAGATTTAACGTATTATAGTGTGATATAGTTACCTATATTAATCACTAAGTAATTATAACTTACGAGACTTATAAGACTTATTATTATTCCTTTACTTACATATTACTCAATTAATTTTTTAATTTTAAATGTATGATTAGTTTTCCTGTTGTTGTTCTTTTCTTATTGCAGAAACAAACTGGTTAAAACGCTTGTTGAAGAGATCAACATTTGAGTATTTCTTGTTATAATTTGTACAGGTGGAACCGCCGACCAGCAGCAATGTTCTCAATGTTGTGTTCCGGTGTGGAGAAAAGACCACGGGTAAAATTACTAGTATATAGGAATTCCATCTTAGTCCTAAGGGTGGGCAACGGAATTATAGTCTTGAGATTGCAGTCTTGAGGTTGTAGTCTTGAGAATGTAAATGTCCCAGGTCCCTCTTACCATTAGGTGGCCTATGTGATTGTTTGCCTTCTAATTGCAATATAAAAAGGGAATTTTGGTAAAGATAATTTACAACTCATAAACGGATAAAGGATATTTTTTATCCTGGAAAACCAAACAATTCCTTGGCAAACCCTAGTAAAACCCTCTATTAATCGAGCACGTTCTCGAAAACGGCTCTAATGACTTTGATGAAAATTGCGGAATATTGGTTTTTCGGGTCAAAAAGGTGATCTGTCAACTCATCATCTTCCAAAGGGTTCAATATTTGACATACACAAAAGACACCATCAAATTGTGATTTACTAGTGTCGTCTACATACACCCGAGTAGAGCTCGATCGTCCAGGTACTAATTATAATATTGCGTGCAAAAAGTACTCTATGCGAAACGTGCTTTCGTGTTAATTATTTTCTGTACACCGTGACCGCAAGTAGGTGCGTTGTTTCCCATCGATCCCACCGCGACGCACCTGTGCTCCTCCCACGTATTACCCCATCCTTGTCTGCGGACGTGCCTTCGTTATTCTTAAACTCACGTGTTTATCAGGGATTGTGTTAAAGTGTGTTAGGCTTTTTACACAATAGCTTACACCCGTGGCGTTCTTCGCGTATTAATAAGAGTTTCTAGCATTCATAATAATTACTAAAAAGGTAAAAACTCCGATATAATGATGACCTCTATTCATGAACCCAACCAATTTTCAAGGAACTTGTGATAAAAAAAATGATGATGAACAGACGGATAATTTAGTAATAGGGTCCTGGGTCCTGTGAGCACCACATAGGAACTGAACCTACTCTTAGAGTCGAGAACCTTTGAATTCATGTTTTTGTTTGTCCACAGATCTGTGCAACGCAGCCACTAAGATCCAGGCCTCGTTCCGCGGCCACCAGGCTCGCAAGGTCACCCAGGAACAAGTAGCCAAGGACCTACAGGATCAGCAGGACAAGGTCAGTATACAACTCTTTGATACGGTCATTTTAGGATGATCCTTGTGATACCATTACCATTTACTATTTGAAGCGTCCAGCAAGTTCTTGTTTAAACGTAAGCTTCGCCAACATCTCCTCAAGCAAGAACTTAAGTAAAGTGTCATCAATGTCATCTTCATCACACAGTGTTTTCACCGTATGTATTTAAGTATTGTTTATGTATTATTTAAACATATACGTTATTTATTTATTATATATTTTAAATGTTAAGTAGCCATTTAGATTTTACTTAGTTTTTTACACCGTTAATCACTCTGATTCAACCGGTTTATTCTCTGTTAAACATGTGGTTGACTGGTAGAGAATGCCTTTAGGCATTAAGTCCGCCATTTGTTCTTTTTACATTTATTCGTATTGTGGAAAGAAGATTAAATGAATGAATAAATAAATAATTACCGTAATTCCGAACTGACTCATATCCGATTACGATTGACAAAAATCCCGCATTTTCATAATTCCGAATGCAAAATTGTGATAGAAGACTTTTATCTGTATCGCTTTTAAATCAAATCTAAACTACGCATAGCAATTTAATTACGCATTTTATCTTTAATGGTTCTAGCATAACATAGTTTACAGAAAAATTAAATTTTGGACAAATGAATAACCGTATTAAATGGCATATTAACGTGTTCCCCAGTCACAGCTGATTATAAAACTGGTATTATAGACTTTTCTTAAATATTATATCGATACAAAATTGCGACACTGTTTACTAGTTTAAATAATTTCGTACCCCGTAAACATAGCGTTAGGGGCAGCGATTGTTTTTCTCGGATACTGATTCTAAAGATTGCGAAATTTTCACACTACTTAATTAAAGAAAAACTTGAAAAAAACGGCTTAATATTTTGCACAGACTAATTAATACTCGTGATAATCACGTGCTTTGTTAATGAATTCTGTTATTCTTTGTTATCACTTTCTTTTGCGATCCCAACGTATTATTAATCTCAACACCCAAGGCTAAGTTTAGGACCGCGTAAAGACAATAAAACAATGAGGCTCCGACATTATTCATCCTTTTCTTTATGTTTTACTCTTGATTGCATTAGCAAAATTAATACGATTATCATAAAAGTAGCAATTTACTTCGAATGCATTACCTTGTTTTTTTATTAATTTTGTATAATTTTAATAATACAGGGTGACATCGAAGACGTGATCAGAAACCAGTTTTTCAGACTCAGTAATTGATAGTCGTAGCAATATTAGTTGCAAGAAACAAAAGCTATTTATTTTTTGTTAATTTTCCCCCTAATTAAATCACCGATTTAGATTTAGATGAAATCATTGTGACCCTGTTTTTCGAATCATACCCCCTTTGGATCCTATTCAGACTATTTTATTTTAATGAAACTTCAGTCACAGTAACAATTGTGTGATTATGTTTGAGTACTACATCTAAACACCTACATATTATATAATATTATTCGGATCCCACTTTAATGCTCAATTAAGTCATATCACTTTAGATCATGTCTTCGATGTCACCCTGCATATTTAAAATTATACATACATAACATCACGCCGTAATTCATAGAGTGGGGAAGTACCAAAAACTCTAAAAAGACTAGTTCATCATTTTACAAAGAGTTAATTACGAAAAAGAATAAAATTTGCAATTGCAAAATTTAGATTCTTTACTACTTTGTTAATAAGTGAATCTGGTATGTATACGTGTGTTAAAAAATAATAAATGTTTTTAATAAATCCACCGAGACCACTAACTTTTAAGGGACTTTAAGTGAGAGAAGCATAATGTACTCATCATCGCGTTTCATAAACTCTATTTTTATAACATCATTTGTATACAGTCATCCAAGTCTGACTACATGACCGACTCCACTGGGAATAGTGCCAAGTGATCTGCGGACTAAAATCTTCCCACTGTGTTCCAAGAAGCGCGGCCTACACACTATGACAGTCATCTGTCACTTAAAGTGTTTAAGTGTACCTTAAAATATAGGTTAAAAATTAAATGGGCATAAGCCTAGCTCCATCTCAAAGAGCATCAATTATTTTGTCAACCAAGTTTGACTCCACCAAAGCAACTAAAGTGCACCTAAATTCGAAAACAATTTTGCTAAGAGGTACGACCCCGAATCACGCCAATCTTTATCCCCCGGGAATCCGGGACGGTTTCGAAACACAATACTACACTTTACAGTGAACAAGATTAATAGGACGTTGTCGGAATTAGGCATCCAGCTGAATTTCTACTAATCAAAAGATTAATTTCCTATCATGATTTTTACAGCTGTAATTTTGGGCTTAACACACATTTTAATTAGCCACTTTAATAATTATTATCCAGGCATTCTTCTTTGTTTAAGCCTACTTACTTGCTTCTGTAACATTGTTAATTTGTGGTACAAATTCTTTCCTCCAACCCAAAAATAGGTTATAATTTGAACTGCAAGTCAGGATTAACCTTTTATTTTCCTTTTACTATATTTAAGATAGATATAAAAACTATCTGTTCTGTTCTGTCTATTATATGGAGATTAATTAATCACATCTAATTCATTACGTCATAATTGTCATAAATAATGTTAAAAAGTAAAAAGTTCTGAATTTTAATGAAAACATACATTGAATTTCAACAGATATAACTCTTACGTTTAAAGCAGCTTTTTCAACAATTCCGAACTTTAAATTTAAATGGAGTCGTATAAATACTTAGTGAAGTTGAAAAGAAAGTTCTAATTGGGGATAACTTAATTTAAATTGCTTTGAATATCTCATTTAAATCCGTAAAAACTGAATCCTGGAACGAAGACTTCGTGAAGTTACTCGGAATACTTCTACTTGTTTCGACTTTTCATTAATTTATAGAAACAGTATTGATATTCAATAATCAATAATTTAAAATGAACGAAGCCTGAACTTGAGTTTGAACTGGCTTAATAGACTCTACGAGTTAATGTCTAAAGATAATTGTGCGTTCTGAATGGACCTGTGCCTATCTTTGGCAGAGGCAGTATTATTTACTGTTCAAACCAGACGATGGATCAATTAATTTCATTGGAACTTGGCAGGTTTTAACAGCTCATAATACGACGTCACACTATCGCAGGTGCATTGACAAGAAAAACTTTTATGACTTTGTTGACCCTTGGTGTTGTCATTACCGTGTTCAAGGCCCGTTTTATGGTCGCATTTATCGCGGTGGATAAAGCATGCAACACTTACGTACTGTACTTGTCAGAAAGTGACGTATGTTTTATCCACGTTTAGTCACGTGATAAATACGGCCATATTTAAGCCCCCAGAGTGTAGCCGCCAATAGACTAAGGAATAATTTTCACTCTTTCAGACACTGGCATATTTTTGTTGAACCTTTTCCGAAGTGTCCAGTTGTTTAATATTGTTTTCTTGAAGAGTCAAAGGCTTAAATATGAAATAAATGGTTTTCTATTTCAGGAAGACATCGAGAAGATCGACCTGGCCGATCCTGACTTGAATAAGGCAGCGACCAAAATACAGGCCTCTTTCCGCGGCCACAAAGTGCGCAAGGACGTCCCCAACTAAGATGGCCATAGCGCCCCTGTGGCTGCCTTGTGGCAGGACATTCTCTGACTTCACATCTGAAACATAGCTTTACTTTCTCCTAAGCCGTAAAATATTTTCACAGGTTTTTATTAAACTACTGATGGTCTAGAATATTTCAACAAGATAAAAAAGCCGGTTAAAGTGACTTGCGAAAAGTGTAGGCAAAGTTTCAACTAGCTTGAGTGGTAGTTAATGACTTGCAAAATGCGAACTAGGGTGATTGATGTAGTCAAATAAAAGCTTGTAAAACATTAAAAATTTTCGTTGTTATTTGGAAGGACGGAGTCAGAGTGTCGTTTAATAGTTATGTAATGAGTAATTGTGAATGATATGTCAATTCGTTACTCATGTATCACTATGTCAATTTTTACCCTTTTACTATCTCCTATTGGCATTGGGTTGACGTGTCTCATAAATACCAATGAGTAGAGTTAAATTGGATGAATTGAACTATTTATAATAAATTATGGTAATAATAGGACCTGTCTAACCATCCCGTCTTTTCTTACTAAAATTTTGGTAATACTACTTCGCGCGAGTCGGTAATATTTCTTTTGCGTTTTGCTTTTTGTAACATTCCATATTCTTCTTTCAATGTTTGTTGAAGATGTAAGATTTTATTTTAGAATAACGTAGAGATAAGATATTTACATAGTTTTAGCGAATCAAGACAACTGCTTGTTAATTATAACACTGTCTGTAATTCAGATATTATGTTACCATTTGTTCGTCCATTTTCTATTCTTATCGTTACGTTGTCTGTTTCTCTACGTGTTTCTAATCTGCTGGTTGTTTCTGTAAATTGCTGGAAATATTCTGGATTTTTATTTAATAAAATATTTAATATTCGCCTATAATAATATTTTTACATGCGTTTCATTTTGCCTTTCTGTTAGCCCCCTTACAGAAACCTTTAGTCACGCAAATAGTGGGACTTAATGAATAAGAGGTTTGTATGTCAAGTTCTTAAGAATGTATTTATTTTGTTCATCTAACTAAAGTACTGATAATAGTTTTGGTATAGTTTGTTTGATACCGCATTATTTGCACCATTGTCATTATTCATCATGACATTTTTATAATAGGGGTTGGTTTCTTGATTCAAATTTTGCATTTTTATTTTAATCTCTGTATCCAGCCAGGTTTTTTTTATTAACTTAGATTCTTCATTGCCTACATATGGGTCTCTTTTGAAATCAGCTAAATAACTATTTTGGTGCCCCTGATCAACGTTACTTGCGCAAACAAAATAGTTATTATTATCATCGTAACCATACTCCATCTGATAAGGGTTGGCCTGGGACAAGTCACTACCGAATTCAGAATTAAAAGCTGGAATTGCTTTTAAACATCTTGTGTCTACCTGCGCATTGTATTTGTTAGGAATTAAGCGTATTTCTTCATATTTATGTTCTTTAATCTCCATGACATTGTTACCTGAAACGATTAAATTAATGATTAATATTTACTATGATTTATTATTATTCCAGGATTGAGTCGCATAAAATTTAATCTCCTACGTCGTACAAAAGTCTAATAATCTAATTATGTTTTGAATATTTTTAATAAAGAAAAAAACAATTACTTTTTAAATCTTCAAATTCAAGATAACTAGGTATTTTTGTGTTGGATTCTTCACAGGTAACGTCTTGTGCTTTATTTTCTTTTCCTGTATCCCTGATGTGTTTCTCTAACTGTTCCTTATTATCTTCAATTGCTTTGTTTTTGGCATCATTTCCTTTTACGTTAGGTTTAGCAATAACTATATGGTGTTGATGTTTAGCCACTGTTGCTATTGGTGTTTTTTTTGTATTACTTTCAACATCAATTTTCTGAACGGTTACAGGCAAACTCTTTTTTGGAATTTTATTTACGGAATGTGGATTAATTTTCATAACTTTTGCGCCAAGGTGTTTTTGGTGATTATTACCGTATCCATCGTGGATGTCTACAACAAGACGATTCGTGTTTTTAAAGTCGTTACTTTTCCGCTTCTCTTTATCATAACGTGCTGGATCACCTTTTACAAGAAATAATTGTGTTTTTTCATTAAAGGCGTCTTTGGAGTTTACCGTCTTGCTTTGAACCTGTCTTCTGTAGTGACTTGAATCATTTCCGTGATTCCTTTTGGGTCGTTGGAATTCGCTGGTTTCCGAAATAATCTGTCGAAATGTTGTCATTATTTTTCATTAATTTACTTCTTAATCCGTGGAGAATAAACAAATTTCCAAAAAAAAATGTAGACTATCAACACATAGCCAAAAATATGTTTTCAACCACTAGGTACCACATGTTACTTACAATTACTGTAAGGTATTAATTTTTTTTATAACCGTATTAATACTACTTGCAAATATGTTAGTCTAAATATATTCATTAACACGCTATTCAAACTCCAACTAGCCCTGCAGAATAATCATTGTTTCTAATAATTAATAAATTTATCAATATTATTAATATTATCAATTAACTTAACTTATAACTATTAGTTAGAACATACAACTTTTTACAAGTTTGTACTAGTTTTGTTACATCCAATTTTTATGATCAAGTTTAATAGTCTACCGGTCCTACCGTGCACAAAACATCGCTTAATTTGCACATCTCCAAATTAATTGCACATATTTAACGTAAGACTGTACGAATTTGCTTTTGCTTGCTTAGATTTGCATTACAAACGACAAACGACATAAAATAACACATGAGATATAAAACAGTAATCAAAAGTTAAAACTAATACTAAGCTGTAATTAACCTAAATTTAATATATTAAATTAACTAACACATAAAATCTAAGAATGGCCTTTGCCAAAGATCAAAGATGCTGAAAGATGGTAGCAGGGCGTTTTCCAAAAAAAGAAAATTTAACTTTTTCAATTTCGTTACGAAAATTATCCATACCTACATTTACATACGTTAATTTTCGTGACGAAATGGAAAAGTTAAATTTTCTTAAGTTTTGTCTTTAGCGATGTACACATTTTTGGAAAACGCCCAGCAGATTTCCTCTTTGAATAGCTGAACTAAGTTGGGCGAGATAGCTGCCAGCTCTTCTCCAGTGACAACAATGAGTCTCTTTGCATTTCCTTAAAGAGGCTTGAGCATAGGACCCCACGGACCAAAGGTCTTAACGCCGAATGGAATAATAATATCAGGGGACAATCTCACACAAATATCTACCGGGATTTGAACCCAGGACCGCTGGCTTCGGAGGCAGAGTCACTCCCAACTAGGCCAACGTGTTGTCAGTTGGAATAAATTAGTTCAAAACTAACATAATTATGACGCCGTGGACGAAGCCGTTATTTGTGGAAATCGCAACCAAGTATACATCAAACGTCAAATGTGCGTTTTCCATAAAAAAAAGATGAAAACTAATAACCAATAGTTAAGAACTAAAATTAACTGCGGTAACTTTGCCTTTACGTCACGAAAAATAACTGCTGTAAGAGAAATAGTGGCATCGCAGACAAAACTCCCGTATCAAGTTCGACCATATTACTAACAGGTGAGGTTTGAATCTGATATGCTTATTTAATTTGACATACCGCCTGTTGGCTTATGAGGGCAGTATGCAAAAATTTCGTGACGTAATCGAAAAATCACCGTTGTTAATTTTGGTCCTTAACTACAGGTTTTTTTTTGAAAACGCCCAAATAACGACGTGCTTATGAATGAAACGACGATACGTGGACATGGACAATACTTGACCTAATAAATAAACGTACCGTTTGATTTTCACTTACACCTTCACCAAATTGAAAGAAAATGGCGAAAACGAAGAAAACTAAAGTAAATCCCTGCATGACTGACTCGGCAGCAATGGCTGGTCACGTTGACGGTACAAATGTGATCGGTGTTAATCAATTTAATAACAATTAAATCAATTATGTAAGGTTTTATAAACAAAGATGCCGTTGATTATACAAAGGATTGATAAAAATAAATTGTATTGTAAAAATAATGTTAATCAATTTTAGATTTTTCATTTTTAGTGCCTCCATTATTGAAGTTGATATTATTTTTTCTGTCATCAGCTGTTTTCAAAGGGATTGCTATTTTTTCGGCAATTTTCCGTATTTTTCTATGCTTATGGGTATTACATTTTTAATAAAAAGACAAATATGTCCCTAACTTTTGGATTTTATTGCGTTTCTATATTTATAGATTTGAACATAATTATGTAGTATATTTGTCTGTTGGTGACGCTTTCAAAGGCGAACCGCTGAGCCTGAATTGGGATGGACTTAGATTTCTTAGATTTTATCCCGAATTATTGACGAGTTTCCGAGGAAATAGTGATAAAAGACTTCCACGCGAACGGAGTAGCGGGCAATAGCTAGTCGTCGGCTTAGAGTGCAAACCTGCTAAATCCATTTAGCAGGTTTGCACTCTAAGAAGATAAAGTAGAGTGCAAATCTGCTTATTCTTAAAAATGGACTTAGCAGGTTTGCACTCTAAGCCAACGTAGTTATTATACGTATGAAACTTAGTAAAACATGGAAATCCTATATTAATATTTTTAATAATTTATACCTTCTAACTATTGCAATAATTTAAGAGGCCGTATACGTAATTTTGCCGATTTCGCTGATTTACGCAATTTTACGGACGTGATTTTACAGTTGAAATACTTTATTTCTACAAGATTGAATGCGCAACACGAAAGATAATTTAAATTTTCAACGAATGTATGAGCTACTTTTTTGTTTTTATTATTTGATTTTGATTAATCGACCTGAAACCGGCAACTGTTTTGTGAATTTTGCTGTAAGAGGTTTGAATATCGCATATTCACGAATCGTTTTAACGTCTACAAGGTATGAAAAAATTACAATTTATTGCTGTAACTGTCGTCTAAAAAATGTATGAAACACTTTTTACCACCTTTCTATAACTTTTTTGCTTAAAAAAATAACTAACTTGGTAAAATTTTATAGATAATGAGCAAAAAATTGTTTCTGATTTCGGCTACTTAAAACTCTCGTTCATAAAATCAAAACAACAGCAATTAACTTCAGTTCAAAATCAATCCAGTAGCTTAAAAAAGCGTCCAAAAAATTAAGATTTTTTTTTAATATATAATGTTTTAAAACAACCTAAATTTCGCATTATAACACTCGACAAAAGTAAAAAACTAGCTTTATTCATTCGTAACTCATTTATTCGATCATAACTGTAATGATATTTCATGATGTGCATTAAAACTTGTGCTTATAGAAAAGCAGTATTTTAACTGTAAAATCACGAAAATAAGCAAATCCGGCAAAATTTCGTATACGGCCTCTTAACCTTATAATTCTGAAACTATAATTTAAAACTGTATAAAAAATCCGCCCAACTAAAGAATAAATCTTAATTTACTTGTCACGAGATACACTCATCAATAATTTCCAAGGATCAAAAATATTCCTACATTAATTTGATACTTTACAATGCAAAATTTGTTTTAAGTCAATAACAATATTAACTTATTAAATGTAATGAGTAAATGCTAACTTTGACTCTAAAACAGATGTAATAAACGTATCCCGTGATAATTTGAAATCATGGTCACTATTAATCGTGGGATTATTATTCTGTGATTGTAAGAGAACGCTTCGCAACACTGGGCATTGTTGAGACCTTGATTGGAATTCAACGCAAATTGGAAACGGGATATCATCCGTTATAGAGGCCATTATTTTTGCTAAACAATTGGAGGTACAGTCAGCAATGTTACCAGCGGGTAAAGTTACTTATATTATAGGCTTAGGGGGTCAACTCGTGATCGTAAGGTTCGAACCCCCGCGGTCACCAAGTACCAATGAGTTTTCTAGCTTAAGTACCCGATGCTCTTACGGTGAAGGAAAAACATCGCAAGGAAACCTGCACATTCAAACAGGTGACTGTGTAAGAGAGTAACGGCACAAAATATCCTAAAGGGGTCAAGTGAATCCGAAAGGGCCCATCTGTAAGGTATGATATGATAATATTATGACTTCTATGTCTAGATGAGATGATAGGGGGCGTCCATAAATTACGTGAGGTGTTTTTTTTAATTTTCTGTCCCTCCCTCCCCCCCCCCCTTGTGAGATGTCGTGAGATTTCATTCAAGCCCCTCCCCCATCCCCCAATCTCACGTGAGATTTTTCAAAATGTGGGTTTCTTACGTAGACGCGTTGGATTCAGATTAAATTGAGCTATTTGGTATAAAACAAATAAGGTGGTTTGACAGTCAGCAGATGTATAACGTCGAAGTTTGAATGAAATTATTTTCTTTCGAACGTATTAGTGAATGATCTTAATCGCTTACGCTTAAGATTAAATCTTATGCATGTACAATCTGGATTAAATGGACCAAAATAGTATTTTTTGCTTCCCCCTTCCTTTTGAGACCCCCCTCTCTCCAACGTAAGATTAGGTGAGATTTGACTCGACCCCCTCCCCCCTTAAACATCTCACGTAATTTATGGACGCCCCCTAAGAGCGTAGGTAGACAACTTTGAGCTCTTCCTTTGTTCAAACTACTTCGGCAAAATCTAGATCGGAGGGTAGCTACTATTTTATCTTATTTGTTTGGGCCATCAACAGCAATACATGTTATAGAATCCAGTTAAATATGATACAAAACAGTAAGCCAATAAAATATCTCCACAAAGATACAGTTAAATGAATACAACTTAAGTATCTATTTTAACAACTTGCAGATATGAAATAAAACGTGCGTACGCGTGCGCGTGTTTGAGCGTGTGTGTGTGTGTGTGTGTGTGTGTGTGTGTGTGTGTGCGCGTGCGTGCGTGTGTGCGTGTGTGTGGGTGTGTGGATGTGTGTGTTAGTGTGTGTGTGTGTGTGTGTGTGTGTGTGTGTGTGTGTGAGGCTCATGACCGCTAGGCTCATATGAAGAAGTCGTTTTTAAGACAATAACACCTCAGTACCTACTAACTATCCGTATATTAAACTAATAATAAGTTCTTTTAAGATTGAACACGATAAAAACATGCAATAATAAAAGGAACTATTTATTCCAACAAATAGTTGTAAATGGTCGTCATGAGCTGCGCTAGAGTCGGATATAACTCGACGGCGACCGCGGTGACAAGTACCACCAACACGACGATTCTGTTGATGCTCCGGATGAGGTCCAGCCTGTTGGTGACTGGGAGAGATTTCCGGAGAGACTTCATGAACATCAAGTCGGAGCTTGGTGGAATAACCTGGAAATAAAAGGATAATAATAATAATAATGGCGAAGGGAATTGACGACCTCATCGCCCACTGGTACTTCAAGTGCAGTCAGTCTACCTCAGGGCAGCTAGTGGCGAGCTGTTGGTGAGTAGCGACACCACGGCCCTGAGTGCTACCGAGGGAAGGTTCTGTTCCTCACCTCACGCTTGCCTTCACCGGCCGGCTGGAGTGTATGATGACGAGGAACAGACCCTCACCTCTGGCTTGCCTTGATTGGCCGGTTAGAGGTCGAAGTCGCTAGAGCTTTATGCTCAAAGGGTGGATGTGTTGCCTAAGTGGCAAGTTGGCACCTTATGGTCGTTTAAAGTCCTGAAGCACCTCTTCACCCGTAGCCCCTCTGGAACTGTTGCCTCTCTGCTGCTATGTATTTGCGGCTGTTTTGGGAGGCCCATTTCATTGAGTTGGCGAGTCACCGTCTGCCATTTCAACCAAAGTAATTAGCATTGGCCATGCAGACGCTATAGTTTCATCAATAGCCTAGTTCACCAATCCATATCATTTCATTACTATATAAACTGTTTTTAATGTTCCCATCCTTCATACGAGTAAATAGTCTTACACTAACCGGGGGTTGTCCGCGGGAGCATACTTCTATAGTGTGAACTCGGGGACAATCGCCGGGTGGTGTCCCACCACTTTACTAAATCAAAGTTGTCTAAAGGGCCTCTGCGTGTTGGTTTCAGCTCCATGTACGCCTTCCAAATGTCCGGGACTCCCATAGTCCCGTATTTGGTAAAGACATACAAATAATAATAAAAACAGATCGATCTATCTCAACGCCGGGCAGTGCTCGTTGACGTCACCATCCCACATGACGAGAACCTCGTGAAGGCTGAGAAGGACAAGCTCAGCAAGTACCTTGACTTGGCTCACGAGGTGACCACTATGTGGGATGTTGACTCGACGATCATTGTCCCGATAGTTGTTTCGGCGAACGGTCTTTTAGCGAAGAGTCTCGATCAACACCTAAAGAGACTCTCGCTAGGTGGCTGGATCAAGGGCCAGATACAGAAAGCAGTACTCCTTGACGCGGCACGTATTGTGAGGAGGTTCCTCTCTGCAGCCCTAACCACCGGTAGCTTGAGCCCTGCCCCGTTGCCGATGGCACCCGTACGTTAGGTTTTTATAGTAGTTGTTTTTTATATGAGTATTGTGATTTTACTTTTATATCTTAACATTTATTTATAAAACTTAACTTACAGATTTTAAATAAATATTTACAATAATACAAATAATATAATAACTATATAATTACTAGCATAGAGGCATTCCATCTTAGTCCTCAGGGTTGGCAACGCATTTGAGTTCTTAAGATCATAGTCTTGAAAATTCAAATGTTTATGGGTATCAGATTCCACTTACCATCAGGTGGCCTGAGCGCTCGTGTGCCTTATCCTTAACATAAAAAAAAAAATACAAAAAAATAGCCCCTCTGGAACTGTTGCCTCGCTGCTGCTATATATTTGCGGCTATCTACCTGGGCTTGGATTCTACACGGTAGTACCTGACATCTTTAACGCGTTTCCATAGTGTAAAAGTTTTGACAACTCTTATGTCATTGTCAATAATAGCGATTGTGACATAAACGATTCTAAAACACGTCAAAGGCGATATTGTTATAACGCAGTAGAATAAATGCCCCGAAATATTAAGACGAGAAACAAATGAACGCAGATTTATAAATAATCTCAAACAATTACTAAATCCCAAAGCTTATTATTAATAATAATAATTAGAATATATATAACTACTAGACATCTTGCATGCATGATATTTTTTTATTTTTTTTAGAACATGGGACAGTGTCACTCAAATTGACCTAGTCCCAAACTAAGCTCTAGGCTGGTACTATGGGTACTAGACAACGATAAACATACTTAGATAGAGGAATAAATACTTAAATACATAGAAAACATCCAAGACTCAGGAACAAATATTCGTGCTTATCACACAAATATCTGCCCTTACCGGGATTTGAACCCGGGACCGCTGGCTTCAGAGGCAGGGTCACTCCCAACTAGGCCAACGTAACGTGTCAACGTGTCGTCGTATTGATTTATGGTTTGGTTCCATTTAGGAACCTTTTGTCTCGGAAATGCATAAAACTTATAAAGCCCATACGTACTTAAATGGTCTTTATCACTAGATTATATTTTATTGTTTTCATGCATTTCTTATTACCACACAAAAGCTAAAATGGTTAAGTTAACTATAAATTACTTATAAACAAGCGGATAAGCGACACTTACTCGACAGATTGCGATACATGCCATTATTTTCTATCGATATCTAAATAAATTAAATAGCTTTAACTCAAATAATAGGGGTCAGAGCCAAAGTTTGGGATATATGGGAAAGTTGTCTTTCCTGTGGTCAATAGTTAAAAGCTTCTGTGGATATAAGTTATATCTTCACATGATAGGTCTAAAGCAGTCCTGACGCCGTTCACGCGGGAATGGGCTTAGCCAGAAAATTAGGCCTAAAAAACGTTAACTCCTGGCGTGTCCACAGGAAAGACGATAACCTAAATCTGTGTATGACCCAACTATGTTACAGAAGGACACACTGATGATGTAAAGATTCCGGTTTACCTTGTCTTTATCTTTTTTTTATGTTAAGGAGAAGGCACACGAGCACTCAGGCCACCTGATGGTAAGTGGAATCTGAGACCCATAGACATTTGAATTCTCAAGACTACAATCCTAAGACCTCAAATGCATTGCCAACCCTGAGGACTAAGATGGAATGTCTCTATGCTAGTAATTTCACCGGTTGTCTTATCCCCACACCGGAACACAACAATGCGAACACTGTTGCTTGGCGGGTGGTTAATGGATAAGATGGTGGTAGCGATCCGGACGGACCCTGCACAGGGTCACCGACGCTCATTTCATACAACGTACTTAATCACTGCACAGAATTTTCATTTCACAGACAGGCTTTTCTAGGCGCAGGAGTTTTAGATCTTGTCACAAGTCTAACCCAACCTGACCTACGTAATGGATATTTCAGCAGAAAATAGTTTTCGATGAATTGAAATTCGGTGAAACGAAATTCTATGAAATGAGTGTCGATGAAACAAAGGACACCAAAGATTTCATTTTGAATTTCACCTTTATTGTACTCTATTTTCTACGTTTTAAACATAACCATCGCAGTCTCAAATCGTAAACTAAACCTTACTTTTAAAGCTACATAAACCGACAAGTTTTCGAGGATTTTCCGCATTTAGTTAAGTATGTGGTGCACTGTTTCTCACAGTTCCCGTTTTAAAAACAGTAGTAATAAAAATGTTTCTAAAAAAACACTGCCTTTAGTAAATACGTCCTGAATGCAATCCTACTAATATTATAAACGCGAAAGTTTGTTACTCATTCACGCAAAAACTACTGGACGGATTTAGGTGAAATTTGGAATGAAAGTAGCTTATACCTTGGATTAACACATAGGCTACCTTTCATATCGCTATTCTACTGCTGCTTGAACTGATTTATATGCGTACGAAGTCGCGGGCGAAGCTAGTAACTTATAATTTAACATTCCATACAATTCATAAGGTTATAAGCAAGTAGCTCCTGTAGCACTGCTGATGCCCGCGACTCCGTCCATGTAGCATTCATTTATCGCGGGTAAAAAGTACTCTATCTAGCTATATCGGGATATAAAAGTCAACAAAGTAATTTATTCGTAAACATAAAGTGTTTTTTTTTTGTTGGTTACTGGTATCACAATGATTTGTTAGGTAACGCACGAAAATCAGTAAAATAAATGATAATTAACACAATAAAATCGTAACTTATAAATAATATTACATTTAAAACCTTATACAGCATAAAAAAAAACAATTAAGATAAACAAAGATGTCAACCAAGCGAGGAACCAAGACTTCGAAAAAGCCTCTTTAGTGTGAAAAACGCACTCTGACCCGTATTATTTGACCGCGAGAGTAGAGTGTCAAACATACCATACTAACTTTAACACAAAGAATGCATCCAAAACTTGGAACAAAATACCTACTGGCGCTTATGATACAAATAATCGTCGTTGCCGGGAATCGAACCCGGACTGCAAGAAGGGGAGGGATTCATAGGGGTCACTTCCAACTATGCCAACTGCGTTGTCCTATACTGAATATACCTGACTCAGGTTAAAGTAAGATTAATAAATTGGAGAGGACAGTCTTGAATAATTTGACCTAAATAAATAAATATCACATGACAATGTCTCACATATTGACCTAGTCCCAAACTAAGCTCTAGGCTTATACTATGGGTACTAGACAACGAGTAACATACTTATATAGAGAAATATATACATAAATACACAGAAAACATCCAAGACTCAGGCACAAATACTTGTGCTCATCACACAAATTTGCTACCATTATTGGATTTGCTACCGGGACCGCTAGCTTCGAAGGCAGGGTCACCACCAACTCGGCTAACCTGCCTACCTAGTCCCAAACTTAGCTCCAGGCTTGTAATAAGCTAGAAGTACTACACTAGACAACGATAAACACAGATAAGTACTTACATAGATAAATAAAAACTCACACAATTAGAAAACAACCAAAACTCCGGATCAAATACTTGACCGGTGCTAGTCACAGAAATAGACGTAGACTCGATTTAGAGCTCATATTCCCAATTTAAATAATTGCACTATTGTTCTATACGATGTTTACTGTAGATTTTCTGTGGTCGCCGCTCAGTTGTAGTGAAAAGTCTTTCACAGCATTTGTCTGAACTTATTTATACACTTTACAACTTAACACGGTAACTTAGTTGTTAGATTTGATTTTCACACCGCTCCAACCGTTTACAATGATGCACCTTTCAAATAGTAAAAGATTTATTCAAATAGCAGTGGCTCCAAAGAATACCCTCAAGATATAAATAAACTACAGAATTCTCCCCGTCTCGTCATAATGCTATATTATTTTAGATAGTATTTGTATGTCTTTTCTAATCACGGGACTATAGGAGTCTTGGACCTTTAGAAGGCATACATGGAGTCAAACCCTGGAGAAGACCTTTAGACAGCTTTAATTTACTAAATTGATGGAACACCAACCGGCGATTGTCCCTGTGCTCACTTTATACAGTGTATAAATGGAATACGCGTAAACATTTAAACCAGACGTAGGTTATAGTTCTACAAGTCATGTAGATGTAGAATTTCGTTAATAACTCTAATACATAGAGTACAATTAATTTTAAAGGGCCCATCAAGCAGCAATGTACTCGAAATCTTGTCAGTTGAAACGAAGATGTATGTGACAGTTTTTTTTCTTAATACATTGCGTGGCGATGTTAACGATACACACGTTTTAATGTTAATTAGGATGCATATTAAGTCGTTAAAATATTTGATCAAATTGGATTTACACACTGTATATGTAAGCTCCCACGTAGAAACTATACAGACTGTAGAACTGGGGTATTAATGAAACTTTGGCGCCTTATTAAAGCCTGACAAGTTTCTATTTGGCCCTATTTCAATAGAAGTTTGTATTGAAATAGGACCAATTAGAAACTTGTCAGGCTTTACTTTGTTTTAAATGACAGACAGTAACTCGTTAGCTCAATGGAGTGGAACTCACAATAGCGGCAAATACAGTGCAGCAGAAATGCAACAGTTTTCAATGGTTTAACAGTGGAAAGGTGATTCTGGGTCATACATAGATTTACGTTAGCGAATTTCCTGTGGACACACCGAAAGTTTTTAAGGCCTAATTTTCTGGCAAAGCCCATTCCCGCAAAAACGCCGTCAGGACTGCTTTAGACCTATCAAATAAAAACATAACTTATATGCACACAAGCTTTTAACTATTGACCACAGGAGAGAAAACTTTTGTTTTTAAGAGTGTGTGACTGGACTTTAAACGCTCATAGGTTGCCTCACCACTTATGCAACATCCGTCCTCCGGAAATATAGCTTATTCACCTGAGCACCCCAAAAAGGCCGGTTTAGCTGTTTTATGAAAGTTAGCAAAATTCACAAACTTGACAAACTTTTTAATTTTTAAGAAGGTCGTGGTGTGGCACCACAGGGGCGGCTGGGAGACCCAATATACATATCGTTGAATTTTTACCACGTTGTGTTTTTTACCGCAAGGTTAGATGTTCTCGCTGCTGAGGTCAAAAGTTGTATGTGCTATACGACACCAATGTTATTTGCATCTCGCGTCTTTAAATCTCGCTGCGCATAGGATTCTAGCCTAGAATCAATCGCTACCCTCGTGATTCAATTTTACAATCCTTTGCTAGCGATTCAAAATCAACACTTGCAGCAAAAACCAACTTTACTCTCTTGTTACACAAATAATCCACGATGATCGGCCAATAAAGGCAAGCCAGTGGTGACAGTATGTCCCTCGTCCTAAATACCATAATCCAACCACCCGGTTAAGGCAAGTGGGGGTAAGGAACGCCTAACGTCAACATTGTGGCGATTCCATAACGTGACATATGACTGAAATGTGCCGCTCGAGCTACTTGTGACATGACACTGAAGAGTGTCTGAACGCTGGTGTAATTTTCACTTAATAACGTCTTAAATTTGCAGGTTTCAAGTCCGTATATTGTTTTATTTTTCTTCTCGTCTCATTGTTGAAGTTTGTTACGACTTCAACAATTGTCATGAACTCCAGCGAAACAGTAAACACCCGAACAACAAACAAACTGACAACTCCGCTCGCATGAATTCGTCCAAGATGATATATCTAATGTAGAAAAGTGATTCACAAGCGATAGCGGGAGAGACATGGCTAGAATTATTTTATATCGCACTTAGCAGTTAAGTCTTTCCGTGGGATTTACCCATTTGTTTATCAGTTTGTGTATATCAGAGACTACTGAACCGGTTGGAGCAAAGCGGGGGCTGGTCGTGGTAACTTTATGAAATATAAAAAGCGTTAACACTAACCAAGAAGTGCTACAAATTGCCGTATTATTAAGTGTCCAAAAGGTCCAAGTTCTAAGCAGTGACACTGGATAGCGCTATGGGTAATCTGTCCTGTTCACTCAAACTTAACAGGTTCAATACCTCAAAATACGCCCCTCAAAAAAAAAATATTTCTTTAAGAGGTGTATTTTGAGGTGTTGAATATTAAGATAAAACTAGCTAAAATCTCGTTTGCAAAAAATAAATTTGATGAAATGACATGTCCATGATGTCTTCCAATCATCCTGAGGATCTATTTTTATTCCGCTCATCACTTAATACCTGCACCAAGCGTGAAAACAACCAACAAACCAAGGCAAGGGTTCTTTTCTGCTTGGTAATACCATATTGGTTTTAGCTTGTTATCGTATCGTTTTTAACTCGGCCGCCTTTACTGTCAGGTAAATAAGATCTGTAGTAACTTTGACTTTATATATTTAATTAACCATGTCAATAGTACTAACTATACTAATTTAACAAACCGCTACCAGTGGGCGTCGTTCCCGAAATACTGGCAGCATTGCCACATTCAATGGCAATACATAATCTTTGTGCCAAGTAAAGTAAAGGCCAGCATTTTCGTCACGAGTTTCGTAGACGAGGCGCTTGCAAAGGTCTTTAAAATACAGTGTGCTCCTGACCCCCACGGTCCTCAGGCTTCGACCCTATAAGGCTCAAATTCGCAACTTCGATCAAATGGACTGTATTTGCGCCTTTTGAGGGTCTCCGCTGACTCCGCCGGGAAACCAGCTCTAATACTTGTTGGCATCCCAAACCAACGGCTGGCTCAACTTTCTCAGAACCAGAGTCATCCCATCGGGTCATTTAGCATCTTTGACAATACTGCCCTCCTAAGCCAATAAGCAGTATCTCCAATTCAATGGCCAAAGCATAATCAATCCTATCTTGTTAGTAATAAGGTTGCATTTGGTACAGGAGTTTTGTGTAAAATACTACCTTTTGTGTTAGCAGGGCAGAATAGATGGCATGTCAAGAGCCATATGGTTTTGCCTAGTAGAATGGAGCCGCAATGCGTGAAGTGAGTTAGGTAAGTCGAAATACCTTAAAAACCACTCCGGGTTCTATCCGCGAGGGTTCCTTAGGGTCCGAGCACGGCTGCAAACGGTTAACATAAGCTAAGCATGTCACTTTCAGAAGAAGCTAGTGTGAAAAGGATAGATGCAAAACGCGAGAAATAATTTGAAGGTTAGGTTAGGTTATGTCTCGTGAAATCCGCCCTTCATATAGTTTACGGGATCTTAACATTTCATAACCAAAGTTTCAGAAAAGATTCATTTCACAAACAAATCATTTGACAACCCGCGTTTTTATTTAGAACTGTAGTTAATTCTGGATTTATTTCAGGACCATCGTGTACAACCCTATAGGTTAGGTTATGTTAGTTTTATAAAAATCCTGAAATATTTGTAGTTACAGAAAATAAAGCGCGAAGATTAGGCTATTTCTATGTAAGTATTTGTTTCCATCGTTCACCGCTACCGTTGCTTAAAGACGTGTCGAAGTCGTAACTTTTATAAAAACCGGTAAACTGCATGTTGAACTCGAGTATTCTGGACCGATCCGAGTCCGAGGGTTCTGGACCGATCCACTCACACTTGGCCGTTTTTGTTTGGTTTGCACTTTAATCACACAAAGTGTTTGTTTTAAGAAAACGTTTTTCGTATGGGAAACGTCCTGTTTATTTTTTTTTATTATATGCTGGCACAAACAACCAGTTATATATTAAAGTACAAAATATACAGCTCTTTAAAGATAGGACAGACAAAGAACGACAATTTAGTTGTGGAGTTTCATTTAGCCCCTTTTGGGCAACCCAAACTGTGGCTTAAATGAAGTAAAAAATTAACTCTCATCAAAAAAATCTCAGCTCTCTTTCATCGTATCGTAAAATCCAATACATATATCCCATTTGAACAATTTCCGCGATCCATCCACATTATGTGGGGTCCCTCAGGCAGCCATCGATCAACGTGACGCGTTAATAAAGGTTCCGCACAAAGGGCGAGCACAAAGCCCTATTGTAATGTACTGAACTGAACGCTTTTGTTTAAATATAGCCGGTAATGTGTGAGGGTGTTTTAAAAGCTAAATTAAATTAGTATTTGATAACGAATTTATTTGGACAACATTTATTTACTTACTTTACCTTTTTTGTATATCTTGATAAACTGAACTCTGACTTTGGAGATAAACACTAGTGTTGTTAAAAAAGTGTATATGGAAATATACTTGGGTTATACACGCTCTTAAAAACAAAATTTGTATCTCCTGTAGTCAATAGTTAAAAGCTTGTGTGCATGTAAGTTATGTTTTTAAATGATAAGCTAAAGCAGTCCTGACTGCGTATTTGCGGGAATGGGCTTAGCCAGAAAATTAGGCCTTAAAAACGTTAACTTTCGGTGTGTCCACAGGAAAGACGGTAACCTAAATCTGTGTATGACCCACTTAGTAGATTTTTATATCAAGAGACTAAAATAGGCCATGATGACACGAGATGTTTAGCCACCCGAGCAAAGCCTGACTTCCTGGCAGGAGTTTTCACTTTAATTGCAAGGAAATTAAACCTCAATAAAAAGCATAATTTTGAAACAGTCCCAAAAAAACTTAACACCTCGTATAATCTCATCTCATCTTCATCTCTAACGCTGTCTCCTTCACTCTAGACTTTTCACTCCATGCGTAGGACCTTTTGCAGGGTCCGTCCGGATCGCTACCACCATCTTATCCACTAACCTACCGCCAAACAGTAGTGTTCGCATTGTTGTGTTCCGGTTTGGGGATAAGACATCCGGTGAAATAACTAGCATAGAGGCATTCCTTCTTAGTCCTCAGGGTTGGCAATGCATTTGCAGTCTTAGAATTGCAGTCTTGTGCATGCGAATGTCTATGGGTCATAGTTTCCACTTGCCTTCTTGATGCCATAAAAAAATAAAAAATAAAAATAGAAAAGAGACAATCATAGGTATTGGTTTTTGGGGTAATTTTCAAGATCTAAAATTAAACAAAAAAATCCAAAAATAGAGACCGGAGCAGGAAGGACATGTGGATCATCTATGCAGGTTACACCACCCTGATATGAGCAATATGAACATAGTGGCTGTCTATACCTAAATTACCAAGGAAATTAAAATTGAAAGATACTTTAATCTCTAAAGGAAAAAAGTAGATTTAGCCAGCTTATAGTTTTAAAGCATGAAAAGCGTGTATTTTGTTGTTGTGTAATTGTCTAGTTTTAAATTTACTGTTCACGAAGAATCACTTAAATAATATTATTTTAATCAACTTCACAATTGACTCAGTTACTCGTATGTGATAATAAGATTCTGAACAGAGTCTATAAAAGATACCTCGACAAAGTACAATTATCGTATAACAAAAAACACGCCTTTCATGTTCTGAAACTAAAAAAGAATAATTTACTTTTGATGCCTCGAGAGATTAAAAATCTCTCAATTTTAATTTATTCCCCAGATGCTCTTGTATAGACAAAACTTTGCTACAGTGAAATGGCTGGAATCAGTCATTAGATACTAGAACCTCTTTACTTTACTTTAGTAATGTATCTTGTCAAAGTTATTTAAGGCTGTAAAAAGTGAGTGGATTTAATAATTAGACAGTAAAATGCTATCTAGGTAATCTCTGTTGATCAAATATCAAGGAAGAAAATGTCACACGTCTTAATAAACTGTGATTAGGACATTTTTCAATATATCTTGCCATTTTTATAAGAATTTCTGAATCAATTTTACTGACGAGAAAAGTTATCTTAGATGGAAGTTACCGGAGGGGGTTACCATGACACGCTAAGCAATTCAGTTTAGAATCAGTGTAAGGGACAGAGTTACAGTAGTTACACGGCTCTGTCTCTTTCTCTCACCGTAAAGTGAATTGCGGAATCATGTCATGGTAACCCCACTATTATTACAAGCTTTTTATCAACTTGCAATGTATGTTCGGGCCAAATCTTGCATCGAAGATTTGACCCACTTCCTGGGACCGATTGAGCTGAAATTTAGTATACCTACGTACCTCGATGACGGTTTACATTCATCTGGCATTACTTTTTTTGGCATAATCATCATTTGACATACAGTTTTTTTTCTGAATCCGTATACTTTTCGGGATTGTTATAAAATAAAGCTGACATAACCTAATGGGTTCTATGCAATGATATTTTAAATAATCCTGAAAAGTATACGGTTTGAGAAAAAAAAGACTGTATGCCAAATGATGATTATGCCAAAAATGTTATGCCAGATGAAGGGAACCCCTCGATGACAACTGGTCTGATGATGGAGTCGGAAGGTGGCCTCGTTAGGTTGGTCTTGATAAGCAATATATGGCTTTGCAAAAATTAAATTGTTGACTGAAACTTTGTTACTCGTTAGCGTAGTGAAATTCACCTTGTCAACGTTGTTGTCAGTTTTGACTTCAGCGTGGATTGGCTGCGCATTGTTAGTGACAATGTCGAGGCTGCCCGACACGTCCCGCCGGACACGGAACTGCGGACAAATATGGATGTTTTCAATTGTTGTGTTACAAAATACACACTATTTTTACAGATTTTTTTTCTTTCATTAGTGTTGAAAGAGAATTTTTAATTTTGTTAAAAATAAACAACATTTAACTATATTCTACGGGATAAACGAAGAACCACCAAACATTACGTGTTCACTAGCGAAAATGAAAAATAACGTGTGCATTTAGAACATTATGATCTTTGTAAAAATGTGATTAAAATGGTAACAGGGTGTCCTAGAAGTGCACGTTAGCGTCTTTAATGCATTGCCATTTTGTACACCTAGCCTAGGTGTTAGCAAATAACTGGCTTACCTATTAATTTAAGAAGAATAACCTAAAGATCATCATATCAGCCGAAAGACGTCCACTGCTGGACATAGGCCTCCCCCAAGGCTCTCCATTCAGACCGGTCCTGTGCTTTTCGCATCCACCGCGTTCCCGCGAAAGATAGATTTTACCTTTTGAGTTAAGGCGTTAAGATCAGGTTTGACTTCCGCATGGATCGGGCGTGCATAGTTGGTGATCACGTCGAAACTTTCCGGTAAGTTCTCGGGATCCTTAGACTGTGGAATAATGAGTACCAGTAAATAAACGTACATGTATTAATAGCGGTGATGAAACTGTATCAATAAGGTAAATCCGGGATAGTTACCCCAGAGGTATAGATTCCCCCATTGTGATTACTCTTGGTTCGCGGATGAATCGCATGCTACTTTAAGAATCTATCGAAATACTTTTTAATACCACTAAGTTAAGAGTCGCATGGCTTTGTGTAATTGCACGGAAAGGCAAAATATTATCAAAGTTTTGAGTGATAAATGCTCTGTTTCTCGGTTAGGCATCTATCCCATTTTGATTATCCTCATATAGAGGTTATTTCCATATATGGAATAAATGACCCAAAATATAGAAGTCCGCAAAATCACTTATACTCTTGAAGTATCAAATGTAACATTTTTTATTTTCCAAAGTACCGTCTAGTTTTACAAATAAATAATATTGCTCTTTTTACTGAGAGATATAGAGATATTTTAAAAGGCCGGCAACGGCCCTATATACACGCTGATTCAGGGCTGGGCTATGTGTAAGTCAATAGGGACGACAAAGTACAGTTGCAAAAACTAAAAAACTAATTTAAATTATATGATTATTATTCTAACCTCCTAAGGCCCAAGGTCCTACCCGTAGTACTTACTATCTTTGTCATTCAGACCCAGCTCCTTCAACAGTTGTGTAGTCGTAGCGTACCACGGTCCTACCAGTAGGACTTACTAGAAATCCTACTGGTAAGACCGTGGTGTAGTATGATTACATAAGCACAATAAATTAAAAAAAAGTTTTTTAAGTGTAAAAATTAGTATAAAACAATAGTACTACTGGTGACTACATGCTGAATTTTTCGTTGTGCCTTAAAAGGACAATTATCGTATAACGTACACGCCTTTCATGTTCTGAAACTATAAAAGACTAATTTACTTTTTTGCCTCGAGAGATTAAAAATCTCTCAATTTTAATTCCTACTCCAGAGGGTCTTGTGCAGACAAAACTTTGTTACAGTAAAACCGCTGAAGTTAGTCATTTAAATTAACAAGAATAAAGTACTAAAATAAATTGAGTTAGTTTAGTTATGCACCCTGGTTTTACCTGTAAAATATAAATTGATCAGTGATTGTTTCTGTATGTCAAAATACACTTACATGTCCGTTTACTAAAAGTAAAGAGCAGCATATTGCTGTTATTATAGGCAAGGTGTTCATTTTGTTTCACAACATTATTTTGGTATTGACGAGGGCTACTTTTATGTAGAAAATTGATTTAAATCGTAATAATTTTTGTTGCCTAAGGCAAAGTGTACACTGCTTTTAAATTTAAGGTTTTGTGATTTATATTTATAATAGCTTATTATAATTATGTACTATTTACCTATTATTATGTCATTAATAATTGTATATCGTATCGTATATTACTACTATTATAAAATTGAAGTTTGTAATGATGTTTGGTTGTAAGTTTTGCGGGTTTGATTACAATTGGCACACAGGGTGTCCAAAGTCGGTGTACAGGATTAAATTATGAAATGTACAGGTTATCACAAATGTTGTAGTGGGAATAAAGTTACGTACGAATTTACGCGAACTAGTAATTAAATTAGATAAAAACCCCGATGTAATTGTCACTCAACCGATTTCCATCAAACCTAAAAACAAAATCGAAATCGAATGAACTAGGTCACGAGTTTAGGAGCTGCAATGCCACAGACAGATACACAAGTTTAACTAATAACACCCTTTGTTTTCTTCAGAGGTTTATAAGGGATGTATGTAATAATTTTCATAACAATAAATTTATTCAATTTTATTTTGTATCGTTTTATGACACAAAACAAAGAAAAACAGCAAAGTCATAATTTCTAAAAACATAATGATTAGTAGCCGTAATCTGTAGTTGCATAATCATCATCATTGTCACCTTACATTATAACGTTTAACATAAATTTCTTCTAAATAAGAATAAGAAAGTTTATTTAATGTTCAATAGTTTGATATTTATAAAACGAAAGTCATATCGCTTTTGTTTCTAGGTACCCTTACAATTGCATTAAAATCCTTTATAAAATAAACCATTCGTCTGTATTTCATCATGCTAGTTTTACATCGATAACAATACGGAAAAATAATTTTAAACGAAATATAACAATGCTGAAAATATTTATTTTAGCCTTGGCAGCTATTTACATTGTTTACGGCCATAATGATGTGAGTTGTTAATTACCTTAGTATCATAATTATATTCATCACTAGCGATCCGCACGTGCTTCGCTTCGATTTATGTGAGTTTTTTGTAACAGCCGTACATGAACCAGAAAAAAATATACATAAAAACCTTCCGTGAAAAGTTATCTAACCGATGTTGAAAACCACATCACAATCCTTATCGTGTTTAATATAATAACGTATATTTGATATAAGTTTAAAATTATCTGATATCTTTTATATTTATGGAATAATTGCCTGGCTACACTTAACGATTACACCCTGTATAAAACACATACAATCCTGTCAAATTCATAACTTTAGAACTCTTTTCGACGGTACCGATGTAACGTCCGATTGGAAAGCCGATGTAGGATAGAAGACGCTTGAGTCGAACCTACCATCACATTTCTTCATGCGGCGGCCCACCGCATATGTGACTTACCCACATAATAAAAGATAACAATGCAATGAGCACTATGTAAAGATAAAGATACCGAAGATTCAGTAAATTAAGTACGTGGAGACCGAGCATTGCTCGGTTTAAACCAGAGCTTTTCCGAAGATAGAATAGAATAGAGATTATCCTCCATAAACTTCCACAAAGGCATCTACGAACAAAATGACTCTTTGTTAGTCTATATGGAAGACAAGTTGCACTCCCACATTATTGCACCGTAATGCATTCATAGATCAATATTGCGCCATCAATAACTCCGGGTACATTACCACAGTGAAAACAGTAGTTCGTCTTCAAGCAAAGGCGTATCGCGCGTCTTGCATGTGTGCGTACCTCGACCGTACACGCTGCTAGCCACTATAAACTCATCATCATCAACAGCCGCAAGACGTCCACTGCTGGACAAAGGCCTTCCCTTCCCCAAGGTTTTCCACAACGATCGGTCCTCTGCTGCTTTCATCCAGTGGTTTCCCGCGACCTTTACCAGATCTTAGGTTTTTTTAATGTATGAATGCAGTTCTTCTTCCTATTAAAATCGATGACATGGTTCCAAGAACAGATCTTCGTATGTCTTATGGTTTCAGAATTTACCATACTGACCGATTTAAATGAGACATCCTGTATAATAGTAGTTCGTCTTCAAACAAAAGTATATCGCGCGCCTTGCATGTGGGCGTACCTCGACCGTACGCGCCGAGAGCCACTACAAGCAAACTCAACAGGACGCACTAAGCCGGTTTAATCGGAGCCGCGCCATCACCACATATGATTGCGCATGTACTAAATATAGAGTGACGCTATCAACGAAACCCTACCACCTGCCCCCTATTTCACCATCTTGACAATGACACGTAACAGGTATACATTGCAAAGTGAACACGCTGATACATTACTGGGTTTCATTACTGGCTGCGCCATGTATACTAAAATGTAATTTGTCACCTTTCATTGTCAGTATGATGAAATAGAGGGCAGATCAGCAATAGGTAACGGAAAAACCTAAAAGACCGGAGACGAACTACTTTTCAATTTATACTATGCCATTACGATGTGCATGTGCAACCCACGCTTTTAGTGCAACTATTCTCCAGGTAGTTTGACTAAAAGGAAACTTCTATTATCCAACAAAGTAATCAAAATTAATGCGAAGTTATAAACCTCGACGGATTGCTCATTTAGAACAGCGCATTATCTAAATAATTATGAATGCACGATTCCGGTATAGATGTAGGAAATAAGTTGAAATGCGTCACTTTACTTTGATACTCCGTACCCAAAGGGTGTCAAAAGGGACCCTATTACTAAGACTTCGTTGGCGTTACATAGCTATATCTTTTGAATCGTTTTAGATAGTAGGTGGTTTTTTTACAGAATAATGCGTTGAAAAAGAGGTTTTATATTAAAAAAATAAGACCACGTCACCATACAAGGAATGTTTTTTTTTGTTTTGTTTTTTCAGTGTATATCATCGACATTCGTATGGATTGGGTTTTTTATAATAGAAAGCTAGTTTCATCAAGTTGGTTCTTAGTTAGTTTTATTGAAAATTGGTTGACCCGTTTAAAGCTATCTTTGGGCCTATTATGATCGTCTTTGTCGATGTGGATAAACGTCGATAAAGGATAAAGGACATCTGTCACTGTCTGACCAACATGCAAGTACGAGAGTGACAGATGCTTTATCCACCGCGATAAACGCGACCTTAATAATTGCCTTGCTTTAAATTTAATAGTTTTAATTTTATACTTCCAGCTTAAGCCTAACGATGGCGACATGCAGTCAGCTCTTATGCCTCAAGAGCTGAACCCTGTCTTCGTTCCTGATTCGGTAATTTTTTAACTCTTATAATAATATAATCGATATAGCCTAAAGCTACACAAAAAGCAGTATCTCAGACAAAACTCCTGTAGCAAATGCAACCTTATTTCCAACAGGATAGGATTGAATCTACTTTGGCTGTTGAATTTGAGACACTAGGGCTCCTTAATAATTTAATCTTGGCTGAGAAGCAAGATACGTCAAAGTAAACGTCAAATCATAGAAAACTGTTATATTTGACGCATCTTGAGACGTACATTACATTCGATATCAGTTTATTAATATGGCTCTTATTATAGCAGTAGGTTCTGCTACGAATATTTGTAAAAGAGGTTTATTGATGTCACTTAAACGTTGTCTGTTTGAACAAGATATCGTGGTTATCCATACTTTAATATTCCCCCCAAGGAGGAAAATTGACTTAGATGTACATTTGACCCTGATATACAACTAATTTTTAGCGGATTATTATGTTATCTCGAGAAGGAATACTCATTTATGTTGACAGACCACCAATTTTATTATACTGTGAGAAACAATACCGATATTTTGCTCGGTTCTGTGTACATGACCGTATTTTTGCTAGTGAAACAGCGCGTAGAAACTGCGGCTATATTACAAAAATTGTAAAAGGTATAAAGTACTACAGCAGTACATTTATTTTACTTGCACACAATTCTACTTCTAAAAAGATATTTTTTGAAGTAGGCACCAATCTAAGCTTAAATAACACAGTTTCAGTTGAATTACTTTTAACTTTTTGATTATTGTTTATGATTTAATGTCCCTTTCTCTTGTCTACCATTTTTTTAATTGACAATTCAACTTTACAAAATTTCACTGAATTGTGGATTTCAGGATATTTTAATCATTAATAACTTTGGTTAGGTTCGGCTTGTGACTAACGTTAGACTTGTCACGCGCGCCAGGAAACGGAACTGCAAAATCTACATAAGGAGCTAGACCAGCTGAGGAGGGACATGGAGGAGTTAAAACGGCGAAACGGTCTACCATCTACCAGTATCATTGCAGAGCATCCGGTACCTCAGCGCAGTCCAAAACCAGTCCGGAAAGAACCATCTTCCCAGGTGCAGATGCTTATGCAGCGTTTTGCCGGCTTGGGAAATCGTAAAAACAGCACTTCGGTACCACAGCGTACCTCATTGTATGTAGGTGCAGAGAGTAATGACTGACCATTTTGTCGTGAGAGCAGAAATCTACCCGATGAAAGATCATTAAGGAATACTTTAATGTTGTGCGACGTTCCGCAGGGATCAGTCCTCGGACCACTCTTGTATAATATCAACTAACACTGTGATCGCCTTGCTTTTACGTAACTTCCTACTCAGATATTCTCGTAATAGCCCTCTGCTTAGGAAAATACCTTATGAATATAGCAAGCAACGAGTCAATAGCAGTCTGTTTGCAATCAGAGAAGGCGCCATGGACAGAGCTCAGCATGCGGAAAGAATGGAAAGATTGCCCAACCTGGGCGGTGTTGCGCGGTGCTCTTTCCATACTATGGCATAGCTCAAATGTGAAAGATGATATGCGGTCGTGACTTTAGGCGAACCAACAAAGCGGTGTGGGGAAAATGATAACTTGCTCCCGATAGTTCACATTGTACACAAAAGACAGGCTGGCGGCGGTTGTTATATGCCAGCTGCAATCCGCTCCTTGGATTATGGATTTGGATTGTTCTAGGAGCCCTTCTACGAAGAAGGGTGAAGTGGAGGAGTTCTTTAGGATGAACTTTAACAAGCTATCAATGGTTTTTGACTTCATGTTTCGCTTTGCGTTTGGTATTTCTTTTGTGTTGCTGTAGTTGTTCAAGTAAATAGTCAATAACCTATTTATAAGTAATCTGTAACTAACAAATTATATTGGTAATAGCCTGAAATAAATGATTATTGTCTATTCTATTTGGTCGGTCACCTGATAAAAAGTTTACACTTGTGTATATGATGATATTTTAACCCCTGCGATGGAATATTGTTAGCGAAAATGATAATTCTGCCAAGTGATGTTGATGAAGTAGTGATTTTGTAATGCATGTCGTAATATAATGGTATTTAAACCATGACTAAACGAAATGATTTTAAAGCTAATCTGGTGTGATGTTTTGAACTTTCGACATTAACTGAAAATAGACTGATTAACTTAGAACACTAACTCTAGAATTTCGAGGGAAATTTTCAGGTCAAGGAACTTTTGCTCGAGATTTTGGGCGACATCACACATGCTACGAACAGAAGCTATGCGCTTATAACCCTAATAACGAAGGTATAGAAAGCAAGATTCACGCGTAAATAGGGATGTTGACTAACAGGTAGAATCCTTTGCTTGATTTTATAAATGATTAAAAAATAAATTATCATTATTATGTGAAGTATTTAATTGAACTCTGACAACCTAAACTATCTACTCACAAAAACAATGCTCCTTTTGGTTTCCCAGTCCAGCCTTGATATTTCCGTGAACTTCGGGAAGTTTCATTTAGTGGTCAGTGTAAAATAAATAAATAAGCTATACTATCGACAAAAAATATCAACACTTTTTTAATTTTAAGAGTTTTGGTTTTTGACACTGAAGTCTGTTGCTTTTAATAATCCGGTTTAATAAGAAGTACGGCTGTAATTCTATTAAGTCCGTGCGCTCACGCGAATGGTTACACCAGCCTAACATGAGTTTTACGCATCGGTGGGTGTCTACGATGGCTCTATATTGTGTTGCATAAATAAATGTCATATTTTAAATGTTTGTAAATAATAAAACTCTATATGTCCAGGTGGTATAAACTAAATTCGCATAATTCTACCCTTTTTTTCGCAATTTTGATCCCGCTCAGCATATTTTGGGATCACTTTTTCTATTTTTTTATAACTAATTTTTTGTACTCTATCAAAATCAAAAGAGGTTTGAATTCACGCCTTTTTTCATTTTTGCGAGTTAATGGGTTAAGCATTTGGATGTATTTCATTCATCCTCAATTGGATTTAATTATGTTTTGTATATTTTAGTGTATATTATTTTGTAAAATTTTTATGCTTAATGTTTATAAAAGTAATGAGTAATGTAATCGTTATTGCAATCATAACCTCTATGTTAAAAAAGTCCATAATGGTTATGAGTCTAAACTTTATGCGTGTTGAAATTATGTCAAATTTATACAGTGTGTAAATGGTATACGGGCGTTCCTTTTAACTGTGGTTAGTACAACCCCTACTGAGCACATTTAGGCAGCTTTTGTTAAAATTAAATTAAAAAAAAATAACCATACAAAATAATTTAACACGCAATGTATAACGAAAAATGCAATGAATTAAAAACTCAATTAATGACGTTTCAAAGTTAAGTATTATTAAAGCTGAGGCTACTTAAGCCGAAATACACACTTTCACAAGTAAACTTTACGTACTTACCTGACAGATGGACTTCGATGTACATTGCGGGTCGATAGTATGTTCAAAAATTAATAACGGTGTATACGTTAGCGTAATCAAAATAGTTCTTTCTGTTAATGATTAGTAGAGTCTTAATCTATGTCCAGTTTTAATAAACGCCCGTATATCATTTACACACTGTATTAGTTAAGGTGTTTACAGCTAAAGCTTGAGTTTGTATGTCGCATACGTGTATTATACAAAAGGTTAAGGAATACAGCTGATATTTTTACTTTATATTTTTTCTATTCTGGCAATGTCTAATTGAGATAACGTTATAACCTTATACCGAGAAGTTCCAAGAATCTTTCGTTAAGCGCCCCGCAAAGACTACACCAATCGGAGAAGCTGAGCCAAGTCGCATTACCCTTTTCTTGGGAATGTATCTAATATGATACATACCATAACACTTTTTAATAATTTTCTTAACATTTTCTTTTATTGTTTAAAATTCTGAAGAGGTAAAAAAAGGAGTCAAAATCTATGGAATGACTTATCCTCACTACTGTAAATTATTTCAGTCGTTAAAATTAGCAAAATATCGCTTGGCAAGGCTTACAGGCTTTTGATTGAATATCTTATTATAGATTGAATATTAATTAATTAACGCTTTGAGAAAAGTTTAAAGCAAATGTAATGTTTTAGCCATGGCATTCTGTGATACCGCTGATGCCACGCTCCCGGCGCGATTCCAGCAGCGTCGCCGTACTCCTGAATGAAACCAGTGTGATGCAGCAGGTTAGTAATACATTCAATACATACATAACATCATGCCTTCATTCCCAGACTGGGTTAGGCAGTGCTACAGAAATACCAACAACTCTAAAAAGACTTGTTAATAACCACATTTTGCACAAGTAGGCTAAGATGTTTACAAGTGTCTATGTTTTTAGGACATCTTAAACATAAATTACGTAAGTTAGGTTAGGTTAGGTTACTTAAAAACAAATTAACTCACGTGGCGAAAAATGCCTTTCAATTAAATAAGAATTCTGCGTCAAGATACTTTCGTTGAAAAGTGTTTCAATCAAATAATACGTACCCTTTTCGGACCTATGCGGTAATGTATGGCGTATACCGTTGCGTTTTGGGAGTAAACCGAAATGCTGTGAATTTCAGATGTGCAGTAAATGGCAATTTTGAAATCATTTTTGATATAGTGAGCGGAACATTATTTAAATATATAAATAAATAAATAAATATACTTATTTCTAGGAAAATACGTATGTATAATAAAAACCTGGTTAAAAAAAAACTCTTTTTTCCGTCAGATTAATAGTATGTAACAACAGTGACTGTTTTCGATGGTTTGACCCTTACACCTTGTATATAATTTGCCAATCATGGTGGACATCTTTAGAAAAAGACTTCGTCCAATTACTGAGAATTTGTTTTGATTTTGAAGCTAAACACATTTTTTTCCTTTTTAGGTGAAGTCCTACACTCGAATTGTTTCATGCGTCACGATTGCCATAGCGGCAGTGGTGGAACTCGTCGTGTACTGTATTGAGATGTATTATGGTTAAACATACACTTGCAAGCAAAACAACGCCTACATGCCCTAATTAATTACTCGTCAGTGTAATTGATTGAAATTGTTATAAAGTGGTTTATTTATTAATGTGTTTGTTTTAATAAAGTCTTGTGTAGGGTCTATTGCAGAGAACGCTTCCTACTTAGAAAATAATCTGCTAAAATGAATAAATATCAGGTGACTATCACACACAAATTGACCTTGTCCCAAACTAAAGTCTAAGCTTGTGTTATGCGTGCAAGAGAACTATTAACATATTTATATAGGCTCATTGCAACGAAAGCCCAGAAATCTTGCAATAAAGTGGTGGTTGTTTTATTTTTTCAACGTAAGGTGGTGGTCTATTGGTTGCCCGACAATCTTATGCTAGAATCATTATTTGCCCGATTTTCACTAGCTCGAATGTATCGTTTACTAGAAAAGTTACTTGACTCTTGTTTTCCCAAAAATTTAGATGCTATAATGATACGAATACCATACATATTGTTTTCTATATTATTAAGTGCAATATTAGTATTTAATAGAATATTTAAACTCCGTACTAAATAGTCTTCCCGAATCCATCCTGGTTATGCATTTGCTTGTATTTTTTTTTAGGTTTATACTCGTATTATTATTTTTTTCGCTTCGCTCGTCGTCGTACCTAACGGACACCTGCCTTAACGCAGAATAGTTAGGTTATTATAATAGTAGTAACAATTCCAGATTATATATTACATGCCATCCATGTATAATGTAGTACTGGACATCATACATGGATGGCATGTGATAATTATGGATTACAATGTTTATGAAAAAAAATATTATTGAAATTAATATTATTGGAAACAAATATTCTGACATTCGATTAATATGGTAAACAATGAGTGTGGCATACGAAATTATAAGAAACAACATTATGGCAGATGAAATTCGGGTATTTGAAATTCTGCCAAGTATAGGTATACCAAGGCAACTTTGCACCTTGAAGAAACAGGAATCCATACTTTGTTACAGTCACCTAGCGGTTAATAATCTCGTACCCTAATCAGTAGTGACAGCGCGACTTAACTCGTTCGGTGCCTGGCTTCGTGATTTCCCGACAACATGGACCCAGTATTAAGTACCTGGCATTGAAAGGGTAAACCTTGGTTTATCGGGTGACAACGGTTCACATAATACTCTGAAGCACGCTTAAATTGTCAGGTGTTTAAATGACAGGCATTTTGCATCACAGGGCGAGTTTTGTTTTCTAATTAAAATCAAAATGGCTGACTGTTTTTGCAAAAATTCGGTTCAAAGGACCATTGAAAAATAGTTTTTATTCGCTTTTGTACACACCAGAAATGTGACAGAACGTTTAAATTGAGAGTTGTATTTAGCAATTAGTCGCACTAAAGAAATGACATGTTTATGTACATAAAATAAAAAGCAAACTAGGTATTCAATTTTATACGGATTAATTATTGTGTACAATTAATTATTTTAAACCCTGAAATTTATTTAAACGCCTGTTTTTCCGGAGGGCACCGCGATGGTAGGAGTGAGTTAGATTTAACCGCTTTGTCAGTCAGTTACGAGTGCAATCTAATTTAATAACAAAACCGGCCAAGGTTTTTTTTAGGTTAGTCGTAGGGAAAACTTTTGTTTAAGGTCATTCTGAAAACTTATAAAAAAGCTGGAAAAGTAAAGTTAAATAATTAAGTTTTCAAAGAGTATTTTTCGCGCGATATTTCATTTTGATTATTTGTAGTAAACCTTTTTTATTGATTAAGTACATAGATTTTAGATTTTAGGAGAGAAAAATCAAAAGAAATTAATGGAACGACATAGTATTATTCCTGAAGATAATCCGCCCTATTTCAGCTTAAAATAAAATGAAACAGCTGCATCAATTTTCGGTAGACGGCCCCTTATATCCTGTATTTATTTTGTAACTGCTAATACTTCTTAACACCGACTTGTTATATGAGTCACTTGAACAAATTCTCTAACTAAACCGTAATAATAAAGTGACTTTATCGGTCTGTGCGTCACTCGATTAAGAGCGTATAAAATGCACCTTTTAATCATCATAAACGATCAATAAAATATATAGTTAGTTTCAATCAAAGAAGTAAATGTTCCTTTTTGGAAAGAAAAAGTATCAGTAAAAAATTTTTTTTGGGGTTTTTTTAACTAAGTCTTATAATTTCACTATGTCCGTCTGTCCGTGGTGTTACTCAAGGACTCTTGATACTAGAAAGCTTTAATTTGGCATTGTCATATATTTAAGTTACGCCGACAAAAATAAAAAAAATATTTTTCGAATGAACAAACACACGAGCAAAGGCATTTTTATGCTGTTATTGTTTGTGGTGTTTAATACAGAACATTTGTATTGTATTGTTTTTTATAGAACATTGAGTATATATAGGTGTCATTAAATAGCTTTTGAAAAAAATTACGAGCCTGCATGTTATTATCAATTTTTAAATTTGCGGAACCGTTTAAGACATATTGAACTCGAAAAGTAATTCTCGCTAGAATTACGTGTCGTCTAAATTGTAGGTGTATGTCGCCATACGGTCCCTAGTTGATTAGTTGTCTTTGAGTAGGTATCTATCCAATTTGAAATGCAAATTATCATACATATTATAAAGCTTACTAAGCTACAAAAAAAAGTTCAGACATGTAGCTTTTTGAATATATTTTTTCACAAAATCCAAGATCAATTTAGTTTCCAGACAAAAAAATAGTCATTAGACTAGTTTTATCACCTGGAGAATAATTTCCAGTTCACGCTAAATAACTATAAACGCTGATTAAATGACGCGTTGATTGGATCGCGAGGTATAAAACTGCGCAGGAGTGCGTATTCGGCACTCGAACCTGGAGAGCTCAAACATGAAGTGGCTGTTCCTGGTTTGTTTGATCGTCGTACTGGTCTTCTCAGCAATGGTAATTATAAATATCTAATTTAATCTCTATATATTTTAATACAAAGTCGCTTTTCGCGTCTTTTTGTTAATCTACCTGTGTCTATATATCCGTTAAATCCTCCTAAACCACGTAATGCATCTTGATGCGGCTTTCACAATCAGTTGGACAAGGTTCGCGGAAGGTTTTTATGTTCAATAAATTCTGGTTCATGTCCGGGTGTTATAGAAAACTGGCATTCCTAAACCAAAGCGAAGCGAGGGCGGGTCGCTAGTAATTTATACATGCGAATGTGTGTTTGTGCGTTCACGGTTCAACGCCTCAACTTTGGATGCAGAGATAGTTTAGTTATGTGCAAGTAGCAAAACATTCCCAGATATTTGGAAATACTTATTTCGAAATGTCACATGTACCTACACATATTCTATACGAAAAAAAAAAAGAATATTTTCCGAATGTGATGAATAGTTTTCATAATCATCATCATTTTGACAATTTGTAAAGTTTCTCATCGGTACAATGATATGGTAGTTATTAGTGACTTGGACTCAGAAACAGGGTACTTTTAAAACCCTTATCCTCCCAAGACCCACCATACAACGAAATTTGCCAACGGACTATGAACCTATTACAAATGCAATAGAGTCAGTTTTCTAGTTTAATTGTCCCTCATAATAACAAAGGAAAACCTTATACCTTTATTATATTTCATTTGCAATAGGTCTATTTTCTAATGAACGTATTTTGTAAAAAAAATGTACGAGAGGCTAGGAGGTTAGGAGGTTAAAACTAACAGTTCTTCGGAGTATAGCTATAAACAACTTTCTCTTTAAGTTATTTTAGAAACTATTTAAGGTCAGGCGGAGCTATTGCGACAGAGGGGTGGAGACGGGATGCGTCATTTAAGTTTTTTTTTGTTTAGTTTTTGTTTTGGTGCCCAAATTACTTTAAATGTGGCTAAAATAGTTTTGAACGTTGTATTTCTGTACAATCTTTAAATAACGCAACCCCCCTTGCGGAATAGCATTACTTACTTTCGAATGGCGCCCAACGTGGGGCCAGTATCATATTAAATGGTTCCTCAATAAGGTTTAGTTTCGTACAAGAAACACTACGTTACAATATGTCGTAATCTACATATCAATATAATATCACTCAAAATATATATACACGTATATAATTAATATATTTTTAATCTGGACTGAATTTGTTTAGTCAACCAACTTGCAATATATTTATTAACATATTTAATTTAATATAAAATAATTTTCATCCATTAACCAGTTCGATGAAGGTCGCTGTATACTTCGATCCTATACTACATATAGTACGCGGTTGCTTATTTTTATATACGTCCATTGACAGCCACTTAGGCTAATCGGTTGAAAATTCGTCAGCGAATTGAAAAGCTTCTTGTTAGAGAATCACTTAGCTGCTCTGCTCCCCCAGTAGCTGTCAAGTTAACTACCTACCTAAAAACCGGCCTAGGGCGAGTCGATCTCGCACGAAAAAAACATTTCTTCAAGATGTGCATACAAACATACATACATAATATCACGCCCTTAATTCCAGAGTGGGATAGGCAGAGCTAAAGAACCAACCATCAATTCTAAAAAGACTTTTTGATAATTCTGTAACCACATATTGCACAAACAGGCTAAGATGTTTACCAGTGTAATTAGTGAGATGTTGCAAGCCCATCGCCTAACAGATATGCCCTTCTTCCCTTAGTCGCCTCTTACGTTATCCACGGGAAGACATGGAGTGTCACTATTCTAACCCAGCAACCACAGGGGCTATAGAATCTACCGCAGTATGTATCTTATGTGTTGTACCTAAACATCTGTCAAAGCTTTTAATATATCAGCTCTACCAGTCTTGACCCTTTTGAGTCTACCGTAATCAAATATCTCCTCACAATTGCGTTGCGACCCTCTTCAAGTATCTAGAAACGACAAGTCATTACGAAAAAATAAGAAAAGGACAATGCGTGTCGACGGTCAGGCTTAGAATCGAATTGCAGGGATGATAAGTGAATTTCGGTAGTGGACGTAATATTGATAAAATATAAGTTGAAAATTTAGATTTTAGGTTGAAGAAAAGGTGATTTTTGTGTATTTACTTCTGAGTTTTCTGTATGTATTTCTTCATATAAAATATGACTCTTTATGGTTTTGCGTTGTCTAGAGAGGTCAATGGCGACTTGTCGATATTTTTCATACGCCTTCCCCTCACCTTATGCCTACCTGACTCTCAATTAACTTGTTCGCCTATAGCATAGAGGTGATCCATCTAAGTCCTCAGGGTTGGCAATGCATTTGCTCTCTTAAGATTGTCACTGTAAAGAAATAAGTAATAGGGGACAATCTCACACAAGTTTATCTAGGCCCAAACTTAGCTCTAGGCTTGAGCTATGGGTACTAAACAACGATAAACTTACTTATAGGTACAGAGAAATATATACATAGAAAACACCCAAGACTCAGAGACAAATACTTGTACTCATCACACAAATATCTACTCTTACCGGGATTTGAATCCAGGGCCGCTAGCTTCGAAGGCAGGGTCACTATTAACTAGGCCAATGTGTCGTGTCTCGCGTGTAGTAACATTGAAATCTTGAAAAAGCAAAAATAACAAATGGCCTCTGTGCTCGTTTGCCTGCAAGCCTTAAAAACCGGCCAAGTGCGAGTCGGACTCACGCACGTACATAGGTTTCCGTACCCTTATCTATACAACCACGGTGTCTGTATAATATCGAACAAAAAAAACACGTTTGTTGTATGGGATGCTTAAAACGTTAATTTAATTATTTATTCTTAAATTGAATACACAACTAAATATTCTGTGAATATTTCAAGTGTCTACCTGTTGCCGTTATTAAAATCGAGCAAAAAACGACGAAAAATTCACGTGTGTTGTATGGGAGCCCACCTTAAATATTTGGGTCATACACAGATTTAGGTTACCGTTTTTCCTGTGGACACACCGAAAGTTAACGTTTATAAGCCCTAATTTTCAGGCTAAGCCCATTCCCGCAAAAACACCTTCAGGACAGCTTTAGACCTATCATATAAAAACATAACTTATTGCACACAAGCTCTTAACTATTGACCACAGGAGAGACAACTTTTGTTTTTAAGAGTGTGTATGACCCATTTATTTTATTTTGTTTTTAGTATTTTTTGTTATAGCGGCAACAGAAATACATAATTTGAGAAAATTTCAATTGTCTAGCTATGGCAGTTTTTGAGAGCCTGGTGACAGATAGCGAAGTATTAGTAATAGGGTCCCGTTTTTACTCTTTGGATAGGGAACCCTAAAAAACAAGCCTCGAAAAAACCTCAAAGCCAATTTGTGTGTTAATGAGTAAGTACTTTTTTTTCTTTACAGGGTGACCAAGATTACACCGGAAGATATGCTGAGCTAGCATCACCAGTTCCTGGACACGTTAATGTTGACGAGCTCGTGGCTACCCTCCGCTCTGCTGCTACCAACCCTTAAACATGCACCTCGTCACCCTGTCAAACTGTCTCGGCAGACCCATCTAAAACCCTCTGTCAGCCTATATAAAGTTCAAAATGATTTGGCTTACAACCGGGCCGTACAGGGTTCACACTTATGTACCTACATTTCGGTAATCCTTATCCCACTAAACTTGAAATTGATGCTATTTAGTTTACGTATTATGTTTAGGATATATTTTCGATGTATATTTTGTATTAGTATGTAGTGTAATATATGCGAAGCGTGCTTTAGTTAATGTGTTGTTTTATTGAAAAAAAAACCTTTTGTATAACCGGTTAAGTGCCAATATTTGCTGAGCTTGATTTAAGCCTGAAGAAGGGCTACTATGGGCACACGGCCTTTCTTTTCTTTAATATTCTGTAAACGGTACACAATATGAAAAATTGTCCAATAGTTAATAACATACTGGATTTTAGTACATTTTTGCAAAACTTAACAGGAAGTAATTTCGGAGGAGAATTTATAACTGAAAATTGGAGTCTTTTGGATTCTCCTTCGAAATTACTTCGTATTTACTTTTGAAAAAATATACATATACATTATCTATACTAATATAATAATATTTAAAAGCTGAAGAGTTTGTTTGTTTGTTTGCTTGAATGTGCTAATTTCAGCAACTACTGGTCCGATTTGAAACAATATTTCAGTGTTAGATAGCATACTTATCGAGGTAGGCTACATAATAATATCATAGTATTATAGAGACGAAAAATTTGAATGTATGTAACGAATAAACTGATACTGGGCCGAAATCAAAAATGCTTTCAAACTACCGGATATTTTTTTAATATTATGTTCCGTTTGAAAGATACTGTTAGCCCAGGGTAGCCTCTTTAGTTAAACATTTGACGACCTCGATTCTTCTTCGTTTTAATACCTATTGCAATCGTATTGCTATTATGGCCGCCTTAACTGTCAAGTGAACAAGAACTATCATTACGTTACCTAACAATATAATAAAATGATAATAGAAACAGCTGTAGCATTACATTGCAAACCAAACTTAATTCTGTGGCTCTAGTGAAAACGGATACAAGTCGACTTAGCTCTTAATAAGCAAGGGCAAACGTTATGAACAGAGTATACTAGACTTATGCCGTTTTTCACCTAAACCTTGGGAGACTTGTATCCTTTTTCACTAGGGCCACAGAATTTAGGTAGAGGGGGTGTCTTTTGTTTTGTTTTGCTATTTGTTCCATAGTTTGCCACTGTAAAGGTCAAAGAAGCATTACTTAGTCATTGTAAGCATATGGGTAACGTAGGCTAAGTTAAATCGGACCCCGTTGGTTCCCGAAAGTGTGGAACACCACAAATAAAACCCTTTGTTAAACACGCTCGTGTTGACGCGCTTACTAAAGGCAGCGACCACACCAAAGGTGTGTAAATTACGCGAATGCCGCTGGCATTAACTTTGGTGTGGTCGGACCTTAGTGGGGTAGATTCTCAGGAAGTTAAGAGTATCTAAATTGTGTGACATCCATAATAACATACGTTTTAAGTAACGATAGCTTTAGATGCTGGGAACGGTTTTATCGAAAAATATAACAATTACCATTTCTAATGGAGAGTTATTAATGTTTTAAATTTTCTCGAGCAGCAATGTAATGCAAAGAGGCAAACAAGTTAGGTACAAGCAATCAAATGTTAGTGTCAGTCTATTGTTAGCTTTGTTATCGATACATTGCGTGGCGAATTAATACACATGTTTTTTTTTATGTTAATAAGGATGCATATTAAATGTTGTCAAAATATATGTTCGTATGGATGTCATACACTGTATACTCGCACACAAAGTCAAACTTTGATGACCTTATAAAAATAACAATATCATAACGTAAACTTATAACGAAGCAAAATAACGTTATGAATAGACCCCGGATCTTCGTGGCATTGACGTCACAATAGGGTAATTTGGGGAGTAAATGGAACGGTATCAATTAATACGGCAACCTAGTCTATTGGTGTTCTATGGAATTAAAATTTCATTATTAGGCATCCACCATATATATTACCTAAAGTCGATTGATTAAGTTATCAACGTTGTCCTTTGGTTAACTGACTCTCCGTAACAGATCAAAAGTTGATCTAAATGACTAGCTGTTAGGCTACGTCTTCTAGCAGAATAGAGGAAGGAAAGGAAAAGCTTCTTTCCACTTCGACAGATGTCATTGGTGCATATTTGAAAACCTTGCGGTTATCAAAGCAGGATTTGTTACGGTTGCTTGGATTAGTTTGTATTTCTGGCCCTGCGTTAAGATTGTTAACGTTAAACGCAAAGCGGCAAATCCGTCTTTTTTTTCAAAACAAATCTTAGCTTTTCATATATTTTTCGTCCTCTTTTATGCAGAATTAATGAAAGACTTGCGGTTATATAATTTTTTTTTACGTGAATGCATAATATTAATTAACACCGTTCCATTTACTCCCCAAACTACCCTATTGTGACGTCATTGCCACAAAAATCCAAGGTCTAGTTATGAATTGCGCGCTGTTCCTGATTCGTGCGTTTAATGCCCGAATCGCGCCTCTAGCGACTCTTATGAAGCATTGATATTAATAATAAGCGGTATATAATCGAATTATCCATTATATACCGCTTTTGGCCATTCCGGATCATGACCCCAAAATCACCCAGTATGACGTTTGTACAGTCGATATGAAAAATAAATTCTCACTTGTACTAGTTAGTCTTATCCACATATTAAACTTGTCGCGACTTCAAATCCGCTCCTTAACAATATTATGTGAATTCGAGGGGTGCACCAGCGCCCGACCAACTAGGAGTCGGAGTGGTCGCCATTGCCGAAAACGGTCGGAAAGATCATCACCATAATCATCATTATATAAGGGGTGTTTAAGGTTATATTTTGTACTGATGTGACAGCTGTCAAAAGTAGCCTTTTAGAATCGGCGCAGCAGGGTCTTCCTGATGGGACCGGCATCGGAGGCCACCGCGCATGCATGAATCATTAAAACTATAGTTGCGCCGCTTCTAAAAGACCCGTTTTGACGCCTGTCAAATCAGTGTAAAATATAACCTCAAACATAAGGGGTACACATACATATATTGCACTGAGTTGACAGCTGTCAAAACCGGCCTCTTAGAACGTTGTGACTATAAGTGGATATTACGTTTATATCGTAATGACAATACTTTCACGGAGTCTATCCTTAGCACAAACCCCTAAAATAGACTCACGTTTCCATACAATATCATACTTCACCTTTACCACTCGATAACGATATATAACTCAACGTTAATACATTATTTCTTTGATGCTCGAGGCAGCGGTCAAAGTTATTAAAGATCGTAAACTTTTTTTTGGGTGACTATACATTAGCACAACCAAGAGTCTTCAAATATTAATTAATTTAATTATTTCTCTTAGTTATCTTTACATAGTATAAAACAAAGACGCTTTCTGCATCAGGGGCCCTAGCCAAGATGCAAACGCTCCTAACGTTTTTCTTTTCTATCGCTCAAAATGTATGGAATGACATTCACGTGTGTTTCGATAAACCACGTGGTCGACTGTCGACGTGAATGTCATTCCATACATTTTGAGCGATAGAAAAGAAAAACGTTAGGAGCGTTTGCATCTTGGCTAGGGCCACTGGGCCTCTATTCAACTGCGTTATAACGATATCGTTTTTGACCTGTTTCCGTATTGTCAACGTTTTGATAACTCTTATGTCATTTACAATAATGGCGACTGTGACATAAACGATTCTTAAACGTGTCAAACACGATATCGTTTTAACGCACCTGAATAGAGCCCTGTCTGTCTATCTATCCATTTCAACTTTTCCTAAAAGTTTCACCATTGGTTAGACAATTTTTCATAGAAGGTTTTTATGTTTAACTAGCTGTTGCCCGCGGCTCCGTTGGGAGAATGATTATTTATAATGATTATATTATATGAAAGTTAAGAAAACAGGCAAAAAATAGTATGCGTGTTCGTTTTAAAACATAATTTAAGTATATTGTTTCCATTTCGATATACTGGGTGTCCCAAAAATCATATCATAAGCTATCGATTTAACTCCCATGTATGTTCAGTGATTTTTAGTACTTTCGTAGATGTTGATCGTTTTAATCGGAATTATTGTAACTTGTCCATGTTTCGAAAAACCCTTAAGTTCATGTATTATTTCAATATGTTTTCAGTGTATTTTTACATCGATAGAATTATTATGAACTTAGGATGTTTTTAAAGCTAATTGTGTAATCTCTCAAAGTTACTTTCTGAACCCTAGAAAAACAAACTTATATTAAACGAAATTGGCAAGTAGCTTTAAAAACATCCTAAGTTCATAATGATTCTATTCGATGACACGTTGGCCTAGTTGGGAGTGACCCTGCCTCCGAAGCCGGCTGTCCCGGGTTCAAATCCCGGTAAGGGTATTTGTGTGATGAGTACGAGTATTTGTTCCTGAGTCTTGGATGTTTTCTATGTATTTAAGTATTTATTTCTCTATCTAAGTATTTTTATCGTTGTCTAGTACCCATAGGACAAGCCTAGAGCTTAGTTTGGGACTAGGTCAATTTGTGTGACATTGTCCAGTGATATTTTATTTATTTTTTATTTTATTTTATTTATCCTCAGGGTTGTCAACGTATTTGAAATCTTGCTGTCTTGATGTAGTCTTGAGAATTCAAATGTCTATGGCTCTGATCTTACTTACCTTCAGAGCCTAGCGTTTCTATTCATTTGGTTTTTAAACCAATCGCGTCACTGATAGATCACGTGACTTTTCGTATCATGTGATCTACTAGTTATGCAATTGGTTTAAAAACAAAACGAATCGAAACGCTAGTTAGCGAACGCATCTTGGCTATAAGCTCAGATAGCCTGAGAGCTCGTGTGCTATGAAAGTAATACTGACACACACATTCACTCTTTTTTATAATTAATAGCATCGAGGCATTCCATCTTACGCCTCAGTGTCAGCAATGCATTTTTAAGTCTGAGAGCTCGTATTCCTTCTCATACCATAAAAAAATAAGACGGACACACACACAGATACAAACGTAGAACTAATAACACTCTTATTTTCTATCGAGCATCGGCAGACGAGATTTAGAAAGTCTAATTACCAATGTGTCCAGATGCACCCAAGACATCATCCAGAGGATACCCATGGCTAAAAAAGCCTTCAATAGCAAGGAACACCTGTTAAGAGCTAAAATATCCAAAAAGGCTAAAAAATGCCTCATTAAAATCTATATCTGGAGCATCGCGTTGTGCAGTAGCGAGACTTGGACACTAACACAGAGAGATAGCGAAAGGTTGGAAGCGTTTGAGATGTGGTGTTGGCGAAGGATGGAAAAAGTAGCTGGACGGAAAATAAAACCAACGAAGAGGTATTGAAGACGGTGAACGAGAAAAGACATATTTTAAAAACTATAGAATGTGGAAGAGGAAAGATGATAGGTCATTTAAGCGGCACGATAGTTTCTTTTGGAACATTTTGGAAGGTAAAGTCGAAGTAAAAAGAGGAAGAGGAAGACCTAGGATAACACACTTTAACCAAATAAGACAGAACTGCCCTGCTAAGCTACATATCAGCAACTCCATAAAACCCCTGTTGCAATCACAACCTTATTACTTAGAAAAGCTGATTGAATTTACTTTGGCAATTGAATTTGACATACTGTTATTTTGCCTCGGAGCGCAGAGAAGGCCAATTTCGTGTCGTATCAGGGCCTCTATTCAACTGCGTTATAACGATATCGTTTTTGACCTGTTTCCGTATTGTCAAGGTTTGGATAACTCTTATGTCATTTACAACAATGGCGACTGTGACATAAACGATTCTTAAACGTATCAAACACGATATCGTTTTAACGCACCTGAATAGAGGCCCAGGTGTTTTTCACACAGACACTGGCACAGAATAGAAAAATGTGTCAATTACTCCACCGATAAGAGCCTGGCTCTTAAATTTAATGATGATTTTCTATCAGGGGTTAATAAAACGCGAAATTACGTGGTGTCTTTATTCAATCCACTTGCGCCGAGAGGGATATAGCTTCTCATAATTAAGAACGACGTCAGACGGGTGGTTGGAGTACTGGGCCTTTCTGCCGATTGGGATGTAGTCATAGGGGACCTGGAAAGACAATGCAAAATGACAAGCGAATTGGTGTTCTCGCTCTTTGTTCTACTTGGTAAAACTATGTGGCTTTTATAACGCTTTTAATTGCTTTTTTGACGACACGTTGCTAGCGTTTTGGCGACACCTAGCTGGGAGTGACCCTGCCTCCGAAGCCAGCGGTCCCGGGCTCAAATCCTGGTAAGGGCAGATATTTGTGTGATGAGCACGAGTATTTGGGCGCTGTCCAAAAAAAAGTGTACATCTTTAAAGACAAAATTAAGAAAATTTAACTTTTCTATGTCGTCACGAAAATTAACGTATCTAAATTTATGGCTAATTTTCGTGACGAAATGGAAAAAGTTAAATTTTCCTAACTTTGTCCTTAACACTTTTTTTGGAAAACGCCCATTTGTGCCTGAGTGTAATTCTCTATTTAATTATGTTTATCGTTGTCTAGTACCCATAGTACAAGCCTAGAGCTAATGGGACTAGGTTAATTTGGGTGACATAGTCTCGTGACATTTATTTATTTTAAACAAAACGAACACAAAACGGTTTACTCACATATTATTTTTATAATCAGCGTCAGGTAACGGCCCGATATGTTTCGGACTCATTAAGAGTCCCACGAGGAGTGTGTTTTCGCAGGCGCGTTTTCCCTCACACGTGACTAAATATGTGAGTAAATCGTTTAGTGTTCGACGTATTTTTGTATTGTTTTTTAGTGAGCCGCCATACTGTCAAGTAAATAAGGGCTATAAAATAACGTCGAAGGCAATATGGTTTTATCCTATAGAATAATAAATCTCTGGGGCGAGGAGAGTGGATTACGTCAATTCCATACATTTACCTATCGACACATAATCGCTGCCGATTGTCGAATGCCACCAAATAACAACATAAAAGTTTCTGTAAAACATCTATACACCGTGTTTTTTTTGATTTACGATAACTTTAAGGGCACGTTCTTCAAGTCAAATTAAGCTAATTTCCCGAAGACAGACATATGATAACTCGTACGGTTATAAAGATATTCAATTATTAAAATTAATCAGTTAATCTCGTTAAACTAATGTAAAAGGCTCTTAATTGATACCTAACAATTTTCTTTTAATTACCTATTATAAGTAAAGAGTTTTCAATTGTTAGGTCGTGCACCTGTCAAGTGTTATCTTTACTTGTGTGTGTGTATGTCACGCTGACTTGACGTATTTGACACTAACTATGAGTTAACTCTAAAGACCCTTTTAGAATGTTTGTAGACACAACATTAAATTACTTGGTTCTAAACATTTTTTTTTATTTTTTTTTGCAATATTTTAAAATCTAATGTACCACGTAGTTTCTATACGTGTACCTAACAATATGCCGAAGTTATCGTAAATCAAAAAAAACACGGTGTATAAGCTTTTGTTGCCAAATGTACTTTATTTGATTAGTCTTACAACGCAATATAATACAAATATTCTACGAGTATATTAAACACCACATAATATATAATAATAACAGCATGAAAAGTATAAAGCAAATGTTACAAAGTGACTTAATAGGCAGTTCATCTGCTAAACGAGCCAAACGCGGTGTGTCTACGTTAAGTACGTCGGAGATCATATTGCCTCACTCCGTCATCCGACCAGCCCCTTGACAATGACAGGCGATAGGTGACAATGTACATGGCACAGCCGATATAAATCCCACTGAGGTGAATGCTCGTTAACTTTGCAATGTATAGCGAATCGTCACCTGGCACTTAACATTGTCAAGATGGTGAAATATGGTGCAGATCTTAGATATGATATTATTACAATGCCCTCAGGTTTACTTATGTATTATAAATCTCAGCACAGAAAGATAACGGTAAATGGTTCAAAACTGACATACATATATATCATGGCTTCATTCCCAGAGTGGGGTAAGCAGAGCAACAGAAATACCAACAACTCTAATTACTTGATTATAATTCTTTAACCACATTTTGCACAATCAGGCCTAGAAGTTTAGTAGTGTAGTAGTGACACGTTGCAAGCTCATCGCCTAACAGTACTACAAGCCCTTATTCCCTTAGCCGCCTCTTACGACAACCACGGGAAGACATGGTAGTGGCACTATACTAACCCAACCACACGGAATTAAAACTGACTTGCAAGTTTATAGCCGGAATGTGTCTGACATTTCCTATACACCGGTAAAATTGTTGGTAGCTTTCTAACAGGATGGTGATTGTTGCGCATAAGCATCGTCATTCCATACGAGCCTAACAAGACGTTAGATACATTAAGACGTTAGTAGAATCACTAAAGAATTATGATTTTGACACCTTATGTATATAAATATGTAAGGATGTTCCTCTCTAGCGTCGTTATTTTCGTCGTTGTTTGACGAAACGCTAGCCTAGTTGGGAGTGACCCTGCCTTCGAAGCTAGGGGTCCTGGGTTTAAATCCCGGTAAGCTCAGATATTTGTGTATTGAGCACGAGCATTTGTTCCTGAGTCTTGGATGTTTTCCATGTATTTAAGTATATATCTGCCCTTACCGGGAATTGAACCCAGGACCCCCAGCTTCGAAGACAGGGTCACAACCAACTAGGCTAGCCTGTCGTCAAACTAGAAAACTCAACAAACATGCATCGCAATTTGGCCGTCAACTACGAACAATATTTTGAACAACTAGCTCGCAGGCAGGATGACGTTTACAATGTATGAAGTTCCATTCACAGGTGATTTCTGCTGTCAATGTCTTGGATTTTACTAAATCTGGTCATCATTTCCTCATTATCAGGACTAAGAGTGGTTCAATTGTAAATCAAAGGGCGAATACCACATGGTGGTAAATAGTGTAACATTACAAAGGTCTAAACTGGATTCGTTATTTTTTGCAGTCGTGTTATATGTAACGTAATGAGGATCTGCTTACACCTGGAATAACTTCCTCAGCATTGTGTTCCATCCCGCAAGACAGCCGTGCAGAAACTTGTTGAACTATAAAGTACGCAGCTATTCTAAGGGTGTCCCTTGGAATCCCTAATAACGTTTGTTCTAACGCATCGTTTGTCCTAATTATCATTTGTCCTTAACTGGTTTTCAGCTGAGTCACATCCACTTTTACTTTTCCAAAAATACCTGCAATCAGGTTAGATCAAGGTTGAAGGCGAGACACTAATTGGGGAGGTACGTTTTGGAGCCATACCGAAGCCTCCTCTTCAAGCGATTGGCGGTTTTTATTTTTCTAAAACCATGGGAAGTTAGCCACACTCTTGTTTCTTTAATGTATGTCCCCCCCTAAATTTCTCCTTGATCAGTTATTGTATAAGAAAATCCCGTAATTGGCCTATGTATAAGCTTTCTGTATTATACCTATATTTTATCAATATTGTGCTGTGGGTTTATTGAATAAATAAAAAATAAAAAAATACTATCATAACAACACTACAAAGTTTTGAATGCATAAGGAAATGGCTTTCTACAACGACGAACGTTCTAATAAACGATGCATTGGGACAAAATGAAGTGACGATTACAAATATCAAAATTATGAACCTCTAGAAGTTTCCCAGCGGAGTTGTAGCCTGGAAAAGCCAACAGTGCACAGGACATCTGATGACAAGTGAGATCTCAAACGCATAGACTATTCCATTCTCAAGACTAAAATTATAAGACTGCCATCCAAATACTGCAAATGCATTGGCAACCCCGACGACTAAGATCGGATGCCTGTATGCTAGTCACCTTTTGTGTTATCCCCACACCGGTACACAACAATACGAACACGCTACTTGGCGGTTGGTTAGAGAATAAGATGCTGCCTTCCTAAGCCAATAAGCAGTACCTCAAATTCAATGGTCAAAGCAGATTCAATCCTACCCTGTGGTTATTAAGGTTGCATTTGCTACAGGAGTTTTGTGAGGTTCTACTGAGTACAAGTCCTGAAGGCGCTCGTCCCAATAAGACTGAGTTTTGGTAGCTCAACTGTGCTTCTCTGTGCTTTTCTTTCATTCCATCGTATAATTCGTATTCATTTGCCCGAACCCAATACATAAAATGTGAGTGAACTACCGCGTGGCCTAAAGCAAACTCATTAAAATAATCCAACTTTACTTTGTACTTGAAATACTAATTAATTTTAATAGTTACAAGCAGACCCCGCACGTTTGGTGCCGCTGATCTACAAGTGACGTAATTTCAAATACAGCAGGTTGTTTTATAAAATTATAAGACTACCGTTAGAGTTACCAAATTGGTATTTAATTTTCTAAAACCTATCAATGTAAAACTATGCACGTAAATAAAAATACATACATACAACTATTTCAGTTTACATAATAATTAATTGGCTGCGTAGCTGAAAGACGATCAAAAATTAATTAATCTTTTGGACGCCACGGCCGGCTGTAACTCTACATGCCCTCGACGCCAACGACGTCATATGCCGTAACCGCGCCGATACTAAATGTATCGAGCGTGCTGAGGGCTCGGCGATCCGGCACGACAATCCGACGACGTGATTTGCCGGCTTTGGCGGTAAAAATCAACTAGACGTTCTGTATATCTTCGCTTATTTTTAATCTCGATAAAGATTAACTAAAGAAATTGACATGTACGTAATAAATGATTACGATAAAACTAATTTGAATCAGCCTATATGCACTGTGAAGTCGATTTTGTGTCAACGGCACCTAATGTACGGGGTCTAGTGACGATATGTTACGTTCCTAGTAAATAGCGTTTAGAAATAGACAAACTACAGTGTGTTCAATTGTTTCACTAATGACTGATGCACAGATACGGAAAACACGTGAGCAAGAGAGATAGCTATCGTTGACTCGTTTGGCGTAAATAGAGTGAGAGTGGTGAATTGGGTCTTATGAATCTTCAACTTGGTTGCGGCTTGGCTCCGTAATATTATATTTTTCTACCGTCAACATTGCCACCAACAGAAACAGTTACCACCAACCCATAATTGTATTTAAATTTTAATTCATAATCATTTAGGCATAGCAAGTTTCAAAGAATAAAGTAATTTTAGTGCTGAATTTTCAAAATATCTAACTGTTAAATAAGTGTTTTTCGCGATTGATGTCAGTTCGCGAACGTCACGAAACTAAAAAACTACATTATGACATCATCAAAATATTCAAGCGATTTTTAAGGCTTTGTTAGGCATTTTTTTTTATTCTATTTCTAATGTTGAGTTTTCTTAAGTAATCTTACGGTGATATCTCGGTGGTTCCTTCACTCTCCGTCCGCAGAACCCCCAGCCTGAGGGAATTTACTGGTGAGCACCAGAACTTCCCCATCCAGATGCAACTGCTCAATACCTTCACGTTAGAATAAAACTCTACTTTAGATTATATCGCGTGTAACTAAATACAGGTAGATTAGTCTGAACAATGCGTCACCAGGGCTCCTAGTCAAGATGACACCAGCCAACCAACCAACCAACCAACCAACCAACCAACCAACCAACCAACCAACCAACCAACCAACCAACCAACCAACCAACCAACCAACCAACCAACCAACCAACCAACTAAACTGTTTTTTTCCTTAGATGTGTAATGTTTTTAAAACGACGTGTTTTGGTATTATTTTTAACTCTGTCGCCATTACCGTCTAGTAAATAAGAGTTATCAAAACGTTGACAATACGGAAACACCTTAAAGGCAATATACTCGTAGTATTAACATAACAGATTGAGACCCTAGCCTGGCTATGACGCGAAAAACAAGTGTAAAAAGGATGTTTGGTAATATAATACAAACCTCGATGCGATGGTGGATGGTCGGTACCCCCGAGTTGGAAAAACGGTTTTGTGTACTATCTCCAGTCTTAGACTAAAGCAAAAGGGTTAATTGTAACAAATGAAATAAATAAATAAATAAAACATGTCATGCTTTCGCCGTACAAATCACTAAAATAATGCATGACGCGACACCTACATTCGCAAACACCACACAGACACAGCTTTAAAAGAATGGCATATACAATTGATAACTAACATCGTTGCGTAAGGGAGACGACAATAGATCTGGCAATAACGAAGTGAAAGTTGACAGGACGTGTAAATGCAATCGTCTTACTCGCGTAAACTTTATATTACGCTATCTCGCTCAAACACGTGTTGACTGTTCGGTGGCGGCCGGACAACTGACTCAGATTAGGTGCCCAGCGCCTATATTGAGGTTCTCAAACCCACGCGCCTGGTCACATATCTTCCTACTCCAGTGGCAAGAATTGACGCGAATTACGAAGCATTTGAGAAGAGCCATAATGAAAACGAGGGTAGTTTCTCGCCAGCCACCCCACTCGCACCGAGCAGTCGGGCTAACAGAGCGCTGGCAGTGCTGCCCTGCTTACACAAAAGGCAGTATCTCAGACAAAACTCCTGTAGCAAATGCAACCTTATTACCAACAGGGTAGAAATGAATCTGCTTTGGCTATTGAATTTCAGGCTTTTTGGCTTAGGAGGGCAGTGTTCGTCATGCTGCGGCCGCGTCTGCTCATGATTAGGGGCTCCGGACGATTCCGAAACATGTCGAGCGATATTTGACGTTATACAGACAAACAGACAGTACGTGAGTCACCCGATGTGATCTCTTTAATATGTCTGATCACGAAAGTCGTATGTTTAAAATAAAATTGATATAATCAGTTATACGGGGGAAAAGTGGAGCTGATTAACAGCGAAATAGTATTGCAGTGCCCTGACTGATCAGTAGCTACTACTTATTTTAAAGATTATAAAGTTCATTTTAATTCGTATCAAAATTAAAAATGGCATTTAAGTGCAAAGGTATTAATTGAAGTTTATTTTCCTGCTGATAGATTCAAATTCCCAATCACAAAATCTCCCTGTTTTTGGTATAGTAGGGCCTCACGAGGTAGTAATGTAAAATATATCATTTATAATTTCTTTAACTTTTTTAAATGTTATAAATTTTACATGTAGCGTTAATATCTTAAAATGGAAAAAAAAGTTATTTTTTTTAACTTACTCGCTAAGACCTGAGGCCCTTGTCAAGATGCGTTCGCTAACTAGCGTTTCTATTCGTTTGGTTTTCAATCCAATCGCGTCACCGGTAGATCACGTGACTTTTCGTATGACGTGATCTACCAGTGACGCGATTGGTTTAAAAACAAAACGAATAGAAACGCTAGTTAGCGAACGCATCTTGACTACGGCCTGACTAGGATGCTTTATGTAGCTATGTTTCAAGCCCAGGTAATGACGACGGTTCTCTGCGTTTTCGCCGACAAATCTTTGACAAATGCATCGTTTCGCAACCTATTCATTTGCCAACCCGCTACTTTTTCTGTAACTATAAATATTTCAGGATTTAACCTAACCTAACCTATAGGGTTGTACACGATGTTCCTGAAATAAATCCAGAATTATTTACAGTTTCGGAAAAAAACCCGTATTGTCAAATGATACGTTTGTGAAATGAATCATTTGCGAAACGTTGGTTATGAAATGATGGGATCCCAATAAAGACACCTTATTGCTGATGTCCTGGAGAAAATTCATATTAAGACGAAACATAGGAAAATGAATTCCCTATGATCTGATAACATCTGGTGGTATTGCTACTTTACAAGCATTATTTTGAAATTAGAAACATGAACATAAGTCAATTTTAAAAGAGCCTTTAGAAATTCATAAGTCAAAAACCGTCTCAATTAGGATGTATCAGTAAAAATGACCCACACTTTAGAGTGTACACAAAAAAATATCTTGGAAAATTTGACGTAAGGTCCTATTTACTGTAGAAAGCCGACTATAGCCTTTATCCTTTTGGATTACCTCACTGTATTTGTAATTCAGAGTTTCGTACCCAAAGGGTGCCAAAGGGTGCCTGTTACTAAGGCTGCGCTAGCGTCCGTCTGTCTCAGGGCTTTATCTTTTGAACCCTAAAAACTAGACTCTTGAAACTTTTACAGCGTAAACCTATGACGGCTTTAACAAAAAAAAACATGAAACGCATCTCACTCATAAATTTTTCAGTTTGAATATTGTACGGCGGTACAGAACCCGTCGCGTACCCTAAAAGTAATTTGGCAAGGAAATAGATTGTACCATGCATGATTGTACATAAGATACTCATACTCATCAAGGAAAATTGGTCAGTTCCCAAACGAAAACGCAATCAACGACTTATACGCGGGCGACGTCGCTGACAAAACCTTGCGTATATTTGTGAATTGCTAAATTGCACTAGACCAGTGGTTCTCAAACTTTTTTTAGCGATGGAACCCTTTCGAATTTTTTAATACACGGAGTCCTAAAATAAGCAAATTTTTTTTTTTATTAAAATTAAATAGTAGGTAATTTAAATTGAATTAAAATGTTTATTTTTAGCGGAGCCCGTGCAGAGGCCCCAGGAGCACCCTTTGAGAAGAGCTGCACTTTAACCTCCTGAGGCCCACGTCAAATTATACTAGTTCAAAAAAGAACCTTGTGTAAGTCAACTAAAGTCTGAAGTCACTTTGGCAAATGTCCTAAATTTAGGCCGTTGGGCCTTACGAGGATAATAAAGCGTTCAAAAAAACCTCTGCTCATTCTCCGGTGCGCCGAGCACGCTGCCACGGGACAATTTTTGACATAGGGTCGTATAACGTAAGTATAAAGAACTAAGGTTTAAAATAATAGTGTGTTTTGCGTGATTTGAGTCCTTTTATTACTAAGCAACTTAATCCCCGGGTGGCTGTCATTTTAACAATTTCATGATAAAACAATATTCGACACTAATTTCCGTTTGACGTCGTTTGACACTAATGGCCGTATTAATAAACTCGTCTCAGTTTAATGCCCATCTCAAAATACGTCAGAGTAAACGTCAAACCATAGAAACCTGTAATTTTTGACGTATCTTGAGATGGGCATTGAAACTGAGATCAGTTTATTAATACGGACCTAAGTCCCGTAGCAGCGTGCTCGGCCCACTGCTGTAGGTACTGATTGTTTTTCGAGTCAGGAGGCTTATTATGACCGTGTTTATCATGTGACTAAACTTGGATAAAACAGCGTGCACTTTTTACCAACTACAGTGCGAGAGACAGATGCTTTATCTACCGCGATAAACGCGACCACAATACAGTTCCTGGAGCGTCGTCAAGATGTATAACGCTAGGTTAGCGATTTTCGACAAAATGTAGAATTGACGTAAGTGACAACTTTGTAAATTTCGAGTCGATAGAACGTAAGCGGCTTTTGCATCTTTGCCACGCCTACTGAGTCCTATTGTTATGATGGCGGAAAATAATACATTAAATCTAACCTCACGTAACCTTCGTAATTAATGTTTAAGATACCCTGAAAACATTATGGTTTCAGCAGAAAATTGCGTTCAATGAAAGGAAATTCGATGAAATCATACATTCGATGAAGTGATGAGTTACCGTTTATTAGGGTTCCGTAGCCAAATGGCAAAAAACGGAATCCTTGTGGATTCATCATGTCTGTCCGTCTGTCTGTCCGTCCGTATGTCACTCCCACTTTTTTCCGAAACTATAAGAACTATACTGTTGAAACTTGGTAAGTAGATGTATTCTGTGAACCGAATTAAGATTTCCACACAAAAAAAGAAAAAAAGGGAGGGCGTTCCCATGCTTAGACCTGACACTCGAAAAAATTTTTTCAACAAACCCATACATGTTTGGATAGGTCTTAAAAAATGACATTGAGGTTTTTTTTTTCATTTTTCTAAACTGAATAGTTTGCGCGACAGACACTTCCAAAGTGGTAAATAAGAGAATGATAGAACTAAAAAAAAATATGATGTACATTACCATGCAAACTTCCACCGAAAATTGGTTTGAACGAGATCTAGTAAGTAGTTTGTTGTTAATACGTCATAAATCGTCTTGCTGGAACTCTTCATGAGGGAGTCCGACTCGCACTTGGCCGCTTTTTGGTTAACCTCGCAACGCCCAACGTCCTATTTCTAGGACTGAGAATTGTAGTTCTTGCGGCCCAATTTAATGTTTAAATTTGTCAATTAGCGGCCCAGAGTCCTAAAATAAGGACATTCACTTAGAACAAAACCATTATAACAAAAAAATGCGTGAAACGGAATTTTACCTTTGACTTTTGCCTGGAATTTGTTTTTTAAATATTTTATAGCAACTCAAAGTTGTGGGCTTCAAGCATATGTGCCTTTAATTAGAACACTGGGTCATTATTACAAACGTCCTAAAAATAGCTTGGGCCTTACGAGGTTAAGCTAAGTATAAATAAAATAAACTTTACCTGTGGTAGTCCGCTTGCAATAGCAATCAGTACAAGAAAACAAAAGGAGAATATATGCATTTTTACGTAAGAATTCTTAGCATTGAGCTGTATCAGTGGGAAAAACAAAGCGATATTGATTGATTTTACGAGTTCTAATCAATTGCCCGATTTAACGACCGCTGGTAAATAAAACGTTGAAGTAGAGGGCTTATGTGATCGACAAACATGAATAGAAATTTGATTTAAATATGCGATATATTTTGCTTAGCTGGATTTATGGCATGAAACGTTATGTTATGGAGTTAGAGAGTAATGAAGCGGACGGAGGTGACATTTTGACGACGTATTAAGCCTGCTCCCTAATTAACCATCCTGACAATGACAGGTGACATTTCAGTGTACATGACGCAGCTTATATGAAAGCTAGTAATGTATCAACGTGTTAACTTTACAATGTACACCAAATTGTCACCTATCACTAGGTTGGTTATGGGAAAATATTTGTGTAATGAGCGCATTAGTTTTGGGTGTTGTTGTGAGGAATTTCGTTGTTTCCTATACATATATTTTTTTGGTCATAGTTTTTGTTTACATAATTACTTATTGTTACTGAAAAAAATAATAGTTAAAAAAACGCAGTTATATAATTATTTTTATAATTAGGTATATCAGATAATACAGATCCGTTTGTGTGATAAGCTTAGAAGCTGCATAAAAAAAATACTTGTTTCAATGGTGTTATCAAAGGATTTCCTAATGTTTCTTAAGCTGTCCACACACAGAGGGCGGAGGCGGCGCGGAAGCGGGCATATTGCCGTATACATTGCGCTCTGTGAGGAGACCTTTCGGAAAATGCGTAACGTTACGAGCATTGTAACGGCAATACGCCCGCCTACGCGTTCGCTTATTTTTTCGAGGGGCAGACTAAAACCAGCACTAAGAACGCTCGAGCACGCGCCTGCGCTCGCTTTTCTCTGAGCGTAAACAGAACTGCATAGTTTTTTTTTCCTTTTTTTATGTTAAGGAGAAGGCACACGAGCGCTCAGGCCATCTGATGGTAAGTGGAGACCCATAGACATTTCAATCCTCAAAACTATAGTCCTAAGACCTCAAATGGGTTGCCAACCCTGAGGACTAAGATGGAATGCCTCTATGCTAGTAATTTCACCGGTCGTCTTATCCCCACACCGGAACACAACAATGCGAACACTGTTGCTTGGCGGGTGGTTAATGGATAAGATGGTGGTAGCGATCCGGACGGACCAGGGGGCGTGACAGGGTCCTACCACCACTAAAGTTAGAACTTAGTACTATTTTTTAATAACCCCCTGTACTTATTTTGGGTGGTAATGAATACTTCTTATTCTTATACTAGCTTTTGTTGGGAACTGCGTTGCTTAGAGTTGGTTTATCCCATTTTCCCCGGTAACTGTTTGAATTTCTGGGATAAAAAGTGCAAACTCTTCGTCCAACTCCAGACTGCATACGTTACTCGTATGCTTGCCAAATTTCACATCGAATAAATAAGGTATTACACACCCCTTCTTCTTTGTAGGGGTTAAAAAGGTCTAGGCGATTTCGCGGCGTATTTATGGTCTTGAAAATTTAATGTGTGCCACGCAAGTATTTATGTTCCACGAGCCATCTCCATTTCTTTACCACCTCCGTGCCATATAATAAATTGTACTTTGATCGGATCAGTTTATAGTACTACACTACAATTGTATGGCATCGTAAATATTTCAATGTTTTATAGGAATGCTATGTGCCCCTACCGTATTCAAGGTTTAAAATGTTAATATTAAGAAAACTCGCTGTTTGTCTGTTAATTTTTGTAACCGCTGATCAAGTTGTTGTAAGTTTTATTTTTATAACCGACGAAAAATATTTTTAGGTCACTTATTGCCGCCATCCACTGCGAGCGGAGGGAGTCCAGTAGGGCGGTTTTCAAAAAAAGTGTACATCGTTAAGGATAAAAATTAAAAACTTTAACTTTTTCATTTCGTCACGCAAATTAACGTATGTAAAAATGTATGGCTAATTTTCGCGACGAAACGGAAAAAGTTACATTTTCTTAATTTTGTCCTTAACGATATACACTTTTTCTGGAAAACGCCCAGTACTGACTAGGTTTAGCTTACAACGGTGGCTTCAAACGTTTCCACCGCGAGAAAACCTCTTGAAGAGACACCGTTGCAAGCCAAACAGAATCTGTACGGGTCCCGCTCCGCTCCACACTAATGTAACCTTATTACCAATCAGATAGGATTGAATCTGCTTTGGCCATTTAATTTTGAGATACTGCTTATATTGGTGAAGGGCAGATTAGAAAGCGGTAGCAACGTACCGTATGAGTGCTAAAAGTCTCTTATATCGCGGTGGATAAAGCATTCTACACCGATAAACAAGACGATAATAGGCCTGCAGGCTTATGTTTGCAAACGTGTCTGTGAGAATGTATTAATCTTTACTTATATTAGTACGTAGATGACTCCGCCGGCGTAGCAATCGTTCATCGCTATTAATACGACCCTAGGACTGAGTTGCTATAATGCGTTGCTATCGAGGACTAGGATGGAATACCTCTATGCTAATTATATCTCTGGTAGGCAGAAGGTAAAAAATAAGGTGGTGGTAACGACCCGGCCGGACCCTGCACATGGTCTTACCCCTATAAGTGTATGTATACTCCATACCATCTGACTTGTCTTATGTAATAAACACTTTTCTAACCTGAAAATGCTTCCTTTTCGCGTAAAATTACGATTTATTCATAAAAAAACCCTCCATGATGTAAAATCAGGAAAATACTTTACTAAATTTGGTCTCTAGCTGAAAACGGCCGTTTAAGCCAAACACGATGCATTTTGAGGTTATAAAAGTGTTTACTAAATAAGACAAGACAGTTGGTATGGACCATAGATGCATGCAGATGAACACCCGACGCAGTCGTTGAGTGCGCCTAGACAAGCAGCTTTGCGAGAACGTTATCGTAGTCAAAAATGTGTATATATGGGACTAGAGGACGCTCGCGACTTCGTATGCGTAGAATTAGTTTCCCGCTACTACTCAATTTGAATCCCTTAGGGGATGAATTTCCAAAACTTCCTTCCTACCACTCCTAGGAATATTCCCCCCAAATTTAAGTCCATAGGTCATAGGTCATTCTTCCTGTTTGTAGTATGGTGGGGCCTTACGAAAAGTTGTTTCGTATATGTCGTCAGTTTTCGACAATCGTAAAGCGCGATCAGCTTCAGCATCTTCAGCCACGCAGATCTGCATTCCTTCAATACATCGGAATAAGTGATCGCACCCTATTTTCGTGCTAAGATTTTCCTATGCTCATCACTCATTCTTACTAAATCTCTAAAGCCTTAAGACGACGGGTAGGGCAACTGACCTTGCTCATTCGGCCCCACGAGTTCTCAAAGCAATATTGTTTAACCACGTAAAATAGGGGCTCTGAGGCTGTAGCCAAGATGCGTTCGCTAACTAGCGTTTCTATTCGTTTTGTTTTTAAACCAATCGCGTTACTGGTAGACCACGTCATTCGAAAAGTGACGCGATTAGTTTACAAACTTAGAAACGCTAGTTAGCGAACGCATCTTGGCTAGGGCCTCTGGAGTGGAGGGATGATAGGTCTGCATGGATAGCACATGGCGGCGCGCGAGTTATGTCTACCTGTCTACTGTCCCCGACTACCGGTCTTCTTCTGACAGTTCTAATTAGACAATGACGGGTAGTCTATCTCGCGCGCCGTCATGTGCTAGCCGTGCTGTACACGCTAACGAGTCGAATGCTCTGTCCCTCCCAATCTATAACAATACTGTGAGGGACAGAGCATTCGACTCGCTAGCGAGTATGGTAATTGCAACTCATGGTAAGGGTACTGGTAACGCCCCTGCGTCATCCTAACCGAGAAAAGTCGCTTTCATCGCTTTATAGTTGTAAGTACTTATCTATTACGAAATGCAAATTCAAATTCATTATCTGCCACGATAGTCAATTTTATTCGATGCTTTTTCTTTAGTACATCATATTTTATAGGCACATGAAACAATAAGCTTCAGAACGCCTAGAAGTTCCTTCCCTAGGAATACATAAGTTTCGAGTCTATGATCGGTAAATTCTAATTAGTTCAAACTTTATTTCAGTTAATGCAACAGTTTAAATCTATAAAAACAAGTTTCGAAAGTTTGGTTGCAAACTAAACAGCGCTGCCAGAGTAAAACGTGCATAACTTTTTCGCACTTTATTTAAAATATGGTATATTATAATGTACTATGACTTAACAGAGCCATAATAATAAGTGTTCTGATTATTAACATTTCAAACTACCAGTTGGTATATTACAAAACAGACAGACCACAACTGTATTTTTCCAACGTGATGCTCTTAATGCTAAAGCGCCTTTTCTATCATCAAAGGAATATTCTGCTAGGTTATAAGTTGAATCTAACTAAAAGCTCTCTTAATAACAGTAATTATAAAAAGCCGATAGCTTAATTTTATTAGTATCTCGACGTATAATTTTTTATTTCTAATATTTTCAGCCTCAACTACCAGAAACAAACGCTACAAATGTAAATAGTATTATTGCTGGAACAGAAATTAGTGACGCATCTAGACCTCAAAACAATGTGAATTTAATTAAAGGAGCAGAAATAAGTGGAACACCTGGACTCTTAAATAATGCAAACCCGACGAAAACAGAACCTGAGAGAAGAACGACAGACAATAACGTACAAAAAAGACTTGAATTCGAAGTTGACGATGTGAATCCCATAATAAAATTGTATACGTCAATAGAAAATGCCATAAAAACATTTTTTACTAGTCAAAAAGTTATAATGGTTATACAAAACGTGGGAGCGTGCGTAGTAAACGGGATTATGGAGATCGTCACATTCTACTTACCTGCCCCGATGATACCTCTTGTAGCATCAGCAGCTGGAATGGTAATACCATTTGAACCAGTGGTCACTTTAAGAAACAAAATGCCAGTTACTAGCTACAGAAGAGCATTAAACCGAGCTGTTAATAGTTTTATGGGAACCTTTGATAAATACAAAATTGGTGATAATGAAGACCCTTATATGACAAGACGATTTAATAGAAGGTTTATGGATGACAATAGCGATGAGAAGAAAGAAGAGAAAGGGAGTAGAAAATGATATGTTTTTAATAAATTGGTAAAATAAGATGTGTACTGTACACAAGGCAAACTGTTACTATGATAGGTATATTTAATCAAGAGCAGACGTTAACGTCATCACCCCAAAAAACGGACAGAAAAACTGTGTCATAATAATTGTTTGAGGCTTATCAGGCTTTTTTTTTACTTTTTCTGTAGCATTATTCACCCTTCTCGATTTTAGAACTGGTTGCATAATTATTTTATCAACTTTGTGAAGTTTACGCCTTATATGTCTAGCAATTTCCTCCTGTTTGGATTTAAATTCATCGTATTGGACTTGTGTTTCAATGTTTATACCTGCTTTGTTTTGTTTTAATAACTGTATGACATTTTCATCATCAACTCCCACTTTTCTATAGCTTTTGTTATCGTACAAGCCAGACCAATAATGCCTGAATCCATTTTTGTCCAGAAATACTTTTTTGGTAGGAGAATTTTCGCTCTCCCTCCTTTGCATAAAGTCTTTAAAGTGATCTCTGATTGAATGTTTGGTTTCTTTCAAAAGGTTGTACTTTTCGCTTTTGTAAAAAACTTCGCCTACTTTTTGAAAATCCGTGTGCTCTGGAAATTGTGATGACGCCCTCTGGAACTAAAAAAAGCAAGTTATCTCTCTACTTTCAAATATCAATATACAAGCTTTTGCGCGCGACTCTGTCTGCGTAGAAGTAGTTGGTCGTTGCCCTATTCCTTTAGGAGATTTTCGAACTATCTCTGTACCAAAATATACTTCAATCGGTTGGACGTTTTACCGTGGAGACGGACCAAACAATCAAATACCGTTTCACATTTATTATAAAGCAGCCCCCAAATATACATATTAAGTAAACTATGTATTTATCTGATTGCTGGGTTAGAATGGTGCCACTCCATGTCTTTCCGTGGATGTCGTAAGAGGCGACTAAGGGAATAAGGGCTTGTAGTACTGTTAGGCGTTGGGCTTGCAACCTTTCACTAATACACTATAGTAAACTTCTTGGCCTGATTGTGAAAAATGTGGTTACAGAATTATAAACAAGTCTTTTAAGAGTTGTTGGTATTTCTGCAGCTCTACCTACCCCACCCTGGGAATGAAGGCGTGATGTTATGTATGTATTTATAAGCTTCGAAACACATGAGCTGAGTACAGCTAACCGTGGGGAAAATACGCCGTGCCCAAGTGTAGGTAATGTACAGCTATTTTAATGGTTTGTCCCTGTGATTTATCGATAGTCATTGAAAAATGTACCTTTTAACGGAAACTTTAAAAATTAATTGGCAAGTTATTAGGTATTATTGGAATGCGTCGTGGTATAATTATCACATTGATTCTCCCTTGCTACTCCTGGCATGAATTGTGGCCTTTATAATTTGTCTACCTAGTTCAGTGTACACTATTCTGTTCTTTCACACACAAATAAAGTAAAAAAATAAATATAACGTTGGACAGAAAATTAGACAGTCTGTTGTTGCGACGATTTCTTGTGTCAAATGAGTTGCTACATCAAACTCTCGAAAGAAAACTTCGTACCCAAGTTGATTTAAAGAAAAGAAAAAAACCGGGCCAGAGCATGTCGGATCATGCTCAGTGTAGGGTCCCGAAGCTGTTACGAGTAAGTACTACAAAGATAAAAATAAACAAGTAGTAACTAATTTTCTATCTAAGTTACATGGTGCCGTCTAAGATGATTTAGTAGGTATAAACACTGTAATCGCCTGTATCCCAAGAACCAGTGATGTCTACTTAGCCGTGATAGTTTTCCTTTAAAAATCGGTATATGCGCTTTTATTTAAGTATGTTTTCCGACTTTTAATATTTGTAGTTTTGGCTGTAGGGGAGGAGCGGGACGCTTGACTCCAACAAAAATTAGCGCTTTAAAGCTTAATATTTCATAAATCGATCACTTAATCGAAAAGTCGTAGTTTTGAAAGACGTATCCAACGACACCCTACACTATGGGGTAGACGAGAAAAAAAGTACATCTCCACGTTACTTGTTGGCGTGACTAATACAGGGTGACAGGAAATTCGCCGTAATCCTTGAAAGGGGTTATTCTACAGGTCATTTGTAATGATTTAAGTCCAGTTAACCAGGGATCACAACTCATTGGTTTTCGAGTTATTCACGTTTTTAGTTTTTTTTTAAATACCCGCTTTTCGACCTTAAACTAGTAATTTTGTAAAAACTTCGTCATTTAGAAATAAAAAAGCATTTGTCGAATAGCCAATGAACCACTGATTATGAAAAATAAAAAAAAAGCCAAAAAAATGCCAAATTTTGCAAATAAAAAGATTTGAAGTTAGAAGTTCAAGTAATTATTTTCCAAATTTTGTAACATTTTAGAGCATAAAAAAAAGTATTACACTTCGCGTACAAATTACAGGAATAATTTGCTTAATTCATAAGCTTTCTAAAAAGGTACAATTTATGATATTTTAATACAAAAAAAAATACAATTAATAATAATAATAGCAGAACAGCTAGAAGACTTTTCTCTTCTGTTTCTCATTTTAACTTATCATCTTGATGTAGAAGGCACAGCAGATTGCCTTTGGTGACACAAACAAAGGGTCATTAGTTTAATTAATTTAATTTGTTTGTGTCTCGAATTCGTGGGGTTTTTCGCCTTCAGTTTCTGTCTTAAGTCTTAAGTGATACTTTGATAAGTGATTAAGCAAGGTTAGGATAAAACGAGGAAAAAAACAGTTTCACTATCAAATAAACTTACTTCCCTCATCGACCGACTGTTAGGGGACTGTACGTCTATTAGGGTTTCTTATTTGTCTATGGAACCCAAAATATCGTTTTACTTACTTGAAAAAAACAAATAGCCAAAAGCAGTTGCATTTCAATGTTTGACGAGAGAACGACGTAATCGAATCTTGGATGAATTTAATTAAAAAAATACTATTATAAAGGTTTTCCACGCTGTATTATACCATGACTTTTATTGAATCACCGATTGAAAGTAATAAAAAACTTAAGCAATAAAATTGAATGTTTTATACGAACGATGATTTGAACTTTTAATAATTAAAATAACGTCTGCACACCCATCTTCAGCGGTCGCTAGCGCTACCGACATCTCTCACTCTCGCTCGTCATACCTTTTTAGTAACTCTTCTATCATCTGGCCTTTTTTATTGACCAAACTGTCTTCGCATCCCCTTTTTGATCCGTGTCACTACATAAGGTGAAGTACTGGATAGGGGCCATATTAAAAACACCTGAAACCGACGTACCTGTATGAAGAAGTTGATAAAATGTAGGGAAAACGAAAGTACACTTGGGGGCAAAGAAATCCAGCCACGTCGTACTGAATTTCCATAGAAAGTGGCTCGATTTCTTTGCCCCCAAGTATAGTAAGTATATTTGGACGGTTAGACTTAACGTTGCATAGGTTTTGTCTATCTTTTGGGAGACAGGCGTGAAGGTATGGTATGTAAACTAACGTCTTAATTGGTCAAATCGGTAACTTATACACCTATCAAAAGTTCGGTGTTGGAAGCAGATCTTTATTAACCAACTGCGGCGAAGCCCAGAAGGAGGGTTATGTGTTTGACCTGTATGTATGTATGTAAGTATGTGTCAGTTTCTATGTCCACGTGTAACTACTCAACGGCTCAACCGATTTTGATATGGTACGGTATATAAAATCTTAATAAAATTAAATCAAAATGGCGAATTTTATGCGCTTTAGTGTGCGGGAAAAATAGTAGTACCTAGATTGTTCAACAATGGACTAAAGTAAGCCATTATGACACGAGATATTTATCCACCCGAGCAAAGCGAGGCAATGCCACCTCGTCAGGCAGTGCCTTACTTTCCGCACCTAGGCAATAATGTTCTATTCCCTATACCACCGTAGTGCTGAGACTAGAATTGCGTTTGCAATTTTCTTATCATTATGCCAAAATATGTAGATAGCAGGCCCGGAGGGCCAAACTAGCCAGCAATAGAAGCTCTACGGTAGCCCAAACATACCTACGTACTCTAATATAGAATTTATAGATGTTTGACATCACAGAGCGGGGTGGTCCATTCGCTTAGTGTCGTCGTCGTTTAGTTGACTTACACAAGGTTCTTTTTTGAACTAGTAAAACTTGACGTGGGCCTCACGAGGTTGAACTGTACCTGTGACACATATAATAGTCGGTAGCGTTGTAGGCACGACAGCTCATGATCACTTTAGTGGTCGTTGGCGTTCAAAGGGTTATACAAAATATTACACATACTAAATATTAAACTTTGATTTAAAATTAGAACGCATATAGGTAAATAAAATAAACCTTGCATGGACCTTTCAGCATGCTTTGTCTAGTGGGGATTTCACTGTGACTTGGCTTTAGTATTCGTTTGTAAAATTTGTGTTGAGTTGTCGGAGCATGGAAAACAAAAAAAAAATCAACTAAGTAAAATGTAATTACATACATACATACATAGATAACATCACGCCTTAATTCCCAGAGTGTTGATAATTCTGTAACCACATTTTGCCGAAGTAAAGTGAGGTAGGTACATGTATAATTAAAACAAGAAGATAATTTTACTGAATTATAATATATTTGCAACATATCCTTACTAAAGCGTAAAACAATACAGCCTCTCGAGCGATCCAATGTCTTCGCCAGATGTTATTCGAAATATAAAACTAATTCCCAATTACACGGTAAACAATGTACAGAGCCACCGAAAATATACACAATAACAGAAAAAATACATTCCAGAAGAATTGACACTATATTTAAGGGCCAAATAAAAATACAATGTGTTATTTATATTGTATCTTTCTCAGCCCCTCAGTGCCTCCCTGTTTTCAAAACTAGTAAGAGCACATTTTACAATCCTTTTCCCTCCGAACCTAAGCTTTTTACAGACTATGGTTCCTTTCCAGTATTCATATTTACATTTGGTTAAAATTTGACATATTATGTGTCACATATAGAATTTAATTTCAAAATTTAAACTTGTGTGTCATTAATAATGACACATTATTATTATCAACAAAAGGAACACAGAACGGTTTACTCACATATTAGTCAGGGATTTACAAAAGCATTTTTCCACAGTAGCGATTTTTTCATTATCGTTACTTTTCTTAGGCTCATTTCTTCATGTAGCGATTTTTCATAGTGTTATGTAATGTTCGTGATTTTTACTATTCACATTTTTCCCATCGCAAACTTTCCCAATAGTAATTACACCATAGTATACGTAGGTAGGTTAGGTTAGATTATATCAGGCTCGGAGGGCCAAATCAAACCAGAAATAGCAGCTCCGCTCAGCGGAGCTCCATCAACCCTGTCAAATTAGTTTTTTGGTACCTATGGGAAAGTATGCTAATAATAAAATAATTTACTAGTAATTTTAACGATGAAAATAAACGCTAACATTAAATAACTCGTTATAAAAAGTCGGTTTATGAAGAAAAGCGAATAGAAAATTGATGATTATGAAAGAACGCGATGTGAAAATTAGCTACTACGAAAAAAATATTTTATGAAAATCATCAAGCAAAATAAATGTAGTCAGGTAACGGCCTAATATGTTTCGTACTCATTAAGAGGGCAAATTTAATCGTTAGTAAGAAAAACTGTCTGCGGTTTTAATATTGGGAAAGACCGAGCCAAAAGCTAATATCAAACAAAATTTCATGTTGCAATCTCACCGATAGCTTCGTAGGCTGGGTCACTGTTAACCTTTTCAACGCCATTGACGGATATCCCGTCATGGTTGACAGCTCAAAATAGACCTTAATATCTATGACGCAAAATTGACATTCGCTCTGGTTATGTATTTGATATAGCGTTGAAAAGGTTAACTAGACCAACCAACCGCGTCGTCTGCTAACTACCAGTATATGAACGTAAAAGAGCAACTTATGCATTTTATAGAACTTCTTACTAAAAAATAACGCATATCACATATTTCAGCCTCTTAAACAGTTATTGTTGTTTCATCCGATAAAATTAAACTTTGCTATATAATAGAATAGTGTCAAATTCTTCTAAAAGGTTCATATAATAAGCCATACTTTACGCCGTTTTATCACCAGTAACAACAAACTGTAATAAATGTACTCGATTGTGTAATGAGGTATCATTATTAAATAATTTGTTCAAATTTTACAAACAATGATGTATTTTCCTGGAAATTGCACCATACCACGTCAATGTGTATCTCTGTCATTCATCTATTGAAATTATCAAGAGAGAAGAAGCGGTTATGGATCTAACATTCCAAAAGTTTCAATTTTCCACGATTTGACAAATAAAACAATATTTTCTATAATATATTTTATGACAGGATCATTGCCTTCTTATTAGTATGTTGTAATGTCAATATCCAGCTACATATTATCATATTTATTGTAAATTAAATGTTACGTAATTTCGTTAGTTTAACGAAAAACGCAGTGTCAATATGATCGTATTTGATACAGGGTGGATAAAACGAACGACAGCAACTACCTTCAATATTAGAAATAGCGAATTCTACGCAAAAGAGACCCATTTTTTTTTTTTAAACAAATACTGCAACTATGGATTTTCTGAAAATATTTTTTTTGTAACCGGGAATCGAAATAGTCAAATATGACAAAACAGTAAAGTAGAGTACGCATACACCTTTCAACTAAATAAAGACTGTAAAAACACGACTTTATTGTTTTGTCAGATAAGACCAGTTAGATTCCCGGTTATAAAAAGACGACTTTTTTAAATTTATAAATGCAGTAATTATTGTTTTCAAAAATAAAAGTAAGTCTCCTTTGCGTAGAATTTATTTAAGGTAGGTGCCGTCCATGTGGCGATAGTTTTTTCCGACCTGTATGCTATTTTATGACCAGGGTGTATACACTTATGATTTAATATGATCTGTCTACAATTTAGCAAGGTAATCGATTTTGTTTCTAAGCGTTCGTGTATACACAGCCTAAGATTATAAGATACTTTTAAATCTTGGGACAAAAATATACAACAATAACATTCTACCCATAACAAACGGGCGTCTTACGAAACATTATCGCTTCACTATAAATACGATCTCAATATACTAGTGAGTGTATGGCTCTAAAAAACCTCTGAAGGCATCTTTGATATTACAATATACCAAAAGGAGACTACAGAATGCTTCGTTATACATTTTTGTCCAAGCCTATAATTTGACTAGCAAATTGGTGGATATGTATCTATTCATAAATACCTTACGGTCCTGTTTCTACAAGCTATTATTACAATGGTAATATTAAATTATGGGGCTACATTACAATGGATTGTATTAACTATTATTATGGGTAATTTATAAAGTGTAGAATTAGGTGTAATATAACTTAAAACTCAGTCAGGTCATAAGCGCAGTAAGCACGTATAGGTTTAAATCTGCACATCTACGAAAAAATCTATTGTAAAATACTAAAGTAGAGAAAAGAAATTTTTTACATATAAAAAGGCTTTTTAATTGTTTAAAAAGACAGTAGAAAATACAAGACGATTTCATAAAAAAAGTTTGGTGCAGTTATAAGCTCATACAAATATTGAACTAAAGTTATTCTACAAGGTATCTTAATTATTTATTAAAGGAAGATGTTCGCCTCTCGAGGAGCTTAAACATTAAAAACATATTTACATCAACAATATTCTGAATAAGAATAGTTATGCTAAATATTAATATTGCAAGTGTCTAGATGTCAAAACTTGTATTTACCATATCATTTTACATACACCTTTTTAAAAAATATAATCTATATGAACGACTATTAAGTAATTTTAAGACATTCCTAAGCATTCTTCATATGAAAATATAAGTGATATTCAATATACAAATATTTACAAAGCTACTTACTGAAATTAGTCACGAGTAACCTGAATACTGATCAGAAAGAAACACTGGAATCAAAAATTGACTATCATACACTTACAGGTCAAAGCTAAATAAATACATCGTCACTTATATAAAATGTGCTTTATCACCTATTGTTTCAAGATTTTCAATAAGCCTATAATACTATCACACGTTTTAAAATTCAATCATGATCTGATCATACTTCAATCTGATCTGAGATGACAGGGTTTTAATATGGGACTCCTAGCCAGATCGAAAAGATATACAAAAAAACTATTTACAACTTTTGAAATACAAAAACACCTAGAATTCAGTATGACAAGTTTTAGTTTCAATTATTATGATGGTTTAATTATTCTAAATTAAAAAAGGAACCTTAATTAGTTTGTTAGTTGATAATTGATGTGAATTTATTGTTCTTGAGCACTATTTCTAAGGAAGGTCTGTGCCCAGTTTTATAAAGCCACAAATTGCAAATTACAAGCGGCAGTCTCTTTATAGACAATGGAGTTAGGTAGAGACTTCCACTAGTACTTTGTAACTTGTAGCTTTATAAATCAGGGTCCTGGTTTTATTGGTGTATTCCTCTACTCGAAATATTAGTAGTAATAATGTAGTATTGGAATCACAGCTTTTCCTGTTTGTCGGATGTTTTCTGCACTTCCATTTAATTTGCAACGCATATAAAACCTTATCAACGTTCATCACGTAATATATCAATAGTAAATGTTAAAAAAGCTGCAGAACCATTTACAGGCTTGTTAGATTACTTAACAGTAACTTTATTTGGTAGGTTTTTTTTTGCTCGCATTTTTCCCTGCTTGATTTTCAATTGCATTTTTTCCGACCCGAATTTCTCTCAATCGCAATTTTTCTTCTAATTTATAATGAGGTCGAAACAGGTAGCAAGGTTGTGCTGGGCAGATAAAAATAAAAAAAAACGACACTGTCAAATACATCCATCTTACACAGGAAAAAACGCATCAGGGGAAAACACGACTGAAAACTTAGTTTGGAAGAAACGTTATCGGAAATTCTTCTACTAAGAAATAACGATACGTAAGAATATAGTGTCCCCACTGTTTCCTACAATTACTGTTTATGTCATTTAATTGTAAAGTCATATTTAAATTGAGGTTTTTTTAAGAATGGCACATAACTACATTTTACGCGATCGCGCAACGTCACATAAGGCGAATGGTCATTACTTCGTGATTTGAAACCAAAACTCTATATTTAAGAAAAATATTTGTTTCTGGTTAAAACTATTTATCAAAGTGAAGATTAGGAACACTTTATTGCTTTCGGAGTATTGCATAATGAACTATGAATAGTCGTAATATACACTTATTCTAATCGTGTTAATGACACTATCACAAAATGTTCATCGATATATCCAACTTATAAGACCCAAAAAACAAAAAAAGCTAATTCATAAATAATGTCGGTGCTTGTAGATTCATACATAAGTTGGAATCATCAGTTTCATGAATTTTAAATAAATAAAGCCGTTACATTATGAGCAAATGCGAACTAAAACTAAAAACTGGTATAGTCTAATGAGATGAAATAAATCTAGTCCCAGATATCGTTTAGGGCTGAGATTCTACACGGTAAAAACCATACTGTCTTTGACTTTTGGTATTGTTTTTAACTCGGCCGCCATTACTGTCATGTAAATAAGAGCTATGAAAATGTTGACAATACGGAAACACGTCAAAGGTGATATGGTTTTACCCCAGTAGAATAGAGGCCTAGGCTTCGTAAATAAAGCTACAGATGAAGTGAACAATAAGACATCGTATTTTGTCAGATAAGTTTCAAATAAGTTCACATTTATCTTGATTTCTCAGCCATTGTAGTTCGATAGGTACTGAAACTAACTCAGGACGTCATTAGTTGATCTTGGCTGAGACGTCTATTCCAAGATTTTTTGTTTTATGGCATGGAGAAGTGAAATGAGCACACAGGCCACCTGATGGCAAGTGGACTATGAAGCCCATTTACAATCTCAAGATAGGAATCTAACAATTACACTCTCTAGACTGCGAATCACTGTAATGTAAGATTTTACATGATTTATCGTTTATTATTGATCAATAGTCCCTGTTATCGGAGGTGCAATTTGGTAGTTGGACGTTCTTAGGCATGGGTAAAAACAATTATGAAATATAGCCCTGTCGATACTTTTTCTCTACCATAATGATTGCGTTAGACTAAAATTAAACGTGTTTATTTTGATGATTTCATGCACTGGCCTGCACCTCGAAACATAAAAAAGTTAAATTGTAACTTTGAACAATTTTATTGTTGTTAATACCTGCTACTATCCTGACAAATCTCTTTCGCTTCTTCCACATTCTTAAATAGAGTCATGCGTGCACGTCGGTTTCGGGTACTTTGGATTCGGCCCTTTTGCAGAATTTCTCCGATTTGATTCGAAAAAGTACGCCTATATATATTTTTCGTCAATCTTCTTACATACATTTTCTCCAAATGACCAATCGAAGCATGCCCTTTTCAATCTTAGTCACAAAGAAAATCTAAAAGTATCGATATAGACATTATCAATATTTTTACCCATGCCTAAGAACGTCCAGCTACCAAATTGCACCTCCGTTAACCTTTTCAATGCCATTGACGGATATTTCCGTCAAGGTTGTCAACGCAAAATAGACCTTGGTATCTATGAGGCAAAGTTGACATTCGCTCTGGTTTTGAATTTGACATAGCGTTCAAAAGATTAACGGGGTCTATTGATCAATTAGTCCTAAGAGAGCAAGTTAAATTCGAACTTATCTCTTACCTAATAAATCTACTTTTCTTTCTTCCTTTTTTAATGACACTGTTAAAATACTAGATTATTCTAGTTTAGGCGTGTTTTTTGATATTATTTGGCGGTTAGGATAGCACAAACGAATATTATTAATTCTATTACTTTACGGTAAGTCCAACCTTTTCAATGCCATTAACAGATATATCCGCACCGTTTTCCAACTAACGACAGATATGTCCTATAATAGCCCAGGATAGCGTAAAAGTGACCAATTTCTGTGGTACTTTCAGACTTTTCAATTGACAATTGATATTTGACATGAAGTTGAAAAGGTTAAACCACCATCTAGCGATTATCTTGACATTTATATTTGTACTTGATTGATCACTCACAATGTTGCGTAAAAAACTTAGCCTCCAAACAACATTTCCAAACGCTCCACTCCAAATTAATTAATTAATCTGTAATTCAGGGAACACATTATTATAATTATATAACGACTTCCAAACCTCATACAGCGAAACTATGCTTTGACTAATTACTCAATTTTCAACACTTATTTGATACCTTCGATCCAAATTCGTGGAGAATATCGCAGGCCATCTCTAGATCGTTTCTCGTTATGCCTAATGCTCGCACTACAATGTCTTTGGGATAACCCTCGCCTACTAAACGCGCAATGTAATCTAAATTTATATTTTCATACGACACGTTATCACCGTATTTCCGCCCGTGCTTGTCGTGGGTGAGGGGGTTCAATTTCTTTGCTGGAATGAAAAGAGGTGAAATATTACAATTCGTCAGTTGCAGTTGCAGTTGGTTTATCTAGTTTATCGGTCGTTTTGAATTGTGATGTTTTTAATAAAATACGCAAAAATATTTTTAATCATAAACAAAAATACTCACAAGCAACAGCCAACTCGTTTTTCTCCGATGCTACATTCTCGTACGGAGGATCCTTAATATCTTCTGAAGGGAATTTGGGCATGGTGGTCGATTTAGTCGGCTGGTGGTCACCGCCGCTCGTCGTCGACGGTAACGACCGTTGCCGCGGTGGTGCTCGACTTTCAACCCTTTCAAAACGATCAGGTATCCTGTCAGGTTTCTCTGGCAACCTTTCAGGCGGGTGTCGAAAATCTAAATGTCTATTATCTAAAGGCACTCTATCATTTACTTTATCTCTATTATCGTGTACGTGGTTATGTTTATCTGGTACAGGTACATGGTTACTTTGTCTTTCATTCGGTCTTTCTGGAACTCTGTGTTCTCTGTCTGGTACTGGTACCCTATTGTCTCTCTCTAAAGGTCTTTCAGGAACGCGATGTTCCCTTTCTACAGGTCTTTCTGGCAACCTATGTTCCCTATTACTATCAACAATAGGTCTTTCTGGTACTCTATGTTCTCTCTCAGAGGGTCTATCTTCTACCCTATGCTCTCTATCCACAGGTCTTTCAGGCACCCTATGTTCTCTTTCTGGCACTCTATGCTCTCTTTCAACAATTCTATGTTCCTTTTCTACCGGTTTTTCTGATACCCTATTATCTTTTTCTAATACTTTATTTTCTGTTGCTCGTTCTAGTGCTCTGCTTTCTCTTTCAATGGGCTTATCTCCCCAATTGTCTCTATCGACTGGCCATTCTCTATCTGTATTTCGTTCTGATCTGTCAACGGATCTTTCTTGCCTATCTCTGTCTTGCACATCATCGGGCTGGGAGGGAGGTGGCGCGGGTAGTGGGCGACTATTAGACTGAGGTGTGCACGCGCGTCTGGGCTTCTCAAAAGCTCGCGGATCTGGTGGTACCTAATAAGAAAAAGTGATTGTATAAATTATCTGCGGCATTATTTTTTAGTAAAAATGACAGTTTGTATCTTAACGAATCTTTTGCCGACGAACGACGTTTATAATAATTGGATGGATCAACTTTTTGTTGTTGCTATTCTGTCCGTGTTGTAGGGGACAACAGTGATAGTTTCTTAGAAAAATGGTTTAATACAAAATGGGCATGTTATAGCTACAAAAATCTGATGTTTATAGGATTTGTATACTTTTAAATCAAAAATCATCATAAAAAGACCCAAGAGACGTCACCATTGCAACGAGGTACAAAGCAAAGTTGAGTGACCCAATTAATGAAAAGACGTAGTTCCATCGTCATGGGATAGTCTTACCTCATGCCGCGTATCAATAATTCCAGTGATGGTTTCAGTGGAACCGGTGATGATGGAAGTCAAGCGGTGCCTCGAGTCTGGTTCTGGTTCCAGTGATGACCTTCTTCTAGGTTCTGCGGATATCGAGACTACAACCCGGTTATTTAACAACCATTAACAGGACTCTTTAAAACTTGAATGGTAACAAATTATAAATTGTAACACATTAATTTGAGCGGGGGCACATGTGAATTAAGATTAGTAAGTAACTAACATAAAGAGGCATTTCTTTGTGCAGCTGTTTCTACTTTCACTAACGTTATATGATTGCACCATGACAGAATGAAAATTTTTAACGACTTGCACTCATAAATTAAAACGACGACAAATTAACACCGGCGTTCCGCGATAAGGATCGATGGTGACTTTTATTAAAGTCAGTATGCGTGCAAAATATTAATGACAATTACCTTGAGCACTAGCCGTCGCTATATCCTGCACGCTGCACGCACAAGCGATGGTCGGCTCGGCGGGTGATAGACTCTTACGGGGGGGCAGAGGGGGCGCGCGCAGCTCCCCGTAGGCGTTCTCGTGCGGCGCGGGCGCGCGGCGCGCGGCGCGCGGGCTGTGCCGCGGCGAGGCGGCCGGCGAGCGCACCGAGGGCCGCAGCGCGTCTATCGTCGATGCTGCAGCATTGAATTCTGCCCAATCCTGAGCGATTTTTGTCGTTAGTGGTTTTGAAACTTGCCACATCATCATCGTTGGCCTATTACATGGGTATTTTTTGGGCGCTATCTATCAAAGGTGATAAATGTTAAGGCACACATAAAACTCCACATTTCGAGCGCTAGGAAATTTTGAAATGGTTTGGCAAAATAAGAGGGACTATTCAGTGATATTATATTGGCAACATGACTAAATTCTTACCCAAAAGCTGTTAAATTTGGTGGCTACCACTTGAAAAACAAAGTAGTTTTAAATAACCTAGCTATTTGGTTGGTAGGTACGTAGTAATCGGTTTACCAGCCGTAAAAAACATAAAGCCCGTAGTGACACGACGGAGAGGGCCGAGGCAGCTTCTAGTATACGTGAGCGGCGTTGAAACGGTTAATTTAGTTCTTAAAAAAACCGGGTAAGAGCATATCAGCCCATGCTCAGTGTAGGGTTCCAAAACCATTAAGTACTTACAAACATAGAAAACAACAAGTAATAACTAGTTTTCTATTTAAAGTCATTTGGTGCCTTCTTGGATGATTTTAGTAGGTATAAACACTAATCGCCGCGTATAGTCGTGATAGTCTCCTTTTAAATTCGTTATATGCGCTTTAATTAATTTTTTTTTTCATATTTTAAGTATTTGTAGTTTTGGCTGCTTAGTATTTCGTAAACCAAAGAGAGAGAGAGGTACACCAAAGACATTTTTTTAAGATTTTATTTTACCATTTTGTTGGCGTCAATAATTTGTATATTCATGCCAAATTACAGCTTTCTAGTGCTAAGAGTTTCTGAGCTAGGCTGCTAACGGACGGATATGGCGAAATTATAAGGGTTCCTAGTTTGACTACGGAACCCTAAAAAAAGGGATAGTGTTTGTCGGTGGCAATGTAGCTCCTAAACGGGTGGCCCGGTTTAGACGCGATTTTTTTCAGTGAAAGCCAGTTAAATCCAAATGGTTCTTAGAAAATCGGTTGAGCCGTTTCAGAGGTATCAACTCTCAAATAAGGGATTGCCATTATATTGTGGGTTTTTATATTTTAGATAGTTATTCTATCGCTTTTTATGTTGCGGTGTGTTGTGTCAAATACATGTTGCGAGTTTAAGTTTGAGTTTGAAAAGTCATCTAGAAAGCGGAGCAAGTATCTTCAAATGAAATCCTTACATTTAGGTGATTTTAAACGACTTACAAGATAAACAACTAATTGCCAAATAAACTAAGTCCCCATTGAAATAAAATAGTGAAAAACAACATGTAAAAAATAAAACAAAATTGCAAAACAAACTTACTTTATATTGCAAGCACACGCATGCCAACAGCATGCTACATCACAATCACACATAAGCACAAAAACATTCCACGTTATAATATCAAACATATTAAAAATAATTTATGTAAAATAATAATACAGGTTTTGAAAATAAGATTAAAAAGAAAACACAAAAAGCACATCACCAAGCGTATAATGTCAACGACAAAACTTACAAATAAATAAAATCGATTTATAATAATATAGATAACCATGATTTAAGTATAATAATATTTACAGTGCCCTTTTCGAAAATCACCGATTAAATGAACGCTGTTTCGCAATAATGTGTCAACCCACAAGTATTTAGCAAAAAAACGTCAACCTACAATGATCGCACCGAGGGTTGACACTTTATTGCTAAATACTTGTAGGTTGACAAATTATTGCGAAACAGCGTCCAAATATAAAGCAGAATTCGACTCAAAGAGTCAACAAATGTAGTTTAAAAAAAAATAACGCAATTAGACTACAGTCCCCAGCGATGATATATAATCCGACTCGTATCTATTATACTAGAGGCATTTCAGATATCTTGGAGCGCATTATTGGATATTTTTATTGCTAGTGACTGTACCTACTTAACCCTTTTCACGCTATGGTAAATACAGTCATCACATCAAACACACCATGCATTGCCAAAATACCAAAAATGCATAATACGAGATGATTATTAGATTAACGTACATGAAGGTACGTTTTCCGCTATCCGCCGTAACAGGTTTAAGCGTTTTCGGCAGTGTAATCGGGATGTGCATGTGTATGTATCCGTTAATGGCGTTAAAAGGGTTATTTTTTAATAATCCTGAGAGCTACTTTATTCAATATGTCATTGCGATTGTGATTATCAAGGAAACTATACACATTTGTCAGACCTAAATTATGAAAGGCACTACTAATTTATAATGTTCAGTTTTTTAGTGAATACATTCCACGGTAAGCCGATAATTAACGATTAAATCATGCTTATAAGCCAGTTTAAAAACGCTATTTGCCAGCGGCAATAAATGAGCAAATTTTTGTATATGCCACACAATTTTCTGAAGTTTAATTGGTTAACTGTTAGGTTAGTTAGGTACGGACCAAAAATCCGCCTACGTCAATCCTGATATCTAACATTATAAAACCAAACACGAAAAGTAGATAATTTATTGAAAAAATTGTGCGTTTACAAAATTGTACAGTGTCTAAGTCTGATTTAAAACGTATTCCTGAGTTCAGTGTGATAAATTATATCAGTGTTGACTATTTTAAATGTGGCTGCAATTCAAATCTAAAGTTGTTAAATACGGTCAATCGTTTACGCTCTTCCAACTATTGTTGCTATGTCATTCCAATGGTAGAAATAACAAGAACAGCGTTAACGCCAGCAGGTTAGTGAGAAAGACCACATATCTTGCTCCTAGTATTAACGCCATGCATTAAACTTAATATGTCAATAAAAAAAACGTACGTAAGTACAAATGCGTGTTTAAATCACAATTTATTAAATTGATGATGTAGAACTAAAAGCACCTATCTGCACATCATTGTTGGTTAGAAAAGAGGCCTTGAAGCGTCAATAATAAAGTCTCGTTACCAATGAAAAACAATTACAGTGAAGGACAAAATAATGGTTATAACGATTTTTGAAATGTGCATACAGCTCTTGATCGGTAGTTGCCATGTATGACGTGTCAATGCCTACTTAAGTATTGAACACTTCAATATAAATATGAAGAGATTACGAGTTTTTAGTCCTGCATCATCAGTGTCTATATTATTTATTCAAATGCCTAAATATTGTCACATTAATTTAATTTTTATTTTGAATCATCCTGTACATAATCCATCATTGTTATGTCGAAATAGATTTATATAATAAATTAATCACTGAAATAATAAAAGCTAAATTCATTAAATAATTAATACTATTGCATTTAACCGCTCTTTTAACGCATTACTAAAAATAAAGCTTAGTAAATTAAGTTCATTTATAAATAACAAGGCATAAAATGACTTGAAATAAAAACTACAACAATGGCACAACACAAAAAAAAACTATAAAGCTTTAGCCTGCAGGTAACATAATTATGATTTAGACGTCAAAAAAGAAATACAAACCATTAAAAAAGACCCAGAAACTCAGGAACAAACAGAGCCCCATTTTATTTGCCAGTTTTACAATATTGCGGATTTTTTTAGGTCGTTATTATGTAATTATTATTGCTGACTGCTATAACCTCCTAAGACCCACCATACAACGAAATTTGCCAATGGACTATGAACCTATTACAAATGCAATAGAGTAAATTTTCTAGTTTGATTGTCCCTCATAAAAACAAAGGAAAACCTATTTTATTTCCTTTGCAATAGGTCTATTTTCTAATGAACGTAATATGTACAATTTTTTGTACGAGAGGCCTTAGGAGGCTAAGACAATTAATGGATGAATCAACATTTTGTTAATGTTCTGTCCCGTGAGCCAAGAGACAACAGTGATAGGGTTATCTTAGAAATGTTTTAAAATAAAGTATTTAATACGCTTGAAAGAAAACCCATAAAATTGCTTGTGATTGCCACAGAAACTGATGTTTGGTGGATTTACATACTTTCAGACGTCACCATGGCAACGAGGTGCAAAGAAAGTTGATTGACTCAATGTAACAGCAAAAAATGTTAGAATGCTTGTTTGCCGGAGATAATATTTATTAAACTAGACAAATCTGTCTATAATTAAACTTGATGATGTCTTGTTGTTGTGTTCTTGTCTTGTTGTTTTTGTGTACTTATCAACTTCTTAATTTACACTTACTGAGATTTAAATTTTCGACTGTCATTGTAAGGTGTGTGTGAAAAGGGGCGCGAAAATACTTATCCGATTCTAAAATTTCTATCAACGATAGTGAGCTACACTATACCTAAACGAAAAAAAATGCTTTGGAGTTACCAAAAAACATTACAAGTATTCAAGAGGACAACATTGTATTGTCACCCACAAAAAAAACTGTCCACCTACACAATCGTTGGTTGTCTGAGATAACGTCCACGTCGCTTATCCTAAACTTAGTGGCTGGGAAACGTGCTTATTATAATATTTATAATATATAATTTCCACACTCCACACTTCACTGGACTTCTAAATATTAAAAGCGTATACATATTATTTTATTTGATCATTTTGAGTTGTGCCACGTTCTAAAAAGAAGTATAATATAATCATATTTATCAGTACATTTTTCATAAATTAACGAGACTAAATTAAATGATAATGAATAATGCAAGTCGTAACATGTATTTACAGAAGAAATACTTATCATATAAATATAAAACTTGTGCACGATTATAAAATACAATCTTAATAAGTCAATCTTTATAAAAATCATGTTACAACCTATTTAGCACACTGTGGTTTTATAACGTCAAAAACTTCTTTATAAAAAACAAAGTTAAAGTGATTACGACAAAATAACTGGCTCTAATGTAATGTCACTTATTTCGTCTAATACAGTTAAAACAGAGCAACATGCCACTATACCTCCATATTTTAGCCGTGTAATGCTAATCAAGTTTAGTCACTTATACTCGTATATCCAGTACTCGGCTAAATCATGAAGAGTAAAAAAATACAGTAATATTCCTATGTTGTGACCGTACAAGCTTAGAGCTTAGTTTGGAATTAGGACATTTCGTGAGAGATTTGACTTCTAATTCATGACATGTTTTGTATATTGTTTTGATAAAAACGATTTCACAGTACAAAATTTCTATATCATTAGTCTTTCAAAATATCACTTATTCATAGAACTTGTCAACTAGAATTTCCGAATCATTGCCAAAAACACACGAAGATTACCGAGACGCATTTTTTAACATAACCACAGTGTGTCCGCAAACAAATCAATGGAATGTAAGGTAAAAATAAAGCCTTGCCACATGCGAAAGCACTATGCTTCAAAAAAACTATACATATAGCTCTCACTCTGACGCATAGCGTTACTCTAACATGTGACAAGGGTAACGAATCAAAAGTCACAGCAAGGCAAACGGATACGTGCAACACTAAGCATGCGGTGATTTTCTCTCGTGTCTCTGTGAAACAAACAACATTTATTTTTAAAACCATGCTAATGATCACGAATTTAAATTGAAAGAAAAACATGAAATGTATCGGAAATTACTTAATTAATTAATTACCGTAAACAGGATTATCTTTTAGTGTACATTTTAACAATAAACTAAGAACTTGTGACGGAGTCCTGAACTCCAGGTAAATAAATGTAATGCCCATTCATGGAAAAAATTAAAATGTTTTTAAATCTATAAGAAATTCTGCGGATGTTATTTGATTACCTATATTTATTTTTGAAAAAAAAAAACTAACGGATAAAAGGTGATAATGAAATTCCCACCATGATGGACATAAACTTGCAAAACAATTATAAAACGCACATAAAAACTTGTCAATATCAAATAGTCACAGCAAGTTTTAAATATCCAGCAAATAAAAAACAGCAAAAAAGCAAAATGATACCCCTTCGGCAGCCCAACGACAAAAATCTCATTCAAACACAGATAATCAAAATGCTACATGCTTATTATCAATATATGAAAAGTAACACATTATTTAAGCAACTTCAAATAGATAATGACAGAATGAGGCCAATTCGAAACTGTTATCGCTAAAATTAAATTGGTCAAATCACGTTTAGAAAGGTCACTAGTAGAATGACTCAGTCGCAAAATTACCGACTCGCAAAATGACCCCATCGCTTGTAGCCCACATCTCAAAATGACCACATCGCTTGTAGCCTACTTCTCAAAACGTCCGAGTCGCAAAATGACCACATCGCTTGTAGCCTACTTCTCAAAATGTCTGAGTCGCAAAATGACCACTTCGTTTGCGTTACTAGGTAGGTTAGGTTCGTTAGGTAACTTCAAATGCCCGAAGGGCAAATTTCCCAAGAATAGCAGCCCCGCCATGCGGGGCTGCGTCGACTTTGCTAAGACAGGCATAAAATGAAAAAAGCAAAGTGGTCATTTTGCGGCTCAGTCATTTTGAGATGTGGGCTACAAGCGATGTGGTCATTTTGCGACTCGGACGTTTTGAGAAGTAGGCTACAAGCGATGTGGTCATTTTACGACTCAGTCATTTTGAGATGTTGGCTACAAGCGATGTGGTCATTTTGCGATGTGGTAATGTTTCGATCTAGTCACTCTACTAGTGACCCGTTTAGAAATACCAAACCTAATTCCAGTGAAATAAGAATAGACTTATTCGTTTACAAATTTAGGTTTACAGATTTTTTAAACAAGATTCTATCAACATTTTTACACAAGCTTTTGTTGCAAACTGTACTTTTTAGGGTTCCGTACCAAAATGGTAAAAAACGCACCCTTATGGTGAGACTTAAGTGTCTGTCTCTCTGTCTGTATGTCACAGCAGTTTGTCTCTGAAACTACAGAAGCTATCAGCTTTCCTTTTTTTTTATTATTAGAAGGACAGCAAGTTAACCTTTTTGGGAGATTTTGAGTGGGAATTTGAATGTACCAGCAAGGAAATAAAGTTTAATTACACACACACACACAACATCACGCCCTAATTCCCAGAGTGGGGTAGGCAGAGCTACAGAAATACCAACAACTGTAAAAAGACTGGATGATTCTGTAACCACATTTTTCACAAGTAGGCTTTAATTACATTGGGTCATTAAAGCCATTTAAAAGAAATTTACAATTCAAAATGGACTTAACACTCATTAAAATAAACTAAATTTCCTTGATTACGTACCTTTTATAGCACACGGGGTCCCACGTAGATAAATAATGTTAACGATTGACGAATAACGATTTTTGAAAATTTGATAAATTTACGTTTTCTATTACGGTAACGTTCGCCAAAAGCGTGTTCTCTAGGGTCACTAATCCGAATTGGCCACATCAATCGTTTTCTAAACAAAGGTGTTTAATAATATACTAGGATATTATAGTTTTTAGGTACCTCTGCGTCATCGTCGTCGGTCAGCCCGTTGAAAGTGGTGTTCTTCGATGTCCAACCGTTTGCGTTGCCTATTGTAACGTCGATAACTGGAAATCGAAGAGAACGTTTCATGTGTAGTAGCCCAGTCTTAAATGAATAGGCACCAGGGATTGTATAACCGGTTTTCATCAATACCCGTCTTTAAATAAATAAATAAAATAAATATCAGAAGACAATCTCACACAAATCGACCTAGTCCCAAACTAAGCTCTAGGCTTGTACTATGGGTACTAGACAACGATAAATATACTTAAATAGAGAAATAAATACTTAAATACATAGAAACATCCAAGACTCAGGAACAAATAGTCGCGCTTATCACACAAATATTAGCCCGTACCGGGATTTGAACCCAGGACCGCTGGCTTCGGAGGCAGGGTCACTCCCAACTAGGCCACCGTGTCGTCCCGTTTAACTTGACAAATTGTTACCTCTAAAAAATATCTATATTCGAATTAGAGGTATTATTGTCATTCCGTTTTTGTTTTAATCGCTATGTATATCTACACTATTTTTACAGTATTAAATACCTGTATTCAATACTGCTATTCATTGCACCTGATAAGTAAGATGTAAATTAGATTGTAATTAATTGTAATTTCAGACTTGTCTAAGGCGTGTCCGAGTTTTTTTGTAAAAACACCGAAAACATTTACGAAAACAAATAAACGAGTTTATTGACACTGACAGGTTTACTGGTTATAGTTTTTAGGGGTAAAGTATCAAAAAGAGGTATTGTTCTCAATTGGCTAAACCGATAATATACTTGAATACCGGTATTGATTATACCGCTAATCAGAGCTTAAGCGATATAAATAGCGAAATGCGATCGTAACCGGTTATACCTCATTTAAAACCGGTAGTCAGAATACCGGTAACGATCCCTGATAGGCACTGTCCGATAATAATCAGATAACAACAAATTACATAACGTAAGTTGATGCCCTAGCTGCAGTTTAAAAAGTCTGTCTGTTTGTCTGTTCTTAATAGTAGTGCCCAACAGGGAGCACAATAATGTAAGATATAATTATATATATTAACTTAAGTTTATCTAACATATTGTGTAATAAAAGTTTGACGACACGTTGGCCTAGTTGGGAGTGACCTTGCCTCTGAAGTCAGCGGTCTTGGGTTCAAATCCCGGTAAGGGCAGATATTTGTGTAATAAGCACGAATGTTTGTTCCTGAGTCTTGGATGTTTTCTATGTATTTATCTATCTAAGTATGTTTATCGTTGTCTAGTACCCATAGTACAAGCTTAGAGCTTAGTTTGGGACTATATCAATTTGTGTGGAATGTCCCCTGATATTTAATTATTTCAAAAGTATAGTCAACCATAAAGTTAGTACCTGTTCAGGTATAGTTTAAAAAATTACATAATGTTAGAAAATAAAAGCAAGACACTTTATTTAGGTATACATATGTATGTACGTAATGACGTTTATGGTTTCATTAGTACTTTTTGCATAAAGTATTACAATTTTGTAAATATATTATTTGCTTTGTTTTCTGTCCTTCTTTTCTGAGCACCACTTTTGTTAGTTTCTTAATGATTAGTTGGTTGACTGGTAGAGAATGCCATTAGATATTAAGTCCGCTATTTGTTGTACTTTTGCAATAAAGCTTAAATATTTTTTGATATTTCATTAAAAGTCGCAATTCAGTAATAAAAACAAGTTCTACATGGACTACGTGCAGTATACAGTCCATTCGCTAGAACGTTCTAGCGAATGTTCGAGTAGTTATGTCCAAGTCTATCAGCATCTTAAGTCTAGTTGTAGCGAACGAGCTAATAAGTAAATCTAGGGCGTGTACTAACTTGATCCATTGCAGCCCGATGATCCGGACGAACCCGAGGAATTTGACGATACTTGCTTAACAGCCATCTTTGTATGTCTGTAATTTGAAAAATAAATTATTATCAGGGGACAATCTCACACCAATAGGTAACATACATAAAATAATTAAGTTTCATACATAAGATCCAGGAGAAAATGTTTAAAATAACATATAAAACTGAATACATTAAGTTTTGACACGTTTATTAAGATTTTATATAGAATCAAAACTTGTTAAAAAAAATAGATTGTTGTTTTCGGCATCCTCATTTAATTTATGTAATATTTTTATTCAATGATATTGGCTTAAATACAGTAATTTCTGAAATAAATGCATATTTCTTGAAGCATAGTAATTTCTGAAATAAATTCATCTTTCCTTAAATGGTCCACATGGGTCACACACAGATTTAGGTTAAGTACCGTCTTTCCTGTGGACACACCGAAAGTTAACGTTTTTAAGGCCTAATTTTCTGGCTAAGCCCATTCCCGCAAAAACGCCGTCAGGACTGCTTTAGACCTATCATATAAAAACATAACTTATATGCACACAAGGTATTAAACTATTGACAACAGGGGAGACAAACTTTTGTTATTAAGAGTGTGTATGACCCATATATTTTAAACATGGAACAACAGCTGTGACTTCATTCCTGTCGTCGATTTTGTATGGAGTGTTTTTGCAGGGGGTCTGAACCATGACTTTTTAAGCTTCATATCTTATGAAAAATAACAAGACAATTGTTTCGCGAATACAGTTTGTTATTCTTTTCTTTCGTAGCACTTTTCAGAGAGCGTAAGATTACAAAATACGCATGCTCCCTATTGACCTACTCCCAAACTAAACTCTAGGGCTTGCACTATCGATACTAGACAACGATATAAATACTTAAATACATAGACCTACCATTTTGAAAGAAATAACTTCTTTCAAAATGGTAGGTCAGTCCAACTGAAGAAGCCGACTTCGACGTTTAAGAATCACAGATGCTAATAAACAATTAATAGATTTAGTGTGTGATTAAAAAGCAAATTGCACAAAACAAGTTTTTGTAGATAGACTGTATTTATTCTTAATCGTCGTTATGGTAAAAGTTATGGTGGGACGCCGACTTCAGTTGGACTGACCTATTACTCGTCACATTTCAATCTCGCCGCAAGCAACGCCGCGGGAAAGTCATAGTCATATATTTAAGCCATTTAAATGTGCTTCGTCATAGACGCTCATCCATCTTAATCGAGCTATCTCATCGCCACCATTAAAATAGGTACCGCTGAAGAGTTCTATGTCAAGATTTGGAACACCCTGCCGTCTTCCGTATTTCCGTGTGCGTTTGACCCGGTGTCCTTCAAAAATATGATTAACAGGTACCTTCTGCGTAAGCTCGCTTCATCGGCGACCCTGTCCTGACGTTCTGGTCTCTACTAGGGTCACGAGCAATCCCATTTCGTACATAAAAAAACAGTACTAATTTGTTTCCATCTTTGTCAATTTAAATTGACACAGACTAAAGCATATGGTTAAGTATTTGTTGGGATGACTTACTTTTCCCCAGAACTGTTGGGCGGTCGCGGCGGCACAAAAGCGTCCACGACCACTTGCTCCGTGCCCTTGATCTCTGCCCTGCAGAACGGACAACCCTGGCCCTCCGAGTCCTGGAAATAATAACACAACTGTTATTCTACAGAAGAACCAACATCATTAAGAAGCAAATCGTCACTACTTTGAAAGAACCTAGTAATTTAATTATATCGTGATTGTCGATTTTAAACTTACTTCTTTCTGTGTTTAAGTTTAAAATCGTACATCACGCAATATGAGTTACGAGGTTTTTTCAAAGTAGTGACGAAATGTTGAGGGGATATACAGCCGTATACTGTAATGTAGTAGTGTAGTCGAAGCATTTTATGCTCTATTGATAACCACATAAAATTTAAAACGATTATACGAAGACGGAAAAAGTTCCGTTGTGCGAAAAAAAGTATCCTTTAAATTGTATGGCTAATTTTCGTCACACAACGGAATAGTTTCAAACAAAATTTAATTGCGTGAGTTAGCGTGGCCAAATTTTTGTTCCTTACCCAAATACTATTACTATGCAGTTAGCCGCCTTCTTCGGCATTACGGCAGTTACCAGACCAAAACCAATTTATACGATAAGAAAATATATATTAAAAAAAAGTTTAAAAATAAAATACACACAACATCTGTACATCGATTTACATAAAAAACTGTCTGCCTGTCTGCCACAGTTTTACAGAAACCTGTTTAACCGCGAAACCAACTCGAACAAACAGCCAATTTCCAAAAACAATATAAAATCGGCTAAGTGCCAGTAGGCCACGCACACGAACCGACTTGTAAATAGCTTTTTTATTATATCTTGTTTTATTTGTTGTTATAGCGGCAATAAAAACACACCGTGTAAATTTCAACTGTCCACCTATTACGGTTCAGTAACTGGGCGACTGAGCTCTTCTCAGGTGTGTGTAGACGACACTATTCAAATAACAATTTGATAGTATCGTCGATATATGTCAAATACCTCGTAACCCGACTTTTTGGCGTAACCGGTTTTTTTTGAAGATGACGACTTGACAGACATTTTTTTTTACCCGAGAAACCACTACTTTGGAATTTTTATCAAAATATAATATATATTGCTCGTTTAATAGTATCGGATGAGAGCCCGCTGATATACAGACGTACGGACAAACAGCGGAGGCGTAGTAACAGGGTCCCGTTGCCACCATCACCCACATCCGCCGAATTATTAAATAAATATCACAAGACAATGTCGCACAAATTACCTAGTCCCAAACTAAGCTCTAGTCTTGTACTATGGGTACTAGACAACGATAAACATACGAGAAATATATACTTAAATGCATTTGAAAACATCCAAGACTCAGGAGTAAATACTCGTGCTCATCACACAAATATCTGCCCTTACCGGGATTTGAACCCAGGTCCGATAGCTTCGAAGGCAGGGTCACTACCAATTAGTCCAGCGTGTCGACACTTACGATTTGCCAAGCGGTGAGACACGGCGTACAGAGCAAATGTCCGCACGGCTCTATCCTTATATCCTTATCGTTTTCAGCACAGATTTTGCATAGTTGAAACGTGCTTCCTGGAATTGAAAGATGAATTATGTAAAATACAATACAATACAATACAAAACACTTTATTGTCCACCAAACAAAAACATTACACAGAATTTTCACAATTCATTTTCAAAATAGATCTTTGTGTAAGGAAAGCGTGGAAGGGGACGCCCAAGAATAAAACTGAATCGAACAAGTAATGTGTCCTTGTGAGACCCCGTGTGCTAAAGATATATAATGAAGGCAATTTAGTAAAAACTTTTAGTGTTGGAGTTAATTTTCTCAATACTGCTCTGAAATGTGAACATTTTCGGTCTGGTTTGGGGTCAGAAAACATCACTAATTTGACATGCGGTTTTTATACAAAATAAAAATATTCTTGACCTATTTCATACTAATTATATAATTAATAGAGAAAATGGTTTTGTTTCCTCGCAGAAAGTGAAATTTATGGACTCGTTCTGCAACAAAAAACTTTATTTCCTTGATAGTTAGATTCAAATTACCACGCACAAAAATATTCCTGTTTGGAGTAAGATGGTGGGCCTCACGAGTATATAGAAACAAAACATCATGAGGGTCAGCGGTCGAGGAACATGAAGGGATTTGAGCTAAACCGATAAGAGAGAATTTACTAGAAAAATATACTATATATTTTGAGTACACTTCATTGACATAACCAGCAGTTTGATTCGCTCAATTCGTTCACTCGGCTTGCTTGTTACGGGGTTTTAATTTAACATAACACTGCCTTCACCTTAATGTTATCTCAAGTTACAATATGAAACCCAAAATGCTTTAAGAAGTAATATGTGTACATTATCGACCTTAATAATAGTGTTATCCACAAATAAGTGCAGGAGAGTAATTAGAAATTATTTAACTGAAACTTTAAGGATTCTGTCAATAAACCGCTGTTGATAATTTACCAAACGCATTAAGTGGTACTATGGTACTACTTATCGACCTTATAAATAGTTTTATCCACAAATGAGTGCAGGAGAGAAATTAAGAATTATTTAAAAGAATTATAGAGAATTATTTTTAACTTTATGGATTCTGTCCATAAACCACTGTTGATAATTTACCAACAAAATTAAATTGTATACCACAGTATTAAAACAAAAGCAATTATTATAAGCTAATGAATGAGACACTGACCCATCTCACAATACAACTCGTACTGCTCCTGTGTGACTGTGATATGGTCCTCAGCAGGAGATATTATAGCGCTGCTTAGGTCTGGATTCACGTCTCTGCCATCCGGATACAAGTAGCTAAAACGAAATTTTAAGTAAGTCGACTGTACCTATTCGAGGGTTGTCAATTAATAAGAAAGCAAACAATTACACAATAGAACAAAGAGGCCTCAAAATAGCCCTTGGAACCGTTTCGTAGCTCGTAACCAGCTTCGAAACGGGAAAAAAATCCCGTTTTGTAATTGGTTACTAAACGGGACTTTTCCATTACCGATTCGTAACTACGGTCGGTAACCAGCTTCGAAATGGGATTAAATCCCGTCTGGTAACTGGCTACTAAACGGGACTTTTCCATTACCGATTCGCAACTGCGGTTGGTAACCAGCTTTGAAATACGAAAATTGGCTACGAAACGGCACTACGCAGGCCCATTACGTAGCCAGCTACAAACAGGGAATTTTAGATTCCCATTTTGTCGCCAGCTCGTTTAAGAGGACTGTAAAGGAAAAAAAATCCATACAAAATGCGATAACGTTTTTCTCCCACTAAACGTTGTCAGATTTTTTCGATTTTTGAATATGTTGTAGATATTGTGAAATATTAGATCTGTCTGTCCTTTCCAAGAAAATAATTATTGGAAAGAAAAAAAGCGGAAACGTACAGACCTGGATTTTCATAATACCTACAACATATTCAAAAATCGTGGAAATCCGATTAGATTTAGGGGGTGAGAGACGTTATCGCCCGGAGCTAATTTTGTATGGATTATTTTTGACAGCTACGCGATTTTAGTATTGCTTCACAATCCTCTTGATATTGTAGATACTTACAATCCCTCTCTGTACCCGTCGAGCAACGCTTGCACCAGGCTCTTGTTCTGCGGTATCGTCTGCAGAATCTCCCCGTCCACCGTCACGTACCCTATAGCCCATTGCCCCAGTCTTGTGCACGATAATCTGCAAGATAATCGCCATTTAGATTCCTCGGACTGACACAATGACCTAGTTTTTTCAATGGTGGAAAACACGGTGAAAATGTTTGCGGACTGTAGCTGACAGAGAAACTAAGAAATTAAACTATAGACGTATACCTGTACACATATTTGGGAAACATTATTATGATAAGTAAAATAAACAACCAACAGAGTTAGACAGAGAAGAGAAAATTCCAAAGAGGGACAAGATTTTCCTGCCGAATGTACTTTTTTTGCAGTCATTATCTGGCTATCGAAACCTAACTAATGAGTCCCAACACGGTGGATCTACGTTAAGTATAGCGGAGATCCTGTCACCACCTTCTGACTCCATCATCAGATCAGCTTTTAGATACCATACTTGTCATCGGGTTTACATTTGTGGTTCTTTTCTCAAGAATCCAGAAGCAAATATTAATGCAGGTACAAACACGTGTATAAATAAACAGGTTGTATGATATATTCGTACCAATAAGGTGCCAGAATTATGTAGACTCAATAATGTACGATTTCGTCGTACCTTGGTATTTATGCAATATAAAATCCCAAACGCGTCACAGCAAGTCTTTCCTCTTCAACAAGTCAGGAATAACTAAATATTTAGTAAACCAGCAGGTAAAATGCGAGAGTGCTTTTTAAATAATTTAAGAAGTCATGAATGTCTGATATTCAGATAAATATTTTCATTTGTGATCTCTATGGCAAACATAATAAGGGATAAGTTCGCCTTTGTACATTAATTTAGTATTATAATTGTAATATTTATATTTTTGTGCAATAAAGAGTTTACATACATACATAATAATCCCATAAAGATCAGAACAATAGCGTACATTAACTGTTAAATTGCACACCAAACCACCTTCTTAAACTATAGCAAACTAGTTGTTGCCAGCGACACCGTCCTAATAGATCGCTATTTTACCACGGGAAATGTTTAATTTTCCTGGATAAAAGTAGTCCTTTATCCGTCCCCAGTGTTCAAGTTATGTCTATAACAAATTGCATTAAAATCAGTTCAGAGGTTTAGCTGTGAAAACGTAACCAACAATACTTAAGTTCTCGGAACATTTAATAGTTCCCGAGAAAATAGCGATAGCTAACTTCTACCCGGCCGAAGTCTCGGCCAACAGCTATATTTGGGAGCAAAGGAATCGAGCCACTTTCTATGGAAATCCAGTACAAAGTGGCTCGATTTCTTTGCTCACAAGTGTAGTATTTATGTGAAAGAATTGAGACATCCAACGATGACGATAAGCGAGACATTCGAGGTGGCTGGAGAGTACTACTGCCAAACATAAGGGCATTCCATCTCAATACTCAGGGTTAGGCATATGTAGTTTTGGGATTGCTATCTTGAGATTGCAAATGTCTTTGGGGGTTGTATACTGTTTCACCGAAACTCATTTCATAGAACTTACTACTTCACAAAATATTCATTTCATAGAAAGCTAATTTCTGCTGAAACCTTATTGCTTTTAGGTTATTTTTTGGTTGTCAGATGTCTAACCAAACCTAACCTACGTAACCCTTGCTTTAGATAACCTGAAAACACTAAGGTTTCTGCAGAAATGAGCTTTCTATGAAATGAAAACTCTCCAAAGTGCTACCAAAGCTACCAAAGTTCTATGAAATGAGTGTCGGTGAAACAAGAGGACACCGTCTTTGGGTCTCATAGAACCCACTTAGTGATCTGTGTGTTTGTACACCTTCTCCTGGCAACCTTATATAAATCTCACCTAAAAACATAACTGCCAGCCTTGTGTATGTACTTCTGCAGCCGCGCTTTGACCTCGTCGTAGGTGAGGAACGCCACGTATCCTGGATGCGTCACGGCTAGCAGTTGCCAGTTCCTTAGCAGCGTACTCCAAGGCTGGAATAACCTGAAATGACAAAAGTATTTTGGTTAATATGAGTAACGAAGTTGAAGAACGAAACTGGTGCAGTCTGATTACGGACATAAATTGGACTGTACAAAAAAGTAAAAAAACCTATCGAGTGTGTGTCAGAGTCGCGCACCAAAGGTTCCGTAACGCCGTAGATATTATATTAAAAAATTAATGTTTTGTCTTTGTTGTATGAAATGATCATTCATTTTCATTTGAATAGCCTTTACGAATAAAAAAGAAATGCAAGAGCCGCAATCAAACTTGAACTGTTTTTAGTGTTTGTTGATTTTCATTAGTGTTTATACTATACTAATAGGTACCAAATTTGACGCTGGTATGTTTTATCGTTTGTGCAATACAACGAGCTAAAAATACTTAAAAAAACTGTGTCTTTAACTTCCCTTTTTTGCCCGACTACGGCGAAGCAAAGGAAGGGTAATGACACCCTATTTTTCAAATATGTTTTGTTAGAAATTCCACCACAATAACACATATTTTGCAAAAATAATCAATCCGCACTTAGGGCAGACGGACGGACGGACAGCGTAGGCTTACCTAATAAGGTCCCATTTGACCCCCTTCGGAACCGGAACTCTAAAATACATAGGCTACTTACTAGGCGACTTAATAAATATGTACAAAATTTCAGTCCAACACGATAACTAAAACTGATTCAAAATGAAGATAAGACCCTACCACCAACCAGACATACCAACATGAATTTAAATACTCCTTCAGGAGAAGCAATTTCCAGATTGTCAACGATATCCTTTATACCAGACTCATGCAATATTTTCTGTATAAACTTGTTTAATCAGTTTCTAAGTTTTCTTCTATATCCAACAAATACATTTATTATCAGACTCCAACATTTCTATACAGAATAGTCCCGATTTATTTGAATTTCTAAGGTTTACATGATACACGCGTACGTCTAGTAGATCGTGGGTGTTTTCACAGGTCGTAGCAATAAAAAATAGTTACTGAAAATGAGGGCAGCCTCATAAGCCAATATGCAGTATCTCAAATTCAATAGCCAGAGCAGATTCAATCCTATCCCCTAGTAATAAGGTTGCATTTTCTACAGGAGTTTTGCCAAGACTGCAATTTGTTTTAGAAAGGCAAAAAAACAATTACTTAGGTAAATTCAAATTAAGGGTATTATTTAAGCAGATTCTAGCGCTATTTCTATATTATTATTACAAAGAGATAAAATTGAGTGTTTGTTTATTGTTGGGGGTAAAACTCTGCAACTACAGAATCGATTTTAAAAAATAATTGAATAATAAGGCAGATCCCATTGTCCCTGACTAATAGTTTTTATTTCGTTTAAACCGGAGCGAAGCGAGGGCGGGTCGCTAGTTATTTATAACTTGTTGATAATGACTGCTGCTTGTTTATTTATTTGGTCTCAAAATATTTGCACCGAGATGTTTGTCTAATTAATAACTAACGCAGGGTATGCCGTTTAAAACAAACGTTGTTCTAGTCTGTTTGGCACCATCGAGGCTATTTGTATTTATAGTAACAGTAAATTCACTACTTCTGTCTGTAAGTTCATAATAGCTTGTTAAAAGGATCTCCTTACATAACTTTTAATATGTTAGAAAAGTCAATATATACAGACAGTCTTTAACATCTCATTTAATTAACTTCTGTTTGACCGTACCAAGGCTTGGAGCAGACCCTTGCAGATTCTGAACTCCTGGTGATCAAGTGTCTGAACACCCTTATCTAAATGATTGTCTTATTAGACCAGCTTGACTAGCTGCATTCCTTCAAGAAGGCTTGACTTCAAAATAACAAACAACCGGCTATCGATTTTGCTTTAAAAGATACAAAACTCTTTAGAGTGCCTTTCCACCAGAGATGCGATATGCAGCTATGCTATGCTATGTCAACAAATGAATATGATTGGTGGATATAAAACACACCTTTAATATTGTACTAATGTAGCATCGCACTCTCTGGTGGAAAGACACCCTTAAAGTTAGGAAAGGCGAACGGACAACGAAGGCTTAATAATAGGGTCCCTTTTAGCATATTTTTGGTACTGAAGACCCCTAAAAAAGGAATCACATATAAAAGTTACAACTCACCTAGTAAAGACATCAAACTCGAAATTAGAAATGAAGTCGTTGCAAGTGAGATCTATCGTCGTCTTGAGGGCCATCGTCTCCAATCCTGATGATATTGGGTGCACGTTGTTCAGTTCCTCCCGGAACATCTTCCACGGCACCAGTGTGCTGTGGACAAGGATATCAAATTAGGATAATAATACGGTACAATGATCAAAAAAGAGATGCCGCATCGCCCCGCAACTAAGATAATTATGGACCGTAAAGTTTCCTTTTTCGCCTGAAAATGCTTTTCGGCATTTCACGTGAGCCCAACGGGACCTAAATGGATATTAAGGGATAGCGGTTGCTCCGTGAGGTAAACATTCAGGTTATTGTCGCATCCTACTGTGACATCTCGTCAGTTCACCCGCTTACTCGTATGCAGGCTGTACCGTTTAAGAGACCACAAATGGTGAAGTCGGTAGTTTTCGGCGATCTGGGTCTGAATAACCAGAACGCCGATGTGCCTGTTTTTGGAAATATTAGGCTGGATCATTTTCCCCCATTTTATTTTTAGCCCCGTGTGGTTGCCGGGTTAGAATAGTGCCACTTCATGTCTTCCGTGGATGTCGTAAGAGGCGACTGTGGGAATAACGGCTTGTAGTACTGTTAGGCGATGGGCTAGCAACCTGCCACAAATACACTCGTAAACAGCTTAGCCTACCTGTGCAAATTGTGGTTACAGAATTATCAACTAGGCTTTTTAGAGTTGTTGGTATTTCTGTAGCTCTGCCTACCCCACTCTGGGAATGAAAGAGTGATGTTATGTATGTATGTATGTATGTATATTCTTTTTCCCTTGAAAAATATACGTGAATAAAATATTAGCAACATTAAAATCGAGTTTTGTGTGTTGACTCCTTTTTCGTATGTTTCTTGGTTGAATCATCGAAGCCGAAAATGATTCCCAACGTTGATTTTTAATTTAATACTTGAGTACTTATAATATCTTAATCCTGGTAAACAATTTTAGTTGTAAGTTTTGTGGTTTTACAGTAAACAGCATTTTTTAAATTGACGCTTCAATCAAGGCGTGCACAAACTATCTCACGTTCTTTGCGCGGAAGCACATAAAGCCATTCCTTTTGTGGGCGTGGTACCACATGTGGCCTCTTAAAATATACCTAAAACTACAGTAGGCATTCACAGGTCTTGTTGTGCCATGGTATAAAAAGTCAGTAGTTCATCTTCAAACAAAGATAATATCGCGCGGCTTGCACGTGTGCCTTTCCCACCACGACTACAACACCACCAATTTCTTACATTTAGATTGTGAATTGTCTGGCGCTAATTATGCCGGGCCTTTTTTTCTAAATAACTAATAGGCGATCTGACTATTTCCGTGCACATAAATGCTGTCAAAAACTATATTTGGGAGTTTTGAAAAAAAGTAAAACTTACTCATTCTCTGTTTACTAATATTTATGGCCCCTAAAACCAGTATTTTATAGGGTTAAAGATTTGAATACTTTTGAAATGACTATTGCTGAAAAACTCAAGTTATTTTCCACCAGCAAACCACATATTCTCCATGTTTATCTCGTATTAGTGGATCAGCAATGTATTCCCCTTTAGGTAGTGACCCGGAGAATTGAAGCGTAAAGGTAAGTTTATCCAAATCGCTTCCCGGGTCAAACCACTTGATTGGCACGGCCGGGTATCGAAAACATCAAACATTAGCACGCAAATAGATTAAAAGGGCGGCAAACTACAATTTGGCATATTAAAGCCGTGGAAAGGGTTCAAATGCGAGCCATAACGCTAATTACCTGGCAACAGGAGGAAAATTCAACAATTTATAGTTGCGAGGTTGTAAAAGGCCCGATTTGACAGCTTGCGTCGCAGTACAAAATGTATTTGAGGCATGTTTGAGGTTATATTTTGTACTGCGTTGACAGCTGTCAAATCAGCCCCTTAGGACGGCGCGACTTATGCCTAGCCTTACAAGGTTATTTTGAGAATTTAAGACAAGCTTCGGAAGATTGGAGTAAACCTAATGACCAGGCATCTGAAAACCTTATTAAGCTAAACTTGACACACCATTCATGCGTGAGTACCCACTCCGACCCCTGCTAATGATGCTGAAAATAAAACAATAAAATATATACTCAAAGTATTCATTCAGCATTTTATCATCAACTTTCATTGTTAGAGGCTTAGAAGATTAAAAGTACGTGGTTAATATACAAAAGAGGCAAACACACGTAAAATTTGCACGAAATGCAACATATTACTAATAAAATTTTGAAATGGTGATTTTTTTCACTTAAAATATATGTTAGCTGGTAACATCAGCAAACATGTCAATTCTCATTTTAAAAACAAACCTTATTAATGAACTCGATTTCACTCTCCGTACTTATTCAAGCTCGAAAATTCATAAATAAATCAACGTTAATTTCAGGCAAGCCAAAAACCGATTAAGCCGTGGTTTAAAAACCGTTGTCAATGGCTGTCGGCGTTGATAAGCGCATATTGCAAATGGCACGTCCGAACCAACGACCTGAATCGGTCAGTTGGTACGGACGCGCCGAATATGGAACAAAAGGGATATTCGGGGTTTATGTAAAAAAATCTGTTCGTTGGTAGCATGTACCGCTCAGGCAAGGTGAGGTTTCTACGCAGAGGAAGCTGCATTATTAACAATATTTCTACATAACTCTACTTGCAAAATATGTCTAATAAACAGCTTAGCCTCTCATTTCAACATAAATTATTAGCTGTTTTAACCCGTGTGGTTTCCGGGTTAGAATAATGCCTCTCCATGTCTTCCCGTAAATGTGAGAGGCGATAAGGGAATAAGGGCTTGTAGTACTGTTAGGCAATGGGCTTTCAACCTGTCACTAATACACTGGTCAAAGCCATTGTGCAAAATGTGGTTACAGAATTATCAACAAGTTTAAAGTTGTTGATATTTTGTAGCTCTGCCTACCCCACTCTGGGAGTGAAGACGTGACGTTATGTATGTATGTTTAGGTTGTACGTTATTTTACAGACAGAAGTTGTTTAGAATTTCATTTCTTGTACATTTTTTCTCGTATTATCATTTCATAGAATAGTCAATTTATAGAATAATTACTTTGAAGACATTTAGATCATCAATTTTTATTTCAAATAAATTTCAATGTTTCTTTTTTCATATCATATAATAGCAAATTACATATTCTTTGTTCTCATGTTATTTAGTTAATATATAACTTAAGAACTATAAAATCATTTTACAGTGTACGTTATTTTACAGACAGAAGTTGTTTAGAATTTCATGTCATGTAATTTTTTTCTCGTATTTTCATTGCAATTTTTTTCGCATAGTTTATTCAAGAGATGTAAAAAAAAATAACCTCGAAGGCAAGGCGGGAGCTTGCTTCGCTTCGCTCCCGCCTTAGCCTTCTAACCTAACCTATTCAAGTCGGTTCTGCCCAGAGAGGTCATGGTCGCTCACTCATATTTATATCATACTGTAGTATTTAGCTTATAACCCTTATACTTAAAGATAATTTGTATTATGTTGTAATTGATTTTGTTATTATTGGTGTACCCTTACTCTCCAAATAGTAATTTCGTAGAATAGTGTTTCACAAAAATTATTCACAGAATATTGAGTTTCCCACGACTTTGTATACTGTTGTCGTTAGTGTCCTCTTCTTTTACAGAACATTATTTCATAGAACGTATTACTTCGCAGAATTTTCATTACTTAGAAATCTAATTTCTAAAAAAAAATGAAAATTCTACGAAGTGATACGGTCTATGAAAAAATATTCTGTAAAAGAAGGTATCGTTAAAAATAATTATATTGTTTGATAGGTTTGTTTAATGAAAAAATTAAACTATAAAATTCATTGAATTGATTTTCTGTGGAATTTGTTTCTTTCAAATAAATAGTTTTAAAAAAAAAATATTCGAAACAAAAATACTAGAACCGAATAGTATATGAAACATTTTCTGTGAAACAAAATTCTGTAAATTTTCTGTCTGTAAAACAAGGGGACACCGTATGTTTAGCTAAGACTCATATTAGTAAAAGGCACTATAACATGTAACGTGCATAAGTCATCATTATTAGCTTAGCGTGAAGACAGAATGTTGGAATGTAACTTAGAGAACGTTTATTTCCAGAAAGTATTAAACCATTCTTAGTGTATGTAGATATCACCGTTAATAATATAAACTGTATGACAAATAAAATGAATTCAAAAATCTATACAATTCTTAAAACTAGGCCGCGGACACTTACGCCGTAACGAAGTAAATATTCATTTCAAAGTATCGAGGAAATAAAACAATTCTACAAACAAAACTATTTTACAGTAAAATTTATGTGATCTTATTACAGAGCGTAACGGGAAGCCAATTACCATAGTTATTATGACAAGCCAGTCCATCAATGCGGTTCGGAGAGTGCATAAAATTACAGTCTCTAATGGAACGTTCATAACTATCGATTTAAAAAAATATATGAATAAATGACTGCAATAGATACTGATTATGCAGTAAATAACACGTAGCTACATTATAAAAAAAAACTATAAAAAATGTAATATAGCTCATTTAAAATGTAATAGAAGCAGAAGGGTTACTCCGGAAGTACGGATGTCGTGTCAGGTACTTAATAAAAAAGGGGCAGTAAAAGGGGGGAACCTGTCGTGAATTACGCGAGTAAGGACACTTATTTTATTTGCTAACGGAAGCCTAGAACAAACAATTTGCATATATGGATATCCGCTTACTAAACGGCATATTCTAGAAACATTACTAATTGGTAGAATTTTTACTTTAGTATAGCTCAATTAACCTCTGATCTTGAGAATATTTGGTTTGAGAATGAGATAGTAATAGTTGCTACAAAAAGTGCCACTCAATAAATGAGAGTTTAAACTAACTTCGTCACCACAACCAGGACTTGACAACCACGACTACGACCCATACGACTGAAACCGGCACTAAAGAAGCTGTACGCTGTACAACTGAAAGACACATGACAGCATTGCCAACCATCTACGTGAGATAATTAGTTCCATTTGGATCCAATACGTGTCTTTCACTCGCTATTTAACCTTCTACTTCTTTAACCAACAGTTTCATTTACATCAGCAATTCAGGTTTCGTCATTCACACTCAATGGCTTCATATCCAGTGTTTCTTCATTCAGTATTTTCCCTTTGCAAGTGACAAATACAATTTTCATATGCGTACCGTAATTGATTACTCGGTACGATGCCGTGCAATTGACAGGCGAGGGAACACACGTGGAAAATAAGAGAGGAAGGATTTCACGGGTATATAACGCAACAATGGAACCGAAAAGAATTAATCATCTAAAATTCATTGTTACGTTTTTCACAAAGGAAATGGTTGTAACATTGGTATAACTTTCTCTTTCCATTGCGATACAGTGTGTTACTAGTTACAAGACAATTGTACTGTACTAACTTTGATGTCAATTATTATCTGAACACTATTGAGAATTGTATCATTTAAGAAGAGTGGAGTGACGACATCGTACGGCCCAGACAGGCAAAGAGCCACCTGGAACGCAGGAGGCATCAGGACTAACCTTATTTAAGTACAAAACTAACATTACTAACAATAAAATAAATAAATACACGACAACGTAGATAAGAATTATGTAAGGGCCAAAATAAAGCCAATAAATAAATAAAAAATGTAAATTGAAAGACTTCAGGAAGTAAGGAAATACATTATGTCAGAATGTTAAATATTTGATTTGCTTAATTATTTTTTTAAGTAGCTCACATTATGAAACATTCTTAAAATGTACAGTTTTATCAGCAATGTCAATCTATAATTTCAAAACTTTAATAGCACTGGCCACACACAAGTCATAAGTAAGCGGAAGCCATGAGGCTCGTGGTAAATCGAACCGAACGGCACAAGCGGTGGAAACGATGGAGTTGAAGACTAACCAGATTTTCCACTTAGCTAAGTGCCTATATGAGGTTAATGATGTAACGGTTTTAGGCAAGAGGAAAAGATCAGAAGATGTTAGCAACACGATTGCTATGATTACAAATTCACAATCGATTGCAACCAAAATTAACAATGTTAAGGGAAAAAGGGGCGAACACTAAATCAATGGTATCCCATGCTTTGGCATGTGTTAATTCTATTTTGAGTCCAAATCATTGTCTCACGGACACTACGCCACACATTTTCTGCACTAGACGTGATGTTTCTTAAGTACTCATAATATATCAAGCGTACTTGTATACGTTTACAAGCGAAACCTTTATCAGGTTGCAACCTCAATCTATCTGGATCTTGCCACGAATAAACCAGGAACCCGAGACGATTACTCTTCCGTTCTGGTTCTACTAACGATGCAGCGCATGATTAAATATGAGAACAGCTAGGAACGCCGCAATGAACATTAACCTGAAGTGTTATACGAAACCAGGCAGCATTTTTTTTTTACATGTTAACAATATTGTACAGTAAAAAACAATGACGACAAAAAAGGATGCGTTTGTTACTGTTTTCTTCTGTGATGTATCACTGATATAAATGATAAACTGCAGAAAAAGAAGAACCACTAGCCCGATGATCAGACGATGTAAGACAATGCCGTTGAGGACCACGACCAGACTAAATACAAATAGGGGAAAACTGGAAAAAAAATTAAAAGGCAACCAACATTATACTGATGTTGTCAATATGCTACTGAAGAAGAAGATTTTGATGGTGCTGTGATACTCAGTCTCACTTGAATTTGGCTAGAAGGTTCATAGTAACTCCTCTAAATCAAATATACGATAACGTCAAAAATATCGAGAGCAAGGTCAGACCACTAATACCAAAAAACAACGCACCAAACAACTATCTTTCGGTCTAAATACTTTTGCAAAAGTTCTAGAACCAAACGGTACACCAAACAAATTTCGAATATTTCGAACTATGTTAATTTTAGTTGAAACACAACATGCACCTGAAGTAGTTGAATCAAATGAAATGAATAACAAATTCAATCTCGTTGCGCAACTACGACATTTCTACCGCAAAAGGCGCGAACTTCATTAAAAATCTCCGCGTGTGAGAACCAATCCCGGTAACCATGAATCACGGTTAGCTCAGACCTTTGTAATTCAATATTACAAGCCGACGTCCAATTTGCAGGCATTGTATTACAAGCGCGACCAAGACAAATGTTTTGGCCACTCGTCTCAAGAGTTTCGGGACTGTCCCACTTTACCCAGTCATCATGGACACTCAACACGAAATGTAAGAACCCCTTTTTAGAACCTTATACGTATTTTACCTTCGAATGTAGTCCGCAGGTTTTGCGCGACATAATCAAATAAAGTATTGCTTGACTCAGGAGAAATCTTTTAGTTAGGTACCTACTTCGGAACTCGACGTTATTTTTTTGTTCTAAATCATCGAATTGGTATTTCGTTTATGTAAACAATACAAAAACACACATGATTGGCATTAAGGAATGTCTGTTTCCAAACTGTCTACAAATTTTACATATCGGTTTTATGGGTAAAATTTGAAGAAAAAAACCAGTCACTAGACCGGCACTAGCGAAGCCGACAAAAGCTTAAAATTATCCAAGAAGTCTAAAGAAACCCTTCAGATACTAACTCATTTGTAGGAATTATGGTCATAACATAACAGTTGGAAATTAATATGAAAATGTATATACAATTTGAACCGAGCGTTTCACGTTCCTCGCATATTTGAAAGGTGGAAAAATGATTTCATTACCTGAACCTAACTAGGAACCTAAAGGAATTATTTTTATTGCAATTACAACATGCTTGTATCTCGTTTTGCTGCGCAATTTCAAAAATTGAACGAAATAGATGTACATTGCACGTGGGGACATTTCGCGTTATTCATTGATTTTACAATGAAGAACCCTGGGGACCTATTCCCAGCAGTAGGTAAGTACAAGCAAATATGATAATGAGGATAACGTACTAAGTAATGATTAGCAAGAACGCAGAACCATCAGCAATAATGATGTTACAAACGGTTCATCATTAAAAGAACGATCACGCACCAATCATGTTCATGTATTATATGCTAATCTTACAAGTCAATAATAAGGCATGTATGTCAAGAACAACAATATACAAGGCGAAGAAACTTTGGTCGCTGAAAACTGTTATTATTTTGCAGAATCAAGTAAGTTACAGTTACAAGTCGCACCTTCAGTACAATAGTGACCTATTTCAGAAATTTTAACTCGCTATTGTTCTGAAGATGCGAAGTTGAGAATGTTCAAAAACGTTCAGCAGATAAAGAAGACGGGACCGACATACTTCCGGTTTTCGAGACGTCGTTTGATAAATATTTAATTATTTATGTATTACAGTTATGAGAAAGTTGAGTTAATTGAACAGTAATTGATTATTACCAGTCTCCCTACTCATCTGTAAAATTGTATAGACGTACAATCAAGAGCCAAGACTCGTGAGTTTGTTAAATATACTCCGATAACACCGACGCTTGTTAGAACAAAATAAATATAGCGAATAAGGAATTTAATAACACCTCATTTTCAAATAGAGAATGCAATTTTACAATATATGCAGTATGGCAACTTGATATAGGGACTTGGTATAAAAATGCGCGAACATGTGTCAAATTCGACATGTCATATTTATAGAAAAAAAAAACGCGAGTAATTCTAATAATAAGGCCACCACTGTATAAATAAACGCCAAAGGCGCTTTCATTAATACTACAGGCGTTGTAATTCCCTACGCTTCTACGAGCCGTACTAAACCGCTTGCTTCGTCCTTTCTTCTCGCTTTATTCTAGGAACTTAAGCAATAGTGTTCCTTAAATCTTATGCAACCAGTCCTTCAGAGATTTAATTATGTCCATAATTATGATCAATATAACAACTGTAAAAGTTATATTTTTCTACCGATAATTGATCATCTTTGCTGCAATGCAGGTCCTTACAGGCTCATCAGAGCTTGATCTTCTTTTTAACAGAAGTTTAGAGAAGTCATAATCCATACATTATTAGTCTGATTATGTTCGTCATGTAGCAGTGTTTTTGTCGAATAAATGCGAGTTTAAATTGCATCATATGTCACGATTATTGAGTAAAATGAACTAACGCACTGAAACGTAAAAGAGACATTATTACTACTAAAACTGTGGGAGGATTTGAGAGGGCGACCTAATGACAGGTGCAGTGTGGGAAGCTGTATTTATTGAATCATCTGATTTTATTTTAAATATGCGCCCTGAAATGCATTTCATGTTTCACACATACGGTCAATAACTTTAATTGTTGAGTCTCTATATGTATAATGTGTCTTAAAGAGGGTTGATATTGCCATATTTTTTGGGGCTAGTCGCACATCGGGACGGTAGGACACCCATCGCGATACACAAACCCTATAGTCAGTGGTATAGAGTGTAGATATTTTAGGGACATATAAATATTTGTGACTACGGTTTTTCGTTCGTGGTCCTTGACCTACTTTTCCTGCGGAGTGCATTTTGTACACTACACAGATAAAAAATGTAAGTGGTTTCCACAGATTAGGACAGATTAGAAGGGTATGTAAATTATATAATTGTCACAGAGTAATAGTAATAAGGGATAAGTTATTGTTAAGTTATTGTTATCATATCATAGATAAGGTCTAGTTTAGTTTCTTATTTTGTTATTTTATTTTTCTTCACTGTATGGTGCTGTGTAAAGCGGTGTTTGCACGAGGAAATTGTATAGTTACGTGGCATACCTACTGTATGATGTTCTTGTCTTTTAACTGTTTTTTTTTATTTTATTTTTATTTTTATAAGTGTTTTGCATGTGCGATCGTGGCGTCATTGCGCCGTGTCTTCACCAATTGGTCACAACGGAAGAACAGCGCTGGCCATGCCAGCACCACGCTGAGTTGTGACCATTTCGTGACAAATTATGTTTTAATTTCCGTTAATGTTTAAATTGTTTGTACTTGTTTCCCAGTTTTGTCTCGAATAAACTATTTCTATTCTATTCTATTCTATTCTACTACGTGTACTAGTTAAAAAGTGGATGTTTTGAACGCGGGTGCAGTGTGGTTTACACAAAAATAAAGTTAACAAACATTACAGGATCCGTTCATAATCAACAGTTGCACGTTGAATGTATTAATTAAGGCAAGAGTAATTATAGTGGCTGCATTTCAGAATTTACGTATGTGTGGTATCTGAAGAGAGAATTAGTTAGTGAAATTTGAACGAAAAGCCAGTTACAAACTTTGTACCTACTGCAATCACAATAGAGGTTCCGTATATGTATATTATTTCAAGTGTATTCCGTTGCTAGACGAAACCATAATGATGTGATCAAAATATTTATTAGAGGGTAGTTCGGGTAGTCGGTCAGAATTGCATATAAGCATGTGAGAGCGAATGAGAGATGTACAAACTTGACAACTTTCTAAGACACAGGCCCGGCATAGAGAAAAGCGAAAAATTCGTCGCAAAAAGCCATGTGATTTTTTAAAGACCTATCGCCGAACAAAACGTTATAGGTAGTCATGACTAATTTCGAACAGCATTTTGCAATCCTAAAACGGAACTGTGTTATGCGGCACCTGAGACATTGTTCTGCTGTGCCAATGAGTCAGTGCCCAAAAAGGAGCGTGCGTTTCGAGCACTGCATGGCAAGCACATACCAAGTAGGTTAAGCTATTCTAGATTACTAAGTGACATTAAAAACTTTTTTCATCATCATTATCATCTGGCCCTTATCCCAATCATTCGTGGTCGACACATGACTTCTTCTTCCAACCATCCCTATCAGTAGTATCAGTCGTCATCAGTTGACTCATCACAGTATCTACTCCCTTGTGCCACTTCATGTCTTCCTGTGGATCTCGTAAGAGGCGACTAAAGGATTAAAGCCTTGTAGTACCGTTAGGCGATGGGCTTGCAACCTGTCACTAATATACTGGTAAACATCTTAGCCTACTTCTGCAAAATGTGGTTAGGGTTACAGAATTATCAACAAGTCTTTCTATAGTTGTTGGTATTTCTGTAGCTCTGCCTACCCCACTCTGGGAATTAAGGCGTGATGTTATGTATGTATGTTTTTCATATCGCTCGTCACACATTCCAATTATCTCTTCTTAGGTCTACCCCTTCCACTAGAACTCTCCACCTCTCAGATCGCTCAAAATTATTTAAATAGAGAAGCTCCTGACAGTAAGTCATGAGATAGTTTCATCATAAAAGCTGCGTCACTTGTTCGACAGCCCCACAGACAGAATACGGTTTCTTACTAACGTTAATTATGTATAAATATCACCTGCGTGAAGCGTTCTTTCAAAGCCTTCAATTGAGCAATTTATGCCAATTATCACGTTCATTAAAGATTATAGGCAGTTCATGGATATGGTCGGCGGTCTTAGAAACTTTAATTTATAATAGTTTCTTTAATGTGAGGTACAATGCGAGAAATAAGAGATGCGGTGGAAAAGAAATACACTACAGTCTGCTGGGGCCCCGTTCTACTAAGTAAAACTATAATGCTTATATGTTTATGACATCTTACTGCCAAGTACATAAACAGTATTAGAATAGGGCCCATCAGCAAAGCTCAAACGCACTTACGCATTATTTCACTAACAGGCGACTGTTAGAGATGACCACTTGATATACATTGCAGATTCAACGAATTCCTTAATCACTAGGCTTCATATAAGACAGGTGGGCAATGTGTAGTGGCAATTTAATATATCAGAACATATAGGGCGACTCTATTGTTAATATTGGTAGCACTTGACTGTTATTTTCAAGTCCAGTGCATCCCTTTCATTCCTGTGAAGTTTAATTACTCATCATTTATCTTTTTCTTTCTTCTTTTTAAGTGCCTCTCCATCACTGAAGGTTGGCAGCTTGACAGTATTTTGAACTTTTTCCTGTCCATAGCCAGTGTTAATAGTTTTTCTACGGTTTTAATACCGGTTCAATCTCTGATGTTCCGCAGCCAGGACATCTTTCTTCTTCCAGCCTACAAGTATTTAATCCTAGTTATCTTTTCAATCAACAAGCTTGCGTTCCGCCACCTAAATTGACTTTGCACGCTTTAATTCAGTTTGGTTTTTAGTTTAGTTTAGTTAATAATGCGCTTAAGCAAAATTAAGTACCTAATAGGGGTGGATTGATACAATATGGGGCGCTCTTTTTTGTACTCTGGAAAGTACACAACTAGCCGAGAGGAGATATAAATAAAAGCAATATTTAATTATAGAGAGCAGTGGGCGGCAGTCGACACCCATTCATAAAGATAACGCAATTAAGTTGTGGGTTGATTCTAGGCAGAGGCGGTTTATTCAGGTGTAAATAATATTCAATCTACTTCAGTTTCAAAGGGAAGTGAAATCACGAAGCCATATTTTACGTAGGTGGTACACGACCCACTGCAGTATATTTTTAGACTTAGTTAGGTAATTTGGTAGTTTTACCTGGAAAGATGTCCGATAGTTTTTAAATTGGTGAATTTATAGATTTAGAAGAGGATCCAATACGGCGGCGCGTTACCTGGAAAGATGTCCGATAGTTTTTAAATTGGTGAATTTATAGATTTAGAAGAGGATCCAATATGGCGGCGCAAACGGCAAAGACACGAGGTGTTAAAGTGAAAACGTGGAAATCCATAAAATCACCTATTCTTTAAACTCCAGCAGGTAGGTATTACACCGGTTATTCTCTGTTAAACATGTGGTCGAATAGTAGGTATGTGCGTTTAGGTATTAGGTCCGCCATTTGTTCTTTTTACATTTATTAAAGTTGTACTGTGCAAAGAAGTTTAAATAAATAAACCCCGTTTTGGACCACCAAATGACTGTACTTATTCATTGCCATACATTTTAAATTCTATTCAATTAAAAAAAAAAAATTTGGTAAAGTACAACTAAAACGATACTTATGATTTAAAACGTATCGCGTGTAAATAACGAGTATCGGATACAATTTAACTCATTATCGCTAAATTACATCGTTATAATTATCTTTACAGAAACCGTGGCTAACCAATACGTATTGGCAAACGAATAGTAAAGCGTGCATTTGTCAATGAAACCATTCATTCATAAAACCGTTCAATGGAAATAGATCGATAGTTATATATAAATTCAAGGTGAGAGCGAAACTTGGCAAACCATTCAGGTAAAACCCGGGGAAATAAACAGGAAGTATTCATTCATTATTTTAATGCTACTTATACGTTTCCTTCGTCTGCTAGTTAAGATTTTTAACGATTCGTATTTGATGAAAGGCGTTGATATAGAAAAAACGGCCAAGTGCAAATCGGAAAAAGTAAAAAAGTTTTTTTTTATTTATTTAGGAAATCCAAACATAATTATGTAAAAAAAAAATCGGCTATCAATACGGTTCAAAAGATACCTCTTGTCGAACGGAAAACCGAGCGAGCGAATATTATGCTACGTAATTGAGAAGCACGTTCTTGAACTCAGAGGTTAATAATTTACCCTTCAAGTTGTACAGCGTTGGTTAAGACAATCATCTACCAGCTCTTTGAAGGTACAACAAACGGGTGGACGGATAGACAGACGAACGGACGGACAGGTTAGACTTAATAATAGTCTCGTTAGAACCATAAGAGCAAAAAAATATGTTTTAAAACAAGTATCAGTCTGTATGTTGATAAAATTATGACTGTATACCGGGCCTATACTAAACATTGACTAGACTAGATACAATAGTACCTTCTAATTATTTTGCTACGACAATGTAGCTCTTACTAAATTAACAGCAAAGGACAAATAGATATGCTTTCAAAACACTGTTTCAAAAACCTTAAAAAGGTTTAGTAATTCGTTTTCAATAATAATACATTATATTTAGAAACCGTAAACTAGTCGTCAAAGAAAATATAGCGTGACAACGGACAATACAATAAATATTCCTTAAGTTCATTCACATTTCACTCCATCTATAGAACGAAACAAATTCAATTTCATTCACTCACTAGATTTAGACGCCTGTAACCCCGACCGGGTATGAAAGCTAGATCAAAGAGTTTCCAGGTTTGTAAAGGAAATAACATTTTATACTTCTAAAAGCGGGTCGCTTCCACCACTGCGTATTCTTTCTCATAACAAAATTAAATTGGAAAACACATTTTCAGGGTTTGATTTTACAATACTGAAATACGTAATGGTTAACACTCATTTGCGAGTTTTATAATTCCAGATTCTGCTTAACTTCCTGGAGTCTCTTTACATTCAAATTTAGGTAATGTTTTCTACAGGAATAGTGAATTGCCTTTACCGAGGGAATGGCAAAAGCTAGATCCATTATAAAAAACTGTTTAAGTGTAGGTCAGACTCGCGCACCGAGGGTTCCTTGTCACCGTACAGAAGGTAGTACATTTCAAATCGAATCTGCGCTAGCCCAACTAACGCTTGGTTTGACCTTTGGTATTTGTTGTCTTCGTATTCAAATTTGACACTAGTAGGTATGTTATGTCGTTTTTACGATACACCAAGAATAAAAAAGAAATACAGGAGCTCATAATTTTACTTTCTTTTAAAATAATATTTTGTTAATGAATGCGCTGTACTAACGTAAAGTCTGAAAAAAAAACCCACTATCTATACCGATTTAATAGCTACAACTCTTTAAAGTTCATATTACGGAACACTTAAAAACAACTCTATGGTTGGTTCATGACCAGTGATCAGAATAGGTAGTGCAATTTCGGGTAAATGACCTTAAACATTATAAAGAATACGGATAAGACCCGGGATTCCGGGATTCGTTTTTTTTTCACAGAATATTTTCCTGACATGAAATTAATTAATTGAAGTATATGGGATAAAATAAGACTTTATGCCATTGTAATAACATCATTTATTTAAAATGAAAACATTACATATTTCGTTAATTACGTGAAAGTAGTTACCACTTAATAAGACACAGTAAAGAGAAATGTAGGTAGTAGAATCATAAAATATAACAAAAAAAATAACAATAGTACAAAAAACTATATAAATAAATAACTTTTTTGAGCTTACTGTGAGGCTAGGTCAAACTGTGTAATGACCCCTGATATTTATTTCAAACCAAACACAAACTTTAAAACTTTTGAAAGTAAAAATCCGGGATTATTAGTTATATCCATACTAAACTTACGCACCGAAATCCCTTGAAATTGCACTACCTATTCCGATCACTGTTCATGACCCTAGAGCAATCAGAATATAGAGTAAGCAGCCAAGAGTATTTCTATCGGGAAAATTCCACAAGCAATTCCACCTACAGGCATCCGATATCTCACTTGTACGCGTGTACCGTATCGAGGAGCCATAATTAAATACCTCAGGCACGACAACGTGCAACTTTTCCTTATAGGGTTTCAGGAAAAGCATAACTTCCTACGCATTTTTGTTAATAACGCCTACAGTGTTTACTTTTATAATTTCATTTTACACTTTTTATCCAGTTATTTTATTGCGTAGAATTTTAAGGGCTCTCTGATTTGGCCATGTTTTGTTGTTTCAGGGGCTCTACTCTACTAGGTTTATCCATATCGCTTTTGTCAACGTTATGATAGCTCTTATATTAATAAAACATTATTGCATAAAGCATAGATCAAACACAGACAAGATTTCTGAAAATGTCCAGAAAACTCAATTCTCTTAGAATGTTATTGGTATTTTAATGAATAAAATATCGTCAATAAACAATTATTCGAAAGAAAATATAGTACTATGCTACCATTATTAAACATTATTCCTTTCATCAGAGCAAAAGCCCTCGGAGACCATATATTTCCACGCCACTGAAAAATTACAGCAAATATTTGACAAGGTTCTGGAACCTTCCAACATATTTATTGTCCTCCGTTAGTCAAATAAGCAATTTCTAAGTATTTTATTTAATTTTTACAAGAGATTATTTAAACCTTACGCTCGCTTCTTTGTTTGTCGATATGTTTATTTCAAATCTTGCATGTTTTGGCCATTATTAGAACAGGCTGCGGAATGCATGAGGTAGAATCAAAGAAACCTAAATCCATACTGAAACATGTAAATTTAGAGAGTACCTAAACATAATAAAACTCGATGCCAATGCAATAATAATAATAATAATAATAATGTGTCCAAGAGGTGATTTGATAATGGATGGATAAACCTAATTTGCGAACTTCCTTTTGTTTAAATCAATTATAAAGTCCCATTAATTCACCAAAAAGGAATTTTAGGGTATTTTGGTATTAGAGGGTATTGTGAATGAGCGATTATGACATTAGGTTATTTCGCCACTGTTAGGTGTAGCCCGTTTAGAGTATTTTGACACTTATTCGTAATGGGACGCAGTCCACTTGAATTTGGGTTGTATCGAGAGTAGTGTACATAGAAAAAATAGGTTTTTGAGAGAAGTTGATTTTGAAATTAGGGTCTATTAACGACTAGAGTATTTTGGGAGTAGTGTCAAATCACCCGGAAGGTTAAATGTACCGTATATTAATTTATTTATTTAATATAAGTATATACACATCGTATATTATATTACTTACTAGCACTTCGAAGACATGATTCACATTGTAGGTACATTATTCTGATATACACGACAATTAAGTTTAATTATACAGTATAATTGGTTTGTAGCCAAGTTTTGAATATAGTAAATAAACCTTGGCTGAATTTACACCTCCATAGTCTAAAATAATGTACTAGTGGGTTCTATATTTTAAAACCGAACCCATAACTCCCTTGGGTAAATATCCTATAACTGCCCTATACGCCTGCGTGTTATAAAAACTTTTTCCGAGCATGTGTGATGAAAAGAATTTTAAGAATTATTGACAAAACGATCAGCGGTACACACATTATGTGTAATCGCTTTTAAAAGAGATGTCTAACAGGTCCCTCTACGGATAACTATTAGACTTCTATCAGACAATGAGGTCCTATCACCACCTTCCTTATCCATCATCAATCATCATACAAGCTCGGTGCTCCACATTATTATATTTTCATTCAATGACTAACTTGTTAGATTTTTCAACATAGAGCCAACGTAGTCGGGTAAACCCAAAGGATTCTTCCGGGTTAAAACATCTTGTGGCTAAAACAGAATTTACAACCAATTTTTTCAATTTCCCTCTATCAATATAAGTTCAATCTTATGAGAAAGTCCTTTTTTCCTCCTTGCTATGGCATCCCAACTTTACTGACACTACCAGCCTTTTAAGAGGCCGTATACGAAATTTTGCAGGTTTTGCTACTTTTTATGATTTTACAGTTTAAAATACTGCTTTTCTACTAGTTTTAATGCACATCATGAAAAATCATTTTAGTTATGATCGAATAAATGAGTTAGGGATGAATGAGCTCCTTTTTTTTGTCGAGTATTACAATGCATTTTATAATTTATTTTTCATTTTTTAGATGTTTTTTTAAGGAAGTGGACTGATTGTGAACTGAACTTTATTACTGTTGTTTTAATTTTACGAACGAGTTTTAAGTAGCCGAATGAAAAAAAAATGTTTGCCCATTTTCCATAAAATTTTACCAAGTTAATTTTTTACACAAAAAATATATAAAGGTGGTAAAAAGTGATTTATTTTAGACGTTAAAACGATTCGTTAATATGCGATATTCTAAACCTCTTAAAGCAAAATTCACAAAACGGTCGACGGTTCCACGTCAATAAATCAAAATTAAATAATAAAAACAAAATAGTGCTGATATACATTTGTTTAAAATTGAAATTATCTTTCGTGTTGCGCATTAAACATTGAAGAAGTAAATCATTTCAACTGTGAAATCACGTAAATCAGCGAAATCGGCAAAATTTCGTATACGGCCTCTTAATTAATGTGGCATCTAACTAGCTGGTTTTATACCGCCATAAAGCCAAGGATCTATGGGGGGTATTGGGGGTGATTTTATAGGCCTATAACCGTCTACGCGTATAATCCTTACAGACTCATATTGGCAAAGATTTACACCTTTATTAGGACGCAGAAGTGTTCGTTTCGGTGTATTCTTACCTGGTTGGACAGGAAAATAATTGAGAGTGGTAAAAGGCAAATTAAATGTTTGCAGATTTATGAGATACAATAATTATGATAGTTTGCATCCTTGGGATGGGACATGAAGCAGAGAAAGACCTAAAAATTGATGGCATGATGAGTAGGTTCCATAACGACTTAATTTTATATAAATCTCTATTAGCCCTGTTATTAATCAATCTAAATCTCTCTCTCGTTGGGAATCAGACGTTTTGGATCATAGTCATTATGAAATTTTAGAGCTTAAGAACGAGACAATTTAAAATTATGGGAGTAAGTCAACTTGAAATGTGGCCCAAGTAAAGATTAAGGTATTATGAAATTCGATCGTTGTGATACATGGTGGGTGAGATGACCTGCCCCTTCACAATTGAGTATAGGTACATTGCAAAATCGACGAGTTCCTACACCAATGGGCTTCTCTTAAGCTACGCAACGTACACAGAACTGTCAGCTGTCACTCTCAGCTTTGTGGAATAGGGGGCAGGAATTGTTCGCGAGGGATTGGCATAAATGCGCTCTGCGCAGGGACAAGTCGGCTGACAATGGAAAAGCCTTTGTCCAGCAGTGGGACACGTGCACAGGCTACAGAAAATAGAATAGATGACTATTGTGTGTATAAACTCTTTATTTATTTATAAAGACACACCAACAGTAACAAACAGATTATACAATAGCACAATATAGAAGTTACATTTCCGTTTATGCATCAATTACAGGCGTGCAACAGAATTGGTATAGAGACTAATTGAAACATTTAATAAAGAGTAAAATTTCAAGACACAGAAAAGTAAAAAAAATGAGCAAGACTAAAATATAAACATAACTAATTTACGTGCCCTGTGAATCTCGGGTGTGGTGACGGCGGTCTCAGCAGTTTATGTCGCAGAACTGGCATTGAATTCAGGCAAACGTCAATGCAACGGCTTTGGCTAGATCATTGTATTGATTCTGCAATCGATAGAGAGGCAAAGACTTTTTCCCTGCTTAGTCCTGGTTCGAACGATCAAGGCGGAAGAACGTGAGACGTCAGGGCTGCGAGCTCTGTTTGGGGACAGAAAAATTTAGACAACGCAGCAAAGAAGGCTCTTTGGAAATTAAAATGGAAATAAATCGATTAAGGTTAAAGAGTTACCATTTAACTTTGTAGGCATACTCATCAACTTTCGTTTAAAAATAGATAATAAAAAGGCAAACAATTTACTTACGTAAAATGTGAAAACTCGCAGAATGAGGCTGATTATAATTTTAATCGAAAAGTTTCGTAAGTCTGGCGAAAGCTAAAGGGTTTAAATTGATTAAGACAAAGAGTTTTAAGTTTCCAAGCGTCTTTTCCGCGAAACTGGTTACAGTGTTAACTTTTTATAACGAATGCGGTATCAAAGGATAATTTACACAATAATTAAACACGGGAAAATACTTAAGACGAAAATGAGAGGAGTTGTAGCTTAATAAGAAAAGCGCCTCAAAAGACAAAATCTATTATATACAGGTGTCCTACGCATTGTTACATGGAGGGATTTTAAATATTCTAGATAGGGAAATTTGCTTAGTTAAGAGTTTATTTTGTTTTCTAAATAAAGCAATACAGCATTCATAGATTTTAAAAAAATTGCTTGCCGTATTTTGGTTTCCAAGTTTCGAACAAAATGCGAAAAATAAACATCCTGTAGGTATTTTTACAATGCGGATCGAAGCGGTCAATTTTAGGAATGAATTCGTTCTAAGTAATATAATATATCAAATTAAAGGAATACCATAATATTTAACTATTTTATTGTGTGAAAATAATAATAATAACATTAAATGCAGTGTGACTTTATTTAAGAAATAAAACAAAATCGGCATAAAGTCAAGTTTTCTATCTACAATATTTAATGTAATTTCCGTACGTGTGGCATATTTACGGAACTCACAGATGAGACGGAGAACAAGTTTTGAAATAGGCACTTAACTCCAAGATGATAAGAGAGCACAAACATACAAATTGAAATCCCACGTACCAAGCTGTTTACAAACGATGTCTTATATTTTGCACAAATAACGGAGGAGCTACTGTTTAAAAATGATAGAGTGAATCTACCAGATTTGCATCGCTAAAGTGCAGCACTGAATCTGGAACCCTATTCTCGAAACAAACTAGGAGGTTTAGTGCTTAGACGAAAAATGCATTTGGAGTTAATAAAAAAAAGTTACGTAGTAACGTAAGTAACGTTTGATGAAAAAGAAGCTCGTGTCTCGCTTAAAGTTTTATATGTATGAGGCTTTTCTTGATGAAAGTCCAACAGTTTTCTAATATTGCTTACACATCATATTAATATATATAAATCTCGTGTCACAATTTTTGTCCTCAATGGACTCCTAAACCACTTAACCGATTATAATAAAATTCGCACACCATGTGCAGTTCGATCCAACTTGAGAGATAGGATAGTTTAAATCTCAAATTATAGTCGCAATTTTAATTTATTGCTAATTATTTGTCTGTTATTATTTGACAGTCGCAATTATCTGTTAACTCCAAATGATTCTAACAGATGTCGATACCTTTCGACTGGGTTGAGTAAGTAATCAATAGATGGCGCTGCTATGGTAAATCTACGAACGTGTCATATAAGCTACATTTTAACAGCATAATTACCACGTGTTGTTGACGCTATAAAATTAATTAAATTTATTTTGTAGTGAACGAAATACCGTATAATTCAATTATTTCCACTTTTTTAATTTTTGGTGTTAGCATAGCCGGCCACGTGTTACTTAGACTGAAGTGTAAATTGCATTCATTTCACTTTGTAGTCAAAACTACATATCACAGACGCATAGTGTTTGTATGTGGCAATAGGTACAAGGCTCCCATTGTGCACTATGGTGGTTGCAAGTCAATAACTCTAAGGGTGTGAAAAATACGGGGGTTGAAAAAAGTTAACTTCAAAAATGTGAGACTATCATTGATCTATAATGATCTGGATGGTTCTAGAAAATTTCTAGAATTATCTGGAAAGTTCTCAAATATATCCCTAGATTCTGATTAAAGAGAATGTTCTAGAAAGTTCTGGAAATGACTGAAATGATCTAGAAAGTTCTATAACTTTCTGGAATAATCTAGAAAGTTCTATATTGTGTACAATTATATATATGTCGCTCTTTCAAGAGTAACCGCTAAACAAAACATGTGTGTATTGTCTAATGACAAAAATGCTGTAAACTTTGTTTATAAGGACATATAAAATAAAATTCATGGTAACGACGTCGGAATCCTACACTGAGCATGTTCCGATATGCTCTTGCCCAGTCTTTCCTACTTTCTTCTCCATTTCTCTCTTTTATTTACATCCATTAAATGTGACAAACACAACAACAACTTTAAACAAATGCAAATAGTGGTATTGATACATTTATTACGTAAAAACCTAACATTAATAAAAAAAATGAGTAAATGGCACCAATGCATATAAACAGAAACTATCATCTTAATACACGTTTTATTTTTAAACGAGCGACTACAAAAAGACGTAATTGTATCAGAAGGGCAGTGAATATACTTTATCTGGCAATTTTATTCTGACTCACCGCAGACGAAGTCGCGGGCGGAAAGCTAGTTATATATAATAATCAATTAACCATAGTCAAGCTATGTTTTACTCTACAATTTGAGTAAAACATAGCTATTTGAGACTAGGTCAATACCTAGTCTCAAATAAAGTTCTAGGGCACTACACAAAGATTTAAAACATAATGAATTAGCCACAATATTTTCATATTTCACTGTTTAAACGCTCATCGGTATACTTTTTCTACAACACAAGTAAAGCCAAGCCAGGTGCAGGCACGACAGGTGCACTAACTAGTGAAAGAGAAACGGTTACTTTCGCAGTATCATTATCCACCTTACTTGTAGTTAAATAACTTTGGGGATGTATGTGTGCGTGCGCACAAATTGACATTCCGTCTTAAAGCACGATATCGACCACACGTCACGGTCACATGCATTGGTCAGCGCTCCATTTAAATTCATACTAAATAGTGGGTCGCGTCGCCTGCATCCGTCGCTAATATTGGAACTGCCTTTTCTCAGGATTATGTGGAACATTTGAAATAAATATACCGCTATAAAGAAATATGTATACTAGCAATGTTACGGAGGTGTGATTCTGATTACGAGTGATCGGAGTTTCTGATTGAATTACAGCGGTCAGCTTTTATGAACATGTTTATGTTTTCTGTTTTTTCTGTCGATTACTCGTTGTTTCGCGTCGGATCACTTGTTTTGTCTTGTGCTTTCGCGCTTTAATTAAGCGTAACACACACACCTCTTACTTCTGTCTCAGTCCACGACTCCGCAAAACAAATTTTAACTCCGTTCTAACTTCGGTTCCAATGAAAGCCCTTGTAACATCCCTGCACTACATGAGAAATGTTCATACCGTCCCCAATGCGCTTTAAATGCAAGCGCAGAATATGGCCGCGACCTACTTCTGTAACTCATCGAGTGTCACTCTTTAAGGAGAGGCTTTCAAGTACCCCTCCGAGCGTTAACATTGAAGTATGCGTTGGGTTTTCCACTCATATTGCATTTTGGGCTACTTTGGCATTAAAATTTAAGTAAATGTTTATATTTATATAAGATTTATATTTTACCAGAACTAACTATTAAAGTTGTACTCCAAAGTCGCTAGTGTAAATATAAATACGATCATAATGTCGGATAAAATGCTACAAGAAAAAAATTAACATAAACATATATTTATTTTAATATGTAATAACATATAAAAGTGAAAAAGATCCTGCAATTGGAATGCGTTATCAAAGAATCAGAAGTGAAAGCCAAATAAAATTGACGTCACGTCTTTTAATGTTGTCAAACGAATACCAATTCAGCATTCATAACCACAAACAAACTAGCCAATGAGCATAAACAACAGCTATCATCCATTAATCGTGTGAGAGAAGCGGGTCAAGTGAACTAATCTATAGCTCCTAATAGAAACTGCGGGAGAGATGCGGTGGCGATAGTCGATAGTGCATAGTACCGACGCTTGCACCAGAAAAAGATCGAATGGAAATTTAAACATTTTCAAAATGATCAAAAGCATGTTGGGGTGGTTGGCTCAATACTATAAACCCAACTCGGGCATGGCTTAGTTTTACTGCGGAACCCTAATCATGAGACGGTGTAAAGGAAACGTTGATGAAGAATAAATTTATTACTTTTCGCTTGTAATTTTCAAATCAGTTATTTTATTAAGTAGGATTTTTAAATCTCAGAGCGAAATTAAAGTGACCTGCGTCATTTGAAAGAGAATAACCAAAATCAGGAAACGGTAAAATATAAAGGAACTGTTGAAACACGTAATACTGCCAAAACAAAGGAAACTGGGGTGTTCTGAACGATATCAATGATATATTGCTTCCGAACAATATGGATCCAATCGCATTTATAAATATTCAGAAAGTTCAAAGACTGTCTGCACCAAACAGCCAATGATAGAACAATGACATTACCAAACATAATAGCGATTACACGCATAATATTAAACATAAACAATGGATAAGTGGCCCAATGCTAACATTTTGCAACAAGCTACGATGCGTTTCGCATTATGAAACTGGTGGTAATAATTTGAAAGGTATACGTCCTTAGGAGTCGAAATGAACATAATGCCTTCGTTTAAAAAACGTCAGATCATTTGTATAAAAGTATATTACCTAATACCTAAAATGATCACTATGCTATCTTCACTTAAATACATCAGAAGCTAATGCTAGCTAATGATCAGTAAATGTACTATCAAAGAAAAAATAAGTAGTAATAACATTGGACCTAGCCCGAAAATTCGTAGTAACGCAAAACAATATTCGTGATCGGATTGAAAATCCCACGACAAACTGAATATTAATAAATTCGTATCAACCCCGTTAATATCAAACGAAATATGTCACACAGGATTCAATTCAGCGAATAATCTTATAAAGCCGTAGTCAAATTGTCTCACTCGGTAGGAAGGTATACTAAATTCGTTATGTGACTATATCGATAGAAGCCGCCCTTCCCTAGTCCCGAGGGAAAGACAACTAACACGACACCAAAAGGTAAACGAGTGTTCTTTCTTCTCACTAATTTATCGCAACAGTTTCTCTGTTTGCGTAACAGGATTATTTTTACGGTGGTGGTTAAGGCCGAAATATTAATTTAATTAAGAGAATAAAGATTGTCGCTGACAGGAAAATATACACCAAAGAAAAAATGGAAACGAGATTAATTTTGAACGGTCTATCTTTTCCCTTTTTCTATTTATTACCGCTACGTAAATTACTCTGCGCTGCTTAGCAAAAAGGGCGCATCTGCTACAGAAATCTTTTTTTATTACGCGACTTTATGAATAAAAGTACAGAGTTTAATATGCTTTGGATACGATATTGCAGTATGCTTTCTTACTTACAATGACAGTACTGTCTGTATTAACTCTACGTCTCGTCTAGAATTAAAAGATAAGATATTGCAGTATGCTTTCTTACTTACAATGACAGTACTGTCTGTATTAACTCTACGTCTCGTCTAGAATTAAAAGATAAATTAGACCGATCCCTTTCTAAACCATTATTTATCTTTACGCCATGGAACACTGAGTAACAGGAAGGTAAGGTTAAAACCTACTATTGCATTTACCTAACCATTTAATCAATCTACAACACTATCATCATTATTACGCAGCAACACTTATAAAGGGCAATATAAATTTTGAAATATACGAATTTAACGTTGAACAAGATAAAATTGCGGATGAAGCAAAAAACGAGAACATCAACGAACAGTAACGCTCCATTGATCTGGGACAAAGCAAAGTAAAGGCTAATTGTAATGAGACCTCAGGGACCCACAGAGCTCTAATCGACAAAATCGGATTTATTACTCTACCGTCTCTGAAAATTGGAGATCGATCGTCTAAGGGTAAAATACCGCTGCCGAATTCGCTTAGCTGAGTAATAGTAGATTTAGTTCAGTAAAATTAAACAATATAATAACATAATAATATTAGGTCGGGGAAAAAGTTTCTTCGCACTATATATGAAAATTCCTAGATTGAAAACGCTTAAACCAACTTTATGCTACTCTTACTGAAACTGTATTAGGTCCATAAACATCACAATTTTTTTTCGCGGCTTGCGTTGCATTATTTCTTTTATTGTAATACAATTTTAAAATGGATCGAATTTCTTCATTACATTCACTCATTTTGACAGAAAGAAAACAAATGAAAAGTAGCGGGAATCAACATTTTACTAATTTGTTTCTTTTTTTAAATGTAATCTTTTTAATGCCAGCCAAAGAGAATTTATTACAATATATACATACTAAATGCGAAAAGACTTTTTCGCCGACCTATTATGTACAATATTTATACTGTAGTAACAACTTGATATCGAATACGATTTTCAATTTCCTTCCGCTTATATTGCGCGTAAAGTTTTATTTAGTCACGATGTTTTTTTTGAATGGAGGATGGAAATCTAAAATAGGTTACCGTGTATTCATCATATCACTAATTTTAATCAAGTAAGGGATACCGGATAAAGTAAGTACCGTATTGTAACACGTTTTTTTTAGCAAATAATGTATTAAGTGGCAATTAACACTGACAATATCGTAGCTAAGCTAACGTAGTAAACATGTTACAAGAATTTCGAGAAAATTGCGTACATTTTGTGTAAAATCCCGTCAATGTTTAGTTACAGTTAACTCACTAAATCCCATGTTGACACAGGATCTAAGTAAACAAGACTTGTAGGCGGGACTGATTAAACATATGCTAAAGTATGATAACAACAGTAATAAACTATGTGATAGAAAAAGCGAAACATATAATACAGGCGCAGGAATGTGAAAAGAGTGTAGTGAATGTAAAGTTAATATTTAACTTTTGAGTTAATTTTAGATTGCTTCGTAATTGCAACAAATACATATAAAATGAGACGAAACTCGAAGATACATTTAGACTTGTATTGTTCTAAAAGCAAATATTAATAAAAAAAAACTTTTTAAAGATATGTATAATGGTGATATTTTTTTAGACCGTGTTATGTATCTACGAGTATTTATTCTTGTGATTAAACCTTTGAGGCAACCTGAACGACAGTCAGAAGTAGAATATAAAAAAGAGATATAATAATACCTAGGGAAGTTGGTCATGTAAAAACAGAACACGATATACATAATAAGATGAAAACAAAAGGCAATTATTTAATACAATGCAAAGGAAGCCAGATAAGGTAAAGCATAATCACTGGGGATGTTTCGTGCGGTGAAACTAACAAAACAATCAAACAAAAAAAACTTGAAGCGCACCCGTCTCGGTATTTGTAGAAGACGAAATATCAGTTGCAGTTGTCATTGAATCTTATACACATGTGCAAAGGAATCCCGAGAGATTCAGATAATATGAAATCAGCACGACTAAAACGGCACCAGAAATTTTTAGTCTAAAAAACATGTCCTTGAATAAACAGTTTGAGTTCATTGCTATTCGTGGATTGAATATCAATAATCGCCATATGATGTCATTACTTGTGATACTGCAGTTTATGTGCATTTAAGTGTTTGGCATGGGGCCAGAAAAGAAAAACGAATGACGGTCATCCCCTTTGAATTTAAAAGTATAAACCGTATCTAAGAATTCTGACATGATAATTTTACGTGGTGTTGGTTGTGGATTTATTGAGTATTTTGTAGAAATTGGCATGTATGCATTTTCAGAAAGTCTTGTGAAAACAATAGGAAAGAAAATATTTGTATTCTTTGTACGGTTTATTGATCACGATGATGTTAATGGCAAATAACACAATATAAAAATATAGCATGAAACATTAACATGAGGGAACATAATATACTAAAATATCGCGTTTTAGTAGTTTTAGCATAATTTAATAACGATTATATTTATAAATACGTGAATGCTTGTTTGATGGCCCTTCCTTTAAATGACTTAAATAATGATAAAACGCGTTTATTATACAAGGAAGCAAACGAGACAACAACTAATAATTAAATAAAGAAAAAAGTATATTCTCATAAAATAAGTCATTTTCGTCGTTCGTAAATATAGAGCTAACATTTTTAATGGACCTAATAATTACAAGGGGCCCAATTTCACAGGAACTCATAAACAGCCAGGGAACTGCCTGTGGGTAGAGAGTCTCTACTAGAGACAAACAAGAGTGGGCAGGTCGGCAAAATTCCTTTAACAACCGCATCTTACTAGAAATTACCTTTTTCCCCCAATAAAACGAATTAGGCACGTGTTGACATCACAATGTTCTAATAGGTCATTAGAGCTAAAGAGAGTAATGGGAAACCCGTGTAAACTGATTCCGTGAAAAATACGGTGGCCTTTAGAAGGAAATAACTTGCATTTTCAGGAAAACCTGATAAAGAGTACTTACAAAAAGACTTCTTAGAAAGGTTTATAGTTCAAATTACCAAGGGAACGTCAAACGATAAATTTATCAGGGAAATATAATCATATGGATTTTCTTGAATGAGTTTCTTATTCAATATTAAGGAGTCTTTAACCCGTGTCACATAAAACAGTGTCATCGTTAAGGTTCCTTTCCGTTTAGCCACATAACCTAGAAAAAGTCGGTTAAAGAAACATTTTCAGACAAGCTTACGACAGGACACTCCTCAGTCAAACTTACGAATCCCAATTCGATGGTTCTACGTTGATTTGACAACGGAAATCCTGTTGCCAGCTCCCGACCATAATCATGACGGGAAGTGGTACAAAACTGATTTGCAAAATATGAACCGAAATGACAGGCATACGAACGAAGCAAGTCAGATAAAAGCTTGTAAAAACAACGTTGGCATTAAAAACTCAAAAGTACTGTCCCTACGTTGTCACGTATTAGTCATTATACTGTGCGTAGGATTGGCGTAGGATACGTTACACATTATATCACATGCCTTGTCGCATGCCCACGGATTTTCTAGAATCTGACACAGTAGTTACTTTTTTCTTTGACTTTCGCTAACACTAGTCGACTGTGTTTTATTTAACATGTGATGTGATTTATAAAAGCCTTAACGTGTTGATAAGAATAAGTTTGACGAGGGCCTATTCTAAAGTATGTAACCTGGATGGCGTTTATTTTTGTCAAAAATCCTAACAATTTTACAAACAACTTAACCTAAACAAAAACTGAACTGAAAGGGATTTCTTTAAGGCCGTATCCTGTGATGCCAGTCTAAATAAACGCCATTACCCAAGTCATACAAAACTGTAATTTCAAAGTCAAACACAATTTTAGAACGGGAATTTCATACAAGGCCAATGTAATAATACGGCCCTTAGTATTTTTTACTTCGATTCTAAACAGTTTATTTAAATCTCATACGTCCAAGACAATACAGATTACAGGATACCTCAGTTTGGGCTATAATCTTCATTTACAACTCAAATCTAGGTCGTTATATTAATTCGCAAGAGGTGGCTCGTGGAGATAAGCTTGAGCTTAGGACCTTAAACCCACTCCTAAGTACACGTACGTGTGTTGGTAAACTAATATCTATTGAGTTTCAAATTCTAAACGTCATATCTGAGAGAAGTGTTACAAAAACTGTCACTTTTTGTTTTTAAAAGAATGACTATTTCTTAAAGTATTACAGTTATACTGGAGTTGTAACATGCATGATCCTTGTGGCACCCGTATTTCGTAATTTTAGAACACTACACTCGCGAGCGAGGCATATAACAAGTGGGAACATTTCAATTACTAAACGTCGTCGCATGGATCGTATTTACACAAATTCGATGAAACGAGTGTAATATTAATAAGCGTATATGAGATAAAGATTGTTTTATGTGAAAACAGGAAAAATATTAAATTGACCTCAATAAAATCGCCTATTTGAGGAAATCCTTAGAAAAACACATAACTGAATAAACCTATATAATACATGACATACTGACACATAACAAGTCATCTACAATAATACTTTAGACTCATACAAACAATAAAAAATATATAGCGTAGTTAAGGAAAATATAGAACTCTCTAAGGGAAATCCAGGATACACTATTCAGTAAGTATTTTATTCATGCGTAGGATGGATGGAAATTGCTGTAAGGAAATAAAATAAACGAAGCAATATGCAGCAACCCAAGTTCTTCTGAATTAAGTGTCAAATTTTCGGAAAATTTAAAATTGATCATCATCACTGATAGTTTAACTGATAAATAAAACAATGGTTCATATTCAATATAACATCCAGATCTGATAACTTAGTAAGCCTCATTCTTGCATCTTTATCATAAAAGGTACAGGCGTAAAATATGAGGACAGGTTCCATCGTAAAAACGCGGAAGGACGAATTTCATTCGTCCGTAAAAAAGGACAAAGCATTAATTTCAATAAGGCTTCCAACTTGTATGTTTTGCACAAAATGAGCTCTTGCCTTTATATGCAGAGAAGTAAAAAGTATGTAAATCATGCGCATATTGCTCGCAAAAGCACGATACATATTCACATTCAATATTAATTCGGTAAACTGTTTTGTTTGGAAACTTAGGAAGGTAAGGTAACATGTACAAACAACAAACAAATGCTGACAAATTGATTAAAAAGGATGACGCTGTAATAAATCAAAGTGATATTATATTACTACACACAAAAAAGGGTGATTGTATTACGATGTTAATACACAAAGACGCGTCCGACCAGTTATTTAACGTTGCACGATTGCGTAAATAATCAATGTGCAAGATATAAAAAATAGACTCATGGTTTTCAAATCAATGTGACAGTTTTATATTCTATTTACATTCACAAACAAGTATTAACGACACTATTTTATTAGCCTAGGTGGTGACTCTGCCTCTGAAGCTTGTGGTCCTGGGTTGTGGCCATGCCGGTAAGGGCAGATATTTGTGTGATAGCGCGAATATTTGTTCCCGAGTCTTGTTTGTTTTATAGGTATTTATGTATGTATTCCTTTGTATAAGTATGTTTATCGTTGTCAAGTACCCATAATACAAGCCTAGAGAGCTTTGTTTGGGACTAGGTCAATATAATATAAAGAACAAGTATATACAGTCAGACTGACAGGTCGAAAGGCCTCAGCTATTATATTAGAATGAGAGAGGTATAATGTACAACTTTTTCATTTTAACAAATAGCTGCGTTGCTTCCCTCTCGGTCTGTCGGTCCGACTGGTGGTCTGTGGGATAAGTACTATAACATTCACTTTATTTAAGGAAGAATAATGTACCTACATCAAATTGACACTTATTTCAGAACCAGTAACAGCTTTGCAGTCACGAGAGTGATAATTATGGCATTAATATGTCAATATCGTCTTCATAAGATGCTACAGAAATATGGTAGAGGTAGTACGCGAATCAAATTCCTCGATAGTACATCCCAACATAAATCGAGTCATATTAAATTTCCCCCAACAGACAGATATTTATAGGAACTGAATTTGCATAGGCTACAAAAGTAAAATAAATGCGTAGGTACAACACAAGAAAATAACATTATACGGAAGTGGAATTCCAACCAAAACAATCGATGTGAAACCAATAGCAGCGAAAACAATAACATTATTGTAAAAAACAACCAAATAGGGGTTTTTTCCGAGGCCAGAAATCGGTCAAGTTGGAATTTTTGGAAAAACTAGCTTTCAAGCCGGGCTTGCAGTGCTGGTATTTTATTAGCTTTACTTTATCCTCGTTGGTAGTGACCCTGCCTCCAACCAAAGCTAGAGGTCCTGGGTTCAAATCCCGGCAAGGGCAGATGTTTGTGTGATGAGCACGAGTATTTATTCCTGAGTCTTGGATGTTTTCTATGTATTTAAGTAAATATTTCTCTATATAAGTATGTTTATCGTTGTCTAGTACCCATAGTACAAGCCTAGAGCTTAGTTTGGGACTAGGTCAATTTGTGTGACATTGTTCTGTGACTATTATTATTATATTAGTATTATCATTATTTGCGCAAAAGTTTTCCAACACGTAGGATACACACGCCGATCGTCATTTGAAACTTATTTTGAAATAGAACAAACTTCGCAAGTCGTGAGACTCGTGATTTTAGCTTCACATTCAATTAAGGACACGTGTAAACTTGAGAGAATGTTATTCAATATGGCAATACACTTAAAGGAACTACAACCCACACCAACATATTGCTATGTAGACTTAAATAGTTATAAAAGTCTGTATGTTTGAATCCTTTCTCGTAAATTCTAATCTCTTTGAATAAGGAATGAAAAGCCGATTACCCAATAAGTGATGAGATATCCATCATTCTCAATTTATTATTAAAATCCTCAGACTTTTTACGATAGAACGGAAATTAATCGAAAAGCAATTTGACATTTAGTGAGTTACTCGAAATTTGGGACAATTAATTAACAGAGCGGATAAAGGATTTAAGTGCCACTTTACTAACTTGAGGAAAGGGTTACCGCAACTTTGGCTGATATCTCATAGTCATAGGTAAACGTACACAATCGTTCATAATTACAAGGGTTTCCAAACGCCTGTACCCTGCCTTGATATTAGTTTTAGTTCCTTATTGGAGGTTTAGATGTTAATGTTACGTAAATATTATGTATTGTTTTTAGCTGAAACGCTTGGTAAGGAGACGATTAAGCAGAAGCAGCAAAAGATTACTTGAAGTTTATCAGAGTAAATTCAGATATCACCGTATACGAGGGGCGGCTGAAAAGTTCTAAGCCTAAGGTATTTTGAGGTTTTATATGTAATTATGGTACTGGCCAATAGATAGACCATTTAAAAACAAATAATGGTAAAAAAATATGTCTTTACATTTATAATTTCTCGAGATATTCAACGATTAACAGTATCATGTCTGAATTATCATTGCATATTACGAAAATCCAGCCCCGGGCTGTGATTAAGTTCCTCACGAAAAGTAAAAAAACTCCTCAATGCATTTTTCAAGAAATGGCTGCTATTTATGGTGTCTCTGGGCCATCCTATGCTACAGTTAAAAAGTGGAGTAGCCTATTTAAACAAGGACGAGAGTCAATCGAAGACAACCCCCGCTAAGGACGGCCAGTATCGGTAGTGACCGACCAAAACGTCGTCGCTAACGTCGCTAAAGTCAAAAAAATAGTGTTGGCGGATCGAAGAATAAGATGTGTCAATTAGCTGAGGCCTTGGGCATTAGCAAGGAGCGGGTTGGAGAAACACATGACTAAGGTCAGCGCGCGTTGGGTACCGAAAATGCTGACGACGTTTGACAAAGAGCGGCATGTCTAAAAACTTAGACTTGTGCGGAGATAGTGTTGACGAAATTTGCTCCAGGATAGTAACCGTTGATGAAACATGGGTCAGACAGTATGACCTGAATGTAAGTCGGAGTCCATGTAGTGGATTGAGAAGGGTGAAAGGCCGCCGAAGAAGTTTAAAGCGCAAAGATTGGCCTCTAAGCTAATAATGGCTACGGTATTTTGGGACGCGGATGGAATTATGTTAATAGATTATTGAGCAAAAGGCTCTAAAATAAATGCAACTTACTATTCTGAGGTATTGAGACAAGTGCGTCAAGCCATACTTGAAAAAAGAAAGGGGCAAAATCAGTAAAGGCGTTTTATTTTTGCAAGACAACGCCCCCGTTCATACAGCGCTTATTGCAAGACTAGCTCTGAAGGAAATCGACTTCGAAGAAATTAACCACCCTCCGTATAGCCCATATTTAGCCCCTAGCGACTATTTTCTGTTCAATCATTTCAAGAAAAACCTAAGAGGAAAGCGATTTGAAAGTGATGAAGAAATGAAGGCGGCAGTAGAAGGGCATTTTCAAGGCCAAAGCCAAGAATATTTTTTTAACGGCATAAAATAATTATATAATAAATGTAAGAAATACATCAAATTAGAGGGGGATTACATATAAAAATAAAAATAACTTACATTTTCTAAATTGTTTTTTTCCACCTTAGGCTTAGAACTTTTCAGTCGCCCTTCGTATCTAAGAACTGGGTAATGGTCAGGGGTTTGAACGAATGCGTGAAGGACAGGTCATATTTGAGGGATGCCTATGTCCGGGACCAGACTCCCAGAAGTACCAATTATAACTGTTCGAGCTCTTCTCAAATATTTGCAAAGTTTGTCGCCTACCAACTCGCCATTCTGCTTTTTTTGACACGGTTGTGATTGTCTGTACCATGTCGATACTTGGAACAATAAAAAATTGTCTTAAGTGTGGATTAGTGAAATCAATAAAAAGTCAATACCTCACTCGAAAAGCAATCTTCGCAGAACCTATCGCCCTTGCTACGAGAATTTCATTTCACGTTCACGAGATGAATAATTAAGGTTCTCGTTCCTATACCGCCAGCGAAACGGAAAATAAACTGCCTACGTACATACCTACCGAATCATTATTGCAAGCATGAATTTACATATAAAAGGCTGGCATGGCAATGCTATTGGAGGGCCAATGTTGCGAATATCGGGCTAACCTGGAACACTGAATTGGGTTTGGAGTTTGACTGATGCGAAAAATTGTGGTGGATGATTTTGCGAGTTAAGCTATTTTCTGTATAATAAAAGCCAGGCTTTTGGAATATTACGTTTTCCTGGACGCGAATTTTTATGTTACATAATATTTAGTTGTTCCTAATCGTATATTTTCCGCTCCAAACACTAAAATATGGATTTACCGACTTACATTTAAATTTTGCAGCATGCGCAAAGCTCCGTTGAGACTGAAGATTGCTTTTTTTAATAGGAAAAATGGGATAGAATTAAACTTGTAGGTTAAAAAAAGTTCCAATCAAGTTTCAATCAAAGTTCAATTCAATGACCAATAGGATATTGTTTGTTATCAAACTTTGCATACGTACCTACAATCGCTACAGATATAGAAGGAGCGATTACAAAACTAGCTCTACGTGACTTCTACAAACCATAATGACTTTGTTGTGGATGAGTGACAGGGACTTCCGTATCACGACCAATTTCAGAAAAATACTCGACTTAACTAAAATATGCCGAGAAACGTTTGTCCAAAATTAAGTTGTTTACGGGAAACTGTTTGCGCTAGTTCAGCTTGTTTGACTTTTTGTTTTCCCGGGTGTGACAAACTAAACAAACAGTCGAGGTAAGCCTTTTTCCGCCTCGATGGACACGCCTCGCGTCGGGGACAAAATAGTTATGCTAATATGCTTCACGTAAAATGGAATATGGATAGAAATCAAATTTATACCAGAGCGAATACGAATGAATATGGAGGCTCCTATATTCCCAGCTCCAACTTAACAGCACTGCTTTTTCGTGCATAGTATTATTTCTCAATGCTTGGGTAAGAGGATTTAGTATTCAGCCGTGTGATCTTTCGACGTGGAAATAATGCCTAAGCTATTTCAATTACAGAGAAGTTCTCAGATATGTATACGCTTTTGCACCTTATCCCATTGAAATAAGATGTAAAAGTGTATACATATTTAAAAACTCAACTGTACTACAGTGAAAGATAAACTTCAAAAATATTATGAGCATCAATTTATCGCCCTAAATAGCCATTGACACACTGAAAATAGAAAACACCGTAGAGCTTACAAAAACAATAGATGCCGACATAATTAAAAAGAAAATTAACTTACCTACAGCTCTCTATTTATGATCCAGTAGTTAATTAAAGAATGTTGTGGTTGATTTAATTACCTGAAACAAGGGGAAAATATTAATCACAGACAACGAAAATAAACTGTTAAATATTTAATAGGTAGACAATGAAACTGCTTATAGAATCTGTATCTCTCCGCATCTACCTAAAAAAACTAACAAAATCTGACGTGTCTTAATAATTTTACTTATTAAATGAATACGAAGATGTTATTCATTTTACTAATTCCCTTTTCATTTTATGTGAACTAGTATTTTAATTTAGTTAGGTTTCGTCAACCAATCAATAAGGCTGAAGCGGCAATTACGGGGGGCACACTGAAATTATCGGGAATAAGAAAAACCACATGTACGGTATGGCTAAATTGTATTGTATTGTTTTTCGAAGTATGTATGTATGTATGTATGTAAACTCTTTATTGCACAAAAATATAAATATTACAATTATAGCACTAAATTAATGTACAAAGGCGAACTTATCCCTAAATGGGATCTCTTCTAGCTAACCCTAAAGCAAATGAGTAAGGACAATGCATGGGGTTGGACACATACAAGTTTGTACAAAAAGTAAAAAAAAATGATAATACTTATAAATAAATAAATAAATTTTAAACATTAGCAAGTACACAAACTAATATAAACGTACATGTATAATACACACATATATACATATATACATACATATACATAGGTATATACCTACATAAATATATAAATAACAACTCTAGTCATTATAGGAACCTGACTTCACGACTCATTCAGCCACAAAGTTTTTAAATTCCTCTTTAGAGAGACTACAGAAGGGGACTGCCTTAAGGACAACGGAAGTATTAAAAGAAGTATTCTCCGTTCCATTTAATGCACTTTTCCATTCATTTCATTCCGCGCAAACCAATCATTAAAACAGTAATTCCATTCTGAAGTTGATGTTGACATAATATGGCTCAATTGAACGCTTCCACAGCTGCTTCGGGGTCTTCAAACCGTTGACCGCGTAATAAATCTTTCATTCTAGGGAATGTATCTTTACATTCGTTTGGGCTCAGGTCAGGACTGTACGAAGGATGGCTCAACAGCTCAACATTTTCCTGCTTCTAAAAATCATCCTGTATGGGAGCTCGCCGCATTATCGTGATGTAAGATGATGCGAGGTTTCGGGTTATTTTTTCTGAGTTCGGCTATCATTTCTGGCAAACAAACCGTGATACCACTCAGCGGTAACCGTTCTGCGTTCCAGTAAAGGAATTGTAGCAACACGCCCTTTTTCGAGACCAACGTAGCGACTATATTCTTTGACACACTGCGGGAGCGAACCACTTTCGTTGGTTTGACCTCGTCTTCGAAGACTGAAACCGCTGACTGATGTTTTCTTTCAGGTTCGTATGAATAAATCCATGATTCGTCACCTGAGACGATATTTTAAACGGTATTTGACTTCCCTCCGTTGAAGCGTTGCAGAGTATTCCGGCACCAAACAAAACGAGCCGCCTTTTGCTCTTCGGAAAAGTTGTGGGGAACCCAGTGGGAAACTAGCTTTCTTACACTGACTAATTCCTAATATCGACTGAATTGCAGTCATTCCAATACTGATAACAGCCCGAATCAGGGCCTCTATTCTACTGCATTATTTGACGTGATTTAGAATCGTTTATATCACAGTCGCCATTATTGTAAATGACATAAGAGTTATCAAAACGTTGACAATACGGAATCACGTCAAAGACGATATCGTTATTACCATGTAAAATTCCAGCCCTGCTCGTTATGCACATGACATTCATATAATATTATAGTTCACACAGCTGCGATGTTTTCAGGCGTGACCGCTGTTCTTGGTCGACCTGCAGAAGGAATAGTGCTGAGCGATACACGACCGCGTCGGAACTCGGCATACCAGCGGTATATTGTCGTTTGACTCGATGCTTCAACATCATAAACCGAAACAAGTACGCTGAGACATTTATCTTGAGATAAGCCGCGACGAAAATTGTGATAAATTATGACACGGAAATGTTCACGCGTGAGCTCCATCTCTGTTTACGACGTGTCAACTTTAAACCAACATAGTTTTTGTTTTTAATTAAAAAAAAAATGTTTAAATGTCATTAAGATTCTAAGAGGCCAGTATTCAAATTCTAAAAAAGATTTTATTGTAACTCAATCCGAAATATTCAATTCCCGATCATTTCAGTATGCCCCTCGTAACTGCGTCTGCCTATGGTGCACAGGGCTGGTTTAGTTTGCCAATTATAACTTCGTCGACAAATAAAAAAGCTAGTCGTTTCAATGAATATCACCAGCGCAACTCATTTGCCAACACCCAAAATAATTGACGCTTTGAAGTATACGAGCAGTCTCGTCAGGGAACGAAAAGCAACTTAATTTACAAATTTAATTTCGTGAGTATATACTTAACTTCGCAAAGAAATCCCGTGTAGCGAGCTAACATACATCAAAGAGGTTGTCAGATAAAATGGATTACTTTAGAAAAGTTATATTAAGATTAAGAAATTAACCATGGTCGTAAATGTCAAAAATTCGCTTCGTAACATAATAATAGTAAGTACTACAAAAAGGGACGAAAATGTACCATCCCAGGTTCCTGTTGTCAAGTTTTAATTTAAATTCGAACTCAAGTGCAAGTCCATGCCTAAAGTCAAGATGGCTTATATTTGTCTGATATACTCGTACTATGTAAATACAACAATCTGATATTAATACTAGTATAATAAAATAACATTGTCGATGGGCAAACACAATATCTTGCCGTTAGCAAAAAAGAAAGAAACTTTCGCGATATTAGAAACAAATTCGACGCATGAAAAGGGAAAAAATAATTTACCACGGCGTCAAATCAAATATACCCAAATATGTATTTCGTTTCAGAATAAAACAGGATATTAAAGTAGGGGAGATAATATGCAACGTATTGACTGTCATACTGATGTGAAATGTACATCGTTCAGAATTGAGTCGAGATTCGTTTGGAGCTTTAAAACAATGAAGTTGCGAGGGGGGAGAGTTGACTTAGTTTCGTGGGTTTATGTAGAGGACGGTCGTGATAATTATTCATTAGAGCAAAGCTTTGATTTTGCCGCTCCTACGAAAAGTATTTTGCAGAGTCGGTATATAGTTTTGTGGGAAGAATCCATTACTTACTTATGACCTTTATTGTTTTAAAGGGCAACTGTCGAATTCGAAGACTTAACAACATGGAGATTGTTTGACGAACAATAATCATTTAATCATGACGTTTGTCCTACAAGCGTTTGTAACCTTTCTAAACGTTATTTTCATTGGAATGAAACAAAAAGGCAACCTTTCATTGAGATTAACTAATTTCTCACCATCCCAACCAAATATTTCCCGAGATCAGAAGTAACCACTCCAACATATTTGCGGTTCTTTTGAGCAACCAGCATAATAAATTAAATTATTTACTTAGAAGATTCTGAATGTAACCCGCGTTAAATTAAGTCCCTTTAAAAGGACTTAATATGTAAATAGTTACTGGCCACAAATTAAGCCTCTAAAGGAATACTGATGACAAGAAAATGAAGTAGTATTTAATATCCATCTAATACCAGTACCGACGCTAATTGTCTGTTGGGTAACTAGATTCTGTTACGCTTGAGGCTAGACATATAGCTGGAGCGATATAGCAACACAGAGTTTCGTTGCCAGTCACTCAATCTTGGTTAACCTTAATCATCTCGGAATATTAATGGAAGACTTACCAAAATATCTTTTAAAACATTTCGAACTATTGCGCTTTTTGACAAATAATTATAATTTAGATAATTAGGACACAATCTTTTTATGCGTGTGCTTTTGAATGAAAATGCCTTTGACAAATTTGATGCACTGAATAACATGTCGAAAAATACTTTTATAGATCTAACCTTTAAATGTAAGCTAGTAAGCGTATTCTTTGGAAAGGTTTACGATAAACCATACCCGCATGGTAAAAATACGATGTTTCACAATCATTCTAATTATGTGGTTGTTAATATGGAATAGCAAAGTGCATAACTCTAGTATCCGTGCCAACGGCATCCCAAATGCAACCTGCTCCGGTAGAAAGTTCCCACAGTATTTGCCAAGACAAGCAATGTATTCGCTATTGAGTTACTAACTCCGATATGGCTGTGCCACATTGTTTTCAATCTTGCACAGTACAAAATACCGTTAAACGTCGGCACCATTTAGCCGGATCAATTAATAGTGCGAACCGTTAGACGCACGCGCATCTCGATGATCCTGCTTTCTTCGTGATTAAGTATTAAGGGCGTGCTTCATATGTTCTATGAAACGGTAGAATTTATAGTACCGTCTTTTTTGCCTTGATGCGGCAAACGAGCACACAGGCCACCCGATGGTTATGAACGGTGGAAATCTTAGATTTTTCATTCTCTACACTACAATCTCAAAACTGCAATTCGACTGTAAGTGCGTTGCCAACACTGAGGACCAAGATTTAATGTCTCAATGCTAGTTAATTTCATGTAATGTCTCAAAGATGTTTTCATATCCCAAACACATCAATGCGAACACTGCTGCTTGGCGGTAGGTAGCTTAGGGTGATAGTAACGTAGCGATCCGGTCAGACCTCGCACAAGGTCTGCAAAGTAAAAGGTCCGGGTAAAGTATGAAGTCAAAACAAATATAAAGGATAAGTGCAAGGGCATACCTATTAATAGGTCATGATAATTTTCAAGAAAATAATAAACCTTACAAACAAGTAGAGTTTTAATAATATGAAATGTTTCAAGCAAAACTTAGCCGCTTCGTTCAAAAAACAAAGGCGAATGTTTACAATTCACAAAACCTTTTAGTAGGTATTAGTCGAAGTTTTCTCATTATTCGAGGAGAGCGTACATGCTAAGACGAACGTTCAGAAAGTTTGGGGCACAACAGCTGTTTCGAAACGAATTATACTGGGTAAAATTAAATTAACTTGCTTCTTTCAGAACTCCGCTCGGCGTCGAACATGAATGGGCCGTTAATTTAGTTTTAAGAAGACCGCGGTAACCTGATCAAGGAAAGGACAAGAGAGCGGCTTTTAGTTTTAGCCCAATTATAGTAGACAAGTGTAACGATATCGCCGATAAAGAAATCCTAAAAACTATTGAAGATGTTAAAATAAAGGCCAAAACAGACATTAATGAAACAATCAATTACAATTAGAATAATTTCCACGGCAATAAAGCTAACGTGAACATAAAGCCGGGCATAATCCAAAATAGCTCAATAGAAAGACCATTAAGAACAAAATTTAACAGTTACTGTAAAATTGCTATAAAAGCACTTTAGTAAATAAGATTTCGTTACGTACACGATCGTAAAAGCAACTATAAAACGTGCGTAGAGCGGAACCTAAACGATAACGGTTCGGATTCAAATTTCCATGTTCATGTTCTGCCGGAAAATATATAATTTGATGGCTTATGAATGAAGGCCGTTTTGACTTTTACTGTTTACATTAACTTACAAGGTGGAATAGGACGAAATATTAAAGACTTTCATCAACACTGTAGCATCTCACGAGTATTTAGAGGAAAAGTTTAGACATTACTTTTATAATTAAACGTAGTAAGCTACATAGCGCAGAGATTAATTTAAGTTACGGGAATGTGTACCTACTGCTGCAAGCGGCGCAGGACCGGTCCTTGTGGAACACCTTTGGAGAGGCCTATGTCCAGCAGTGGGGATCTTTCGGCTGAATTGATGTAAATAAAAAAAAACCCGATGAATTCAGTACTATAAAAAAAAACCCGCGTAGCAATGATCTAAAGTGTTACTTCAAGCCTCAAATGCCACCGTAACCCAGAAGGTCAACATTCTAGGTTAAGCTTTACAAGCAACAGAAAAAATCTGTGCTCGCGGATTGAAGTCACGCGCCAGGCAAATTACTATCATAAAGTGAGGGCTCTAAAAGTTATATCGCTTCTTGAGATAACGGGGCTTGGGATGACACAGTTAGATGAGAGCGTTCCTACGACAGTGTTTATTAGTTTTTAAGTGACAAAGAGTATATATTGCCATATCACAATAATTTGCTATTAATTACATCAAAAATAGTTTTCCCGAGGGTTTCGAAATGTTAAATACATATAATCATTGCATAGACTAAAATAGAACAAATATATAATAAAATATACACAAATTAACCTGTAGACTATTCTGCAAAGATTTTATTGCAACTTACTAACTCTTAGTCTGTTCGAATTAAAATAAGACCCAAGATACTTCAGCAGAACACTGTCAATTCAGCAAAGTCACAACGCTAAATAATTGCTTCCAAACCCGACTCCTGACCACAACTGCACGGTCATGATGCTTTTATACTTATCTTAACCGCAGAACGTAGGCTCCAACTATATCTATAGCGTGTATACTCAAATTGACAAGTTTTCAAGAGAGTGCAGGTGTATTGATACATTCCTTTCTTTGCTTTTCCATGCACGTGAGGGCATTGTCTTGCAGACTTTGCTTACATGCCGATTCGCCAAGTCTATATAATGTGACGAATCTACCAGTCATATTTAAAGGTGTTATTTTTAGCGGTTTCCTAATTGACTAAAATCAGCGTCATTTGAAATGGGCATAATGTAGGCAAAATCGAACGATCCAATTCACCATTATTACTTTTGAAGATCCAGTGAGGTCTGTTTAATGCTTTATACGCTTGGTGTTTACTTTCACATTGACTTTAAGATAAAATATATATTACATAATAATATAATACGTTTATGTTTAATTTGTAAATGTATGTATGTATGTATGTAAACTCTTTATTGCACAAAAATATAAATATTACAATTATAATACAAAATTAATGTACAAAGGCGAACTTATCCCTAAATGGGATCTCTTCCAGCTAACCCTGAAGCAAATGAGTAAGGACAATGCATGGGGTTGGACACATACAAGTTTGCACAAAAAGTAAAAAGAAATGATAATACTTATAAATAAATAAATTAATTTTAAACAAATTAGCAAGTACACAAACTAATATAAACGTACATGTATAATACACACATATATACATATATACATATATACATACATATACATATATACCTACATAAATATATAAATAAGAACTCTAATCATTATAGGAACCTGACTTCACGACTCATTCAGCCACAAAGTTTTTAAATTCCTCTTTAGAGAGACTACAGAAGGGGACTGCCTTAAGGACAACGGAAGTTCATTCCACAGTTGGACACCACGGACTGTGAAGGATTTGGCATAGAAACGTGTTTTATTACACGGAACCGCAAGGGAAAGATTGGCGCTGGAACGCAGGCGATGACCGCTGCCGCAGGCCAAATAGTTGAATCTTTCAGAAAGATAGGGAGGGGAAGAAGGAAGGAAGAGGACATTGAAAAGGAGTGAAAGTACATGTAAATCTCTACGGCGGCGGATAGGAAGCCATTTCAGCTGCGTACGAAACATCGACACGTGATCGAACTTTCTCAGCCCAAAAACGTACCGGATACAAACGTTCTGTAAATTTATGCTTATTTCAATTGACACCGATTGTATTTAGATGATGGATTTCTATGTACATTATTTTTGCAAAATTAACAAACGATAACAAACTTATGACTAAAAATAACAAATAGACCAACACCATTTTTTTAATCGACCTGTTGCCTTCGGTTAATGGCATACTTAATTATGAAAATGGATTCAAAAGTTGACAAAGTGTGCAAAATATTTACGGATTTTATCAAATGTTTTGCTCACGGGTTATTCCGATCAGTAGAATTAGGTAAGAGTAAAGTCATTAAAAGACGCAAAGTTTGGAGAAATTAAACAACCTTACGTGTGTGAAGCATGAAGATAGAAATGACGAGCGTTAACTGTCATTCTTATTCTTATTAATTCAAGCTGCCCCAAGCACTGCCTTGAATCATTATAGTGTTGGCCTCGCAATTTTATCCCTATAGTGGTACCAACATCGCACTTCAGCTTTATAGGCTCACTTACCAACGTCAACACATCGCATGTTTAATCAAACAAAGAATTAACTCAAAACCAAATTCAGTTTTATATAAAACTCTACTAACATAAGTCAGGTTTGAAATTCGAATGTATTTCTATTTCACGATATTTCCTTGTTTGATTAAACGTGCGACATTATGTTATGTTCACATATCACGCACCAGGGAACATATTAGACATTTTATCACATATTGTTCGTAAATGGCCGGAGTTTCACTTATATAAGGGTAATGTATAAATCAGAGATGCGAAAACAGGTCGCGTTATTGTTACAAAATGGGATGCGTAAAGTTAAAAATAAATTGACGGTAACATATAAGTTATTAAGCAGAGTGGTTAATTTTTCAAAGACCCCTCCGCTAATGCCCCGAAGGGGTTAAAACCCTTCGCGAAACTCCGCTTGACACTGACATTATCTGTGTAAATTATTTTCCGAGAAGGGAAATGAAAAAATAATTCACGAACTTTGTCACACAACGGACAGGTTGACATCTTAGTCTTCCCTTTATTATTTCGAAGTTTGAAAAATAGATACAACTTTTAAGTTTTGTTACTTCTTAACGTTGGAAAGACTATTCTTTAAAACTAAGTGTTGTCGACTACCATTTATATCTCTGCTGTAACTTTTTAAATTTTCTTGACCGGAAAAATACCCTCTTAACCTAAAACGCTGCTTCAAAAGTGATCAGACTAAAATATAAGCTCCTTTGTAGGCATTGTAAGTTAGCCTTATCATAATGTATCCAGATGCACATTTAATTTGATCAAAGATGGTTCTTAAAAGCACTTTCCCAGTTATAGATAAGGCACAATTCATTTTTCAAATACAACAATCGACCATACAAACTAATATACTACATATTTATTTTTTTCGTTCTTTTACCGACGTTAGAAGGTCAGACCAAATTGCTATTGGGACTAAAATCGGTTTCAATTCCCAAACCAATACACGCATTTATTACAGTGTTTAGGTATAGAAAGAAACGTTTTCGATTTGAACATTTGCTGTATGATTGTTTGTATTTTTTCCTTAAGACTGTAGCTCGGAATTTGAAAAATGATAATTTCTCAATTCTTCTTCCATTTCATCATCAGACAACTCTCGTCTTTATAATGCATTACCAATGATTTCAAGAGCACAAATAAGGTGTCTAAAAGACAAAACACTTTACGTAATTACATGACTAGCGGATCTTACAGATCTAGCTTTTTTATTTTTTATTTCCTTGTTTCCACCGCCTACTTTATTTTTATGTATGTGTTTTTTCTGCGTCTCTTCTAAAAAAGGTTGCCTGGATGAGATCTAGACAGCAGGCGGTCTTATCTCTATCTAATAGAGATAAGACCTGCTGTCTACTGTAAAATAATTTCATGTTTTTGTCTTTCCTTGTTTATTTTTCAACTAGCGACCCGCCCTCGCTTCGCTCCGGATTAAAGTATTATACATATAAACCTTCCTCTTCAATCACTCTATCTATAAAAAAACCGCATCAAAATCCGTTGCGTTGTTTTGAAGATTTAAGCATACATTCGGATATAGGGATAGAAAAAGCTACTTTGTTTTATACTATGTAGTGATGTGTGCTGTTCAATAAAGCGTATTTGTATTGTATTTTATTGTAATACTCTCCTATAAAGAAGGCGCATTATACTTCAACAATGGCACGCCAATTTCATTCACAGTTCTTTTTAAGCCTTTGATGAAAGTAAAACAGAGGAAGGTAGGTGACAACTGACAAGTCTAGCCGTCAGCGCACGAAATTCATAAATCAGGTCCGGTGGAACTAATTGACTTTGTTGCAATCCGAGTGGCATGATCGCGTCACCCGCGTGATTGAGATACTTTTGTGGTTTTAGGCAAAATAAAGGTACGAGTACCTTCGTGTGTTGCACAAATCATTCACACAGTATAACTTTTTACTTGTTATAACATGTTGTTATTAAATATGTCACAATTTGCTTCATTTCGTTCGCGCCAGCGTTCTCCATTTTGCACAACGGGACAGAACTATACGATACGTATGTGCGCGACAAGTCAAGCCACATAGCCACGTGCCGTCGCCACCTCGGCTAACCCTTCTAAGGGAACCAAATTACCTCGCCGAATGTTGCCGAATAACCGTCTGCACGAGTAACAGCAGCGATACTTCATCTTGCTCGAGCGCCACCTGTTCGCGTCTTTCTCTCTTTGCTCTGTCGGCCTCTTGTGTTAACTTTATATTAGGAATCTACGTCACTCATCTTAGGCTTTTTTACTTTCATCAGTTTTAAATCACCTGTAGCCTTAGACAAGATGCATTCTGCAAAAAAACGTTATCGTTATCGAAAAAGTATAGGAGTGAGATAAGGTGTCGGACGGTCGCGTTGAGCATTAATGTCGATTCCATACATTTTGTCACTTTTTGAAAAGCGTTACGCATCTTACCTTGGCTCCGTGATCTGAACCCGAAGACGTGTCTTCTTTTTCTATTGTCATCTAAAACTGTATTTCTTCATCCTAGTATTATATATTTCATAAAATGATGTTTATCATCGTCTAGCACCTAACAGTAAAAGGCTAGGGCTTAGTTCTGCAACTAGGTCAATTTGTGTGAAACTAAAAGAAAAAAAGCCTGGTTCGTGACTTTTCTATTCTTTTTACATTTCGTATAATAGTTCAAATTTTCACAAAGTGGAAATCGCTTGGTGCTGCTATAGTTGTCGGTAAATATGATCACGTCCCTTTTGTAACTACCCTTGGGGCCGATTTCTTTGATCGCGACACTCTCGCTGTTCCGTCTCTCTTTGTATTTATTTCGGGTACTTAAAGCCCCTTCATTTTGCACAAATTTATCTATTTGGTAAAGCTGATATGTCTAGATTGGTACTCCCCGTCTTAGGTATCCAATAATCAATCCACGGCAAAAGGATATTAATCTTCATGAAATACAAACAAAACCAAGATTATTTCATAAGTGCTGCTGAATGTTTCAATTATGCTTCGTATATTTATTTTCCCTTTCTTGCGTCATCATTCATTCAAGATGGTTTTTAAAGTTCCTAATGTTGAGTATTTGAAGTATTTATTATTTCTAATGTTTACTTTTAATATTAAGCTAATTTTGGTTAAAGTAAAAGCTTTAACAATATATTTAAAACGTAACGCGCTATTAATTAAAATGAACGTGTTTTCATAAACAACATATTTAATAGAATTAACAAGGTTAACTTAATTATATATACCGGGGGTTATGAAAAGGTAAAGACAGGTTCAACAAGATATTGTGATCAAGAAAATAAATGAACGACAGCTGCTTTATACACTTCACTGCCACCAACCAGCTTTGTATGAAATTTGAAAACACAAGGCGTGTCGGTGGTACTGAATGTATTAAGCATGAAGCATTGAAGATATACCTTATAAAGTCACGTGAAGCCGTTGCCAGAGACCAGTCTTCAAATACTTGAGCGACTATGCCTATTACGATTGTATGCTATTGTAGCCTCCTTTACAAAAATTACACCTTTAGGTGATGCCTTTGAATTTATGTAAAGTATTGTCCACTTTCCTATACATACGCATTTTTACCCTTCTTAATTTCATCTGCTCGTCGGTTCTGATCCGAATTTAACCCAATCGCAAATTTTTTGATTCTAAAAATCGATAAAGCTAGGTATGTTTCATTGTTTTCGATATGTTAGTGTTGCAGCTGGCCCGAAACCAAACAGAAGTAGCAGCTCCGTCGACGCTGTCAAATTGATTTATGAAACGGGAAAAATGGGACAGGAAAAAACGTCTGGGCAAAACTAGACTGTAAAAACTCAATTCAAGATTCGCGAATAGAAATTCCCGCCACAAAGAGATAATGATTTAGAAAAAATGATCTGATAAATTCTACCTACACATCCCGAACATATAATCTTACGTACCGTATGGGTACGGTATATGCAAGCACCGGAATTCACAGGCAGTCAACGACAAAGGCAATCTTGATATGGTAATATCCTGTGTGACTAATAACGAAAATTAATCCAACGAACACGCCTCGGATTAGGAATTGATTTCTGACTCAGCTGTTGAAATTTAACTAATAGATGCAATTAACAAATTTGAAATGCAAATCGGCAAGCAAGACGCAGAAATTGCTAGGACGCCAACGTGTCTTACTGATTTTTAATCCACTTATGTTAATCTTGACAGGTAGATAAGCTATACAAGTCAAAAGACTTATTTCGTTTTAGAGAATCGCCTGAGACCAAAGAGACAAGCGACAGATACTTGATAACACAGTATCAAATCAAGTTATAAAAAAATAATTAAATAACAAATAAAACTAGAATCGATAAAATATTATTAGAGAAGCCAATTCTATAATAGTTAACGTATAAAGGTGTCGTCCCGTTATGGAAAGTCAAACTGGACTTTCATAATATTTATATGCTTTTACAATGTCCTTACTCTACCGCAGCACTCAACCCAAAATGTTCATACAAGTACATCTTCAGTCAAATTCCGACTTTGAACACTGCGACGTACGCCATACAATTCTGAACAACATTTTACGGCAAGCCAGGATGGCAGCCATCAATTTAATTATTTCTTAAACGGAGACCGGTTTTAACTCGCCTGGTAAACAATTGAATCCACACTCGATTTTTTGGCCAGTGATTGAAGAGCTAGGTACCAAAACAAGATTAATCTAATCGTACAAACAATCAATTTTGAAGAGAAAGGAAATATATAATCGGGCTAATCCAACGAGAAACAATTCGCACCAGCCGACGGTCTAAAGATTCCATTGACTGAAATACCAATTCGATATTGGAAGCATTGTCGGGGTGAGACTGGGCGGGATAAAAGGAATGAGCGACTGATCGAATTGCAGATGAATGAGTTTCATTCGACCAAGACGTTTGTATAGACAGAACGAACAAAATTTCTTAGGCTTAAGAAATCTAATTAGTGGTACACTGGAACACCAACGAAAAAGTAGACAGGTAGTAGAAAAGAAATACTTTGTAGAAAATATGTATGCGATGAGTTTATGCTTAAAGTCACGTATGCTTAAATTTGTTATGCAATATTATTCAAAAAAACATGCCAAAGAAAGGCACCCAACGGAAACATGACATTCAGTAACGAGACCAATAAGGAAAATGTACTGCTGAAAACCAATTATAGCGAAAGCAATAATTCATTTAGTGGTTTGGGTTTTATTTCATTATTCGTCCACCGACAATTTCGACGAACAATTTCCACCGCAATTAACACAAATATTTGTTTTCGGTTGAGTTTGGTTTGCCAACAGGGATATTAATATATTTCAGAAAGTGGCAGATCGATTTTTCGTCACATAAGTGATAAAGATAACGTTTAGTAAAGTCTATTTAGGTACCTATAAACTTTTACAAAAACAGTCCTTCTTAATATAGACCTAATTGAATGTCACCTAAAGGGTTTACAGGCCGTCTGAAACGTAAATGGAACGTAGTCTAACGAATTTTAGCGACAATATACTGTCTAAAGTCTAATTTAAACTTCTTAGAAGTAAACATGTTTTTGAAATAAATGAATCACCACAAAGGGGCTTTCGGTGTTAAAATTTGAAAACGTCTATCATCATTCATCACAAATTCTCCCAACAACAGACTAATTAAACTAAAGAGATTTTAATTAGAGCACAAAATGAATGGTTTAGTGTCAAAACGATGCAACAATCGACAGCAATGGAAAAGGAATGAGGGCAAACGCTCGCGAATTCTATAATTACCCACATTTCGAAAGTGTTTTGTGTAGGTGCACCGAACTAATAAGTGATCACTAATAACACATTGCACAAGACTGCATTGTTGAACAGGTGATGCAACTGCGGTCTATGCACATCTTTTGAATGCAATTAAGCAAACAATGGAGGATTTTCTTGAGTTGAAAAATACTTATGGGTGTTGCTTTAGAAACCCAAAATTAATTGTTTAGACCAATATTATATTAAAAAATATAGCTCAGCGTTCAATATTAATTGAAATTAACGTTATTGTATCAAAAATGTTTCAATAATACTCAAAAAGAGTCTCCGTAGAGTCCCAAAAACAGTCTCCCTAGCAAAAACGATGTTATCTCATAATTACAAAGACTGAGTAATTGTTATCTAACACTAAATATCAGAGGAATTACATATTTTTTTAAATCTACTTAAATAAAACTAATCTCAAAGTTGTCCTCTAGTTTTATACAGTCCACTGGTTCATATTTGAATCGGCTTCAATAACTTTTCATACAGGTAATCCTTATTTATATATCGTATTTTTTATGCGTTTTAAGTTTTACCAAACACAATAATTTACCAAATTATTAACTGATAAAAACAAGTGCCAGGGACTGTTTGTCAGGACGTAAACGTGTCCAAAGTTGACCGGCTTACAGAGAAACGCCATTATAGTATAGTATATACTTGTAGTAAATATCGTAAAATATTACACCTTAAATTGATAGATAACACTGCGCACTATACTGGTTGGAGAATATATTTTGACGTTTAGGAAAACGCTCAGTCCGCACTTCCGCAGTAGGGAGTTTCGTAAACGCTCGCCTATTATTATTTGCAAAACAGTTCCCATTTTATATTCCAGTTTATTTATTCCTAAAAGAACAAGAACACAGTTTCCCAAAAATAACTTAATCCCGTGTTACGAGCATTATTCTCGGAAACGACATGCGATGTATTGTCGGCGAAACGTTCCCAATTAGAACTATAATTCTTAAACACAAGCGAACAAAGAAGCTGTCTTTCAAGATCCTGCCCATTAATAGCACGCGATTCTCATGGCTAGCAAAAAGGTTAAAATAAAAGCGGAATATTTTCCAAAGCATTCACATCGTAACTTATAGATTTATGCGATAATAAAGTCGATGAAGTGACTGAAGAAGGTAGGAGGCTAAATGTAGCGTGGAGTTGACTTAATGAGGTAGTAATGAATCGTTAAGATCCCTAAGCAGTACTTCGATTGATTGATTGGAGATTAAATTATTAGCCGTAAACTGGGTAATACTAGGGGGAATATTAATAGATTCATAGCCAACCAGTTGATATTAAGTGTATTTTATAAGTAATCCATTACACCTAACGCCAACCTTTCATCCAATCATAACATTAGTTACGAGATGAGAGAACTTGACTAGTATTCAAACTACTATATTGTACAAACTTTACAAGTCATGTATTTTTAAGTAACCACCAACCTTGGTCTTGCAGAAATTTACGATGTACGTTATACGGAATCCTAAATAAATGCGTGCTCGACACGCATTTGGCCACTTTGTAATCCTTCTCTGAAATTTTATTCTCTTCCGTGGGTTTATATTTTTCTGGCAGACTTACACGAATATATTTTTCAATCTTTTAGCCAAACAAGGTTTATTTTGTAGAAGACGCGCCGTTACAGGGTTTGCAGATTAAACAAATGATAGGATTTAAAGACACATCTAACAACACCTGTTTCTGTTGAGAAATTGGTCTTCATTTTAAGAGCCTCAACACCCTAAATATGATTCTTAACCAAGGAGCCTCGCCTTAACTCGAAGGAGGAGTAATTAATTGGCGAGAACAAACAATATTTTAGGGCGTACATTTTCAAGTAGCTAAAATTTTGGTTGTATGGCTATGCTCGCTCCGCTCGATAGACCTTTCGACGGTCGAAAAACCTTCCAATTTTTTCTGCTTCTTGAGGCAAACAAAACGCTTAAAATCTGATGAAAGCCTCATAGAAACCTGAATTGCTTCTATCGTAGAGTTGTATAGCACATCCAAGTTCCATACTACCCTACTAAGGTGACCCTATATCAAGTTCACAAACTCAGTTGTTAACGCGATAAATCCAAGATGGCCGAAACGGAAACTGTAACGGATCTGCTCAGAGCGCAGATGACGCTCGATCATTACCGGTCGCCTTTTTGCTCTTTTGTCGGTAAACACAGCAAACTCATTCTGTATAGAGTCCAGACATTGAATACGCTGACGTTAATATACACATCATTGGCTTTGCGTGTGACGCAGGTGCAATAAAGAAAATGGTTCTTAAACCGGCAATTCGGGTATTAATATAGACGCCCTTGCAAATACGCGAGCTTAAAAGTGTAGCCAAAAGCGCCAGACAAGAAGCAAAACATAAGAGGTTTGGATATGCGATGGAAATTGTTTGTTGTAATAATATATCAGTTGTTTGACCACAAATGAGTGCAGAATAAACATGAGCAAGACATTTCACATGTTGACACAGTGTCAACACTGCCCTAAAGGAAAACAGAATGCAATGTGACTGACCGCGTGAGATTCGTCTTTAGAGGACCTAAAGCTTTAGTATTTAAGCATTACTCATGTTTTAATGCGAGTTATCGACCTCTCCATCCTTTCAGTCGTCGAGTGATGTGTGAATAAAGAAAAAAAACAATGCATTTAAAACAAATGTTAACAGACGAATTGTTAACCCAAGGTTTTATGTATTATGTCTCACAAATCTGCGAGCCATTTCATTAGGTTTATATTTCGTAGTTTATAGTTTTTTGTGAACAGGTCTTAGTTTTATCTGGTTTCGTTAAAGATTCAGGTTTAGCTTCCAACAGAACAGGTTCGTGAATAAATATTTTTTTGCATTTGGAACTGTTTAAGAACCGTTAAGATGGTTGCAACCGTTGCAAGGCAATGGCCAAGGACATCAATCAACTGGCCGTATCCGCGTTCCGTGTTTAAATTCTCTTTATTTGGAAGTAAATTCACCTGGATAGGCTTTGCGATTTCTAAGTTTCACCGAAACATTGCAACATAGTACCTTTCGTTTTTTATAGAACTTATACAAAGTATAATAAAGCCAATGTAATAATGATGTTGTGAAAGATAACTTCTAGAGCTAAGCATGTTATGTTATGTTAATTATTCTAGTCAAGAAACAGAAAATCGTACTAAGCGGTGTGCGAATGAGAAAATAAACAACACAAATATATCGATTGCAATAAAAGAAGTGGGATTATACAATCTGGGATTACTACCACTCATTACACCGCATAACCCAGTAGGTATTAGTTACAAAATAAGTTTAGATACTCTTCTCTGAATTCACGAAAATAGTACTTCCCTGTTTATATTTTTGGAGACACAATCTTCTACTTTTTCCTATTATCTAAAATACCTGGTTATACATTATAACTTGTATTCGTTTAATGACCTACTGGTCTAAAATAGTACCGACAACCTATTGGCAGACATGAGCAAGGTTAAATATATATTCATATAATAAATATACATTCCCCTGCCATAGGGCCATATGTACAGGACTCTCAGACGATCAAAATTTGGCATGATCAAAAAACCGATTTTACATAACCTTAAATACTACACAATCGACAGTCATGTAGAGCATGTATAAGCACAAATAAAAGCCCTAAAATGTACTATCTTTCAATCGCAAAACAGAGTATAATTTTTGACAACTTACCTAATTTGGTTTACAACTAACTACACACTTGGTATACACTTGGTAGCAAAGAAATCGAGCCACTCAGTACTGAATTTCCATAGAAATGGTTCGATTTCTTTGTTCCCAAGTATATGGACACTGATCATAGCCCCAAATATCGAGTTTGCGTATGACTTGCTCAATGAAATAATAGGTTCGCCATTCATTTAGATTTCCAGCTATATAATTCATGCATTCGGTGAGGGATAAACATTCTGGAAAGGACGTAAACAATCGTCTCCCACGCTTGTAAACTGCGTGCCTTCATCAGTAGCAACATCCTGGGCACCATAATCGCATTTGTGAATGAATTCAAAACATCCGAACTTACGTGGAAGTGGTAGATTAAAATTGTATTTACTACAATTAGCTTGATTAAACAGGTGGGTCAGTGACATTTGTGATAATTGTTCGCCAGCGATATTCGAGTAGACCCATTGATCATGATGCAATTATATTTGGTCATCGTCATTATTAACTTTCTCTAATCTGAAATGTATATTAACCAAACCAAAAACTGTTACCATTTCATTTCAAGTTTTATTAAACCTAACACTTAACGGAACAAAGCAAATAACAACCTGTTATAAAATAGATCGGGTTTTACCAAACACAACGGTTTTACAATGTGATTAATTTCACAAAGTCATTCTGTTTTGCCCATTATCACAGCGTGACCTTGAACTCTGAAATTTTCTTGTTTACCAGTCACAATTTTGTTTACCAAACGTAGTTTATTAGGTTGTTCTTAGAAAACAACCGGCAGATAGATTCTTCGTCAGAGCTCTTTTGGGAAAACAAACGTTACCATTACGTTATAAAAGCTACGAAATTTGATTAATTCATTTAATCCCAAACCATTAAGTTTGAATCCTGGAAAATGTTTTCGTTTGGTGTTGATCCCTTGCAAAGGTAATTTACTAAAAAACCTATTAAGTGCGAGCTGGACTCGCACACGCAGGGTTCAACTTCAGTACCACGCCAAAAAAATCACGCCACTTGTATGGGAGCCTCTTTAATGTTTAGCTTTATTTTATTTTTATTAATTGAGGGGTTTAACCTACAGGAGTGCACAACAGTAAATCATCAGTATCATCACCCTCCTCTTTACGTCGACCGGTATAAATATCTTGAAAGTAGCACGCGACTATGAATCCAAAAATATTTAGCAACTATATCGGTCCTCGTAATAGCTAAACACAATGCTGTTATGATTAACCTTCAACAATACAAAACAGAGCACAGACAGGATTTATTTACGAAACCCAATCCAATTGATAAAGAGCTTGACATTCGAACTATCGCACCCCACACAAACATAGAACACACACGTTCCTCAATGGAGACGTCCAGTACAAAGTATTAATACATCGGTCACGCCCATTCACGCCGTATCAATGAGACTGCGTCCCATTCATACGATACGTCTACTGTACTTGAGCACACAAACAGATTCCTATCCGTATCATAGCGTGACGAAAGAAGTACTTAATGTTTCCGGTGCAGCATTCGAAGCATCTCGATAAGATTTCAGCGGCGATATTTGTCGTATTGAGAATGGGCAAATAAATTTCAGAAATATTTTTTATTTAGCTGTGGAATTTTCATCGCAGAACGGTGGAATCAATGAAGGATATTGACAGAAATAAGGGGACAAATCAGTTAGAGAAGGCCCTTGGCTCAGATCCATGTTGTAATACGGCATTTTATAGTCTCTTTATAGTCGTCTGACTGAAATTGGCGACGAGAAATTTCATTCACAAAAAGGGGGAAAGTTCTGATTTAGACATTAAAGCTATGAATAAAGATTGCGATAACGCTGGGGTTACACACAGCATCAGTAACGAAGTATATCCACGTGATATTAATACTAATGGCTCAATTCAGATGTGAACGTTTTATTCAAGGCGTCGTCCGAATGTAAAAATAGTCCATTCAGGAAAAGTAAGGCGGCAAATAAGAATCAATTTGAAGCCGGCGCCGCAAAACTCTTAAAAGCGAAATCCAACCTAATTCCATAAAGCTCATAGCGTCCAAAATCCAGTGTAAGTTTCGCAACGATTTTCAAAGGAATAACGACGTAAGTGTGACAATAGTTTCACGCTGAACCAAAACTTAGTGGAGCCTGTTAAAGGTCAGATGAGAGTGGCGAGGGAAAGTTAACGTGGAATGGATCGTTACAATTTTGCTAGGGGTCAAGTTTGCAGAGACGAGGTCGATCGCTTTATAGACGAAAATCGCGTTTTGAGTTACGGACTGACATCTAGATTCTAAATATCGTAGCCAACTCTGGTATTAATATAATACGAACCGTAAATTCGATTACTTCATTGCCGCGTCTTATAAGACAAGTCCATAAAAATGTCACGCCTAGCTGTTTTATTACGTCGTATATCTGGATAACCTAGATTTATGGTAAACTCAATTTGAAGTTGTTCAAATGTTATTATAATTTCGAACATGATGAAATTAAGAATGTATATATACAATGTGCCTTTGTATCCGTCTACAGCCTAGCAAATCCTGTGAGATTCGTGTTTCCAGAATCTGCTATCAACAATATTCAAAGGTCTTCATTATTGCACAGAGAAGATTTCCGTTTGACAAAGCTTGAACCTTTAAGTATCATTATCATTATTACACGTCATAGCAACAAAATGTCTTCCTTTGGGATTACATTTTTATTGTAGGGTTGTCAATGATTAAACAAAGCCTTTAACCCGTTAATTAGTAAGTAACAAGTCCTCTAATTCAAGGTTTATCCTTCCAAAAGCTGTACAATTTTCTTTGCCCTTTGTCGTCAACATAAAAGGGAAAGGGTTCAAGCTTTTATCATACACATTCGCATAAAGGTCCGAATATTATTATAGAAGCCCGTATCCATTTCAGGCCTCACTAAGCCAGCCTTTGTTTCCATGCGAATGGACAACCCAATCAAATGTCAGTAAGTAACTTGACATTTGGCTGATCACGATATTGCCGGTATTTCGGTGCAGAGCTCTAACTGGTTTAATATTGGTGCGAATCTTAATTTCGAAAGGTTAACGTAGAGGTAGTTCAGATTTCGATAAACATCCTGTTTCTTAGCAAGTAGAATGACTCAGATGTAATAAAGATACATGGGGCTTTGGCTATTGGCTCACACAAAAATCTTATTCCTATTTTTTGTTTGAATACCGATTTGTATTCATAATAATAGCTTCATTATTTTTTTTCTCATACTTTCTTGTTCATAATTTGTTAATAAATCATAGCAACTCCTCAAGTGATTTTTACTGAAACTGTTCTGATTTTAGGATGTACATAAAACAAACCTAACCTAGATAATAAACAGGTGTAATGATAATATTTATTATAAAGAGTGGTCATTATGATGTAAAATGGTATGCTAAATATTTTTATGATTAGTGATCATTATGATTAAAAATGATATGAGACTCATTTTCTGAGTTCCAATAATCTAATTTGCAATTTTATATAAACTTTGGCGCACCCTGGGGCTTTATTTTACTGAATAAAACCATATTGCCTTTGACATGTTATCGTGTTGTAAACGTTATGACAGCTCTTATGATATATTTACTTGAAAGTAATGACGGCCGAGTAACACGAATACATAGCATAATACGCCCAGTGGCATGTCAAAAGAAATATAGTTTTACTCACTTTATTGAATAGAGACCAAGATTCGCTGTGATTGTTTCATTACTTTGCTTTTCAAGACTTCGTTGTTTAGTTACATGAGCCTGAAAGAATAGAGCCCGCGGGTACAGTCGAATTTTTTAAGAGAATATACTCTTTTTTTTGTTCGTGAGATGAGAATCACTTCGCTTTTAATTTTTAATTTTGAAATTAGATCGGTAGGCCGCTACACAGGGCAGAACGACGACTGACGAAGGTCGAAGAAACATGCGCTGGATGCCTCGCCTGCCCCTGGCACTGCTGATGTTTATGGGTCTGCATGTTTGCCATTAATGGGTATAAACAAGAGGCCGACGCGGTAGCTTGTCACCTGACGTCAGTCCTATACAAGTGGTCAGATTTCAAAATTTGAGGGTATCGACTTAGGAATGCCAAAATCAGCGGTGACTATTTATAAACTTCCACGATAATAGCAAACAAACAAAAAACTAAACTTAGATTATTAACTTTAGGTATTCATTTGTTTAGGTAAATATATTACATAACGTCTGTTGTCTTCACTGAATGATGGATGAGGAAAAACCAATGACAATTAAATATTATTTATTTGTTTATTTCTGTTTCAATGTCAAATTCGTAAATATTACTCAACAACTATAGTAGGTATTAAGAAGGAAGTTTCCTCAAACATATTTACACAGATAATGTTACATAAAGTTATTATAAGCTTTTATTTAATTTATAACGTTTACCCATCCCTCGATTTCTAAACATAGTAAAATGTATAAATAGATTTTTTGTTAGCTCTCTCATCTCAGTTTCCGCTTAAATTACTTTAGGTTAGCGTAGGAGCTTATAAGAGGCATGGGAGACGATGGTGACCTTCAGCGACGTAGTAATGACGCTGAAGGAAGCGGCGGAGCGGCAGCGTGAGGTTTTTTTTTATGTTAAGGAGAAGGCACACGAGCACTCAGGCCACCTGATGGTAAGTGGAATCTGAGACCCATAGACATTTGAATTCTCAAGACCATAATCCTAACACCTCAAATGCGTTGCCAACCCTGAGGACTAAGATGGAATGCCTCTATGCTAGTAATTTCACCGGTTGTCTTATTCCCACACCGGAACACAACAATGCGAACACCGTTGCTTGGCGGGTGGTTAATGGATAAGATGGTAGAAGCGATCCGGACGGACCCTGCACAGGGTCCTACCACCACTAAAACCTGAACCTGAAGCGCTGTCAATGCGCCGCAGACGACTGGGCCGGCGGCGGTTGGCTTATGCCAACCGCATGCCACCGTAACGGGGGCCTGGGGGTGATAGATCACCTGCAGTAAGAGGTCCTGAGCTGGAAGGCCCCTGCTGTGTTCCAGGGTGCTTTCAGCGAAGTAGGGGAGGGAGCTTGTTAAGTTCCCCGCCATAGGGCGAGCCCACAGGGCACTCGCTATTGGGGGGCTACGGAGCCTCCTCTTAAAGCATTAGGTGGAACTCCCCGGGGGTTTTAGTCCGTGCTAGCCGGACATATCCCGCCCTGGCCCTGTCGGGGTGGGTATGCAAAAGCATTTCCCCCGGGACAAAAAAGGAGCTTATAAGAGCAAATGTGAAAGAAGTGCTAACCCGAATACCACTTTACTCGGCAAAACAATAATGCTTTTGACATGTTATAGTATCATCAACGTTATGATATCTCCTATATACTTGACTGTATGGCGGCCGAGTGGAAAACCAAACGATAACGTGTCAAATGCAACATTGTTTCACCGAATAGAATAGAGGTCCAGGGCCAAGGCCAATGAGGCCTATGAAAATAAAAGTCTGACATTTTTATTACAAAACTAAGGTCTATTATCCAATTCTCTTGATCTTTAATACTATTATTTGGATACCTAATAGATATTTCCAGGACATCGTAAAAGACCCTTGCAGAAACCAGCAGTTAACTGATTGGAACATGGCTCGTTTACATGTAAATTAACTAAGTACGTTATTTATATTTTCTAGGCAGTTAAATTCTAAACTTTACCACGTTTCTGCTCCGCGGCAACTAGGCTAGACAGCGTGATCTATTGTGAGTAGTTAAAATGGTCAACACCAACAAAGTCGCGGGAAGAAGCTAGGTAGTTACAAAAAATACAATACTAAAGTAGCCTATCTAAAACATTACTAATATTATAATTGTGAAAGCAACTCTGTCTATCTGTCTGTCTGTTTGTTACGCTTTCACGGATAAGCCTCTGAACTGATTTAGATGAAATTTGGTATGGAGATAGTTTGAGTCCCGGGTACATGAGGTACTTTTTATCCCGAAAAATAGGGCGGTTCCTGAGGAAAAAGCGATGAAAGAGTTGATAACCCAATTAATATGAAGCCGAATATAAAAGACGAATCCTAACTTAGGCAAGGTAAATCAATTTTACTACCATAGATAGGTAGTATATAAACAAAATTAACTTCGTGATGAAAATATATGCAACCACATTTATCTTCGTAAATCCCGATGTTAATTAACATAGTAGGTAATTGCAACGTTGTCGAATTAACCATAGTGCCTTTTATTTGGCATGTTCTCAAACGAAAACGCATAAGCAAACTATCTTCAGCCCGCGACTTCGTCCACGTAGATTTCTATTATCATTATTCCCTCGGAAACTTTAATCCAGGGTAAAATCTATCTCCATAGCAAATTTCATTCAAATGCGCCCAGCCATTGAAACGTGAAAAGTAACACACGAAATATCGCATTTATAATATTATTAGGAAGGATTTAAAATGAGTAACAAAATATTCTTCACTGCACTTTTAAGCAAGTACACCAGGATAAGCTAGTTAACAAACAAAACCGTGACCTTTAAGATAGAAGCACAAGCGGAAAGTCTAAAAGTGGACTCCTCCCGGAATACCATTGGGAGCGCACCATCCGCTCAAAACATCCGGTAGTCTTAACGATCCCATTCAGCGCGTGACGTCACACCGCCACTGCTCTAAAGCTTTGATTTAGCTGAATGTGTGAGTATGCTTCTTATTCAAGAAATATGCTTTGGATGAACTGAAAAACGGTCTGAAACGGTCGAACGACCCTGAGGAACTTAGCTATGTTAAATACAGAATCAGAATCAGAATCAGAATAATCTTTATTCAAGTAGGTTTACAAATAATAAACTCTTTTGAAACGTCATAGTAGCGACTTAGCCTAAATTGACTGCAGGTTCAAATCGCGACCGATCAGAGAAGAACCTGTAAGAAACTCTGTCGGATGTCTTTTTTTTTTTCGACGTTCGCAACCTTTTGTCCTAAGGACTAAACATTTTATTACAAGCAATTCAGTCCCAAGCATTGTTATCATTAATATAGTCTTTAATACTATAATATGCTTTAGAAATTAGTTTACGCTTAACGTAACTCTTAAATTTATTTACTGATAGTTCAGTAACATTACTTGGGAGCTTATTATAGAACCTAATACAATTACCCATAAAAGAGTTTTTTATTTTATGGAGCCGCGTGAAGGGCACTGCGAGCTTATATTTATTTCTGGTATTAACATTATGTATGTCACAGTTCTTTCTAAATTTAGCGATGTTTTTATGAACATAAATAATGTTTTCATAAATGTATTGACTGTGCATGGTCAATATATTAATTTCTTTAAACTTATCTCTAAGCGAGTCTCTCTGGCCCATCTTGTAGACAGCACGAATAGCCCTCTTCTGCAGAACAAAGATGCTATTTACATCAGCAGCACTACCCCACAGTAAAATACCATATGACATAATACTATGGAAGTAACTAAAATAAACTAATCGAGCGGTATCTAAGTCTATTAATTGCCGAATCTTATTAACTGCAAAAACTGCTGAACTGAGTCTACCCGCCAATCCAGCAAGATGAGGACCCCATTGGAGCTTGGAGTCTAACGTTATACCAAGAAACACTGTATCATTAACTAGGTCTAGTTTGTCATTTTTAATAGTTACAGTAGTTTGACTATTTTTCACATTAGTAGTCATGAACCTTATACATTTCGTCTTTTTTTTCATTCAGTAATAAATTATTAACACTAAACCAATCGACTACTTTTGATATAGCATTGTTTACATCGACATTAAACTGCTGTTGTCGTTTAACTTTGAACACAAGTGACGTATCATCAGCAAACAATACTATATCATGGTTGTCCTTTATAAGGTAAGGTAAGTCATTTATGTAGATGAGGAATAAAAATGGACCCAATATTGAGCCCTGTGGTACGCCCATTGAGACCAATGACCCAGGTGATCGTCCTCCATTCACGTCTACCCTTTGTATTCTCCCGTATAAGTACGTTTTTATTAAGTTTAGCGCAGTACCTCTAACTCCATAGTGGTGTAGTTTCCTGATCAATGTGTCATGGTTAACGCAATCGAAGGCCTTGGACAAATCACAAAAAATACCTAAAGCATCCTGTGACCCTTCCCAGGCATTAAAAATGTTTTTAATCAACTCAACACCAGCTTCGGTTGTCGAGCGACCCCGAGTAAAACCAAATTGTTTATTGTGTAATAAATTATTATACCGAAAATGTTCCGCTAACTGTGACAAAATCAATTTCTCAAATATTTTACTGAAAGTGGGTAGTATGGATATTGGTCTAAAATTTGTGGGGTCAAAAGTACTACCCGTTTTGAATAATGGAATTATCTTACTATGTTTCATAAGATCAGGAAACTCACCACAATCAACACAGTGATTAAATACGACCATTAAGTCAGATGCTATGACTTCAATTAAGGATTTGAGTACATGGACCGACACTCCCCAAAGGTCACTGGTTTTCTTTATATTGATTGAGTTGAATGCCTTAATTACATCCAAGGCAGTAACGCGCTTGAATTCAAAGTATATACTGAATTCAGGCACGTTATCTTCTAAAAGTACAATGGCAGACGCAGGCGAAGAGTTCAAGCACTTAGTCGTGGACACTGGTATATCGGTAAAAAACTTTTCAAATTCAATTGCGATATCTGGATTGGAATCTATTATTTTACCATCTACTTTTAAACGATAGTCGTTAATGTTCTTTTTTCGGCGACCTGTTTCTTCATTAATTATTTTCCAGGTCGTTTTAATAACATCAGAACTATTCAAGATTTTGTTACTTAAAAAATTTCGCTTAGTTATACGGCAGTCTATCTTGAATTGCTTAGAATACTGTTTGACATGTTCCTTAAACTCCTCACTCGCGTTATACCTCCGTTCCTCATATAGTTGATACAGTATTCTTCTACGCTTATGTAAGTCCGCAGTAGCCCAGTCACTGAAAACCTTTGCACCACCAACCACAACCGATTTGGATGTAAATACTGCGTTAAATTGTTTCATGAATGTGTGAAAGAATGAGTTGTACATGTCATTGGGTCCCTTATCAGTTGTTAGAAAGGGCAAATTATGCACTAGGTTATGTCTCATTCTTTCCACACGGTCTGCAGTTACTGGCACAAAAGTAATTTCTTTTTTTGGAATATTATTCGATACGGACTTGAATTTAATTAATTGACCCAAATGATCCGATTCCAGGTTGCTGATCACACTCTTACCAATAGGAATTATATCAGTAAAAATGTTATCAATACACGTGGCGCTAGTGTTAGTAACTCTAGTTGGCTCCATAAAAGTATGTGTCAGGCCGAAAGATTTGAAAAGATTTATTAATCTTTTGGTTAGTGGACTGTTTACAAACGTGAACGTTAAGAGGATATGCGAACGATGTCTAAATACATGATTTTTATTCGGTACTAGCTTCCGCCCGCGACTTCGTACGCGTATAAATCAGTTCCCGAGGGAATAGCGATATGAAAGGTAGCCTATGTGTTAATCCAAGGTATAAGCTGCTTTCATTCCAAATTTCACCTAAATCCGTGCAGTAGTTTTTGCGTGACAGAGTAACAAACATCCATACTTACAAACTTTCGCGTTTATACAATACAATACAATACAAAACAATAAAATGTTTGACTAATTTCGAACAATAACAAGGAACTATGCCAGCTATTAAATACAATATACCTACCTATAAATATATACACGCTTATCAAACTAATAAATAGATAATCAAATACAAACTAATACATTATAATGACTTACATGAATAAATAGATAGTAATAAATAAATACATAAATTAATATCAATACATCCACATCAGGGAAAAAAACAGCCACACGACAGAAATGCATAGTGAGAGAAATGTACTGAGACAATACAATTATAATATTAGTAGGATAAAAATGAATTCCTATTTCTCGTGGTCGCGGCAACATGCATGAATGTGTGGACCTATTTTGCGATTATTTTTTGTTGTGTTTTTTATTTTCAGGAGAAGGTACTTATGAAAGACAACCAAATCAACCAAGAAAGTCCGAAATGTGCAGCGGCGTTACGCCACTGGCGGGTTGCGAGTTTGCCCATGCCCATTTTTAACGCAATTTTAAGGGTGGATCAACTTTTCGTTGTTGTTATTCTGTCCCGTAAGCCAGGAGACAACAGTGATAGAGTTCCTTAGAAAAATGGTTATAATATACACTACTAATACGCTTGGAAGAAAACCCATAAAAGAATGGGCTTGCAATTGCCACAAAAGCCGATGTTTGCTGGATTTATATACTTTAAAATCGTGGTTTTAAAGAGTGACCCAGGAGACGTCACCATGGCAACGAGCTACAAAGAAAAGTTGATTGACCCTTAAAACACCCATCAAACAATTTAAACACATGAAAATAAATAAAACTACCTCCTTATGTTGAAGGAATTATTGCAAATAATCCAAGTATTAATGAGAAAATGGTGAATGGGTACGCGATTCTAATTGTGTCAATTTTACATAGATATTATCAATCCTGTAGTTGCGCCTATCGTACACCTACATTCGAACTCATATGTAGCTGTACATTTTAGTACTATGTCGCAATAACGTATTGAACTGAGACTGGTTTGAATTTAGTACCTATATCAATAGCTGCGACAAGGTGCTTAAATGTTCAGAAGTTCGACCGTCTAGGTATTCGGCTGCCAAACGCTCGCATAACAACTAGGTATAATTTATTGAAATTCAGAACAAACTAGACAAAAGATGTGAATGAATCTGTATGGCTACGGTTTCTCAGTCCACATTATGCGAGAGGCTTTCATACCAATCGAGTCAAGACAAGTGGATTTTCTAGTTCAAGTCTATTTAAACCAAGACCGACGCAAAATACTTAACACCCACAATAAACGCAATTCAAAAGTTTAATTAATATAAATGCTTTGATCCATTCTTAGACATCAACTAATTCAAAGACCATCTTTTCAATTTGACTTTAAAGTGAAGATAAATTAATTGGTTTTATTGAGATAAATCAGTGAGCCATGCATTGAAAATGCAATTAAAATCTCAACAGCAGAAGAGGCATTTAATTAAATTAATAAACGCGAGACAAATGTGAGGCTCTGTATTCGAAACAAAAGAGGCAGAGACAAAGATTTGAACAGGGCGTTTATTCCACATTGTGACAGGAATTAGCCAATTTTGCTTCGATTTCGTAATAGTTGTCCTTACTGTTACGTAAAATAGAGCTATTAGAACGTCAACAATATTATAACAGCCCTCGAATAAATATGAATGATCGATGCTTAATTTTAAAAGTTGAATCAAATCGGAGAAATACTGGAATCTTTAGTACCTACCCGAAACCGACGTACATGCATGACTCGATGTATAAGTGTAGAAGAAGCGAGAGAGATTTGTCAGGATCCTAGCAGATGGAAAGAAGTGGAAGTGCCTACCCCTCTGTATTCTTAACTAGAATTCCACTATACATCCCCCATATATTTGCTACCCCAGATTTCAGACCTGATATCGCTTAAACGGGCCAGCCGATTTTCATGAAACCTAGCTAAGAACTATCCCGTTTAAACTAGCTTTTTTTTAAAACCACTTCCAAATCGATGCCACATACAGACACACTGATTTAAACTTATAACACCTCCTTCTTAAAGTCGTGGGTGTAAAATTAACTTTAATTATTATTATTTATCTATCCAACAATATTGTTAATAATCGGAGCTGCTACATCACCACATTCATCATAATGTAATATTCATTCAGCTCAAATAACTGCAAGAGGATCAAAATATAAACATACATCGACCTAGATCCACTACCACAGATCCATCTCTTACATAATTAACATGTTAAATAAGAACAGAAACATGAAAATCTTGCTCAGCAAATTCACCAACGATAGGATCTGAGCAGAACTCACGAAATTCCTTAAATAAGTAATGTTTAACATTCATAATTTTGTATCAGCCGCTTGTCAAATTGCATTACTTCCATGGGAATGAACCGTTCGCGAACGGCGCAGTACCTTTATATTTAAACGAGGATTGACAAAGGGGTGCGAATATCACTTCCTGCAGCTGTCACGACATGTTTCAACACGTTAACTGTACAGGTAACACGAGTCGTTACTTAAGGACAACGCATCATTAAAAATACTCGATACTGCGCAGTGCACACCTAACAATTGATTGTTAAAACGCGAAGTACCTACCTAGAAGGCAATTCGGTGCATTATATCAAATTTAAAACGTTAAGATAACAAGCAATCAGTTTTTTTACACGGCCACTTATCGTTACGCATGCACTAAACGTACTTGGAACTTCGACATGAAAAATTTGCGTTTTTTGGATGACCTATTGTAATGTTAGGCGTTTAACTATTTCTGGATCCATGTACCTAGAATGATTTGTGACAGCTCTTATAAACACAACATTAATACAAACTTCACTAGTTCACTAATTAATATGATAAAACACCTCTTTCTAGTCTTACTTTCGAGTACAGTCGGCCTTATTAGTAGTTGGACACTTTAGTGCTTTCTCGCTATAATGTCACATTGAAACTGCAGCATTATTCTGTCAAAGGCGTCTAAGTGACAAAGTACAAAAGTGTGCTGCTGCTTATAAGACAAGCTTTACCGATATTTAGTATTTGGGAAAATGCGGCGCCAAGGTGGTTATGCAGGACTCGCCAACCGGATAGGTACCCACTAAAAACCCAGCGTTTCCCTCTCCATGCCGTTATTGGAGAGGGCCACATGTTCTGTTTGCGCATTCGACTATACGACCTTCAGCGGCACGCCCACTTTGCGCGGGCTTCGACCTTGACAGGGCGCCCCGGGAGAATTCAAGGCGCTCATGTGCCTGTAGATCAAAGTAAGCAATATATACCGCGATCCATCAACCGCAGGTCCACAAGATTCGGCCGCAGGGTATAGAGTACGGCACGCAGTAATACCAGCGCTCCTCTTCAGCTGCGGCCCCACCACGCTGCAAAAAACGCAACGCCCGATTGCGTTCGGTAGGGAATGTGTCAAACCTCAATAGGCCCCAGAGTATAGGGAGAACGGCGCACAGTCTCTTCTCAGACTCCTCTTCTTATGCTGCCCACATCAAGCCGGAAACGCAAAGCAAGTTTGCGTAGGGTAGGGAATGTGGCAGACCTCAATACCAGCACGCTTCTTACCCCGCAATTCCGGCCACAACGGATAGAGAGAACGGCACACAATAATATGGGCACTCCTCTTCCTCTGCGGCCACACCACCCCGCAAACAACGCAACGCCAGATTGAGTAGGGTAAGGAATGTGGCAGACCTCAATACCAGCACGCCTCTCCCCCTGCAATCCCGGCCACAGAAGGACAACGGTGCACCGTAATACCGGCATAACTCTTCCTCTGCGGCCCCGTCCCAACTGCGAGAAGTTTCTTTCGCCCGCATCACAAGTAGGCTCAAAGGAGCCCACTTGAAGCGACCTCCACGGGCCAGTCTTCGCCCCACTCCCGGCCGGGCACTGCAAGCGGGTACCCGCAGGGGGGTCACAGAGACCCTCCCACATTGACCCAAATAACATTAGCAAAGTGTTGTACGAGACCTAGTTAACTACAAAATAGGGACACCAACTTCAGTTTGAAACAATATGAGTTCGTTGAACATATGACACATGAGCCTTCTATCTGTTGTAAGTTATGCCATTGCCCATTAGATAGGAAATGCGGTCGCAGCCGGTTGGGTTACAACAATTGCACCGACCGATTTCCGTTTTATAATGTTACGCATTTCATTAGTGCACGAATACACTTACCAGGCTTCTGCGTGTTGAATACGATGATTAGCGTTAGTGTTAATAATAATAACTCTTAAACGGTCCAACCGATTTGCATCAAATCTAGATAGGAACCATCCTAGTTAAGCTAGCTTTCCTTAAAAGAGACCGCTTCCGAATCGGTCCATGCGTTTGGTAGCTACGATGTCAGAGAGACAGATATACATGTTAAAGTTTTAAACACCAGCCAGCACTATTGCACTTTTTACGGTTCCGTACTTCAAAAGGATAAGAGGAACCCTAATAGGATATCACTCTGTTGTCCGTCTGTCAGTCTGTCAAGACGCTTTTTCTCAGGAACGGTATCAAGTTCAACTGCATATCAAATATGCAGGTCGTGCATAGCACGTGTAAACGGAAAAATCCAAAAACATTAAATTATGTACGGAACCCTCGGTACGTGAGTCCAACTCACGCTTAGCCGTTTTTTTTTTAAACGGAAGCTATAATCACTTTAAGGGTTATCGTTACTTGTCTTATCGTAGAAATCAACACTAGTGTAATAGGAAAGGAAATTATTGATTGCTCGAGTAAAATCAATCGTCACCGGAGGATGAATCATTTCCTCCGGCTTTTAAAATTACAGTTGCCGTGATAAGATAAACACAGGAAATGATATAGGCTTAGTTTGTTATCCGACGTGATGACGACGATAAAATAAAAGAATGTGTCAAACCAAATCAGATAATTTCTCCACCTATACCTGCTTATAATTATTATTATATAATATCCATACTAATAACGACTGTACACGATAAAATCTGGCCATGCATGCTCTGGTGTATCTTTGCAATGGATGCATATTTTCAAGCAGTTTTTTTTTAATAACTTGTATACCCCGTGTGGTTGGTTAGAATAGTGCCACTCCATGTCTTCCCGTGGATGTCGTAAGAGGCGACTAAGGGAATAAGGGCTTGTAGTACTGTTAGGCGACGGGCTTGCAACCTGTCACTAATACACTAGTAAACTTCTTGGCCTGATTGTGCAAAATGTGGTTACAGAAATATCAACAAGTCTTTCTAGAGATGTTTGTATTTCTGTAGCTCTGCCTACCCCACTCAGGGAATGAAGGAGTGACATTATGTATCTATGTATGAATACTTAAAATACTATATAATAAAATAATATCATATCATAATGTATGGGTATCTATGTGTGAGTTTTTACCGAATATATTCTATCATACCTTTCATCTCCTGTCCAGCGTTTCTTGACAATCTTCATTCGCTCCTGCTAGGCACAACTACAATGTCACAACTGTATTTATATTAAGCTGTTTTACGCACATAAGAATGTCGAGTTACCAAAAAAAAACTAAACTCATTTCTATTTGTAGTAGTCAGGAAGACTTTTTACTCCAAGCACTGAAAGTTGTTTTTGTATCGCCCAAGTTAAAAAACCTCAGAACTATCTCTATCTGAATACAATTAGAGAAGTTTTAACTATTGTGAAAAGATAATGTAATAAGGTATAGTTTGGCTTGTATAATGAACACAATCAAAGGTTAACAGGAGAATTTTGTAAAAACTGTCAGAAGGCCGTGTACAAATAAATATTGGTACTGTGGATTAGATAATGGTCTAAGTCACAGACGCTCTAACATTTTATTATGATTGTATTTTTATTTAGTTGTAGTTTCATAAAGACTGACTAGGTATTACAAAGAAGTGCTGCTTGAAAATTATCATTTATAAAAAAAATACACCAGAGTATGCATGGCCGGATTTTAACATGTACAGTCTTTACTTACCTACTATACTGCCTTACCAAACTAATATTATAAATGCGTTAGTAACTGTCTGTCTGTTACGCTTGATGAAATTTGGTATGGAGATAGTTTAACCCCGAGCAGGGGCGGTTCACTCTTTGATTTCGTCGCGCAGCTACAAGTAGGTACATGCTGGCCGGCCCTAAGCATAGGGTCTATTAGTATGGTTGCCACGCACTGCTCGTTCGTTGCATGCGATAGAAAGAGATGGCCATATTTAGGCATGTTTGGCATACCTAAACATAGAATTAGTTAACAGAGAACCTTCTGTACATAGTACTTTACTTATTCTGGGCGCCGGTGTGTACAATAGGGTACTTTTTAACCGCAATAAACGACTTCTACGCGGACAGGGCCGCGGGTAACAGCTAGTACTATAATATAATGGAGCAAAGGCCGCCACAGACCTTTGCGAGCTTTATCCCTTTCACTCTTTAGTAATAATGCAATTGGGAGAGCGCTACTTCGGATTTCCTGGGTCCCGGGTCCCGAAACAGGCACATTTAAGCATAAATACCTAAAGCCGACCGCAAACAGGTGCACTTAGAACACCCGCAGAAGGTGTTCTAAGCTTTAATGGATAATTAATATTAATTTATTCTGAATAGGTATGTGACTGAGATCTCAGACGATCGTCGATGTACCTAATCAAGTCATTGGATTTTGATTTGTTTTCTGTATCCACAATAAATTATCCACGTTGCGCTGGAACGTAGGTGTGGGTATAGAGTTAATTAAAGTCGTTTCTATATTTATGACTGTCAATCTTACACCATTCACGGCAGAAAGACATTAAGGAAAGTTATGGTTGGTATACCTCCTAGCAAAAAGTGGGCGAGTCAGGGTAAATGGACGAAAAAAAACCTAATTATAGACCTTATATAGTTACTATAGACCCACGAACACTTATATAACGGACTATACTTACCTTAGCCTGATTGTGGTTACAAAATTATCAACAATTTAAAGTTGTTGGTATTCTGTAGCTCTGCCTACCCCACTCTGGGAATAAAGGCGTGGTGTTATGTGTGTATGTAGCTAACAATCAACCCGATCAAAACTACCTACATTTCTTTAAAAAAAACCGCGTCTGAATCATGTTTGGGAACAACCTACCTACGATGTCACAGATAGACACACAGACACACACTTTAAACTCATGACACCCCTCTTTGTATGTTGGGGGTTAAACAAGTCAAATTAACAACGACATCAAAAACAATCAAAATATTCACCAGTAGGGTCCTCCTTCCGCAGGACGAATTGGTACCTATCGGAACATCGTTCCTTTACTTTCTCAACTTCTTATCTGATCGAATAGTTTGAAAGAAAAGTATTCTTTATTCTTCTTTGAACTTGAGTGTTTTTCCTACTAATCAATTAGATACGATACGAGTTTGAGATAGTAAAGGGACGATATGTAAAACAGTACTTGTAATATTACTTATTCTGCGACAGTATCTCGAATGAATGACTGACTGACTGCCTGAACGCACAGTCAAAACCGCTGAACCCAGCTACTTAAAATTTGGAGAGAATATTCGTTGGATATCCTAGGGGTGCACTAAGAAGGGATTATTGGAAATTCATCCCCTAAGGGTTTAGATGGGGGGTAGCGGAAACTAATTATACGCGTACAAAGTCGCGGGCATCTTCTATAACCTATAATTTAGTCCAATGTCGTTAGGAGGGAGTTCAGATGAGTACGTTCAGTGTAAAGTCCACTGATATCATAGACTGGCCATCACATAAAGGAAATTGTAAAGATAATGGCCGATAAGATCCAGTCAACAAATAGCTATCGTGTTATATCTACCTACCTATCTGTTATCAGCGAGCAATAAAGGTTTGTAATCTTTCCATTCATAAAACAGCTGTCAACGATATTCAACATGTTATGAATGAAAGCTTTAGAATACTCTTTTTGCGTCGGAAAATGTGAATTGAAATGAGATTAATATTTACGTTTCGCGTAAATGGATTGATGTTGGAGCGTAAATGTTTTTTAACACGCTTTTGGTTGTTGGAATTGTATTTATTCTGTGTTAGGATCTCGTGATACTTAAACATACAGATGTAGTGTGTATGTTCATTATTCGATTTGCTTTCTCGATCAGCTGACTGATAAAACCAGATAAATACGAACTTATTGGACCAAATACGATATCGTATTATTATACACTACATTTGCAATTTAATACCTAATAACGAGAACAAATTAAAAGGAAAGAAAATATAAAAGCCCTGTGAATTTGCACTGCGAACCTTGCTTTCAGACCTGCCAAGTGCCATCTCCGAAACACTTAGAAATCGATACTACAGTGCTGCAGTGGTATGGTTATCTCGTACACTCTCGAGTCATCAACTCTTCACTCAATTGTGAACAAAGTACTGGGTACCTACCTAATTTGGAATCGATTTTGGGAGTTCGAGTAGCCCAGATTAGGTAAAACCACTGCTTTTCACGAATATATATGAATTGGAAGGTTTTGATGGGATTCTTTTGATTATAATGATATAAAAGAAACCTCTCGCGAAATGGCGTAATTTTGTACCTATTCGCAGAAGGGAAAACTTTGATACGGTATCAGCTTGCAGTAATTATAAGGCTTACTAAAAAAAACCTGGTACGTAGGTATTGTCAATTCTGTCCTTTAAAATTACTTATTCTGTTGTAATTTAAGAAAAGGAAATAAGATAATATTATTATTATGTTTATGTACCATACAAGGTTACAATGTAACAACATTAATTAATTACAGAACTGAAGAATAACCATTTTTCTACAATTTATAGTCATGTTAGTCAATTCATCCATAGACAATTTACAGCTTTTTCCTTCCTTTCCCATGAGAATTGTACAACCACTTAATGCATGTGAGAAATGACATTGTCTATGCTAGAGCCTGCCATTGCATTGACTGCAGAATGCTAGCTAAATCATGAGTAAAAGTGGTAATTGTACATAGATTACTGTATAAGTAATAGAAGTGATTAAACTCAAACCACTGATTGACTGTAATTAGAATTATTACGGAAGAAATTGTATAAATTCCACACAACAAAGGAGTTCTCACACCTTTTTGAATCAAAATATACTCATTTTGTTTGTAAGTCTACGGCTAACAGTACAATGTTTGTTTAGCTGTGAAGTAATATTCACAGAGGAAATTACACCAAAGAGGAAATGACATAAAACCAGCAATTGGAATGTTATAACAAGGAATAAAGTGGATTTGATATATCCGTGACTCAATGTGTATAATCCTTAATTTGAACTGGAAATAAATACATTTAGTCTTTGCACATGGTTGGTCAAAACTTCTGCAGTCGCACCATACACTTAATGCTAACATAATTTGTATGGCAAAAGTAGGCCTACTTGAACCTACTACCGGATTGGTAGTAGTGTTGATAGGGACTCAAGTCTCTGAAGTCTAAAATGCAAGAACTCAACCCATATTTATAAGACTGTGAGCTTAAAAGACTTCCAAGTCTTTTGAGTTGTAAGTCGAGTTCTTTTTTGAGTTTTATTAAGTCTTGTAGTTACGACTCAAGCTTTAGAAAGATTCAAGCCATCGTATCTTTTTAAAGTCTTATTTCAACATTAGGTGTGCTTTAAGACTCGAGTCCTATAATGACGACTTGCTTTTGGAGTTAGTTGGCTTGCTATGGTTTCTATCAAAATATGTCATGTTTGTAAACACAAAGAACGAAAGTACATACCCATCAAACGATGGGTATGTATGTACTTTTCTGAAGTGGTTTGAATGCACAAACGAAGTATATGATATCTGTAAAATTTAGGTACCTTTCAGAAATGTTTTAGTATAATTTAAATATTCTCTATAAAGAGTCAAGTTGGGAAAAGGCAACCTTAGTGGCTGAGTGACAGTAAATAACTGGCTATCAATAATAACGCAATTAAAATATTAATAAATACTTTTACTCGCGTCTCTGTCCGCGTATATTTTGTTTATGGTGGTTATTTCAGGAATTGTGTAATTTTCCAAAATATAAATTCTACTATGTATACAAAATTCTAAAAAAGCTGTTACTACTTAATTCTATTATTATGGCATTTGTAGTCATAAGTTATTATAATATTTATAACACTAGCTATAGATTTTTCCCGTCCAAACTTTCATCCCAAATTTCATCTATTCAAAGGGTTGATTCTTGGAATAAAAATTACTCTGTGTTCATCCCCGGGTCTCAAACTATCTCTGTACTTACCAAATTTCATTTCAATCGGTTTAATGGTTTCAGCGTGAAAGGAACAGACAGATAGGCAGAAACATATAGTTACTTCCGGATTTATGTGTTGTAACTACACTGTTAAGAAAATACTGAAATAAGTCATTTGGAGACCCCTCGATCTAAGGGTGGTGGGTATTCTTTTAGAAACGAATAGTACAATGACTACAAATGCCATAAGATAACCAAGGAAGCTCATGCAACATTTATCATCCTAGAATTCTAAATTTACAAACTTGCTGGCGTCATCTAGTTGAATTTAAAAGTTACATTTCATTTTGGCTTCAATTCGTCATCAGTTCTTTAAGCCGTGAATGCCTAAGGCCCGTATTTCAATTTATTATGAAAACCATACAAACAGACAGCATTAAAATCAAAAGAAAGATATACCTAAGTAGGTACTGATTACTATAATACTACTTTACTCAGTACCTATATTCCGTAATCTCATAATCACAAGTGTTCATATACAATTATAAGTCCAAATGAGTTCTAATCATGACTCAGTTGTTTTAAAGGCCTCAAGAGTAAACAAAACACTCGAGCCTCTGTAGAGGACTCGAGTCTCTATATAAAACTACAGAAGACTTAAGTCCCCTTAATTTCAAAAGAACTTGAGCTTCGATTCGATGACTAGAGTCTAAAAAACTAAGTCGAGTCCTACAAATGAAGACTCCAAGGACTCGAGTCTTTATCAACACTAATTGGTAGTAACAGACATAGAGGCCTAAAGACATTAAATTTGATCAGCATGCAGTTAGTGACTTAAGCTTGGCAACTACTTTGCTTTCAGACACACTAAAACTAGAAAATATAATTGCTCAAGGACTAAGATGGTACGGGTTTATGGAAGTCTTTTTACCGGCTGTCTCTCAATTCTCTGAACACGAGGAAAGAAGTTCCTATCAGCTTATGACCATTTTCCCTTAACGAAATTTTGTGGATCCGCCCCTAACTTAAATGAGCTAAGCAATAAACATGAAGAGATTGTATTAAATAAATATATGATTTGTTGTTTACTGAGGTCAAGCAGTCTTATTTGTTTTAGTTTATGATTCTTGATTTTTATGTACTTTAGGCACAAGAGTTGTCACGAGGTTTAATAACTACTGTGACATGTTTTGCAATGGATTGGTAAAACTATTACAACAAAAAAAAAACACTAAAGGCATATAAAGACTGTTTTACATTAAAAAAAAACACTTGAACAATTAACAAAGTACTGTGGAATGCTATCAGCAAACAAATTGTTGACATAAAACACCTGTGTATACAAATTACACCTGGTTGTTTGTCCTTTAAACGTGAATTGTTTAACATTTTGAAACATCAGTCTGCATGCACCCAACCTAGGCAACAAAAGTATTGAAAAATCCTTTACTATTTATACTATTATAAATGTGAAAGTTTGGATGTATGTTTGTTACTCAATCATGACAGAATGGCATTGTTCCGGATGAAATTTGGCACACAGATAAATTATAGTATGGAAAAGAACATAAGGGCGATTCCGCTATAGATGATTTCCGACATGGTTTTTTCAATCACGCTATTAGTTGTTTTTTTTGTTATTAGTGCAAAGAAGAAAGTCTAAATATAATAATCAATTTATTTTTATTTGATTTTATACCATAATATCTTCTTTTTTGGCGCGTTTGAAAATATTGCCATCCGAAGAATTGGTATAAACTGTAAAATCATAACTAGCAACACTGGCGCGAAACAGTTGTTCTTGACAGTTTGAGGTTATGTTTTACCGGCTAAACGTGAAGTGACAATATTCATTTATCTTCGTGGGTCAAAAAATGTAAGTATATGTTGTTATTTATTAAGAACAATTGACTGCTAGAATACACTGTTAATTTGTTGCACCCGCGATGCAAAAGATATAAAAGTTTACTTTTTTCACAAAAATAAAGAGCTAACGTTCTGAAACTTTGCAAAAGTAAGAAAAAATCAAAACCAAACTTAAATGATTTGTTTTTAATAGTGTAATGAGTGTTAGGTTAAAATAAACGATAACTTAAATTGGTTGCACCCGCGATCTCAATGTGAGATCGCGGGTGCAACTTTTTTTCACGTAACCTTTTTGTTTTATTAATTATACATTTCCTTGTTTTGATATACCTTGACTAATAATATATGCTGAAGACGATTGATGATATATATTTAATATGTGTCTTTATTGTATTCTGTATTTTTTACAGAAATATCAGTTAAAATGACAACAGAGCAACAGACTAAGGAGACTGCTTCACAGAAATATAGGCGGAAATTAAAAGAAAATCCTGAGCTTCATGCTGAACACCTCCAACGGGAAAGGGCTCGTGATTCCAAACGGAGAGAAGTAATGAAAATGAACATGGAGACAGATGTAGATTTGAAAATATTGACTAGAATCAGATCCAAAGGAAATTAAAATTAGAATAAAATTAAAATGGTTAATTAGATCGTTATTTGGGATTGTGTCAGAGTGATATGGATGAAGATGGAGAAGTTAGAGTACAATTTATGACGACGGTTGATGGCAAACGATTCACAGAAATCGTTAATGACATAGCAGACGTGCAATTTGATGATATTATCGCGAAGTTGGAAGCACCAAAGAAAAATACTGATGTAAATAATATGTTCATAGAATTTTCAGCAATTATTGACGTATTCCAAAAGAAATAATTAATATAAGCGACAACAAAAGTATAATTGTTAGTAATCAATATGGTTTGATCTCTTATTTTGTTCCTATATAAGTAAAATTGATGTTTATGTTCACTTAAATTAGACTGGTTGCACCCGCGATAATTTGGTGTTGCACCCGCGATTGTTAAAAAAATTAATAATTCATTGTTTATTTTTGTTTTGTTTAGAGTTTTTATTTTATGTTCTTTGTTACTTTAATATATTTCAAAATATTAAGGCATAACGTATTAAATGTATTAGAATTAACAGATTTATGTGTTTTTTGTTTGTGATCTGGAAAGGTTGGGCCAAATTTGTTGCACCCGCGATGGCAATTTGAACCTTTCTCCTACCTTTTAAAATATCATATTAAAAATTTTGTTAATTAATATAAATTAAACATATTAAAATGTAGTCTTTCATAGACTAATTTAATTAAAAATGTTTTTTATTTAATTAGGTTAAACTAAAACAGGCGTCTAAATGTTGCACCCGCGATAATGGAATGACCCATAAGCTAAGTTTTATCTCGAAAAGTGAGTCAAGTCAGGCTTTGAGGGATTAGTTATAAACAACTTCAATGCGGACAAATTCGCAGGTAACAGCTAGTTGTTTAAAAAGATTTTGACATAACAAAAAAAAAATATGGCTAGTCGAGCAGGCGTTCTACAACCTTAATGAAATGTATAGTCGTAAGGGAACAACCTAATGTATTTTTTTAGTTATTAATATAATAATTGTAATAATTATAAATTGACATGTAATGTATTTATTATCAATAAATAATATGAATATGAATATAACTTTATAAACTAGAGATAAAATTACAAGTACATATGTATTAATCTTTTCATAATCACGCTTATAGTGCTGATCTCAGTTGAACAGACAAATTTGACCACTCTAAATGCACAAATGTTGCCTTGTAGTATTGGTAGAGTGCTCTTCATGTTTAAAAAAGTTTACAGCTTGGAAAACGAAAACAACGTAGATTCATAAACATGGTTTGACATTTGTCTAAGACTATATTATATTACCAGACATACATATGATAATGGCCAGACCACATAGTATTAACGTATTACGTTGAATCAATACCCTAACAATCTCATTATCCTCATTAATGATAAATTTTATTAATTTCTTATTTAAACCACTTCATCAATTTTTGAATTATATTACAGATAGAAATTAGCAAAGATTACAAGTTGTACATACCTGTTACCGAAGTTAGTTTTCCAGAAGTCCGCAGCATCACTCTTCGTTATGCGGAACTGGTCACCCGCAAATGTTCCATTTGGAAACATGGCCTTCAGCTCACTCAGCATGTGACTAAACACTAAACTAAGCTTCGTCAGATTACGTCTGTAGTGGGAAGTCTCGTCAAACATCTTGTCTTTGCCCTCCTTGAACAACTTGATAGCTTGCTTGCATTTCCTTATCAAATTTACTATAAATATATTAAAATGTTCATTGCTGTTCAGTGTCTGCATATTGTCCTCGTATTTAGAATAAATAATACGCAAACGTTGATATGTATCAGGCAAAATATCTAAAATGAACGGCGGGCTGTTTTTTAAGTTCATTTTGTGATGCTGACATAGTTTTACAACTTTATCCATCAACTCCCAGGTCTTGTTCAGGGTTCTCTTGTCCGTCGCCAGCTTAGAAGGACACACTGCACCGGAAAAAGCACCGTGCAACTTGGATAATATCGAGGAGATGTTTTTCTGCTGTGATTTCTGACGGGGGGCCGCCATATTGTAAAGCCCGATGACATACAAATGAAAACAATTACAACGAGACACTGAACTTAAAACACATTCATCACTTTATAAATAAGCAGGGTCCAACATGGGTATTCTCATTATAACATGAGCACACCACATTTACGACACAAATATATACACGACAACGATCGCCCACTGACACATCTCCGACGCGTATGACAAATTGACAAATTTATGAATTAACTCTTATTTCTTGTCTACAACGGTAACGCGAGAGCGTGAACGGTATAAGCCAATCGTAGAGAGTACCGCTTTCCTAACCGAGCACTGTGATTGGCTGAGCGACGTTAGCATTAGCTTGTAACTCCACAAGGAAAACATACTACAGTTATGAGGTTACTACGGTGTTGCAATACGTATGATTACAGTTTCCTTTAACCCGCGGACGGTATCACAAGAAATCTTTTATTTATATCACCTCTATTTATATATTTATGACTTGAATAAGTTCTATTCAAATAATCCTTGAGCATTATTGAAATAACTTGACTTAAACTGGACGTCTATAATTATTATATTTATTTATATTCGGAAAAAGTAGTAAATTTACCTACAGATGTCCTAATATGACTATTACACTCGGCGTCAAAAATATCGCCCCTCCGCGAAAATCAGATTCAAGCTAATCTAGACCTTAGCGAAATTATGTTACATAATTAATATTAGTATCAATTAAAAGCACGTTTAATGTGTTTTAAATTAATAATGTTTAATTTAAACAAAACGTAATGGCTTGTGAATCAGAGCGTTTCAAAAAAAAAGTGCACAAATACTCGTTTGAAGGGTCGCGAGTTGTGCCCTTTTCCAGGGGTATAAAATGCCTGTACAAGGTCAAATGTCAATCATTCACTATCCAGACGTCGAAGAGAACACATCTAAGGAACTCAAGCAAGAAAACAACCCTCGAACATGGAGACCACCGCTGCTGAATCAGCTCAAGTGGTTGCACTACTGCAAGCAGGAGTTCGGCAGTGTGATGTCGCTCGGCAACTCAATTTAAGCCGTCATGCTGTCCGCCGAGTATTTCAGCGGTTCCAGGAGACTGGGAGCTACATCAGAAGACGTGGGGCTGGTCGGCGACGCTGCACATCCGAAAGAGATGATCGCTTCATCGTGACATCATCTCTACGCAATCGCTTCGCTAGTGCTGTTGAGGTGCAACAACGCCTCAGAGAAGCTCGGACAAGATCAGTCGGCATCTCTACGGTCAGAAGAAGACTGCGGGAGAAGGATATCGTGGCTCACAGGGCTGCTACAGGCCCAATGTTGACCGCACAGCATCGCAGAGATCGCTTGCAATTTGGCCGCGACCACGTCGATTGGACGTTTGAGCAATAGAGGCAGGTTCTCTTTACTGATGAGACGAGAGTCTGTCTTTATTGCAACGACAGGCGGGCCAGAGTCTACAGAAGGTCGGGCGAACGATTTGCTCAAGCCTGTATTGAAGAGACAGTGGGCTACGGAGGTGGCTCTTGCATGTTCTGGGGGGGCATGTCTATAGACGGCAAAACCGACCTTGTCTGCGTCTCCAGGACTGGAGGCACTCGCGGCCAAGGATCCCTGAATGCTCGCCGATACATTGCCGAGATCCTGGAAGAGCATGTGATGCCATATGCGGGTTACGTCGGCTCTGGGTTCACATTAATGCACGACAACGCTCGCTCCCACACTGCATTAATTGTTCGGGATTATCTGGAGGAGGTCGGGATTCCCGTTTTGCCGTGGCCAGCCAGGAGTCCTGACTTTAACCCGATTGAACACCTTTGGGACGAGCTGAAGCGACGGGTTCGGTCAGGAGATGCCGCCCCTACCACCCTGCAAGATCTTCAGGACGCAGTCATCGAAGAATGGGGCAACATTCCACAAGAAGACATCATAAAGTTGGCGCGATCAATGAAAGACCGTTTAGAGGCAGTGATAAGGGCAAGGGGGGGTAACACTAGGTTTTAAGTTAATTTTAGGCACTTTTTGTAAAATTTTGTTATCCATTTATTGTTGTAAATTTAAACTTGAATAAACATTTTTCAACTGTTCGCAATGTCATTTCCTTTAATTTTTGACCCCAAAGAAAAATCCTTTTTTTTTTTAATTTTTCTAAAAAAACACTTTATTACCTTTCAAATGATACCTAACAATCATATTGTTGTCCTTGATCAAGTAGGGTTTAAAGTCGGTTGTAATTATTTTCCGAGGAGGGGCGATATTTTTGACGCCGAGTGTATATCCTTAGATTTGACAGTTAAAATAATAATGATCTCAGAAAAAAATCTTAGTTTTTGAGATATTGTCACTGTTTGATTTTAAATAAAATCTTTACCATTAAATTACTCGCTTTGGAACCGCATCCTTGAGTTCCAAAATATAAGATCAAAAGTATTATCATTTATTTCGCTTTTACCATGATGTGGTGACTAGGTCACGCAGACGTATCTTGAAAAGATGGTAAGTGAACAAAATGTGACAAAGTTACAGTCAAATTTAATTGGAGGTGGCAGACTTATTATATAATTGAGATTTTTAGGTTTACATTGTCAGACGAATTTTTCGCTAGAGTCTGGCCATCGAAACGTGATACTGAAAATGACCGCGAAATTTAAAAATGTAGCTATAGTATGTCTGAATGAGCTACAATTAAACAATGTTGATGCTTTTGTCATTAAGTATTAAGTTATAAGTTAATGACAAAAGTATTACAATTGTTTAATTGTAGCTCATTCAGACATACTATAGCTACATTTTTAAATTTCGCGGTCATTTTCAGTATCACGTTTCGATGGCCAGACTCTAAGAGGTTATTTTTAATTTGTTGCACACAAGTTGCACATCGCATATTACCAGATAATATTTTTTTGTTTCGAAACTGGTAACACCTGTAATATTGCGTTTAGTTTTTGTTTGGAGACAACTTTTTTTTTTGTAAAGAATCTGTCCAATCCGGATAAATTCAGTAAATAGTGAATAAAATGATCACAATCAAATTTTTCCTTTTACCCAAAAAAATAAATATTGCTGTTGTATTTATTACCTTATCTTATACAGCTTCAAACCATTTTTCCGTAATCCTCGTTTTGTGCTGCCATCTAGTTATAACAATACGTACAAACTGTTCTCCTGCAAGACAAAAGCTACAACAGTACTTCAATAATAGCTTAGTTTTAACGTAACGCGATAGATGGCGCTTAACTCTGTTAATGCCCAGTCCAGAAATTAATTAAAATGATGTTGATTAAAATATCAGATAATGTTTTTTTAACCAAACAAAATGGTTTTTTACCGTATTAATTATGAAATTCAATAAAAACTCATCAATCATAACTGAACTAAATAACAATTTATAAAATACCTTGTGTAGGGTTCGTTTTGATGTAGGTACTCCGGCATAAGGGGGTAAGACAACGGGTGAAATTATTTCATAGAGGCATTCCATCTTAGCAATCGGGGTTGGTAATGCATTAATTTGTAGTCTTCCTGACTTGTCAGTATGCTTGCAGTAAAACGTACAGGCGGCGCAAACGCTGCGCATTGATTTGATGCCACTGGTTGCCTAGCAACCTTTGTCGATTTTGTGTTTTACTGCAAGTCAGGAAGCAGCCTTAGATGATTGTAGGCTTGTCTTCTTGAGAATAATATGTCTAATGGATTACAGACACCCGACTGCGTCAGGTGTTTTTCGAGTGTAAGTATGTATGTTTATATATAATATATGTATCAATATTTCTTTAGAATGGTCTGCAGCCTAAATGGCTTGATGCCTAAATGGCTTGATGCTTTTAACATAGCCGTTTTGGTTATGCGAGTAATAAGAGGGAATTAATTTATTAATGCAGTTGGGGTATCCAATTTACATTTTATTTAAGAAAAAACTTTACCTTAGTAATTATTAATAAGTATGATTGTTTCATAAATCCAAATTACCCTTTTCAGTTCATACATTTTTGATACACAGCTAAAAAACCTGCTTGTTCGTTAATTTAAACCCCCGACGCAAAAAGAGTCTGTCTGTGACACCGTAGCTTATGAAAATCGGTTTAGCTGTTTTTTCAGATATTGAGCTTTTAGGGGGTTAAAAACCCCAAAATAACGGCTACACCTATAATTTCACAGAGATTATAGAAGAACCATCTTGATTAATGTAGCTTTATTTAAGAAATACCTGCGTCTAAATCCGTTTATCCGTTTAGGAGCTACGTTGCCACAAACAAACACTCAGATGGAGAAGTTTAAAAAGCGTGAAATGTATTTTTTAATCATAAATCTGCTGGTCGGACGACGTCGTCAGATCGGCGGGCAGACAGTGGATTCGTGCAGCACAGGATCGTGGCGAGTGGCGCGACAAAAGGGAGGCCTATACCCAGCAGTGGGAAGATACGGGCTGATTTGATTGATTTGATTGATTGATAAATCTAAAAAACTCTCAACTTTGAGTCTGAACTGAAACTGAACTGACACGTCAGGAGTCCGCTAAGCTAATGAAATACCCCAGCTACTTAGCGATTCCCGACGTGTCAGTTCAGTAAGTGTCAGTGTTCAGTTAATGACCTACTTATCAAACAATCAGCCATTACTCCTACACGCAACGACGCTGGAATTTAAACATTAATACATTCTTATAATTTTGCTAATAAGCAGTTGAATCATGCTGTATAGATAACTCTAAAAGGTCGTATGATCCTTTAGCCGCATTTTTGTTTAAGGAAAGCAGAAAAGTTCATCCGCCAAAATGACAAAGTTTACGCTCATAGCTCTCAAGAAGCTTCTGAAAAATATCCAAGACTAGAAAGAGGAAACTACCCTGCATATGTCGTGGTTTTGTGGGGAGTGTCTTACTAAGGTGTAATACAGCTTCATTTTTATGAACAAGGCGTAAAAATACGAGCGATTAACTATCAGAATAATATTTTGGAGAAGGTAGTTAAGCCACTAAATGATAATTTATTCGCCGGCAAGCATTGCCTATTTAAAAAAGACTCGGCCCCAGCATACAGAGCTAAAACAACGCGACGTTGGCTGGCCACGCATTTACCCCGACTTTATTGCAGCTGAAGATTGGCCTTCGGGAAGTCCGGATCTTAATCCGCTGGACTGCCGCCTTCTATACCCATGCGTGCTTTCATAGACGAGTCGCTGGACCGTTTGAATAAATGTTTTATTTTTAGGAATACATATTATAATGTTAATAAAATAACCCTTCAGAGCCCGTTGTACGTGGGACAGAATATATTTCAAGACTAGGTATATATTTATTTCTAATTTCTAATCGAAGGCAGAGATAAACGTACCTTGCGATGGCCAAGCGGCAAAAGAAAGAAGGTATTGTGGGATAGCGGTTCGTGACATGATTTGATTTGGCATTACATAGTACAGTCAAGTTCAAAAGTATGTATACACTTTAGTACCTTGTCACTTTAATCGCTTGGATAATTTCATATGGCAGCTTAAACATGACGTTAAATAGACAAGGTAGGTACTAAAGTGTATACATACTTTTGAACTTGACTGTACGCAAGTAGTTGTTACGAGTATTTACGAACGAATAATGTCCCTTTAAAACTTTCTTAGTAGCCAATGCCTTGTTAGTTTATTAAATTAAATACAGTAATATCGTTAACCAAAAACTTTATAAACACATTTGTATTGATGTGTAGCGACAATTTTCTCGTAGCATTCTGAGTTTGCAGTTTCCCTACAATAAACACGTCATTCTTAAAATCTTCATCAAAGGCATTCAAAAAAATCCGAAAAAATTTTATATATGATGTATTCTAACGCGTAGATTTCGAATTTCGCATACTTACCAAGAAATTGTCCATAATATCACATTACCGACTTATTGTTCGGGGGCGTCGATGTATAGCGAATGAAAGGATTAAATAATAAAAAAAAAAACATTTTTAGTAAAAAATACCTCTATAATAGGTACTACTAATATCTATATTGCATTATTTTAGTATTTAATATCCAGTTGCACAAACGTACAATAGTACTAACGTCCCATTAGGACTGCTAGTTACTGTTCTAATTCGCTAAAAGTAACACGTAATAGCACGCGACTTAAGGCTTGCTCCCATTCGCTAGAATGAAAGGGGCTGAATAACCGACATTAATTGTAGTTTTGAAAAGCGAATCAAACGTTTATGAACTTCGTGAAAGTAAGAAAACCGAATTATAGCCTCTATGAATAAAATTAAAATAAAATCTGCGTTAAATATAGGTGACTTTAAACGTTTTCATTCTCAAATCTTTTAATTAAAAAAATGAGGAATACCAAATCAATAATTACGTCTTCCACATGATACTGTTCCTTTTTGTGAAAAAAGAGGATGTACCAAATTTTCGAAAAACTTCAAAAAAGGGAGGAAGAAAGTTCATCGGTTGTTTTTTATAAGAAACGTTTACAAAGTTGTTCGTTTTACGTTGTTGGACGTTCGGACAAGCCTTAAGGCGATATTGCATATAAATGGGCGTTTGTGCAACTAGGCATGAGGGGTTGGGTTAACTTGTTATTCTTCTTCGTCCTCATTCGCTTCCGTGGTGGAAGTGGTTCGCCTCTTCATCTTACGTCGTTTGCTGTGACGTTTGCCTTTCTTACCACCCCTGTTAGAAAGAAACATAAATGATAACCCTCCGTTTTGCTTCGCAAGTCGGACATAAACAATAAATCAACATCGTGAATAAAGTTATTTTTCCACAAAATAAAGATGACATTTAACTTCGTATGGATACTAGACAACGATTAACATACTCATGTAGAGAATACATGCCTAAATACATAGGAAAACATCCAAAACTCAAGAACAAATATTCGCGCTCATTACACAAATATCTGCCTTTACCAGATTTGAACCCAGGACCGCTGGCTTCGGAGGTAGGGTCACTCTCAACTAGCCTAACGTGTCTATCTATGGTCAATCATCGTAATCATCATTGACATGGTCTATCTATGGTTTAAATTCCATCCAAATCTATTCAGCCGTTCACGCGTGGTTGTAAAACGAACATTCAGAAACCAATTCATACCTTTTTTGTGTTAGTAAGAGTAAGATAGAATATCCTTATTTTTCTATGCCAGCTGTTTTTTTTACCCAATGTTTATCAAGAAACATAAAACGCACCCTGTAGTTAATTCAACAAGGTTGTTAGTTATTACAATGGTACTAGAATAGGTCTGTACCTATTACATGGTAATATAAGTTTGAAATATTCATATCAAGAGTTGTCCTCAACGCTAAGACAGCGAAAGCCAGAAAATGCTAGGAAGACATGAATTTAAACCTCAACGTTAAAAAGCCTCTGAATTAAAAAGTGGTGTTATATGTTAGTCTGTATGTCCTTATTTCAGCTATCTGTGATGTTATGGTGTTTAAGAACTGACCTGATTGTGGACATAGAAGGTCTTCCCTTAGGGCTTCTAATGATCAATCCCAATTAATTTCCCCAAAAAACCAATTCCACCGGGAGATTCGACACAAACATAAAATTAAAATTGTACCTGGTAAAACCGCATTTCTGCATATAAGTGTAAAAGGCGTAGCGACTAAAGTCTCATCATCTCTTACGAGATGGCCTTAAGAGGATCGTGAAGCTGAAACTTTCCATACAAAATGCGATCACGTTTCTTTCTCCTTAAACTTAGTCTGATTTTAACGATATTTGAATAAGTTGGATAATGAAAACCTAGGTCTGTACGTTTTCATTTCTAAGAAACTATTTCTTACGAATAAATTAAAGAAAACAAAACGGGAACACAAACCTGGTTTTTAATAATAACTACAACATATTCCAAAATCGTGGAAATCGGGGTGAGAAACGTTATCGCCCGGAGCTGAATTTGTATGGATTTTTATGACAGCCACGCGACTTGAACGTCGCTTCACGATCACTCAACATTTTTAAAAACAAGCTAATATGCAAACTTGTCGAAAGAGTCTACTTTACAATGGATTAGTTATTTAATGACCAAATCTAACTAATGTTTAATTATTAAGTAATATTTAAGTAGAATGTTAAGATAAATAATTGGGATTATACATAAATATGACATAGTATTCTTAATACTCGTAATTAAAAATATCATATTACTTGTGGTAGCATTCAAGCGCTTGTCGCTTGTTTTTTTTCCATCTATTTTTATACGCTGTAAGGCAGATCACAGGGATCATAAAAGATTCAAAATGTATTTAGTTATGTATTGTTAGCATAGTTAATCACAACATACCCACACTAATGAACGTACTCAGAGCACGGTGAATTCTCCACAGCATTGAACTTTAAAATGGCCCCTTTCACGCCAATAATGACATTATCAGAGGCATCTAGTCCAAATGTATTCACACCAGTGACTCCAAACGTACCCAAGCTCTTCGCACTCGCATTATCAGAGTCTATCAAGTACATGTTACTATTTTCATCCATAGCGAATATTTCGTCAGACCTGCTAAGGAAAATGCCTGTCATTTTATCACTCGGTAACCCTTTAATCTTAATCGGAATCGTGCTGCCTGCCTTCAGAATATACGACGTTTTTGATGCCACGAAGTAAATATTGTTTCTCGTATCAACGGTCAATCCATGTCCGTTAGGGATTGCTGAGAACGTCTCCTGTTTCTGACCATCATTGGTTATGATATGCACCCTATTCTGCGGCCATGTAGCTATATACAACGTGGTACCATCTGTCGTCACAGCTACATACATAACATCTTCACCTAAACCCGTAAACAGCTCTATAGAGCCATCATACTTATATTTATAAACACCGTTATCAGTGGCTAAGAATATTATGTCATTTAGGTTATCTACCGCTGTTGACTGGCCTAACCCTGCTACTTTGATGGTCTCAATTTCTCCGCTAACATGTAGCAGTTGAAGACTCATCTTCATTTCTTCGCTTATGATCGTATAGAAGACGTTTCCCGTCTTCCAATGGATACTCATGTCTGCTGGGATGCCTGAAACGTTCCTAGTCTCCTCTAGGGAAAAATATGCGTTATTTACTCTTAGTAGTTTCGCGCACATTTGCTCTTGTGTCATTTGGTTAAGGAGTCCTTGCCTCGTCATCACTGGAGCTGCCAGTGTGGAGAGCGCCAGTGACAGGATCAGTAGCAAAAGATGCATCTGTAATTTTAATGATAATATCATTTGGAGTTTTTGTTGCTTTGAAGCTGATGATATCTAAGCAACTAAAATGAGAATACCGATCATTTGTCACGACCAAAGTAAATCCGATATCAATTCAAAAGCATAGTATCTAAAAGCTGATTCGATTATGAAGCCAAAAGTGTCAAAGAATTTCTGCTGTACTTAACGGCGACCCACACAATTTGTAGCTTTTGTATGATTGTTGGACAAAACAAAAGCACAGTCGAAACAATAGATATTTTCAAAGGACTTTTTATAATGTGTTGATATCGGAACATTAAATGTTACTCTTTTATAATGTGAAGTTAATATTACAAGATCTAGTGGATTTATATAAATTCCCAGTCCCACTACGCTACATCTTTCGAAATCTAGTTCATAAAAGAAGAAGATAAAAATGAGTTGATAGAAAACATGTTTACCTTTTTAAAGTTTTCAACACACTTTCTAGATATATTAAAACACTAGCACATCCCAGCACTGTTGCTAGTGATTCGATACTAATAAGGTTATCGCGTACTCGTTATATATATCTGACGCCGTGACTCAGATCGTAGCCATTATGTTTACTAATATAATACTTTATAGTTAGTTTATAGTACACAATATTGTTTGAATAACTGTGCGTTTGTGTTTATATTTATATTGTTATTCATTCGCGTGCTATAGTCGTAAGGTTTTAGGAATCTTTGTGCCTTTCACAGGTTTCTAATCAACTTTTGTTACTATGTCTGCTTCATTAGACAATTTAAATTGGGGATAACGATATTTGTGCAATATTGAAATCCTTAATATTTTGAGGATTATTGTGCTTTGAAAATACTCATTGACTAATATGGATACATAAAGCCCCAAGCCATAAAGTAAGTTTGAAATTTGAGTGTATGTACATTCATGGCAAATTACAGCTTTCTACTACTAAAAGACGGATGGGCAGATGGACGTACGCGGACATGGCAAAACTATAGAGTTTGACTAAGGAACCCTAAAAAAAAGGCCTTTCCCAAGTATGGTGCCTCGGACTTAACATCATAATCGTAAGAAGACTAAAAATGTACTCGTCTATATAGTTCTCATAATTCAAAAATTTGAATTATGAACAACAGCTGTGACGTCGTTTTTGTCGTCGATTTTGTAGAGAGTGTTATTGCAGGCGGTGAGAAAAATGACTTTTTAAAAATTCATACCTTATGACAAAATTACACGACAATGATTTTGCGTATACAGTTATTCCTATTTATAGCACTTTTCAGAAAGCGTAAGAAGACAATTTATGCATGTTTGCTATTATTTGCATGTCACTTTACAAGCAGTTGACTCATTCCTCCTGAGAACTTGAACTTGTCAGTAAGCACCGACATAATCGTCTCAATCGTCTTCATTGACCCTGAGTGGGGTCGTTTAGTAATTACGATTTACAGATTGCGTCGTTATTATTAACTAGCTTCCGCCCGCGACTTCGTACGCGTATAAATGAGTTCACGAGGGAATAGCGATATGAAAGGTAGCCTATGTGTTAATCCAAAGTATAAGCTATTTTCATTCCAAATTTCACCTAAATCCGTCCAGTGGTTTTTGCATGAAAGAGTAACAAACATCCATACTTACAAACTTTTGCGTTTATAATATTAGTAGGATTTTAACTTGATACCGTTCCTAATCAAACAATCCTGAAAAAAAGACAAGCGGATAAACAGATGGATTACAAAGTAATTCGGCATCGTGATCAGGCGCTAAAAGCCAGACCGAAGACCTTGTATAGATCCAAACCGAAGAACTGGCGAAGAGAAGATTAAGGGTGTACCAAGAGGTATCCCGACTTTTGACCAAATCATCATTTACTAACTAAGTATATCATTTCACAAACTTTAAATTTTTATTAAATAAGGTAGGTTATGTTAGACTTTTGACCACAAAGAAATATAAAACAATGCGGCGGGAAGGATCTCCGAAATGAAAGTTTATAAAATGGTATTATAATTTGTCGAATGATGATTTGGTAAAGTATTAGTGAACCGTACCAAGAGCAATTATTGTGTAGTGGCAATCCTTGGAGTAAGTGAGTGTTGTTTTAAATAATGGGGTCACATCTCGCAAACGATGAATCCCACAGCGATGATAGTGAGCCAAGAGACATGGGATGCCATGGCTGACTTTTGTAACGAAGTTATACTGTAAAAGAAAACTCCGAGAGGGACTATGAACGCGCGGATCCTGCTAGAAGGCCAGGGTAGGCGCACTTGAGACCCTGGCACCCTGCTGTGCCATTCGGGACCAGAATACTACTGCGATTTCCTCTGGCCTGTCGTAAGGAGCGACTAAAAGAAGGTTACGGGTGGTGAACAAAATCAGGTTGCTATTTACAATGATCCGGCGTTGTTTATGGCCAAACTATATAACATAGGAAATGTGCAGGCAAAATGTAGAAAGTTCCGGCGTTGTTCCTATAAAAGTCCTTGACCCTTCAACACGCATAGACTTTGGCCAAAGGGGGGTTTTAGTTAATGCCTTACAATCCTGCGATTTCCCATGACACTAGAATCTTCCAGAAGAATTGGACACTAATCTTCGGTGTTCATAGTAACCCACTTACCATCAGGAGTTCTGAGTGCCCGTTTGTCTTCTATATGCTATACAAAATGTGCACAAATGGAGTCGAAAGTGAAAACCAGTAAAACTGAATTCTAGCTACCAATAAAATGTAGCTAGAGTGTAGATTGGCAAAGCAAACTGCGGTAGCCATAATACTGATAACTTATTGAACTAATTCTAGTTAGAGATAAGGTTATTCTCAAGATATGCCTCTTTAGAAAAACATCATCGCATTTCTTCGAAATTTCGTATGGAAGACGAAAGAAGCTTGATGTGTAGCGTGTTTCTTTCATGTTGGGTATGACATTTTATAAACTAGTCGCAAAATATTTTTCGTTCAAAGTCTCTACTATCTCAACCTTGCCTTTGTAAAGTTAGTACTTACTAATAATCTCTCTCATTTCATATTTTGATGAAATAACAAGTTTAACAATAGTTAACTTTAAAACTCCGACTGCACGTTTTGACAATGTCATCTATGTAATGTGAAATTCTTGATACTTTAAAATCCGCCATTTTAAATAGAATCACTCGCGATGCTAAGACGTATATAACAACACCGCGTTTGTCGAAAACAGGCCATCCAATAAACCTCTACGCGGGAACAAAGAACCATACAATCATACTTCTCACACATACAACAAAAATATTTTTTTTTTTCTCCTTCCTCTTTCGGCAGTCGGGTAAAATGAAACAAAAATTACAAATTTTTCGATATTTTCAAAGAGCTATCCAACGATAGTAAGTATCACTGGACCAATTCACACAAATGGCTTAGGCTTGTACTATGGGTACTAGACAACGACAACATACGTATATAGAGAAATACATACTTATACATAATAATATTTTATAACACGACCACATTCTTGGATTTAGTAGAATAATGTGTGGGAGCACCATCAGGGTGCGGCTCCACTACTGGAGGTTAGCCGTTAATACTACAAATTTGTCTTTGCCCACCGCCAAGTGAAAAAACTGCTCTGCACCTTGGATTCTGGCTGATTTTCCTCAACCGTGCGTCTCTTGCCTTCTCCCTTGCCCATCTTGATCAATGCAGTTGGTATCTGTCATGCCGAAACACTTGCCCAAGATATCCAACTTTTCGCATTTACTTAGATGATTTTTATCAGTTACTTTTTCAAAATTTGGGCCACCTGGGCCCTGTTTTATGAAGCTACAAATTACAAATTACAAGCGGAAGTCTCTTTCTAGCAAAAGAGTTACAAAGAGACTTCCGCTTGTAATTTGTAATTTGTAGTTTTATAAAACAGGGCCCTGATTGTAAGTGGGATCTGTGACCCATAGACATTTGCGTTCTCATCTTAAGACTGAAATCCTAAGACCCTGAGGACTAAGACGAAATGCCTATTTGCTAATCATTTCACCGATTGTCTTATCCCCACATCGGAAGACAATGCCGACACTGTTGCTTAGGTAGGTTTAGGGATAAGATGGTGGTAGCAACCCGGACGGACCTTGCACAGGACTACCTCTAAAATTGAACTAAAAACCTTTCAGTGATTCCAATATACATAAAGTAGAAAATCTTAAATGAAGGTCAGAGCAGCGTTATCCTTTAAATAATACCTACTCCTAACTTGTATCAAATCCCAAGCAAACCCAGCCAATCTCCCTAGTCACCTGAGATGTAAAACAACCCCGCATGAAAAATGACTGACTGTCACCCAGTTCCATCAATCATGGCGTTAATCACGCATTTTGTCACCGCGATCGTTTCGGCAATATGAAACTCGGATATTAAGGTCTAATGGAAATTCTGCCTAGTTCGAGTATTGTAACTTGACTGAAGTCAGAAAGATGTTCTCCCTAGTGTATAATAGACGTACTTTTATAACCTATAGCGACCTGCCCTCGCTTCGCTTCGGGTTAAAGTAATATATATAAACCTTCCTCTTGAATCTATGGATAAAAAGTAGCCTATGTTCATCAGGGATAATGTCGGCTTCTAATGGTCAAAGACTTTTTCAAATCAGTCCAGTTGTTTCGGAGCCTATTCGAAACAAACAAATCTTTCCTCTTTATAATATTAGTATAGATTTTAGTTCCAATTCTAATTTCATCAATTGGCTTTTATTCCTGTTAAGGTGAATTTCGCCAATGTTAAGTTATCTGTAGACACTCCATCCCATGGACTTATTGAAGAAATAAGTCCATGGATATCGCACGCGAGGACAAATTATTGTTCGGTAAAAGAGTATTTCCTCTTGTGGACTAAACAGTATTTAGCACAAGGTGTTAGCTCCACGCGCTTTTGTCAAGTCCTAATAAAAGTATGCTTTATCACCTTCTGTCAGATGCAAATGTCACAATGACAGATGAAGACATAGCATTATTTAAGCACACTTTAGGTATTTTGCGTTTATGTATCAGAGGGTTAGAGTTAAGTCCCAAATACACATATACTCCATTTCATATACCATGGCCCGATGCACTTGAAGCTTAACAATAGGGCTCATAATGTTTGCCTTTTGTTATCTAATTAGGAGCACTTCAAAATGGCACGCGTCGGTCCAACCTGCATACCACGCCGCAAAAGGGTCTGGCCAGGTATCTTTTGTTATCACTAATCCTATTGTTAACGCCTAATGACCGTCTCAAGTGCATCGGGCCATGGTATATGAAATGGAGTATACAACGTTAGCAGGTGTTATTGATGTTATCTCGAAGACAATACTATGTATTTAGCAAATGATAATGTAAGTTTGTATGTTCGAAGTCACATTTCTACTGTGAAACTTTCTTAACTAAAATTAATAACTTTATTAATCATAGCTCCTAAATAATGAATCAACTGTCCACTACATAATTGTAATAAAACATATTTCTTTGGTTTTATTAGTGAGTTGCTCACGCATAACTTTTATTTTCCTAATCTCTTATTATTGCCCATTATTTAAAAAGAAAAAAGCGGCCAAGTGCGAGTCGGACTCGCCCATGAAGGGTTCCGTAGCAGCAAGTAACATAATATAAAAGTTCGTTGTAGCTTTGATCAATGTTTTTATGACGTATTAAAAAAAAACTACTTACTAGATCTCGTTCAAACCAATTTTCGGTGGAAGTTTGCATGGTAATGTACATCATATATTATTTTTACATTTATCATTCCCTTATTTTAGAAGTTACGGGGGGGGGGACACACATTTTTCCACTTTGGAAGCGTCTCTCGCGCAAACTATTCAGTTTAGAAAAAAAATATAATAGAAACCTCAATATCATTTTTGAATACCTATCCATAGATACCCCACACGTATGAGTTTGATGAAAAAAAAATTTTTGAGTTTCAGTTCTAAGTATGGGGAACCCCAAAAATTTATTGTTTTTTTTCTATTTTTGTATGAAAATCTTAATGCGGTTCACCGAATACATCTACTTACCAAGTTTCCACAGTATAGCTCTTATAGTTACGGAATAAAGTGGCTGTGACATACGGACGGACAGACGGACAGACATGACGAATCTATAAGGGTTCCGTTTTTTGCCATTTGGCTACGGAACCCTAAAAAGGAATGGGCAATATTCTACAATAAATTGTTTACATATCTACATGCCTACATAAAAACCTATTGAATACAAAAAAGCACAAATGAACTACTTAAAAATTGTAAAATTGTGACATTTGGAAGACTGCCGTTGCTTATATAGCACAGGACTCATGTCTTCTTTCTTATAAATGATTCGATTGCTCGGTTAGTATGTCCAGAACAGTCAGGTGTCAAATTATGTACATTATTATATTTACCACATGTTTCGCTTACCCTGGCTTTTAAGCATAAGCTATTAAGTAGTATGTATAGCTTAAGTTAATCATCCGTTTTTATGTACCAATGTTACTAAAATAAATTTGATTAAAAAAAACCGGCCAAGAGCATGTCGGACCATGCTCAGTGTAGGGTTCCGAAGCCGTTAAGTACTACAAACATAAAAATCAACAAGTACTTAATAACTGATTTTCTATTTAAGGTCAATTGGTGCCGAAAGATGATTTTAGTAGGTATAAACACTTTAATCGCCTGTATCTCAAGAACCAATGATGTCTACTTAGTCATAATAGTTTTCCTTTAAATTTAGTTGTATGTCCTTTCATTTCAATTTTTTTTCAGATTTTTAGCATTTGTTGTTTTGGCTGTAGGGGGAGGAACACTTCAAAAAATTAGCGCTTTAAAGCTTAATATTTCATAAACGGGTTGCTTAATCGAAACACTGTTTTTACAACTCCGTAATATTTTTGAAAAACCTATCCAACGATACTTCATACGATGGGGTAGACGCCAAAAAAAAATACATCCCCACGATACGTACAGGGGAGGTACAATAAAAATTTTTTTTTTTTTACTATTTATTGTACCACTTTTTTGGCGTGACTAATATGCATATATGCATGCCAAATTACAGCTTTCTAGTACTAAGAGTCTCTGCGCTAGGCTGCGGACGGACGGACGGACATAGCGAAACTAAAAGGACTCCTAGTTTGACTACGGAACACTAAAAATGGCATTTTGAAGGCAGACGAGCACACTGGCCACCTAATGGTAAGTTGGGTCTGTGACCCACAAACATTTGCTTATTTAAGACTATAATCTCAAGAGCAATCCTAAGATCGCAAATGCGTTGCCAGCCCTAAGGAGTAAGATAGAAATAGAATGCCTCTATTCTAGGATTTTTATATTGTCATTCCAATTAGTCTTATCTCTGCACCGGAATACAACAAAGCAAATGCAGCTTTGCGGTAGGTTAAAGGGTAAGATGGTGGGAGCAATCCGGAATAGCGTGGAAAATTCTGGAATAAAATCTAAAAAAAAATTCCTTGTTTTTTGAATTTTTATCTTTTCCCGTTTTTTTTCGGGTTTATTAGATCAAATAACTCATAAATAACGACAATTTATTCATACTCAATCACTGTCACTCTCGCCACCTATTTCAATTGTTTCTGCCTCCATGTCGTCGATGTCGCCCCTTTGTAGATGCAAATTAGACCGAATATAGATTAAACATAAGGGCAGAAAATTTAGTGGTGTTTTTCTATAAAAATCCGAAAATAACGAGTCGTTTGGAATAAAACGGGTTTTTTTCCGGTCTTTTTCAACGCCCCTCCGGACGGAACCTGCACAAGGTTCCACCACCACTTACTTATAGAGAAAACTAAACAACCGCCAATCTTACCATGATATTACATAAATATCAAGGAAAATCTCACACAAACTGACGAATTCACGATTTAATTGAATTCGGCTAATTGTTCTAAGGTGAAAATCATGAAATAGCTAAGTGTTAGAATACAGCAAATCGAACGTAATTCTTTCCTTAAGGTGGGTAAAGAATAATAAAAAAAACGATTTCGACATTTCGCAAAACAACAAATTATGTATCGCTTTTGGAAATCATTTGCGGTGAAATTACCTATTCCATACAATGAAAGGCACTTGCGATGTCTTGACCTGCCTAGAGACCAAAACTCAAGTTTCCACAATTTCCATTTAACATAGACCTGCCTCTACCCCCGCACCTAAAAACGAATAGGCGATTCAGGGGAAAATAATTAACCTATCGGAGCTCAAGTGTCATTAGTCGTTCTTTTCCAACCAACTTATAAAAACCATCGTAAAAAGCGAATTTGGTTTTTATAGTTGTTGTAATAAGGATGGTTATTCAGTTAGTGAGCTGTTAAGATACGTTGGCATTTGTAAAGGTTTCATTCATTACCTAGTTGACGCGGGGTAGTGAAAAATGATGTCTTTTTCGAACCGTGCTCAAGGGCCAAAAGAAGGGCATAATGCACTGCTAAGTAATGGAAGGTTTATGCGAAGATGTAGGCTAGTTGGGTTTTCTTTTCAGGATAGTCAGATTTTGAATAAAAGATCTTACCTGAGTAATCATTTAAGTGATGAATAAAAGGTAATTTTCGGGAGGTGTTTCGTGTTTTGACATTGTTATTAAATTGCCGAAACTAGATTGATTGTCGACTTGATTTGAAAAACGGTTTTTTTCTTTGATGTGGGTAATTAAGTATGAAAATGATTATTTACATAATTATATATTTCAACAATAAGTCATTTATGTTTTTGCGTCAAAATATGTCCACGTATCCCAATTATTAAACATATTTACTTGAGACGTGGATAGTTAAAGTCGTTGATAAAAACGATAAAAAGTATATTTTTTATGTCTACAGATTACAATTTTATGCCTTACTTTCAGGTGGTGATGTGGTTTGTAACTTCGTTTTGCAATAATAATATTTTCTGGTTTTTGCTGACCATATATTGTAAACAATAGTAGATTGTTCAACAAGGGACTAAAACAAGCCATAATGACACGAGATGTTTAGCCACGCGAGCGGTCTTGCGAGCGAGGGTGGCTGTAGTTCGAGTGTCATTATGGTTGTTTAGTCTCGCGTTAAACACTCTACTTTTCACTTTGAATGCGAGGAAAAAAACGACGAAACAATATTGTTTTTTAACAACGTACGCTCAATACAAGTTATAAACATCTATTCAATATACAAATAGGAAAAAAAGTTCCGCGGTTTTTTTGGAAAGTGATTTTTTAAATGCTTGCATATTTAGCCAACAGATTCAAACTTGGAAACCATTTTAAAAGTAATTGGACCACGCATAATCAAAGAGTTCGGCCTTGATATGATTAAATAGATTCATATTCGTAATAATTAATCGTGTTTCACGAAATTAAATCCTTTTTTTATATATTTGCACAGTTGTCATTTTGAGGTTATTTTGACACCCAAAAATATGGTCCATACACAATCACTGAAAATGGCGATAATCCTCCATTCACAAACACCGTGATTGGTTGTTTAGGGGTTTCCAAAGTAAATAAAAAAAAAATACTTTAATCCCTAGAGATTAATAGGGAGCTTTAGTCCCGATTCGCAGAGATTTAAGTAGCATTTTAAGAGCATGAGAAGTGAAAATTCCTTTATATTTTTCTAATAATATCTTCTTTAGTTTCTATAGTTTATTTTAACCTCCATACATACGACTAACCCAAGCTGTTTCTAAATTTACAAATCTCAACTAAGTCCATCCAAGACTGACTGCCATCCGTCCATGGAGCCGGATGCACATGCATTTTTAAAACCCACATTACAGCATAGTGCCGGCTACAAATAACTAAATAAATCTCTAGAGTTATAGAGCGTTGGTCGAGTTAGTGGGGGAAGAGTAGCCTCCCGTAAAACGCTGGACGCGACGATCGGCGTCAGTGTAACGCTGCTAGCTGAGGCCATCTTTTGATCCAAAACGGCTTCGCAAGAGAATAAATTGCTTGGAGTAAGGAGTTCATTTATTTTAGTATGTTATTTGTAAACGGAGCCTGCCGTTTGGCCAAAATATTTTTGGTCAAATGTATCATTTCCCAAATTTTTCATTTGCTAAACCAATTTTATATAATTTTTTCGTAATTTATTTTAGTACCATCGTGTAACCCTAGGTTAGGTTAGGTTAGCTTTAATAAAGTCCTGAAATATTTACGGTTACAGAAAACAAAGCGGTTTGGCAAATGAACATTTGAGAAATTAAACATTTGACCAAAAACTTTTTGACGAAACGAAACAATATCTTATGATTTTTTAAATAAAAAATTGGGTGAAGTGTACCTACTTAGTTTTTTGCTAGGCTATGATATATATAGGATATTGCTATCAATACCACTTTTTGTATGTTTTATCAAGGGTCGATCATTATTATTTTGACTTTTACAGATATTGAATGATTTTGTCTCAACAATTCTTCTTTTTAGGGTTTCGTAAACAAACTAGGAACCCTTATTGTTTCGCCATGTCCGTCCGTCTGTCCGTTCGTCCGCAGCATAGCTATTTTTTAGGGTACCTCCCCTACACGTAACGTGGTGATGTTTTTTTTCTCGTCTATCTAGTTCGAGGTGTCGTGGATAGGTCTTTCAAAAATATTACGGGTTTGTGAGGACAACTTTTCGATTAAGGGATCCGTTTATTGTTAGAGTCAAGTATTCCCCCCCCCCCCTTCCCTACAGCCAAAACTACAAATATTCAAAATCAGAAAAAAAACCTAAATCAAAGCGCATATAACGAATTTAATTGGAAAACAATCAGTACTAAGATATCATTGGTTATTGAGGTACAGGCGATTAAAGTGTTTATACCTACTAAAATCATGTACGACGGCACCAAATTCCTTAAATAGAAATTTAGTTATAGCTTGTTGATTTTATGTTTGTAGAAAGTATTTAACGGCTTCGGAACCCTATACTGAGCATGGTCATATCTATTGCTTAAGTTATATTAGCTATTACTCACAAGAGAATGAGAGCTACGAGTATACCATTACTGAAGCAAGATGGAAATAAAGGCTGTGGAAGGTTGAGTTCAGTTGACCGTTAAAACGTGACGTCTCGTTAAAATTTGACATTTGCGACACACATAATGTGTCAAATTTTAACTAGACGTGACGTTTAAACTAGACGTTGTGAATATAGGAACCCAGGGTAGGTGAACATCGCTGACCAGACTCTATAGGCAGATTAACAAAATTGTACTTTTGCTCTTAATGATAATATAGGCGTTTTGTCGACAAGCTCGTGAAAGTATGAAACGTATGAAACGTATTTTGCATAACATACTTAGCAACCTGTCACTAATACAGTGGTAAACTTCTTGGCCTGATTGTGCAAAATGTTGTTATAGAATTATAAACAATTCCTTTTAGACTTGTTGGTATTTCTATAGCTCTGCCTACCCCACTCTGGGAATGAAGGTGTCATGTTATGACTTATGTATGTATGTATTACATATAACCCGTGTTCATGATAAGCCACTATGAAAAGCCAGTTTGCTTATATAATGGTTGGCGAGATCGTGCTGTGTTATTACAGCTGTATTTCTGGACAGCTACGACTTAGGCACCTTTGAAAGACCAGCATGCTGTTTTATCAAAAGCCGGCATCGCATCTTATCTGTTTGGACGTTTGTTACTCAATCATGCTTCAACCACTGAGCGGATCGGGATAAAACTTGTCATACTTAAAGGTTAGGTCCTGAAAAGGACATAGACTACTTTTATCCCGGAAAATTTGATAGTTCCCACGAGAATACCGATAAACGACTTCTACGCGGAGGGAAACTCGGGTACCAGCTATCTACGATGGTAACTCATCACTACATCGAATTTATCTTCATTTAATGTTCATTTCATCGAAAATAATTTCATCTAACGCTATTTTCTGCTGAAACCACGTTTTCAGGGTATCTTAAACATTAATTACGTAGGTAAGGTTAGGTTAGATGTTTAAGATAACCTGAAAACATTATGGTTTCAGCAGAAAATAGCGTTAGATGAAGTGATACATTCGATTAAAAGTGTTTCGATGAGATGATAGACACTCATATAATATGTATAAAAATAAATCCCTATTTCCCTTGGTCACGGCATCACGCACGAATGGCTGGACCGATTTCGCTAACTCTTTTTTTTGTGTTCGTTATCTGTAGAAGAAGGTTTGTATGAAAAAACAATTAAAATCCACCGGTGTTACAGGTGTCAATGGGCAGCGGTGATCACTTTACATCAGCTGGCTCGTTTGCCTCCTTGACAAAAAAACACTTGTTGGGCAATTGTTACTTGAAAAAAAAAGATTGCAAAATTCCTTTGTTGAATAAAGCCGGGAAAGGAAGCAGACTAACAAATGGTACACACATGTCAGTAAACTTTTCTCTCCCGAGTTGCTGCATTCAAAGTCTTGACAGCGACAAATCTAATATTGTAACAAAATATTGCATGGGACGTGCCCAAACAAAATTGTTTACAACATCTACATGGAAGACTAGGGTTGCCAATGTGAACATTTTCATTTTTAGGGTTCCGAACTTCTAAAGGGAGAAATGGAACCCTCATAGAATCACTTTGGTGGACACCCGTCTGGTGGATTTGGTCCGCCCGTCTGTCTGTCAAGACCCTTTATCTCGGAAACGCCTTAAGGTATCAAGTTGAAATTAAAACCATATTACTTAGGTCCACAGTCCCTTGATACTGTGAAACAATCAAATTTAAAAGTTTACTTTAAAAAAGATACGGCAGACTTGGACACACTTAAAGGAATCAAAATTTATAGGTTACTTCCAATAGACGTAGAATCCTGAAATTTAGGAAGAAGGAAGGTCTTGCAGCACAAGTGAAGAAGAAATTCCTCGAATCGTTTATTGTTGCTCCATCACAAAAAAAATGCGATTGCAAACTTATTTGCAGTTGGAAAACTAATCGTGACCTATGTCGATGTATGCATATCTCAATACAATTTAATACGGAGTTCTCGGTGCGCGAGTTCGACTCGCACATGACCAGATTTTTAGGGTTCCGTGGTTAAACTAGGAACCCCTTTAGTTTCACCATGTCCGTCCGTCCGTCCGTCCACAGCCTAGCGCAGAGACTCTTAGTACTAGAAAGCTGTAATTTGGTATGAATATGCATATTAGTCACGCCAACAAAGTAGTACAATAAATAGTAAAAAAAAATGTTTTTTGGGTACCCTACACGTAACATGGGGATGTATTTTTTTTGGCTTCAACCCCATCGTGCGGGGTTGCCAATGGATTGGGGTGAAAAAATAGGCGCTTACCGTTATGCATTCCTAATTTCCTATCTCTCTCTATTACGGTCACAATTGTTGGAACATTGAGGTAAACGTGTCGTCATTTCTTGAGAACCAGGAGCCTGTTTCATAAAGCTACAGATTAAAAATTACTAGCAAAAGGAGTTAGAAAGTGACTTCTGCTTATAATTTGTAGCTTTATAAAACCGGCGCAGGGCACCTTTTACATGATAAGGAGAATACTGGGGAACCGCGGTGCCCTTTTGAATAACGTGGGTCCAAATAGGTTTTAGAACAGAGTTAAGTATATATTAGCACTTTGTTTTTTCGATATAATGTTAATAATTTTATGGATGTTTGTCGGATTCAAATGTAACGGCTCGATCGGTTCGTCCGCCATGTTGAAAATTGGTAGCAGTCAGCGCACGTGTGCTGTGGAGGCGACATCAGGAAAGAGGCAAAGATTATTAAGATATAATACTGTTTACTTATTGACAGAGCTATGGCAGTTATATATATATATATATGAACTGCATAGCTATGTCATAGTACCCCCTTCAGGCCCTAGCCAGGATGCGTACGCTAAGTAGCGTTTCTTTTCGTTTTGTTTTTAAACCAATCGCGTCACTGGTAGATCATATGATACGATTATTCACGTGATCTACCAGTGACGCGATTGGTTCAAAAACAAAACGAATAGAACTAGTTAGCGAACGCATCTTGGCTAGGGCCATTGGTCACAAAAATACATGGGTACACGCGAACACCCGAAAACAATAAAAACCCGCCGCCGTAAAATCGTCAACCCTATTCATGCATGCGATAGGTTTATCGACAAATACAGGCACGTCTCTTTAGATCTTAAGGGAAGTAAGTTCCCGGGGAAAAAATTAGCGGATGTAGGATGTATTGAATTACGTGACAATATCCGTCGAATCAGCCTATGTACGAATAAGCCTTTTAGGAAGGGTGGGTTACATCTGAGTATACAGGTGAGTTAACAAAGTAGGTCAGAAGAATTCTGAAACTATGATTTTGGGAAATGATCGTGAATTTTATATCGTGTGGTTGCCGGGTTAGAATAGTGCCACTCCATGTCTTCCCGTGGATGTCGTAAGAGGCGACTAAGGGAATAAAGGCTTGTAGTACTGTTAGGCGATGGGTTTGTCACTGATACACTGGTAAACATCTTAGCCTGTTTGTGCAAAATGTGGTTACTGAATTGTCAAGTAGTCTCTTTAGTGTTGTTGATATTTCTGTAGCTCTGCCTACCCCACTTTGGGAATAAGGGCGTGTTGTTATGTTATGATCGTGAATTTTTAAATGAAGGAGGACAACTGCGATGAAGGGTTTTCATAAAACTGTGACATAGAACCGGAATTACGCCGCCATTTTTGCACTTTTGTACTCTAACTTTTTGCATTGAGACATTATATTTTAGAAAACTAGTAAATCTTTTTTGTAGCTCTGCCTTACCCACTCTGGGAATGAAGACGTGATGTATAATGTATGTAGCAAATGGATAAAAACTCCCGAATATGTATGTATGTAAGCACTTTATTGTACTTACAAAAAACGGACAAACATGAATCTAGTCCAAAAACAAAACCTTTTACTTAGGTTGCTTAGTTGGTTGGTTGGTTGCATACCAACGTTGGGTGTAGGTAGGTGGGTTTTAGTCCTAGTTGCAATCTTATCTTTTGAAACGAGCTGAACATTCTAGAACTTACTCGCTTCCTCATCTTCCATCTAATAATACCATTACTATTTATAATTCTCGTTGGAACTCCTCGAAGTCGCCAGAACATGCCCTAGTCTTAATAATTCATAGCAAATAACCCTTTGTTATACCAAAGGGTTGTTTGCATTAACACGATTTCTCAAAGATCTAATTTCCTCAAAGGGTAAGGTCAGAATATATAAAGCTGGGGCGTTGCACTCATAAACTAGCATTTTATTTCGTCGACGAATTATTAACCGGAAAACTAGAGTTCGCGCAATCAGAGCCAGGTGTGGCAGATCCTATTGGTTCCTCTCGTCTATATTTTGTACTTTACACACATAGATACGAGTACATACCATCACGCCTTCATTCCTAAAGTGGGGTATGCAAAGTTACAGAAATAACAACAATTCTAAAAAGACTTGTTTAGTTTCCGGGTTTCAATAGTGCCACTCCATGTTTTCCCGTGGATGTCGTAAGAGGCGACTAAGGGAAAAAGGGCCTGTAGTACTGTTAGGCGATGGGCTTGCCACTTGTCACTAATACACTAGTAAACTTCTTTGCCTGATTGTGCAACATGAGGTTATAGAATTATAAACAACTTATTTTATTTATTTTGTACTTTAGTATTTCTAAATCTATATCACACTCGCCTTTGTACTACTTTTATTGCTGCAATTGTAATATTTCAGTAATATAATTGTAGTAGAGTAATAAAGTTTTTACATACATACATTTACAGGTAAAAAATGTTTACAATGCATACTAAACATATGTAAAATATCTTAGATGAAAACGCATTTATCGAATTTAAAATCATTGGTTCTTGAGACACAGACTACTAAAGAGAATACTAGAAAATATCAAAGACGGCACCACATAACTTTTTTTTCTTTCTGTTATTGAGTTGGCACACGAGCAGTCAGGCCACCTGATGGTAAGTGGAATCTGGAGTCCCATAGACATTTGAATTCTCAAGACTATAATCCTAAAACCTCAAATGCGTAGCCAACCCTGAGGACTAAGATGGAATGCTTTTAAATAGAAAATTAGTTCATACTTGTTTTTTGTCTTTGTAGTGCTTAACGCCTTCGGAACCCTACACTGAGCACGGTTTGACACTCTCTTGCCCGGTTTTTTGGTCTTTCAATTGAAAAATATGACCTTTCAAGGAATGACATCGAAATCCATTGCAGGATTTCAATAGTCGCGAATCCTCACTAACACAAACACCAAACTCGTGACACGAGACTATTAAAAAAACAAAACAACATTCAAAAACATGTCCTAAGTATCACTTGACCGTTTTTAGGCGAGTCGACTCGTTACTCGACCGTCAAGTCATTGGCGGAGTGTTTACTAAGTTTGGTACAAGTTACAAACTTTCCTTTGTGCTTCGGATAGATTAGGGTATGCTAGTGTGTGGAATACATAATAACTTTTGGGCTTTTGATAAGTTTTGAATATCGTATTTGGTTGGAATAAGGAGTTGCTATCAAAGTATCGATGCCCTTCGCATTTTAGGGCATTTTGGTAAGCTTAACTTTACTAAAAGTAACTTAAAGTCCTATACCTGATCCTGATAAAAACAAAAGATCAAGTTTTAATTGATCTGGGTATAGAATAATTGACATAAAAAGCCGGTCCAGTGCGAGTCGGACTCGCGTACCGAGGGTTCCGTACAAACTTATAAGAATGTAAAATTATATTGATGGACAAACTTGACATTGCCGTTGAAAAACTGTTGTCTCTGTACATCGACATAAACATGAAATTGCAAAAAAAAAATATGTTACATACGATTTTCGGATTTTTTCCTTTCCGAAAATGTAAGATCTTCTTTCTTGCCAAATTTTAGGATTCTAAGTCTATGGGAAGGTACCATATATATTTTGATTCACTTGATTGTCGAAATATACAATATATCGCGGCATAAACGGCCGCATCTTTTTTTACTTTAACTTAGAAGTTTAATTTCTTCACAGCTTCAAAAGACTGTACACTTGAGTATTATGGTTTTAATTTCAACTCGAGAACACGTTTCCAAGGTAAAGAGTCTTGACAGATAGACGGACCGACAACAATGCGATCCTATAAGGGTTCCGTTTTTTCCTTTTGAGGTACGGAACCCCAAAAATGTACAGTATTAATGATTGTGATAGCCTAAATTTGTGTCCCTATTTGCCCTTAGTAGTAGCTGTTACAACTTTAGTGCTTCATCACTTTAACGTCATGTTTGAACTGCTGCACTAACCTCTTAAAGACGTTAAAAAGACAAGGTACTAAAGTGTGCAGCTATTTACAAGGCCAACTGAACATCTTCCGACCAGTTGCTGAAAATGACTATAAAAATTAAAATCTGATGTTGCCACAGTCCCAACCTAGTGCGATTTTTTTTTGAAGTAGGTTATGTGGTTTGGTGAATGTTAGGTGCCCCGTGTGGTTGCCGGGTTAGAATAGTGCCACTCCACGTCTTCCCGTGGATGTCGTGAGAGGCGACTAAGGGAATAAAGGCTTGTAGTACTGTTAGGCGATGGGCTTGCAACCCGTCACTAATACACTGGGAAACATCTTGGCCTGACTATGCAAAATGTGGTTACAGAATTATCAACGGGTTTAGAGTTGTTGGTGATCTTTTGCTCTGCCTGCCCCGCTCTGGGAGTGGAGGCGTGACGTTATGTATGTAGGTTATGATATAGGGGTTTGAACCCGGGATCGCTAGCTTCGTAGGCAGGGTCACTACCAACTAGGCCAATGCTTCGTGTATTGCATTGTAATAAGATTCAAAAATGTTGTTGTAACAACTAGTTCTCATTGTCCTTTAGAGTAGTTTTACAGATCGCCTCATGTTCCATCGTGCACCACGCGCCAACCAGTCACTCGGGAACGGTGTCAGCGGCGCCTGCGCCGGCTCCGAGGCGCCACTCGCGCGCCGGCAGGCTGCAATATAAGGATAAGACTTGGGGATTTGGGTATTAAAATTACGTTATAAACACTTTACTTCACTAAAACAATCACATTACACATTTTTTTAATATCACGACGTTTGAGCGAGATACAAACAATAAATGTATAGGCAAATACTAAATAACAAAGTACTTTTTACATAATCAACACAAAAAATATATAAATAAGCGCATACTTAAATACAATAATATTAACTAAACACAAAAAAAAATAGGTGCATGATGCCTGAGAAGAATTGCAAACGCTCGTAAAGTTTTATTTTCTACAACTTAATGAATCTACACATTTTCGTGCACTACGATAAACCACGTGATCAACTGTCATTCCATACATTTGAGCGATCGAAAAGAAAAACGTAGTAGAGTTTGCATCTTAACAAGGGCCTCAGGGAGGCTAGCCCACGTAGCCTGCGTCTTATTTATCGCTCGGTTACGGCTTTTGGTCGTGTTGATTGACGTGGATAAGCATGGCTAGAACGTCTGTCACTCTCAGACCAGTATGTAAGTGTGAGAGTGACGGAAACTTTATCCACCGCGATAAATGCGACCAACGAGAAAATATAAAGTATGCTAGCCGTACAGCGTTTTTTTTAAAAAGGTGTAGTCGTTGATAAATCTACAAACAGCTTTTTAGGGTTCCTTATTATCCTTATCAATGAGGTACCTACTGTCCATAACGGTCTAAATGTCAAAGTCATTTGTCATTTAAACATAATATTAAAAAAAAACACACATAAATAATACCCGATTTCGATCATTATACAAATCAGAAAATATCTAATTAGTGTATCCACAATAACACCATCATCTAACGAAATCCATCTTAGAATTTGCGTAGGCGCACCAAACAAGGTCACTCATTCCGCCCTCCTAAAATAAGGTTATATCTGTCACAAGACTCTTAAAGCATTTACGACCTTATTAACGGTAAGTTAAGTTCAAACATTCCTGTTAGTTACTAACGACTGTTATTACTTTCCTTTGTTTCTATTGTGACTTTCAACGCGAAACTTGAATTTAATTATTACTTTAGTGTTCTATGCATCGTTAATACTGAGTTAATTACATATTGTGTTTGCACGTTTGTTGTTATGGAAAAGGTTTAATAAAAAACCAGGCAAGATCATGTCGGACCATGCTAAGTGTAGGGTACCGAAGCCATTAAGTACTTATTACAAACACATAAAACAACAAGTAATAACTTATTTTCTATTTAGAGTAATTTGGTGCCGTCTATAAATAAACACAAATATTCCTTTATAAGATTATTAACGGATATAATAAATAATAATAATAATATCACGGGACAATCTCACACAAATTGACATAGCCCCAAACTAAGCTCTAGGTTTTTACTATGGGTACTAGACAACGATAAACATACTTATATAGAGAAATACATACTTAAATACATAGAAAACATCCAAGACTCAGGAACAAATATTCGCGCTCATCACACAAATATTTGCCCTTACCGGGATTTGAACCCAGGACCTCTAGCTTCAAAAGCAGGGTCACTACCAACGAGGCTAGCGTATCGTATATAAAATAATTATAGATTCGCCACATGTCTCTCAAACATAATTCTTTCTGTGCTTCGATTAACGGATCGGTTTCACGAACCTATTTGCCGCCCCATATATACAAGATATAGATATAATATAGATTACTTATAAAAAACATAACAAATTATTTACCGTCTTAGGTACTTTTTATACAAAAAATACAATTTGTTTCTGCAATAACTAATCAATCAACCATCTAAATAATAAATTTAATCATACATACATACATACATACATAACGTCACGCCTTTATTCCCAGAGTGGGGTAGGCAGAGCAACAGAACACCAACAACTCTAAACTTGTCGATAATCCTGTAACCACATTTTGCATAGTCAGGCTAAGATGTTTACCGGTGTATTAGTGACAGGTTGCAAGCCCATCGCCTAACAGTACTACAAGCCTTTATTCCCTTAGTCGCCTCTCACGACATCCACGGGAAGACATGGAGTGGCACTATTCTAACCCGGCAACCACACGGGGGACTGTATTAATCAATCAATTAGATACTCAGTGTTACCAATTTCACCATGCGATGTTGACCACTGAACAGACGATTACAGCGTTAACAGTTGTCAAAATGTGTGAAACAAATGTGTGAGTCCATTAACATTGATTAAAAACATCATAATATATGGTGACATTGGTACTAAAGGTAGTTATTGCTTTGTTCAAAACCATCGTTAACATTGTTCGTAATTATTTGTGTTTTTTGTTTGTCTTCTGAACAACATAAATGTCTTTTTTATTATAAGTGGAAACTGTATTGGCTTATGCAGTTTTAACTTTGATTGTGTCTCAATGTGTAATACCTTGCTGTTTGCTTTCCAAATAAATAAACTGAAAGTTTAAACTGAAAAAATATTGAATTTTTTAAACGAAATATAGCGTCATGAAGGCCTGATTGTTAGTTTTATAATTGAAGCTAATGTAAATGTGTAAAAACAAACATAATGGTCGTAATTAGTGTAGTATAAATGCATTAACCGTACGATTAATATCAAATTAACGCTACACCAGCGGCATAATTAAAACCAGCACAAAAGGCGCCGCGGAAATTGAAAATAGATCACAGGGTTTAATTTGCGGGAACAAGTAGAACAATGTTACGTAATTAAAAATACATTTTAATACTTTAAAGAGGTCTTCGTACCGTTTTGTGTATTATTTTGTATTGTTTTGTAAAATGTATCTAATCCAGGGTGCTTCTAGTTACAAAAAAACGTATTCAAACTTCTGAATGTGTACTGAATGCAAGAGAGTAGTTAGATTTTTTGTTGCTCTTGATTTTTTGACACAGGGGGGGTCATTTTCTCAACACAGCGCTGCGTCGATCTCAAAGGTGAAGTTTTATCCGGCAGGTTTAAGAAGTCCCATCGGAGCATACAAAACACATTTTAGCGCGTGCCTTCTCAATTAAGCAGCAAGCAGGTGAGTCGAGTTCAGTGTCGTAAAAAAGCTGCCTAGTTACGAAGGCACGCGCTAAAGTGTGTTTTGTACGCTCCGACGGGACTACTTGAACTTGCTGGATAAAACTTTACCTTTGACATTGACGTAGCGAGGTGTTGAGAAAATCACCCCCAGGACATACTTTCTTGAACCAATAACCTATTACAATTAATTGTCTCAAACGCGATCGCTTGTGTCCTCCCCTGCCTACAGCCAAATAAAACTAAAAATCTGAAAAAATCTTAAATGAAAGCACATACAGCGAATTTAAAAGGAAAACTATCACGACTATGTAGACATCATTGGTTCTTAAGATACAGGCGATTAACGTGTTTATAAAATCATCTAAGACGGCACCAATTGACTTTAAATAGAAAATTATTAATTACTTGTTGATTTTTGTGTTTGTAGTACTTAACGGCTTCGGAACCCTACACTGAGCATGGTCCGACATGCTCCGGTTTTGGTTTACTTAACTTATGCCAGCATTTCACATTTAGAATGGAAATACTACTCGTATTTGAAAATGAGAAACAGGGTGTGCAGATTTTTACTGGTTGACCTAAATCAGCAAATCAGTTCAAATGGCCTGCATGTAAAGTTCGTAACGAGACCCGCTCTAACATAAATCGTACCGTCCTGTAGGCTGAGAGCTAGTGTTCAATTCCAGTTCTAAAATATATTTTTTAAGGCACGAGCACTCAGGCCACCTGATGTTAAGTGCAATCTGAGACCCATAGACATTTGAATTCTCAAAACTATAATCCTAAAACCTCAAATGCGTTGCCAACCCTGAGGACTAACATGGAATGTCTCTAATTTCACTGGTTGTCTTATCCCCACATCGGATGGGGTGATTATGGATAAGATGGTGATAGCGATCCGGAACGTTAACGGTACGTTTCGCTTTAGTTTCAAATATAGTATTACTAGCCACCCGCCCTCGCTTCGCTCCGGATTAAAGTATTATACATATAAACCTTCCTCTTCAATCACTCTATCTATTAAAAAAAACCGCATCAAAATCCGTTGCGTAGTTTTAAAGATTTAAGCATACATAGGGATATAGGGACAGAAAAAGCGACTTTGTTTTATAATATGTAGTGATAATTATAATTAAATATTAATTTTGCTGAAAAATATTTAGCATAATGTTTAAGTGGCAGAAAGTTCTAACCTAACATAGCCTACTTTTCTGGTACCGTTATGTTTCTGTTGGAGTAGCAGTTTTACAGTAACCTAACCAACCTTTTCGCTAGCAGAAAAAAAATTACGCTATAGAATTGTTATGGTATGTAATCTCCTGCTAAATAATATGCTGCAAAATGTTTAGTATGACAAGTAATAGCTATGCCAAGTGTGTCTTTGTGCAAAATTATCTTTGACTAAAAGTTTTTCTGCGTTACATGATATGCCATATAAGGTACACTTATTTAGGTATAAAGTTTAAAACAATCATTGACAATAGATAGTTAGGTATATAGTTAAGAACATTAGAAATTAAAAACCGACAGCTTTTGTCAATAAAACCTTATATTTTACGCAAAATCATTCGTCATAGTAAAAACCGTAAACTCGGGTTACTTTAGCCCTAGGGGGTAACATTGCCCACCCTTAAAACTATAAGTATTTTAGTGGTAATCATCTTCAATTGGTTAAATATTTTTAGAGTTATTTAAGTAGCTTAGTCCTGATGTATCATTTAACAAAATAATTAAATATTAAAGGTGGTTTTTGGGGCGGGCAATGTTACCCTCTAGGGCTAAAATAACCCGAGTTAACTGAATAGGAAAAAGTCAATAATTGAATATTAAAGATGGTTTTTGGGGCGGGCAATGTTACCCTCTAGGGCTAAAATAACCCGAGTTTACTGAATAGGAAAAAGTCAATACTTATATTCTGTTTTTTTTTGATTTTTTAAGTAATATAACCTCAGAGAAATGGCGTATCACGGTAAAGTATTGTGATGTAACTATTTCTAACTATGTAGGTACTTTTATTATGTTATTATAAGTTTCATATTTTTTTAAAGTTTCAAGTTACTAAATTTTCATAAAATAAAATTGCCGTGCTTATGTACTTCGATAACAAACGTTCCTATGGTTTTAACAGTATTTTTTATGTTCTTGCTTTTATCTAATAGGTAAAAGTACTTATAATTTTAACAAAATTACAAAACTTTGTTCTTTTTAAGCGCAAGTAGAAAAAACAAACACGTAAAATATTAAAACTTGGAAACGCACGACTCTTTGCGCAAACACGAGGCGAGGCCAATTCGCAACTTTCTGAGTTTTCGCCAGTTTTCGCCAACCGAGTTGCGAGTTTTCGCTTTGTCGGTCGACTTAGCGAACTCGAGTCGTTAATGTGCTCGCGAGAATTATTATACTTCATGAATGCACGTAATAAAAGGTTTACGGCTCTTTGTTTATTTAGAGTTTTTAACTTGTCATCCATGTACATTTTCATTTTTGCCGTCGCTTGTGTTTAATAAGGTGGCTACAACTCTACAGGGGGAGAAAACTAACACTATTAAAAATAAGAAAGCTACGCAAATGAGACTTACTTTTATTTTTGAAAACAACTGCATTAATGGATTTTTGGAAATTAGTCTGCTCTAATACAGCCGTGTTTATGATAAAAATCGAAAGGATCATTGATAGTGATTACTCATATCTACAACACATGTCATACACCTTTAAACTAAACAAAGATCTTATAAAACAGACTTTATTGTTTTGTAATTTCAAACGGTTCGATTCCCGGTTAAGATTTTTTTCCAATATTTAAGGTAATTTTCTCCATGTGGTATCCGTTCTTTGCGTCCTCTATTATACCTATAAACAGCTGTTATACAGTAACTTATTAGTGGCACAGTGCCTTCTTATGCAGCTTGCGTGCTAGTTAGTATATCACCCTACCTATCTATTTCTTTATACTTACTTCTATTTAGACCCGTTATCGTAGGTGCAATTTGGAAGCTGAACGTTCTTAGGCACGGGTAAAAATAATTTTGAAATATAGCTATGTCGATATTTTTTCTCTACTATAATGACTTAGACAAAAATTAACCGTGTTATTTTAGTTTATTTCATTCACTGGCCTGAACCTCGAAACATTAAAAAAGTTTAATTGTAACCTTGAACAATTGTGAAATAGCAACCATACTCGTAGTGTCTTTGTTCTACTGATAGCGGATTCTGCTTCTGATGACATTGATTATCATGGAATACAAAATAAAAATGTATATAAAACTAATTGTAAAAAAAAGTAATCATAAATATTTTTACCCATGCCTAAGAACGACCAGCTACCAAATTACACCTCCGATAACGGGGTCTACTTATATTATAAATGCGAAAGTAACTCTGTTTGTTTGTTTGTTACGCTTTCACAGCTTAACCATTGAATCAATTAAAAGAAAAATACGACGTAGAAATCTTGTATAACCCTCTGCGAATGACGTTCTATCAAACCGCCAAAAAAATCGCCTGATAGCGTTAAATAGCTCTTTATCGCTCAGTAACGTCTTCTAAAGACTCAGGGCATTATAAATTAAACTAATAATTTTTAAAATTCCTGTTTTTTTTTACCTTATTCAAGTTAGTTACATTTTTTTAATTTAAAAACCCATATACATTTTAATTAAAAACTCCACATGATAATAATCATGCTATACACTAAATAACAATACTTATCGAATATTTGTTCCTGAGTCTTGGATGTTTTCTATTTATTTAAGTATTTATTTTCTATAGTATGTTTATCGTTGTCTAGTACCCATAGTACAAGCCTAGAGCTTAGTTTGGGACTAGGTCAATTTGTGTGAAAATGTCCCCTGATATTTATTATTATTATTTATTATTTATCATTGACCCAATAGTATTGTTTCTATATTCTATCAAAAATGACGACTGACAGACTCCACTTCAGCAACTGAGGTGACTTTTTTAGAAATATTTTCTGAAAAAGTCACCTCATTTGCAAAGGGATAAGGATACGGGTTACTTTTTATCCCTTTAATTGCTAGAACAGTTAAGTATCTTCTACTATCGGACTTTTCTAAACGAAGCGTTCCCACAAATGCCTTAACTGGAGCTCGAACCCGGAACCGCTAACTTCGGAAAGTCACGTCGCCAACAAACGAACCCAACTCCGTAGTAAATTATTTTCTACTATCCATACCGTTTCACGCATTAATAACTCATAACGATATGAAAATTAACAAAGCCGGTAATACTGCATTAATATGCGAAAAGCACTGAAATAATAAGCTCCAATTACGATTAAAATAAAAGCTCGGTATCATTTGCTTTTGCTGTGGTTTCGTTTCGCTGCTTAAATTTTTGGTCACTTTGAAAGAAATAAAAAACACACTTACATACATACCTTCACGCCTGTCTCCCAATGAGGTACGCAGAGACTATGGAACAAAACATATGTGCAAGTGGTGGTAGGATCCTGTGCAGGGTCCGTCCGGATCGCTATAACCATCTTATCCATTAACCACCCGCCAAGCAGCAGTGTTCGCATTATTGCGTTCCGGTGTGGGGATAAGAACCGGTAAAATTACTAGCATAGAGGCATTCCATCTTAGTCCTCAGGGTTGGCAACGCATTTGAGGTCTTAGGATTATAGTCTTGAGAATTGTAATGTCCATGGGTTTCAGATTACACTTACCATCAGGTGGCCTGAGTGCTCGTGTGCCTTCTCTTTAACATAAAAAAAGTAATAATTGAAATACTTTATTTATTATTTTAGTTTTTAATAACGTGAATTAGCTATATCTTGGTATTATTAAGATAAAGATCTACTTTTTATGGGAGTTTCACAGTTAGTACTAAGTTTGTGTTCGTGCAGGCAAACCAGTAGGGTGAGTCGGATAGAGACATAATATATGGTTTATCGTTAGTACAAGCCTAGAGCTTAGTTTGGGACTACGAGTAGTTAAATTTGTGCGACATTTTCTAGTGATATTTATTTATTTTAAATTGTTTTATTAACATTTAGTACAGCCCAAAATATAAATTGCTAGTGACAAATAGGAAAGGTACCGTAACAAAACAAAACTTTATGTTTTGTATGGAACTCATTTTGTATGACAATGGAAGCGGAGGATGCTATTAAGCTTACTGATTGGCAACGCATCACTGTCACGTGAATAATATGATGGATTCATTAATTTTTAATCATTAGGATCCGTCTATTTTCGATGTCATCGGGATAAAGCTTGGATTATAGGATTACATTCGTACTTGTGGGAATTAACATTATAGCTCGTTAATATGTATTTTGGGATTATGGTTAAGTTATACCTATTGAATGTCGCCGGATATTTTAAACTATTTATTGCCTGTGATACTCGTCGTGCTATGTTTCAAGATAAAAAACCGGGCAAGAGCATGTTAAGTACTACAAACATAAAAATCAACAAGTAATAAGTTCGCCTTTTGTATACTAAGTGTATTCTTTTGTGCAATTAAGATTAAATAAATAAATAATAACTAATTTTCTATTTAAAGTAAATTGGTGCCGTCTTAGATGATTTTAGTAGGTATAAACACTTTAATCGTTTATGTATATCTCAAAAATCAATGACATCTACTTAGTCGTGATAGTTTTCTTTTAAATCCGTTATCTGCTTTTTCATTTCAGTTTTTTTTTCAGTTCTTTAGTATCTGTAGTTTTGGCTGTAGGGGGGGGGGGACCTGAGTCTAACAAAAATAGCGCTTTAACCCTTTGAACGTCAAACACCTAAAGGCCTCGTGTACTGTCGTGCCTACCACGCCATCGACGCTTATAGTTGTCACAGACACATTGACAAATAGACCTGAGTATTCGTGACGTACGGTTGAAATTAGCTGTGGTTTGCACTTGACTTTTGTATCAAGTCAATGGCGGCGAAAAGGTTAAAGCTTAATATTTCATAAATGGATTACTAAATCGAAAAATTGTTTTCACTATCCGTAATATTTTTGAAAGAGCTATCCAAAGACACCCATTAGGTATTAAACGGTAGACGAGAAAAAATATACATCCATAAAAAAGTCAAAGACAACATGGTTTGAACGTGTTAAATAGAGCCCCTGAACCTATCTATAGAAAGAATGCCCAAAACAAAAGAAGGGTTTGCTGGAAGAGATTTCTTAAAGGGATAAGTTCACCTTGTTTTTTAATACGGCATTGTTTTTTTTTGTACGTATAGTGTCTACATAAATACATAAAACACATGTTCATTACCTACTTATTTAATTTATATTTGACCTTTACTACTTAATGATAATGATACGAAAGTCAAGGTCAGTGTCAACTTGCTGTCAAATGTAAGTACTAAATACCTACTAGAGGGCGCTGATATTAATCGTCATACACATTTTCTTAATTACGATATGTTAACGTTAAACGTAAAGGTAGGTGATTCTTTTGACCAACTGGATTTACAATTCGGACGAATTATCAACCAGCGAGCTTAAGTTGGCCCGTCAGAGCGTACAAACATTTTAGGGCACGCATTCTCTACTATGTAGCTTAAAACTCGCTCAATCGACAGTTTTCAAGACGAGAGAGTATACACTACTATCATTACTGAGACTGCTATATTTTTGTCTATTTTATAATTGTTATATCTTTACACACATACACACTTTTTAGGAGGATAAGTGCAACTAATTTTATGAACCCTAATTACGACTTGAATTTTACAACGAGCAAACAAACATTACGTAGAGAATTAATTGAGAGATCGCTGCGATCACTGAGTCTCAGAGTTAGGAAGACGAAACTCCTTTTGGAGTAAGTTTTGGAGTAAATTTATGGTAGTTAATAATTATGTCGTCGTTCGGCATTCAGTACCGCGAATGTCGAATTGAGTTATTTTACAGGAAAGATAAAAAACAAATTTTATTATAATACTAAAACCCTAAAATAATAAATAACTAATTAGTTTTACTATATGTTAGAATATTGTTATTAATTACACTTTGATATTATTACTTTTGGTTACCAATGCCATAATTTTATTAGAAATGTACGTGGATTTCGTTTGTCATAATGCACATTGGTGGTATATACCTAACAGTCTTGGTCAAGAGTGTTTCATTCGCGGGTTATGCCAGGTGACATTTGCTGTTATGTATGAGAAATAAAATTAAATGATGAGAAAGAGAGTTAATAAAATGACACATCAAATGTGATATTCTTGGTAATGCTGAAGCGAGAGGGACATTTGCGGTAATTCTGTTGTCGTATTTACTCAAGTTAGAGTCATGTTTTTACTACAAAATCACGTATTTGTTTGAGTACTATTAGAACAAAAAAAAGCTTTCTTTCACATTCGCGGTGCTGAATGCCGAACGACTATGTCTAAGTTGTCAGACTCGTAGGCTTTTTGCAGCAGCGTAAGCGCTCATGTCGTAGAAATATTTAATTTTGAATTTATTAAACGGCATGGAGAACGCAAACGAGCACACATGGTCCCTATTCTGCCCTGCTAACACAAAAGGCAGTATCTCAAATTCAATGGCCAAAGCAGATTTAATCCTATCCTGTCGGTAATAAGGTTGTTTTTTCTAAAGGAGTTTTGTCTGAGATACTGCCTTTTGTGTTAGCAGGGCAATTCTAGTCGGAAAAATAATATTGTTTTTGACATGATATCGTATTTTTTTACTTGGCTGCCATTATTTTTGACGCGTTTCCGTATTGTCAAAGTTTTGATAGACTTGACAGTAATGGACGGCCGAGGTAAAAATAATACCATCACACGTCAAAAGCAACATTGTTTTAACGAGTTAATAGGCCTAGGTGCCCTCCATAGAGCTGTATACATTTTGTCGGAGGCGGCGACTACTTGCGCTGCCATTGCCACTTTTTGTACATTTATTTTTTTCTTCTGTTCCATATTCTGTGGGTTATTGTTTAGCTGATTTGGATGATGTTATATTAAATACACATACATAAAGTCACGCCCTCATTCCCAGAGTGGGGTAGGGAGAGCTACAGAATTACTAACAACTCGAAAAAAAATTGTTGATAATTACGTAACCACATTTTGCACAATCAGGCCTAGAAGTTTACCAGTGTATTAGTGACAGGTTGCAAGCCCATCGCTACAGTACTACAAACCCTTAATCCCTCAGTCGCCTCTTGCGACATCCACGGGAAGACATGGAGTGGCACTATTCTAACCCGGTAACCACACGAAAAATAGTTAAAAATGTCAATAGTTAAATATTGGTAATGTTTCTTGTAGTTGTTTAGTTTGAGTACTAAAGGGATTAGTTTACACCGCCGGCCATGAATCTGTGTCCTTAGCTATTTCTCTATCCAAAGTTAACTGGAAGAGATCGCTATTTAGCGGTACGACCGTCTGTTATATATCTGTAATATTTAATTGTACTGTTCCATGATCGGTTTTTGTGCTAAAATAAAGAGTATTTGTGTTGTATTAATTAAAAAGCTTAAAAAGCACGTCACGTGTTTTTCCAAAAAAAATATTTTTTTTATTTAAAAAGTATTCTATTAATCCCAGCTCCAAAATTAGTACCTCGTCAAGCCTCGAACCCCAAATTCATGTATAACCACCGGACGCAACCAGCAAACCTACCATTTTGAATTGTTAACTCGCATTTTTTGTGCCTACCGTTTTTGACCTGTGTGCTGCAGAGGTAAGTTAGCGTGGAGAGAGATTTGTTAAAAGACTTTTATAATTCAGAATTAATTTATTTAGTGGTAAATACATCGTTAAAGTAGGTATACATACATTTAAAGAGAAGTTGGTTAGTAAAAATAAAAGTACTGTTTGTTAATGTGACAGGTGACTAAGAACTTATTCATGAAATTATGTGTGTCATTAATAACACGTAATTGTATGTGTGTGTATATAAATCACTATATTTTACTTTCGAAATCGCAGGCAAAAGTTAAACGATAATTGTTTCGTTAAATGTTGGTAAATGAAGTGATTTCTTTGATTTGTCAGGAGTTTTATTTTTGAAAACCCTTCTCGTCTCACCATCACACGACTCTTATTGTGCATTTATATTTTTAATTAAAGTGAATTTTATTTCGCAAGTAAGGTTTTTTACAATATTTATTAACAAATGATTTTTGCATGTTCCTATTGTTAGCCTAAGAAACCATGTATTGTGTGAGATGAATAAAGATGTTTATCTATCTATCTCCATCTATAATAGTTAAATCGGTAAGGATAGCTATGAACTTTTTTCATAAATATTTTAAATTCAACAAACTAAATTTTAAGTAAAGCGTTGTAAAGCCAAACGAGTACACAGGGCTGATATTTTACATGGTAAAAATTATGTTACCTTTGACGTGTTTCCGTATTGTCTACGTTTTGATAACTCTTATTTACCTGACTGTAATGGCGGCCGATTTAAAAACAATGATATGTGTGCTCTTACAGTGAAGTAAGTATGGTATGAAATAATTTTAAATAACAGATAAGAGTAGATAGGAGTCTGCTGTCTCATCGTTCGCATGTCACTTTGGCGCCACTGAAAACAGTGAAAACCAGCGTTCCGGTTGATGCCGTGAGACAGTGCTGAGTAGTATAATTTTCGATATCGCAGTAGGTACCACTCATGGAAACATTAAGCTATAATTTTTTAAATTTTTTTTTGTTTATCGTGTACTTTGTTGCCCTTATTTTTGTTATTTATGTAACCTTTGAATTGCTTTTTTTCTTGTGATCGTCAAATAAATGTTTTTAATAAATAAATATCACAAAACAATTGGTGCACTCTTGATATTTTGATGGGTCTAAGGAGAAAAAACGGAGAAACAAAGAAAAAGAAGACACCGAAAAGTGCGGAATGTGAAACAAATACTGCCGCAATGATAACGTTTAAGATGCGTTTAAAGCGTTCAACTTCATGGTAAGTGCAACATAATGAATCTCTTTATCTCCCGTACAGTTTAAAACGCCATCTCCATAGTCCGCAACCATAGAAGATCTTCCTAACGATTCAGATTCGGCATCCGGCGATTATCCGGCACACTATCATAACTGTACCGGATCGTATGTCGCACGATAATGGCGATCGGTTGTGTGCTTAAGACTTTCACAGAGAATTTAAAAAAAATTGAACCGTCTCAAAATTACCAAGGAGTTTCTATCAGGGAGCCGCCCACCCATTCACCGATAAAAGCCTTTGAAAAACTAACCTCTCAATAGAACCCCACTAAAAGAATAACCTCTTGGAATGAAACATGTGACTAAATTATTCGTTAAACTAACCATTCACAATAAGGGAAACCTTTACAACTAAAGCACAGATAAACCTTAAAATAACGCTTTAAAAAGCGTATTGAACGGCTTTTCCAAGTAAAACCCTTATAAAACCCATTCGAAACACCTTAAACGGGATCGCGGGTTTTAAAAGCAAATCGAACGGCTTTTAAGCGATACGGCTTTTCTAAGTAAAACACTTATAAAAACCCATTCGAAACCGCTGGAATGGGATAGCGGGCCGGTCCCTGGTTTCTATGGCTTTCTATGGATCTCACCAGATTTTAACGAAATGATGTCCCTCAGAGCATGGTATACTAGAGAGAGAACCAGCCGGCGCGTCGCACTTGTTGGCTCAATGTGCATACTCTGCCGCAACGATTCTTCCCAACATGACATGGATATGATGGGAACACCTTAAAATTCCGAATTTCGATTTTCCGAATATTAATTTTCCCGAAAGATATGTTACGTTGGAGCATAATTTAGTTGCTAAACGTAGGTTAGGTTAGGTTTGATTTATAAGCGATATCAAAAAGTGCATTCGGAATTATGAAAATTCGGAATTACGGCCGGCATGTCCGATCTTATATTCGTACATCTGTGAATATACCCTCATGAAAAGAAACTATTATTTAGTAACGGTTGACAATTCACTCAATCTCTCAGTTAATTGTATATGCCGAAAAATATTTTTATAATTAGATTTTATACCTTTTTATTGTATAATTTTAGACTTTATAAATTTATCGGTTATTATAAACATTTTGCACGCCTGCATGCAGGCGGGATACACCTGCACCCAAAACATATAACACCTTTATGACTGTATTACAGCAGAAAACGCATTTTGATTTTTGATTTTACTCTTTGAAGACGGTTTTTAGTTTTTTAACATTTATTTTATTTTAACCTTAAACCCCCTTACTTATGAACGTGGAATAAGCTTTGAATAGTTTATGCCATGCTTTGTCCTTATCTGTAATTGTGACATTTGCAACTGACAGAAAGTGACAAAGCATGGCATAAACTATTCCAAGCTTATTTCACGTTCATAAGTAAGGGGGTTAGTGATCATAATAATACTGTTATGTTGTCCACGTATACATGGTGGGAACGAGTAACCCACCAAATTTTAACCATCGATTCTAGAGCCTATTTGAAGTATATAATGTGGTATAACATGAAGTCCAATAAAGCATAATTTCAGAGATTTTTATAATTTAAATAACAATTCCATAGTTAATTTAATTTGAACTCTGACACCTTAACCTAAAGCATTTTTTACTAAAAAGATTAATGTTGTAAGTAGCAATATCATCAACGTACAGCATAAATTAATTTAATCAATTTCCTAGTAAATAATGATTTAGGTATAGGTGACAAAGTTCAAATTAAATTAACTATGGAATCGTTTTTACTAACATGAAAATTTCTTAAATTATGCTTTATTGGATTCATGTTACACTACATTATATGTATACTCCAAATAGGCTCTAGAATCGATGGTTAAAATGTGGCGGGTTACTCGTTCCCACCGTGTATTTATTCCTATAATATATGAAGAGTTATCTCAATTCCTCACGGATCGTCTTAACAGATGTCAACTTAGTAGCAATAGGACCACCTCGGGAGATTTAGTCGACAATTTGCTACCGCAAATTTGCGGCATAAACGGCTGTAGATTTTGATGGCGTGGACTTAGAAGTAAGATTTTTTCACAGCTCCAAGGGACAGTAGTAGACCTGAGTATTTGATATGAATTCCAGCTTAATACCTCTACACGTTCCTGAGAAAAAGGGTCTTGACAGACAGATGGACGGACTGACCACAAAGTGATCCTATAAGGTTTCCTTTTTTTTCCTTTCTAGGTACGGAAACCTTAAAAGGATTTTCAAAATCGATCTACAATTGACGGAGTAATCAAGTTACAAGCGCAAAAAAACATACAGTCGAATTGATAACCTCCTTTATTAAAGTTGGTTGAAAATAAATAGTGTTTCGGCTCGATTGTTACATTGTTTATAATAGACCTATGTCAATATAAATCTGTTTAATTGGCTATAACTGCGTTGTATTAACTGAGAGCTGAATAACACCCGCCAAATCTAAATCGGTTTATTCTGAACGCACCAATAACTGTTCAATTACTATCTGTTAGCGATCGCTATTCAATTTGGGGGTTGATTTGACAGCGTATGTTCGGAATGGTTATGCTCGTCCGGGGCTTCTATTCTACTGCGTTAAAACGATATTGCGTTTGACATGTGTTAGTAGCGTTTTAAACTCGGCCATTACTGTCAAGTAAATAAAAGTTATCAATACGTTGACAATACGGAAACGAGTCAAAGGAAATATCGTTTTTACGCGTATAGAATTGGTTACAATTAGACTCTTTTATTATGACTTATGACGGTTATGTCAAATATAATACAATTTTAGTGGTGGTTTTCTGCGACACAGCACCGCAAATCGTGCCCCGCATGCACGCACCATCCCGCACTCCTGCTCGAAGCAGGACCTGAGAGACGCGACGGCCAGGGCCGTTAACATCGCTGCTTACTATGCACCATGCATTTAAGGAATCTCGACTCGAGAGAAGAAGCGGTGTTAGGACTTTGGCTTCGTCTGGATCGCTACCAACCGCCAAGCAGCAGTGTTCGCAGTGTTATGTTCCGGCGTGGGGATAAGACACTGAAAGTACTAGCACAGCTAAGATGGCATTCCATCTTAGTCCTCAGGGTTGGCGACGCATTTGCGGTCTAAGTACTGCAGGCTTAAGATTGTAGTCTTGAGAATGCACACATGGGTCACAGATCTAATTTACCATCAGGTGGCCTGTGTACTCTTTCGTCTTCTTAATTTCATTAAACGAAGAATTTGTGGCAATAAACGACTTATAAAATCTTTTAGTTTCTAAAAATTCGCTAGTCTAGCACACAACTGTATGAGAGCGAGGGAGACATAAGTATGAATCCGAATGTTGTTTAAAGCGCTATTTTTTAATTATTGTTTTTTTAATTTAAAGATTTCCAACAGATAATTCAACATTACTATAAATGAATTATTACGCTAGTGTTAAACAAAGTAGTACTGTTAGGCGATGGGCTTGCAACCTGTCGCTAATACACTGGTGAACATCTTAGCCTGTCAGTGCAAACTGTGGTTACAGAAATATCAGTAAGTCTTTAGAAATGTTGGTATTTATGTAGCTCTGCCTACCCCACTCTGGGAATGGAGGCGTGATGTTATGTATGTATGTATGTTAAACAAGATGCTTATTTAATTAAAGGTAACCACAACTAACAAGCTTTCCTAGTGTAGGTACTTACATAGTTTTTTAAGACGTATTGGGAATTCTTCTTTCAACTGTCTTAACGATTATAAAATCAGTCAATAAACGCTCTTATTCTAAAATGCTGATATTTTATTTTATTTTTATTCAACTGTATCAACTATATGGTATAACCATAATTATTTGAAACGATAATCCCCTTTTATATTGATTTAATTTACCTTTATATTACAAAAGTAAACATTTTAAATTAAAACCTAAAACCAAATTTTAAAACAAAGGCATTTTTTTATTATTATCATTCATAAATTCCATAAGGTTAAATTGTGAGAATTACTTCGTGTACCACAGATGCAGCGATCGTTTCCCCGTATGCTTAAACTCTTTTATTGTATAATTATGGTGATGACACCAATGTTTAACGTTTCTAGCTGAACGCACCAACCATGGACACTTAACTCTTAATTTAAGGTCAAACAGTCATAAATTGATTGTTGGGACACAGATCCATAATCCTTACAAAGATACACAAATAACATCAAGCCTTCATTCCTAAAGTGGGGAAGGCAGAGCTGGCAGAGCTAAAGAAATACCAAGAAAAAAAACTTGTTAATTCTGTGACCAAATTTTGCACAATCAGGCCAAGAATTTTACCAGTTTTTTAGTGACTGGATGGAAGTCCATCGTCTTACAATAATACAAGTCCTTATTCCCTGGGTCGCCTCTTAAGGCATCAACGGGAAGACATGGAGTGGCACTATTCTAACCTTCTATGGATTTTGTACTAATAAATAAATCCAACAAACAAAACACTTCTATTTTTTAACCTTACGTCTATCGGCAGAACGGCTAGAAATCGCAGTTCCCCCGCACTAACCAGCATACGGCTCCACGTCGCCTATTTACCGATAGTCCCTTATCACTAAATTGAATTGCGCGGGACAAAAGGTCTGGGGCAGGGACCGGAAAACCCCTTCATTTGATTAACCCTATCGATAGGGTAAGCCTATCATTTGGCTACCCAATCGATGTGGTTACCCTATGATTGTGTTACCTTAACGTTAGGGGAACCCCTTTGAACTAGTTAACCACTTCCATAGAGCTTACCAATTTCATTAGGGTTTCGGTAGTTTAATATTGAAGCGCTTAGCATTAACTGGGTTTTACCCCATTGATCGCCTCTCTCTTTTTTACGCATTCGGGCGATTTCTGTCTAGCCTGACGTTACTTGCCTACTTTATTTAAGTTCGTGTCGGGACGGGATTGAGATGAAAATGTTGTTTAATAATTCTTAGTTTATGTTCCCGCCGGAATAAAAAAGACGTTTGGCTGCGTGACGGATGGCTGCTTGTGCAAGTACCTACTGCAAAAAGTGCAAGCTATATTATTATAAGTGTACGCGAGTTCTGGTTGACTTTTAAATAATAAATTTTGTTTGATTTGAAAGTATTTTTAACATGGAAACTTTTTTTTAAGGAAAACTATCACCACTAAGTAGACATGATTGGTTCTTGAGATACAGGCGGCTAAAATGTTTATTATACCTACGAAAATTAGCCAAGACGGCACCAAATAACTTTAAATAGTAAAATAGTTCATACTTGTTGTTTTTAGAGATAGTTTTTGGTGTTTGTAGTATAAGCGGCGTCGGAACCCTACCTGAGCATGGTCCAACATGCACTTGCCCGGTTTTTTTAAAAAACATTGGTTTAATAATGGACTGCTGAATGGATGCACTTTAAAAAATTGTACTTAAGTAAATAATGATTTACACTGTATAAATATATAAGTAAATAAGTACCAAACTAAATAATTTTGATCTCAACAATAGTTTCATTAAATAATTAACCTTCTACATCTTTATATATATAAAAATTGAGGTGTGTGTTCCTATATTTCACTTTGTAGCCAAAACTACATATCGCAGACGCATAGTGTTTGTATGTGGCAATAGGTACAAGGCTCCCATTGTGCACTATGGTGGTTGCAAGTCAATAACCAATAACCCTTATAGGTGTGAAAAATACGGGGGTTGAAGAAAGTTAACTTCAAAAATGTGAGACTATCATTGATCTATAATGATCTGGATGGTTCTAGAAAATTTCTAGAATTATCTGGAAAGTTCTCAAATATATCCCTAGATTCTGATTAAAGAGAATGTTCTAGAAAATTCTAAAATGATCTAGGAATTTCTTGAATAATCTAAAATATCCCAGAATAATTTGGAAATCTCTAAAATATATTCCAAGGCTCTAATTAATCGAGCATTTTTTTAATGTTCGACAAAATTCTAGAATGATCTAGAAATCTCTAGATTGATCTAGAATGAATTAGATAGCTCTAAAATTGATATCACGGTTCTGAACAATTTAGAATGTTCTAGAAATTTCTCAAATGATCTAGAAATTTCCAAAACGTATCTCAACATTCTGATAAATTAATATATCCCTAGATTCTGATTAAAGAGAATGTTCTAGAAAATTCTAAAATGATCTAGGAATTTCTTGAATAATCTAAAATATCCCAGAATAATTTGGAAATCTCTAAAATATATTCCAAGGCTCTAATTAATCGAGCATTTTTTAAATGTTCGACAAAATTCTAGAATGATCTAGAAATCTCTAGATTGATCTAGAATGAATTAGATAGCTCTAAAATTGATATCACGGTTCTGAACAATTTAGAATGTTCTAGAAATTTCTCAAATGATCTAGAAAGCTCCAAAACGTATCTCAACATTCTGATAAATTAATATATCCCTAGATTCTGATTAAAGAGAATGTTCTAGAAAATTCTAAAATGATCTAGGAATTTCTTGAATAATCTAAAATATCCCAGAATAATTTGGAAATCTCTAAAATATATTCCAAGGCTCTAATTAATCGAGCATTTTTTAAATGTTCGACAAAATTCTAGAATGATCTAGAATGAATTAGATAGCTCTAAAATTGATATCACGGTTCTGAACAATTTAGAATGTTCTAGAAATTTCTCAAATGATCTAGAAAGCTCCAAAACGTATCTCAACATTCTGATAAATTAATAAATTAATATGATTCAAGAGGAAGGTAAAAAAATAATAAAGGAAGGTCATATTCCCTCGGGAACCGCATAAACGAGCTCCACGCGGACGAAGTCGCGGGCAACAGCTAGTTACAATATAATTTTGATCACAGCTAGTTTCAATTAATAATTAACCTTATATATAACAATAGGTAAACTGTACAAATATGAAAAATAAATAAATCATTTTGATCATCAACAGTCTCATTAAACAATTGACCTTATATTGAACAATTAGTACATAATTACACTAAAAATATGTAACTATAAACCAGTCTCATTAAATAATCGACCTTATATATGGAACAATTTGTAAATAATGGCTTGCTTACACTTTAAAAACATGTAAGTAAATTATTTAGATCGCAGTGATGGTTTAATTAACCCTATACCTACTCGTATAATATAACAATAGGTAAATAGTGATTTACAGCGTACAAAATGTATGTAAATCATTTTGATTTCCTCAACAGTCTCGAAAAGAACAATGGCTAAATAAGGGTTAACATTTGACTCTAACAAAAATTAGCGCTTTAAAGCTGAATATTTCATAAACGGATCCCTTCATCGAAAAATAGTTTTTACAAACCCGCAATATTTTTGAAAGACCTATCCAACGACACTCCACACTATGGGGTAGACGAGAAAAAAAAACATCCCCACGTGACGTGTAGGAGAGGTACACTAAAAAAAAAGTTTTTCAAGATTTTATTTTACCACTTTGTTGGCGTGACTAATATGTATATTCATGCCAAATTACAGCTTTCTAGTATAAAGAGTCTCTGAGCTAGGCTGCGGACGGACGGACGGACGGACATGGCGAAACTATAAGGGTTCCTAGTTTGACTACGGAACCCTAAAAAGATACTTCTCATTTTACAAATATTTAATATTTATCAATATTAACCGTGTTATAGCACGACACAATTAATAATGCGCGCATGGAAGCGCTTATATCGTTGATAGAGAGTCTATTATTGCATAATCCGCGCGCCATATTAATTGCGCTCACCTATAACATCGTAATTTGCCAGCGCAAAGCAAGCTTTCCATTTTGTTTTCTTTAAAAATTCGTCAGCGAAACTTTTTAACTGACGATTTTATTTAAAAAATATCAAATATTTCAGATGGAACTAAGAACTTAGCTAACTACGTAGGTAGTAGGTATACTTACAATTTATTTAATCGACCCTGATCACTCATTTCTGAAAGTAAACAAACACTTTACGCCAAAATCCACCAAAGTCAGTTAAACCTACAGCCTTAAAAAATAACAAGTTCAAAGCAAATCCCAAATAAAACAATGTACATTTTGTGCGAACGATAATTAGGTTTACTATTGTTTGACGTAGCGAACAGTGCGACTCTATGAGAAAGCCTCGGCCGCCTTCGGCACATTTCGGCTGGCTCACCTCGCCGTCTCGCATGCGCTACTCACCTGCCGCAGCTACCCATTCAATTGTTAGGTAGTGCAATAATAAGTCGAAACACTTGCGCATAGAGATTAAAAAAGCTTAAAACCGTTCGATTAACTTTAAAAAGGGTAACAGATGATAGGGTATTGGGAATGGGTTAGCGCTTAGTCGAATTAATTGTATCGCTTGGTTGCCCTTTCATTGGACTATGTCAATGATAGGCTTAGCTCATCCTTGGGGTTTGTAAAAACAAGTCTATCAAATACCCTATCGAAAACCCCTTTAATGCTAAGCGGTTCCGGTCCCTGGTCTGGGGCCGCCGAAATGGCTACTAGGGTTGTCACTAGGAATATATATTCAAACTACATTTTTAGCAATTTCGTTGGCTTTGAACTAGGTTTTCATTTCACCGGCTTTTATTTTGAGAATTTTGTAACAGATTTATTAAATTGGCCCAGTGGTTTAGCCGTAAAGTGGATATGTAGCAAACAAACAGACAAAAAATCTCACGTCTACATTCAAAAATATTATTGTGGTCTTTTCTAAAACTAGAAGATCAGTTAAATACATATTATTCCATGTTAAACACATTTCCAACTCATCTTTCGGGAACTTGAAATGAATCTATACTACGGACTTTATAAAAGTCTAGTGGTAGAATATTTTGACGTTTAAAAGTGCCCGTGCGTACTTACTGAAAACAACTTTTTTTAAGAAGCAGCGAGTCGAAGATAGTCGTTTGTTAGTTTCGTTTATGTCTTTTATTTACTACTAGCGACCCGCCGCCAGCGGCTTCGCCCCGCTGCAAATTTCAGACTTTCTCGGTAGATTTTTGTTTGTGTTTCTTTCATAAGAACCTTCTCCTGACAATAACAGACACAACAAAAAAAGAATTAGCGAAATCGGTTCAGCTGCTCTCGAGATTTGCGCTTAGCAACACATTCAGCGATTCATTTTTATTATATAGATTATACTTGTACTCACTTTTTTACGGCATGGAAAAGGCAAATGAACATACAAGCCACCTGCCCCCTATCTCACCATCTTGACAATGACACGTGACAGGTGACAATTCGGTATACATTGCAAATTTAACACGCTGATATATCATTGGTTTTTATATAAGGCGCGTCATGTACACTGAAATGTCACCTGTCACCTGTCAATGTTAGGATGGTGAAATAGGGGGCTGATAGTAAGTCAAGACAATCTGCAATTCTAAGGCCGCAAATACCTTGCCAACCCTGAAGACTAAGATGGAATGACTCTATGCTGTTTCACAGGTTATCTTATCTAAAAATGAACACTGAAAAAACACTGCTGCTTAGCGGAAGGTTAAAGGCAAAGATGGTGGTAGCGATCCTGAGCGACACAAAATCCAACCACCACCACTCCAGAATCAAAAAACTTTATATATAATAGAGCCCGACCCGACGAACTTCACAAATAACAACAGTAAGAAGCCCGACTAAATCGCACGCCTCCGGAAAAAAACAAACAACTACCAACATTAATTCAAACAATTTAAAACTAATATCGCCGCGACAGCCCTGGTTTTATCTCGTGCATGATTAAACTCTTCAGTGTCTTGGAGGAAATACAGGAAAAGCACCCACTTTTCTTGCTCGCTCCACTTTTTATTCCTCGGCAGTGTACGGTCAACATGTAAAGTACTATTTTTATTAACATATTTGTAGCAGAGGGTCGAATGCATCCGAAAAGGTTTTGTACGAGATAAGATTAGATTAGATAATGGGTTTGTATCACATGAACTTAAGGTCTAATACAAACTTACTGCAATAAAGACCCCTTTTATTAAGGCCTACTTCTAAATGGGTCGTTACTCGTATCTAAATGAGTAAAAGATTATTTTATTTACTGTACTCAGGTTTTTTTTTAATTTACCCACAAGTCATCTTACTCCATCTACCCTGCAATAATTATAAATGATTTATAGGGCCACGGCTATGAAGAAAATTTCCCAAGCAACGACATTTTCAAGTACAACACCTACTTTAATGCGTAGTTGGGTAAAATAATAAAACATAAAAGCGTTTTTTCTGGGTGCGTATGATTTACAAAAAAAGTACTTTTTTTATAATACGAATTGCATAATTTTGATCAATTTAATAATCTTTTTAATAACTATTAGGGTTAGGATTATGGTGACATATCGTGGTTCAAAAATCCATGGAGTCGCTATTTCCTAATTATTATATACATGCCAACTTGATTTGGACTTTCACTATTATCATATTTCAAAATAAACTGCTAAACTACTAAAGTCATTTTTGGTTCGGTTTATACATACCAACTAATATTTGTTTGTTTATTGTCCTTTCACATCGGTTTAGGATGCCCGTGAAGCTGTTCGGGCAGTTCTTGGGTGGAAGGCAGTACGTAAGGCATTTTAATTTAAACAGTCACATGGAGAGATGTAATAATAATCAATCACATACCGAAAGTGAAGTTTTTACAGAGTGAATGATATTTTTACCAACCTAAAATAATCTACGTTCTATTGGAGTTGCCAACAATCGGGAGATATCCTCCAAACCAAAATTTACTTAAAGTGGTTCAGCGGTTTCCTTAATAAAGTGAACATGAAAATACTGAAGGTTAATACCAAAGGAAGGGAAATAGCGACTCCATGGATTCTTGAACCACAATTTGCCACCAAAGGTCCTAAGCCTAATAATTATATTAAAAATGTTATATCAAATGGCATTATTCTATATAAATATTTTGCTAAATGTTATATAAGTAGTATGATTTAATTTGACAGGAAATCTTATTTCCTATAAAGTTCAAAATGCATAATGAGTCATAATCATTATACATAATGATCATAATCTATAGTGGTTTTATTTCTGAGGCCGTAATGTTTTCGGGATTGTTATAAAAGAAACCTAGCCTGACCTAATGGATTCAACACAATGGCTTTTTAAAAGCCTGAAAAGTTTACCATTTCAGAAATAAAACCATTATACATATGTATATTATGATGCCCCCGTGTGGTCGTCGGGTTAGAACAGTGCCACTCCATGTCTTCGATGTCGTAAGAGGTGACTAAGGGAAAAAGGGCGTGTAGTACTGTTTAGGCGATGGGCTTGCAACCTGTCACTAATACACTGATAAGTGATAAACCTCTTGGCTTGTTTATGCAAAATGTGGTTACAGAATTATCAACAAGTCCTTTCAGTGTTGTTGGTACTTCTGTGTAGCTCTGCCACTCTGGGATTGAAGGAGCGATGTTATGTGTGTATGTAGATTATGATCATTATGAATTTTGAATTTTACATATTATCAATCGCAATGCCACTATGCTACAAAGAAAATACATTTTGTTTTTAACCATTCCTTTCGTTCATCCATTTATTTATTATACATTTCGTAGCTATAAAATGTAATCATGCACAATTTTTTTAGTCAGATGGAAGCTCACCTTTTTCTTCCGTCGCTACCCTGAAGTGTGGGGAAATGCAGCGTAGATAGGCTATGGCTGCCGGCTGAATACATCGGCTCGACTAGCACTAATTGTTTTTGCATTTAAAATACGCTGGAGGCACAGGCCATGGAAGCTATGGCTAATGTAACTGTGTTTAGTGCTTGTAGGACCCTGTGCAGGGTCCGTCCAGATCGCTATCACCATCTTAATTAACCCACCGCCAAGCAACAATGTTTGCATTATTGTGTTCTGGTGTAAGGATAAGACAACTGGTGAAATTAGCATAGAGGCATTCCATCTTAGTCCTCAGGGTTAGCAACGCAATTGTCATATTAGGATTATAGTCTTGAAAATTCAAATATCTATGGGTCTCATTCCACTTACCATCAGGTGGCTTGAGTGCTCGTGTGCCTTCGCCTTATAAAAAAGGGCAAGAGCATGTCGGACCATGCTCAGTATAGGGTTCCAAAGCCGTTAAGTACTAGATTACTACAAACATGAAAATCAAGGGAGGGCGATTCCTTAATCGAAAAACTGCTTCTACAAACCCGTTATATTTTTGAGACCTATCCAACGACACCTTACACTAATGAGTAGACGAGAAAAAAAATACATCCTCACGTTACGTGTATTCATGCCGAATTACAGCTTTCTAGTACTAAGAGACGGACGGACGGACGCACGGACATGGCGAAACTATAAAGGTTCCGAGTTTGACTACGGAACCCTAAAAAAAACTGAAACTCAAATAAGGCAGGAAGTCACTTCTGTCGAGTCAGCTAGTATTATAATTAAAACAATTGATAGCTGACCCAACAGACGTTCTGCTCTGCTAAGACAAATGGCAGTATCTCAGATAAAACGCTAACTACAGGGGTGTAGCGAATGCTACCTTATTTATAAAGGGACAGGATAGAATCTGCTTTGGCTATTGAATTTGAGATACTGCATATTGGGTTGAGACGGCAGCGTAGTCGGGCGATTTTCAAAAAAAAGTACCTACAGTTAACAACGTTAATTTTTCCATTAGGTCACGAATTTTATTCATATATTTATATACTGCCATCATAAGTCAACAGGCGATAATTCAAATTAAATAAGCATAACAGATTCAAACTTCACCTGTTAGTATTATGGTTGAACTTACCACAGGAGTTTTGTCTGAGATGCCACTATTTCTCTTTAATAGTTAATTTCCGTGACGTAATGAAAAAAATATCGTTGTTAGTTTTTGTCCTTAACTATAGGTCCTTTTTTGGGAAACACCGAGACTTCCTGTCTTAGGTATAAAATAAATTAAAAAAAAACAACAGTAAAATCATCTAATTGTAAATCTAAACCATTCTCGAATCCACTCCGGTTCAGCCGTTTAGGAGAAGTTTAATTCCAATCACACGCAGAAAAGATTTACATATACAAATTAAAGGGCACTGTTTAATTCTAAACAGTCATAGTGCCGAATTGATCTAAATCCCGAATTATAATTCCATCCCTATTTTTTGGAATTAAGGTTTTTTTTCTCATAGTTTTAACAAAAACTAACTTACGTATAGCAATTTAATTATGCATTTTATATAAAAAAAAGCTCTAGCATAATAAAATATGCATAATTTAATTGCTATACGTCGTTAAGTTTTAGTTAAAGCTAAGAGAAATTATGTATAAAAGCCCTAATTGTAAAAATTAAGGACGGAATTATAATTTGAGATTTTGATCAATTTGGCAGTATTTGAATTAAGCAGTAATATTTAATATTGTAATTTAGGTAATTAATAAGCAAATGACTTTCAGCTTTGTTAAAGTTTCTTCGAAATAATAATGACATAGCTTTACAAAACTTATCACTAAAGTTGTATAATATAAAGACCAGAAAACGTTGCATTTTTGGTCGCATATCTATCATACTGTCTATATAATAAAACTTGTCTGTGAACAAACATTTTATTATTATAACAAGCCTGTTGTTTGAACTATATCTACTTACCTAATAAACCAATTCTCATGCGAATATATAAGCCAGTATATTTAAATGGTAAATTATAGCTAAGGGGCCATTTTGATTAGTTGCATCAAGGTCGATGCGGTTGGATGCAGTCCATATAATCGGTTGCACCAGTAGCAATCACATGACATGGTGGGTTTAAGTTATAAGAGACAGGGGGTTCAATTCACGAAACTCCCTGCTAATTAAATTGGCGTTGCACGATTGTATCAATGAACTTAAGTTCATTTTATAATGAGATATAACCGTGAAATGAATAGTTAAGTCTAGTCTTAAAACTGCGGCCTGGCAGTCTTAAGATTGCTGTCTTGAGATTGATGTCTTGAGATTGCTGTCTTGAGGTTGCAGTCTTGAAATTGCTCTCTTGAGATTGACGTCTTGAGATTGCAGTCTTGAGATTTCTTGAGATTGAAGTCTTAAGATTGCGGTCTTGAGGTTGTAATCTTAAGAAGTGGTTTAATATTGACTTGCAATATTTAAACCGGAATGACAAACATACGAACGAAGCAAGTTAAATAATGGCCTCTACTCTACTGAGTAAAATCATATCGACGGTGGAAATTTCAAATGTCGTAAGGGACAAACGCTTACTTTTCAGGGGAGCCAGAAAACAAAATTCCACTTTTTTTAAATTCATAACTTGGAAACTACTCTCCCATTAAGATGATTCTTGGAAGCATACTTTTTAAATAACTTCGCCTACCCTAATTTTTTAATTGGACATCCATAAATAGGAAATAGTGTCCCTTACAACAAAAAAGTAAGAAGAAAATGTGTGTTACACCTCCGAAAACACAGTATTTATCTGACAAAATGTCATCATCATCATTTCTTTTTAGTGCCTTACAACATAGGAATTTTAAAAATATTGAGATATACGATATTGCGCTTAATGAAACAAGACGTTATATAAAAATATTTGACCGATACAACATAGTGTTTTAAATATTAGGAAGTTACGACAAACTTTGACCGACTCATAACTTTTTTATTAGAAGTCATATCGAAATTTCAATACAACAAATAGATAGAAAAAAAAATACTGACTTCAATGGTTTATTTAGTGTACTTACAACAAAATGTCCCTTACGACATTTGAAATTTCCACCGTTATATTGCTTTTAACATAATATCGTTTTAGTTTAAACTCGGCCGCCATTACTGTCGAGTAAATAGGAGCTATAGCAACATTAACAATACGATAACATGTCAAAAGCAATATGGCTTTAGAAAAGAATAGAGGCCCAGAAATAATTCTAGAATCGGTTTCGCCTGTAGTTTGCACCGGACAAGTAAAGTATTCCAGTGATCTGGCAGAAATCTCGTTACTCGCTAACCTACCTTCCCTAGACCCAGTAATATAATTTGCTGTCGCTTTTATACATACTCGTATTCAGACATAGAAGTTTTTGTGGCACGAATAAAATTTTCCTAGGGAGTTCCGAACGATGTTAATACATATATCGATAACTTGTACTTTCTTATGTCAGTTATGACTATGAGGAAACATTATGAACATGTTATTTACTATTATGCTACACAATGCCATTTAGTTTAGCTAAATAGGCTTTTGTTGCAAGTTATTCTTGGTTTCAGTATACGTTGTAATTAAAATTAATGTTTAAAATTCCTAACACTGCTTAATTGAAGTTTAAAACTCCTAACAAGTATGCCGATGAATTACTTAAATTAAGTATTACTTACCTATCATAATAATTATAACATCGATGGGTAGTGGCATTGTAGCTAATTTCTATTTTAACCGGTGAACTAATGCTATGAAATGTCACTTTGAAATATGAAACAGTTATCGATAAATTTAATATCGGAAGGAAGTCCCTAGTTAATTGAGGTTATTGCCACATAAACTTCTAGGTCTGCTCGTATTACAAGAGCATTAACAGATAAATTTCATGTTAGATATTTATAGCTTTAAACACTACTAAACACTAACGAAGGTAAAGTTTTATCTGGCAAGTTTAAGAAGTCCCGTCGGAGCGTACAAAACACATTTTAACGCGTGCCTTCTCAATTAGGCAACTTTATACGACACGGAACTCGACCCACCTGCCTGCTGCCTAATTGAGAAGGCACGCGCTAAAATGTTTTGTACGCTCCGACTGGACTTTTTAAACTTGCCAGATAAAACTTCACCTTTAATATCGACGCTGCGCTGTGTTGAGAGAATCACCCCTGATTGTGCAAAATGTGGTTACAGAATGATAAACAAGTCTTTTTAAATATGTAGAAAATGTTATATGAGTATAATATTCATGTATTTGACTCAATAATGTTCTAGGTACCAACGTCATACTCCAATTTAAACCTCCGATTCAGACTCTCCATCAATACTCACATAATGGACTTTACTTAGTAACAAGTTAAAGCAAAGTGCGGATTAAACCGCTCGATAATTCTAGACCGCGTCCGACTAATTCTGCCTGGCGAGAAATTTCGGCTAACTCGATTTCAGAGACGTAAGGAAATAGAAGTGGCTCGCGGTCAATAGTGTCCATAATTAAATGGACTAGTTTGACAGATGTAGTTTCGCCAAATACACATACATACATAACATCACGCCTTTATTCCCAGAGTGGGGAAGGCAGAGCTACACAATTGCCAACAACTCTAAAGACCTTATTGATAATTCTGTTACCACATTTTGCACAATCAGGCTAAGATGTTTACCAGTGTATTAGTGACAGGTTGCAAGCCCATCGCCTAACAGTACCTACTACAAGCCTATATTCCCTTTGTCGCCTCTTACGACATCCACGGGAAGACATGGAGTGGCACTATTCTAACCCGGCAACCACACGGGGAAAAATGTACCCAAATGTATGTGTAATGTGTATGTAATGTGTGTGTATGTATGTATGTGTCTATTTTTCTTTATCTCTTTATTTCGCCAAATATGTATAAAATTATAGATATACATACATAACATCACGCCTTCATTCCCAGAGTGGGGTAGGCAGAGATACAGAAACACGAAGAACTCTGAAAAAATGTTGGCAATTCTTGAACCACATTTTACACAAGCTGTCTAGGAGTTTACCAGTGTACTAGTGACAGGTTGCAAGCCCTTCGCCTAACAGTACTATAAGCCCTTATTCCCTTAGTCGCCTCTTACGACGTCCACGGGAAGACCTGGAGTGGCACTATTCTAACCCGGCAACCACACGGGGAAAAATGTACAGTGTTAAAATATCGATGTTCTGTCACACATGGTCTGGGCGTCTATTCTCCTGCGTTATAACGATATCGCGTAATTTTTTTTTTTCTACTACTTTCTTGGCGTGGCTAATATGCATATTCATGCCAAATTACAACTTTCTAGTACTAAGAGTCTCTGCGCTAGGCTGCGGACGGACATGGCGAAACTATAAGTGTTCCTAGTTGACTACGGAACCCTAAAAACCCAATCATTTCGTCAAAATTATCCAAGTTCCAGCAGTTAACTGCCTGGAACTTGGCAGGATCTGATACCTTTCTGACCTTAGGCCGTAGGTCGCTTTCAGTGCGGCACGCTCCGTGTTGGCGAGTCGAGTTCGGTAACATAATCAGAGTAACATCGTCGTTGTGTAAGCTTTGGGAGTGGCCCCTAAACACGACCTAGCGGATATAATTAAAGCGTTTTTCCACCGGCATTGTGAGGCGAGACAACGCGAGAATTTTAATAATGTATCAAACATTTCCACCGAAGATTCGTGTTTGACACGTTTAAGAATCGTTTATGTCACAGTCGCCATTATTGTATATGACATAAGAGTTATGAAAACGTTGACAATACGGAAACACGTCAAATACGATATCGTTATTACCGTGTAGAATCCCAGCCCAGATGGAGTTTTTTACGGCGCTTCTTCTCCGCAATGATCTTGTCCGAAACGCTAGTAGATTCACTACATATTACCGATGTGTAAAAGAGGCCTCTTGTAGCATATTTACTAAATAAATATATTGTATTTTTTTTAAGCGTAACGAACACACAGACAGGCAGAGTTGCTTTCACATTTATAATAATTAGTATAGATTACCCAATATTGCGTTCAATAAAATCCATCACGCCGTAATGTCTCTAGTAAAAGACATATTTTTACATATTTTACATATAGAAGACACGTTGGCCTAGTTGGTAGTGACCCTGCCTACGAAGCTAGTGGTCCCCAGTTCCAATCGCGGTAAGGGCAGATATTTTTGTAATGTGTGCAAGTATTTTTTCCTTAGTCTTGGATGTTTTCTATGTATTTAAGTATGTATTTCTCTATATACGTATGTGTATCGTTGTCTAGTACCCATAGTACAAGCCTAGAGCTTAGCTTGGGACTAGGTCAATTTGTGTGACATTGTCCGGTGATATGTATTATTGCTGGTGACTGTACGAGTCATGTAACTCGCTGTTCTCGTGGCCCCACTGTAGCCTCTGTTCTCTGAGAACTGCTTAAATGTGTGTAATTTGCAAACGATGCTCTGAAGGCGTTCACGGGTAACATAGGGATTGTTCCTATGCTTTGCATCAACATTGCGATAGCAAGGCAATATGTTTTTACCTTTTACGTAGAATAGAGGCCCTATACCTTTACCAATGCAATTACCGTACTTGCTAGAGAGTCAAATGCTCTGTCCCTCACAATATTGTAGTAGACTGAGAGGGACAGAGCATTAGAATCTCTAGCGAGTATCGTAACTGTAATTCATGGTAAGGATCATACAGCCACCCGCCAAGCAACAGTGTTCACATTGTTGTGTTCCAGTGTGGGGATAAGGCAACCGGTGAAATTATTAGCATAGAGGCATTCCATCTTAGTCCTCTTAGTCTTGAGAATTCAAATGTCTATGGGTCTCAGATTCCACTTACCTGGTGACCTGAGTGCTCGTGTGCCTTCTCATTAACATAAAAAAGCGTGGTTTTCTTCTCGTCTACCCTATAGTGTGGGGTGTCGTTGGATAGGTATTTTAAAAATATTGCGGGTTTGTCTAAACAATTATTTGATTAGGGGTTCTGTTTGTAAAATAAAAAGCTTATAATTATTTTTGTTACAGTGAATTCATCTACCACTAAACCCGTATAGGTCTCATATGCTTAACCACGGCCTCTATTTATTAATTTATTTATTTAAATACTTTTTGGACACATTTTAAATAGTGTACAAAAAGCGTACTTAATGCTACAAGCCGTCTCTCAGTTCTCTAACACTCAACTTTAAGGTGAAACACAATTCAGAAAGTAAGTAGGAAGGTGGAATAAAATCTGGAAAATTTACCCTAAAATTGTTAATGGTCCATAAGTTTATTCTGCCCTCCTAAGCAAAAAAGCAGTATATCAGATTTAATGGCCAAAGCAGATTCAACCCTAAACCGTTAGTAATAAGGTTAAATTTGCTACAGAAGTTTTGTCTCAGATACTGCATTTTATGTTAGCAGGGCAGTATTCTACTTGAGACATCCATAGCTTTTGTTATAAAACCGTTTTGTCAACGTATCGCTCTTATTTACTTGACATTAATGGCGGACTAGTAACGAACAATACTTTAACATTTTTTTAGGCTAGGATATGGCACACGAGCACTCAGGCCACCAGGGAAGTGGAATCTGAGATATTTGAATCCTCAACACCATAATCTCAAGATTGCAATCTTCAAATGTGTAGCTTACCCTGAGGACTTGAATGCCTCTATGCTTGTAATTTTACTGGTTGTCTTATCCCCACACCGGAACACGATAATGCGAACACTGCTGCACCCGTAAAAGTCTCATACGCATGACCAGGGTATGTATTCTACTCTATAAAACCATATTGCTTTTGACATGTAATCGTATATTCAACGGTATCGCTCTTATTTACTTGATAGTAATGTCGGCCGAGTTAAAAACAATACGAGGACATGATTGTCACTCCTGTGTCCTGTTTCCTTTACTTGTTCTTTGTTCTATCTCATGCTTCGTCTGTTGTCATTGTTTGGCTGTTTTGGAGGATGTATGTATGTATATATTATAAAGATGTATAATTATATGTATTTAGTATGTATTTATTAAATTATTTACTTTATGTATTTATATTTAGTCTATTTATAAATAGTTGTAATTACAAAATTGAAATAATTTAATTGTTTCTTGTAGTTATCTAGTTTGAGTTCTAAATTAGTTTACACCGCCTGCCATGAATTTGCGTCCTCAGTTATTTCTCTTACAAGGTTGTCTGGAAGAGATCGCTATTTAGCGGTAAGACCGCCTGTTGTACACCTATGATTTAAATGTACTGTTCCGTTATGTTTTTATTTTTTATTTTTGATGTTCAATAAAGAGTATTTGTATTGTATTGTATGTCAAAGCAATGACAGTGGAGTGGAGAAGAGCCCCTAAAGTAATTTCAATGCCTTAAGTAATCCAAAAGTGTCGCCATGTTGAAACTTAACTAGCAAGAACTGTTGCAAGATAAAACCGAAAGCAAAAAGAATAAGTAAAAACGGGTATTGGAAATCAAATATTGTTCTTTCATGCAATAGTGAGTCAAGCGTAAAAAGTTCCATGCAAATTTTTTAATGGACCAGTTTAAATAGATTGCATTGTTATATTTCACACCGATCTTATTACACATCAGATAGAGTCGTATTTCCAAAAACTATTCATTTTAATTATGACATCGATGGATATTGGACTGAGACCGATGAAATATCCCATGACGACAAAATTAACGTTTTTCGTTTATTTAAAGTAAGTTACCAAGATGTGAATCTTTTATGGAGGGAAAAAGATTGAATTTGGCAGTACATCATTTTAACAACGTTTTTATAATAATAGTGTGAGATTGGTGAGTAATTTTCAATCTTTCAACGTTTCAATAACGTTTTTTTTTCAAAGTAGGCTACCGTATAATTGTTTATAAAGAAGTTTAAACGTTAATAAAACAACTGTCTTGAAATAAAAAGAACACAAAGAGAATCATTCAGGGTTTTTTAGATGACGATGTTGCCGCTATCCCCGGGTTCCCATATTCAAAACGTCTCGTTAAAATTTTACACATTTTGTACTTAGCAAATGTCAAATTTCAATGAGACGTGTTGAACGTCTTTTAAAATTTGACACATAGGAACCCGTGGTTTAACAATTAATAATAAAAACAGAATAAAATAAAATGTTTAACAAAAAACGTGTTTTTTTTGCCGTTTTTAGCTCGATATTAATAACAGCAAGAGGTAGACTAATATAGTGTCTAATGTTGTATAGATAGACGGTACGGAACCCTTCGTGCACGAGTCCGACTCGCATTTGGTCGGTTTTTTAAGTAATTTTAAATACCGCATTCATCTGTGGGTTTTCAAAGATGTCTAAACTAGATCTCATACCTCGAAAGTAACTTGTTGCGTTTAGTATGGAATATGCTTACGAGTAAGCAGACCTGGGCTGGGATTATACACGGTAATAACGATATCGTATTTGACGTGTTTCCGTATTGTCAACGTTTTGATAACTCTCATGTCATTTATAATAATGGCGAATGCGACATAAACGATCCTCAAACACGTCAAACGCGATATCGTTATAACACAGTAGAACAGAGACCCAGGGAACTCTATACGAGTATACTCTACAGGGCCTCTATTCAGTGGGGCTAGACAAGTTGCATTCGACAATCGTTAGCGATTATGTTTCAATTGAAAAATATATGGAATTGACGTAAGTGGTTACTATCTCGGTGGCTTACGTCACTTCCATACATTTATCAACCGAAAAATAATCGCTAACGATTGTCGAATGCAACTTGTCTAGCACCACAGGTGCGTTAAAACGATATCGTGTTTGACACGTTTAAGAATCGTTTATGTCACAGTCGCCATTATTGTAAATGACATAAGAGTTATCAAAACGTTGACAATACGGAAACACGTCAAATACGATATCGTTATTACCGTGTAGAATCCCAGCCCTGGTTAAAACAATGTTGCTGTTGTCGTGTTTTGGTATTGTTTTTTATTCGGCTGCCATTACTGTCAAGTAAATAAAAGCTATCAAAACTAAATATCGGCGACTCGTGGTAATTAGGTAGCACTAGTGATCAGACACGTTTTTAAAGTGTCTTGTCAGATAAGATAAAGTAACATTAATACCTGAAAATAAGTTGTAAAGTTACGTTCATTACTGAGAATGCATCCAAAAGGTAATCAAAAGCTAGAAATATTATTATCAAAAAATCCAGGACATATTGAAATAAAAAATATTAATAACTAATTACAAAATTAGGAAGTTGAGATCAAAGAGATTAACAACAAAATTACGCTGAAACATTACTGAAGAATGCTTTATTTACCCATCACGTCAGTCGAAGTTGGAAGATAATTTTCTTACACCAAGTGGGTTTTTTCAAAAAGAAGACGTAGGATAACTTCTAAGAATTTAGAACAAATATTAATTGTCTATAACGAATGTCATGTATGTACATACAGCGTGTAAATTTCATACGGGCATATATTTTAACAATAGTTAATATACACCCTAATTAACATAAAAACGTGTGTAACAGCAACATTAGTTGTATTTCTTTTTTTCTTACTAATTAATTCAGCAAGCAATGTATGACATTGCGCAATTAAATTAAAGCATCTACATAATAGTCATGTTATGCTCACGAATTGTTATGGTTCGCCATTTGTTTACTTCGCCCATGAAAGTCAAAAAATTCGGTGCAGGCGGTGCACTCGCCTGAGATTGGTATTTAGTTTCCACACATTTCGTCCTTGCACTTGGATACAGGCGATACATTGACGACCGATGGACGCTCGCACACTTCGTACATTGCTCCTAAGACAAACTTTAAAAAATTTACTGCTCCTCAATAATAAAAGTTACCAACAAAATATCTTTCTCACATGATTTGAATGATCGTTAACTACGTCAGGATAAAATATATGCCCGTATGAAATGTACACGCTGTATATTAAATGATTGAAAAGTTTTGTTTTTAACTGGTTTCTTTTGCTCGACTTGAACAGAAAACATTGTTAAATCAATATTCTGTCCGAAACGTCAAATGCTACTTAAGGGTCATATACACTCTTAAAAACAAAAGTTGTCTTTCAATAGTTAAAAGCTTGTGTGCATATAAGTTATGTTTTTATATGATAGGTCTAAAGCAGTCCTGACGCCGTTTTTGCGGGAATGGGCTTAGCCAGAAAATTAGGCCTTAAAAACGTTAACTTCCAGCGTGTCCACAGGAAAGACGGTAACTTAAATCTGTGTATGACCCCTAAATGCCACTAGTCGCCAATGTTTAATCAAAACATTGACACTGCGGTAACACGTCAAAAGTTAAGTTAAAATAAAAGCATATTGTAATTATATTGCCTTTAAAATGTTTTTGTTTTTGCCCGTGTGGTTGCCGGGTTAGAATAGTGCCTAATACTGTCTAATACTGTGGGAATGAAAGCGTGATAGTATGTATGTATGTAATGTTTTTGTAATGTTATTGTTTTAGTACAATAAAGTAAAGTAAATAAATAAATACCGTAATCTTTGCGATTACAAACTTATTTGCAGTTGGTAAACTAATTTCGACCTATGTCGATGTATGGAGCCAACAATTTTTAACGGCGAAGTCAAACTTCAATACAATTTCAAATTCTTATTAGTTTATACGGAACCCTCGGTATACGCGGCTGACTCACACTTAACCGCCTTTTTTTCATTAAACGAGTTATAAAAGCGGCCTTAATATTCACGTTAAGAACTCCCAATTAATAATGGAAGCCAGGTTTATAACAACTTTGAACTTGATGCAAAAAATATGGCCGAAACGAATTACACGCGACGAGAAATCCCAGTCCAGTGGTAAAACAAAAAGTTTCATCCGCCCTAACTCCTAAACAACCGTTAAAAGAGGGTAATTACACCCCCCGCGCAAATTAAACTGTCCGTCGGCTAAAAGTTAATGCCCTATAAAATTTTGCCAAATATTAACGCTGTAACACCGGCCATGTTTATTTTATTGGCTTCGGAAAAGTTTGGGAAACTCTTTTTTTGGTGAAGTTGGCCGCGGAAATAAAATGCGTTCATAATTAGTTTATATTTTAAGGTTTTATCTCATTTTACACGGTTAGGTTTTAGTACGTTAGAAACAAAAAGCAGGTCAATTGCGAGTCAAAGGGTTCCGTACGATTCTTGTATGGCCCCCTTTACTTTTTTTAAATTTTAAAATAATCATTTTTTTGAAAATTACCATTGTTGAGTTACTGACGGACAGGCGGACGAACAGCGGAAGCTTAGCAATAGGGTCCATTTAGTACCCTTTGGGTATGGATGGTCCAGATCTATCTTTTTTCTTAAGAAAACGAGGTTTGAAATTGAAATTAATATCAAATATGTACTTAGGTGTAACGGTTCCTTGGAGTTGTGAAAAATCAAGCAATTACGTTTTTCTAAGTAGTATAGAGCATCAGCTGGCTTGTGGCTTGCCTACTCCACGCCGTAATTAAAACCAGCCAAGTGCGAGTCGGACTCGCGCTCCGAGGGTTCCGTACCGCTGCATAGGGCTGGGATCCTACACGGTAATAACGATATCGTATTTAACGTGTTTCCGTATTGTCAACGTTTTGATAACTCTTATGTCATTAACAGTGATCGGAATAGGTACCTAGTGCAATTTCGGGTGAATGACCTTAAACATTATGGATAAGACCCCAGATTCCGGGACTCGTATTATTCCACAGAATACTTTCTTGACATGACCTTGATTGAAGTTAAATGGGAACATGCGAAAAATCTAAAAAAAAAATGTTATTGTAAATACTTTTTTACTTATAATATAGTTTAAACGAAATTAACTTGATTATGTACCTCTTATAGCACACCGGATCTCACGAATTTAACTAATCTTTACCAAGGCTGTTTATTAAATTCTATAATATCAGCCTTAAGGGATCTTAGACGAAAATATTTTACACTAAACAATACATTTGATCTAATAACTTTATGCGTTTCTAAGTGATACCAAAGATAAGAATACTATGTAAAAAAAAAAAAAAAATTTGTTAGTAAACCCTCCATAATTACACATTCTGAAAAATAAACCCGCTATTTATTACGGTTCAAAATATATCTCTAAAGTATCGACGGACAGTCAGCGTAGGCATATAAACAGGGTCCCTTCGAGTATGGAACCCTAAAATATGTTTAAAATACTAAATCATGTTACAAACAGACTTGGCCGCGCGATGTGGGGCACGCTTAATGAAAGACGCAACAAGGCGCGCGATTACACTGCGCGGGTGTCTTCCCACTGTTCCCGCTCGTTCCGCTTTAGTGTTAAAGTTTTTATCACGTGTGCGATTAACTAAACCTTCCTGGGCCCGTATAATGGTCGCATTTATCGCGGTGAATAAAGCATTCGTCACTCTCCCACTGTACTCGTCAGAAAGTGACGGACGTTTTATCTACGATTAGTCACGCGATGCACTGTTTCATCCGTCAGTAAGTCACCGCTAGTAAAATCAGCCTTATACACTCAACAAAAATACAATACAATACAAATACTCTTTATTGAACACCAAAAAAATAGAACACGGAACATTCCATTTATATCAAAGGTATAACCTTGGATTGAAACTAATTGATTTAGAACTCAAACTAATATTTAAATTTTGACATATAAACTATTTATACATTAACTAAATATAAATACATAAAGTAAATAATTTAACAAATATATTTCATAAATATGCATCTATATGTATAATATCCTCCAAATCTATCACAACCACAATCTCGTTAGAGAGCGACCAAGTTTTTTCTTCATTGTGGCTGCACATTTTGTTACCTAGTCACTTTAACGGTATATTTGAACGCGACAGGGTAATAAAGTGTGCATCTACTTCTAAAACTGACTGTACTATTGTAACAATTCACAGGATTTTACTGTCAAGTTCAAGGCTGAACAAATTACTGACACGTTTCACTTAAGCAGATGCAAGAGGAATGCACTCCAGTTCCCGCGGACAGTGCAGCGCATCTTTGTCGAGTGCATAATGTGCACTCCGCGAATTAAACCAGGTGGGTGCGCTCCGGTGCAGTCAGCGGCTCGTAGGTAGAACTGTAAATGTAATTAAATTTGCGTTACCTGCATAGTTTATGTAAATAATCTCTATTACCTAGCTTGCAACAATAATCCAGTTTTCATCCTTACATGACCCTTAAATTATGATAGCTTACTGCTACTACTGCTGGGTATGTAATTATATTGTTAGGCCTATAATAATTTGCTTTAAAGCCTAGCCATTATAGCTATCATCAGACCTAGAAGTTTATGTGGCAATAACGTCAATTAACTAGGGACTTCCTTCCGATATAAAATTTATCGATAACTGTTTCATATTTCAAAGTGACATTTCATAGCATTAGTTCACCGGATAAAATAGAAATTAGCTACAATGCCACTACCCATCGATGTTATAATTATTATGATAGGTAAGTAATACTTAATTTAAGTAATTCATCGGCATACTTGTTAGGGATTTTAAACTTTAAATAAACATCAATTTTAATTACAACGTAAACTGAAATCAAGAATAACTTGCAACAAAAGCCTATTTAGCTAAACTAAATGACATTGTGTAGCATAATAGTAAATTATATGTTCATAATGTTTCCTCATAGTCATAACTGACAAAAGAAAGTACAAGTTATCGATATATTAACATCGTTCGGAACTCCCTAGGAAAATTTTATTAGTGCCACAAAAACTTCTATGTCTGGCTATCATATTTTTAGCATAATGTAAGGATGAACATTGAACTATTGTTGCAGATTTGAACCATAGTTGTGTAGGTTTGTAGTGTGTTTGTTGGTTTGTCCTTCTTTGAAGCAGAAGAAGTGGAACAGATCGACGTGTTTTTTTTGCTTAGAGATAGTTAAAAGGCGACAAAAAGACATGGCATCATTTATTCCGAGAAATTACATAGTTCCCGAAGGAATAATAATATAAGATTTACACATTTAACACCGAGTGAAAACTTTGTAATGATTTTGTTTGTGCTAGTTTTAGTAATACTTAAATATTAATTTGTTTTGTTGTTTGCCGCAAATACGCCTTTTTAAATTCAAATTACTTACGTATTTGCGGCCCTCGCCATTGAAACATTTGGACCATGGTCTTCTGACACCATAATGTTCGTCATGGAGGTATCAGAAAAACTTGTGCATGTCTGTGGCGGTCCTCGGGCCGGTGCCTTTTTTGCCCAAAGGCTGAGCTAGCGGTGCAGAGAGGAAACGCTGAGAGTGTCTTACGCTCGATGCCTCACATGACTTCGATGGAGTGGTTCGATTTGTTTAAATTAATTTTTATTAGTTGGTAATTGAATTTTTGTTTATTATTATAGGTACCATAAAAATAAAAATAATAATGTTATGTTACCTTGTAATGTAACTTACTTTTTATTGAAGAATGACACTCTGCTGGTATTAAGAAACCAATAGCAAGAGTGGCGTTTCTTCTCCACAATGATGGTCTTGTCCGAAGCGCAAGTAGATTCACTCCATATTAATGACGTGTGGATTACGCTTCCATGTGGCCAATTTACTGAATAAGTTTAATAAGTATCTTCAATTTCAACTTTAATTCTTTATCTATTAAAGACTAGCTACCTGTCAGCGGCTTGGCCCCGCTGCAAAGTTTTGACTTTACCGGTGGTTTTTTTTCTTTCATAAGAACCTTCTCCTGTCGATAACGATCACAACAAAAAAATAATTAGCGAAATCGGTTCAGCTGCTCTCGAGATTTGCGCTTAGCAACACATTCAGCGATTCATTTTTATTATAGATGTACCATAAACTTCCAAAGTACGGAACCCACAGCGCTGTGTTTCGACCAGCACCTTAGTTTTTCTCATCTAATTCAACGTACGTTGTATTGTATTACGAGGCAAAATAACGTGTTCGTTAATTAGTAACATTGATACTAACTACAATGCTACTTAGCATATAATAGACAAAATGGTGCAAATTAGACCCAGTACACTGGCCAGCTAATAAAGCTTTGATTGATGATTGACGCGTTACAGTGGAGGGAATGCTACGTCGGCCAGGCTTGCTTTGTTCTGTGGTACACTGGAGGACATTAACATGACCAACAAATGCATACCTTAAAAGCAATAAGAATAAAAATACAAAGGTTTTTTCCCCGTGTGTTTGCCGGGTTAGAATAGTGTCACTCCATGTCTTCCCGTGGATGTCGTAAGAGGCGACTAAGGGAATAAAGGCTTGTTCTGTCAGGCGATGGGCTTGCAGCCTGTCACTAAAACACTGGTAAACATCTTTGTGCAAAATGTGGTTACAGAATATTCAAAAGTCTTTTTAGAGTTGTTTGTATTTCTGTAGCTATGACTTCCCCATTCTGGGAATGAAGGCGCAATGTTATGTATGTATGTATACAAAGGTAGGCAATTATTATCATTTCCTTGCTGTATGTGGTGTTTAATGAAGACTTTTGTATTGTAAGTTGCTGACGCCTGCGGACTGCTAAGTCTTAGGATTTCAGTCAAATTCAAAATGTCTATGGCTCTTAGATCTCACCATCAGAATCCGTAGAATTAGTTTGCCACTGCTTCCGCTATTTCTTCTCATTAGGGTCAACTTTCCTTTCTTTATATGAAAATACTTTCTTAGTGAACCCAAGAAATATTTCCTAGGTTCAGTGGTTTAGGCTGAACTAGTTTTCTATGTGTAGACTAGAGAACACCCGCGACTTCATAAGCGTACCGGGATTTGAATACAGGACCGCTGGCTTCAGAGGCAGGGTCACTCCCAACGAGTCCAACGTGTCATTAAGGATTTCCATAACTTCTTTTTAGTGCATCTCTAAGACATTCAAGAAAAAAATCCTTTAAATTTCAAGTCCCTAGGTCCAGTGGTTTCGGTTGGTCGATCGGTCAGCATGTCAGTTACTTCATTTGTATATAATTAATTGCTTCCCGCGACTCAGCCCGCATAGAAGTCGTTTATCGCTTTTCCCCAGGAAAAGGTACCTTATGTCCTTCCCTGGGATTCAAACTATCTCCATACGAAATTTAATCTAAATCAGTTCAAGCGTGTAAACGTAAAATACAGACAGACAGAGTTACTTTCACATTTATAATATTAGCAGAGCCCGGAATTTTTTAAACATGAAATTGATTAATATTAAAACACTGAACTGAAGTGATTAAATGTAGAATTGTTAACTATTAACTTTTTATTGCAAATCTCTATTAAACATTTTCAGCCACTCTAAATTTATATAAAAAAGATCGCTCTTTGGCGATAAGACCGCCTGTTGTTTACCTTTACTTTTAATCTTCATTGATATGTTGTATTGTGTTCGTTTGACGACACGCTAGCATCGTTGGTAGTGACATTGCCTTCGAAGCTAGGGGTCCTGGGTTCAAATCCCAGTAAGGGCAGATATTTGTATGATGAGCACGAGTATTTGTTCCCGAGTCTTGGATGTTTTCTATGTATTTAAGTATATATTTCTTTACATAAGTATATTTATCGTTGTCTAGTACCCATAGTACAAGCCTAGAGGTTAGTTTGGGACTAGGTCAATTTGTGTGACATTGTACTGTGATATTATTATTATTATAATGTATCGATAAAATTATGTATATCGGAAGCCGATAAAGGAGAAGTCCCTATGACGCAAAAATTGCTACGAAAGTTCCGGGCTCTGAATTATAGCATGGAGTAGCATGGATATTAGGTTATATTGGTCATAGGAAGCTCGAGGTTAACGAGCACACCTCATAGTAAGACCCATAGACATTTGCATTGACTGCAACGCCTTAAGTGTCATGGTGTCATTTTCTATCTTAGCGAATAATAAAGAGGGAAAATGGGGTGGGACATTACTTCTAATGAATCTAAGTGCAACCAGGTGTTACCCGATGAAATAATCAACAAACACCGGATTGACAGGGGCTAAAATTTACCAGTACTAGTGATTAATTAGATATCGACTAAGATTATCGACATCGATAAAAAGCAAATTTTAATCATCCTTATCATAACTAATGGCCAAGTTTGAATACCTTTTAATAAGGCGCAAACCTATTTTATTAATACTTATCGCATCTATAAACAACCGGTATCCAACACTGACTCTGGACTCGAGTCAGTTTTGACAACCATTGAAATTACATTGAACATCAATTCATTCAGTACAACAATATTATTCAGCATTCCGACGAATTGAGAGCCTTTTTGTTCTTCAACCTCCTGAGGCCCACCGTACTACAAACCGAGAGATTTTTGTTAGTGGGAATTTGAATCTTCCAATAAGGAAATAAAGTTCAATTTCCTTTATCCTTAAATGCCATTTTCAATTTTGAAACAAATAAATATGAACTTTATTCTCCTTGACATAACATTTAAATTAAATTGCCTGGATTATGTACTTCCTATAGCATACCGGGTCTTACGAGGTTAAGTCGGTTAAAAAAGCCTCGCAAGAAAAATATCGTTTATCTTCATTGAAAGCTGATCATTCAGATATAATGTAAGAAATCTAAACTCCATACGACACGAAAAAAGCTGTCGATAAACTAGCCGATATTTAATGAATCACTAGCTTTGGTACATATTTACCCCCGTCAATCCAGTGTTTGATAATCAAAGTGTTATTTTGTCATTTTTGACCCTGCCTTTTCATTGTCCGCCAGTTTATAAGGCGCAGTCAATTTGTGGAGATTAGTGCCATGTGTCTGTCAATAGAGCGGTACCTGCATCCATCGACTCCAACACGATGTGGGTTTCGATGTATCGCTATATATGTGTATATATTAGTTGTGCCTGTCACTAATAGACTTCTTGGTCTGTTTGTGCAAAATGTGGTTACAGTATTATAAACAAGTCTTTTTAGAGTTGTTGGTAATTTTTGCATTTTGCACAATCAGGCTGAGATGTTTACCAGTGTTTTAGTGACAGGTTACAAGCTCATCGGCTAACTGTACTACAAGCCTTTATTCTATTAGTCGCCTCTTACGACATCCTCGGGAAGACATGGAGTGGCACTATTCAAACCCGGTAGCTCACGGCTCTATCGCAAGGGTTCATATTGACTCATATAAAATTGGTCTTTCGATTTTTTATACAAATAAAGATTTGAGACTATACTCATCATTTCTCCGAAAAAATTGGCTCAGATTTTTTTTGTTTATAATTTGTTACTCATAATCATCGCAACTCCTAAAGTGAATTTTACTGAAACAGTTCTGACTTTAGGACGTTTATAAAACAAACCTAACCTAACCTAACCTTTTTTAATAAGGTTAGGTTAGGTTAGGTTAGATGTTTTTGAAATCCTGAAAATAAACAGGTGTTTTATTTATGTTAAGGACACGAGCACACGAGCACCCAGGCCACCTGATGGTAAGTGGAATCTGACACTCATAGACATTTGAATTCTCAAGACTATAATCCTAAGACATGGAATGCCTCTATGCTAGTAATTTCACCGGTTGTCCCTTCCTTAAATCGGAACACAACAATGCGATCACTGTTGGCGGGTGGTTAATGGATAAGATGGTGGTAGTGATCCGGACGGACCCTGCACAGGGTCCTACCACCACTATATAGGTGTATGATTAATATTGATTATGAAGAGTGATCATTATGATGTAAAATGGTATGAGATACATTTTTGGAGTTCAAAAATCTAATTTGTATTTTTACATGAACTTTGGCTCACCCGTATCGCAGATATTCATTGGCAAAAACATAATAACATCATCAACAGTATGACACCACTTTATATTAGTGGGCATTTTTATAATAAAGTGTAGCCTAGTTAAGGAAAGTTAACACACACTTACACACACACACACACACACACTACACTACACAACACACACACTACGCACACACTTTACACTACACACACACTACGTTACACTTTATTTTGAAATTGCCCTAGTACATGATTGGCAAGCGGTCGTGTGTTCTTCTTCTCGCTCATATGCGCCAAATATCCAGGCTATTACAATTTACGGACATCAAAAGTACACCCCAAAAATTTACCCCCTTCTGCACGTACGAGTATATTTAAACTAATTTTCAAGCGAAACCCAACTCAACCAACACATCAATCGGAGCCTAACTAAACTTTCGAAACAAAGAGTTTCGTACGAGCATGCGAAACAAATTTTTCATAAGCCCACGGAGGGAAGTTCGCAATTTTAATGATAAGGCCGCTCTCATACTGACTTCGGTGGAAGTTCAATTATTAAGTAATTTTGTGTAATTTGTATGATACAAGAAAAAGGAGAAGTTCAGTACAAGATTTTTCTTTGTATTACTTATTTTTGCATCTTCCCGTGCTCTACCTGACTTTGCGTTTAGTAGGGTTATATTTTTGATCTATACCGGGTGTAGGTACAATCCAAATGGGTCAGTATGGAGAAGTCGGAAACTATGAGAGATAGCGAGATCTGTTCTTAGGAACCATGACGTCGATTTTAGATTTAATAATAATTACATTCATACTTTTTTATTAACTCTCATACATAACCGGGAATCGAACCTGGTCAAAATCTATGTGTATAAATTCTGCAAGTCGCAAGAAGCACAACAAAATTGAAATATTAAAAATATATATTAAATATATATTTTTATTTTTATTTTTATTATTATTAAATCTAAAATCGACGTCATGGTTCCTAAGAACAGATCTCGCTATCTCTCCCGGTATACTGGGTGATTTTGGGGTCTCATGACCAACAACTAACTGAACAACTTTTCCGATAGGACCAACCACGAATTCGCTAAAAAAAACAGCTGTTCCATACATTAACAGTGAATAAATTGAGAGTTGATGTATGGAACATGTTCAGTATGACCATCTTATTCACTTTTGGCCATTCCTGATCATGACCCCAAAATCACCCAGTATACTGGATGTCCCAAAAATTGACGTCAAGACGGAAATAGGTGCAATGATAAGGCAAGCTATCGATTTAAATTGTAACATGGGCATAAGGAAAAATTACAATTATTCCGATTAAAATGATCAATAACTCAGAAAGTACTAAAAATTGCTGAACATACATGGGGATTAAATCGATAGCTAATGAGCTGCCCTATCACCTATTTCCGGCTTGACGTCGATTTTTGGGACACCCAGTATACAACGTGTTACAAAAAAATCCGTAAAAAAGATATTATCAAAGTAGTGTCAACCCTTATTAAATAACATCAGTTCAGTATCTTAGGTATAACAGTATACTAGGGTTGACACTACTTTCGTAATTTCTTTATTACGGATTATTTTGTAACACGTTGTATGTATGTTTGGTCTTGTTTTTGTACTAAAGACCAAACGGATGGACAGATTTTGACAAACGTGTCGTTTTACAGAAATTTTCCTGAGAAGATTAGAATGACAGATGTTTAGTTACAATTTCAACCTTAGTACCTTAGTTTAGGGTTCATATCTGATTGAATATACGCGAAAAGTTACTTGATCTGAAATTATTTCCTAACATTTAAATAGCTTGGATATGTATTACATTACATGTTAAACCATAGATTGGTGCGCCCTGGAGAAGGGTTAAAGGAGAAATAATCCTAAAATCAAATCTAAAAATCAGATTGCTTACACACTTTAACTCGTAGATCATAAGGTTAAGATTTTGAGGTTGAGGCATCCCTATTGTAGTAACGTCAGTTAGGCATCTGTCACTCTAATCATATAAAGAAAATTTCAGTACAGGTATAAATTAATTAAACAGCATAAAAATCCAAAACAGCGGAATTAGAATAATATGATATCGTAGGTATTAACTTAAACAAACATCAAAATTATCCTTGAACATAAGAATATCCTTTTTTAAATAGGTATTTCAACGCAATACTATGCAAAATATCAAATTAACGGACCACTTTCTGGACGCTTTTGATGTGTGCAAATTTATTTATTTATTTATTTATTTATATAAATATTGTCTTGAGGACTTACAGTGTCAGCCAATTTTAATGACAATATTAAAACATGCCACCAAGCTTTCGCTTGCTGTTTGGTATACCCTTATAATAATTTATAATTATTTAGGATATTCACAATTTACAAAGGCAGAAATTCTGTGGAACTAGCCTCAGCTTGTGTCTTTGTATGCTGTATTTTCGTTTATGTTTATAAACTTACAATAAAGTAAAAAGATAAAAATATACAATGATAAAAGTTGATTATTGAGTAAGTAGGCCGTACGGGCCCTTTTACACGACAAAAATCTATCAGCGCTTACCAAGAGACCACTGCTAAGAAGAAACGCCGCAAGAAACTAATAATAATGGACTATTCTGTTTTGTGTGCCAAAGGGCTTGAAAGCATAAGACAAACACACATGCGCTTTTAAGATTTTTTTTTTTTCTGTTCTAAGTGTCCATCTGTATGTATACAAATTAGTAACAAATTCACTCTAGGCTTGTACAGTCAAAGAGTTAAATTTGTGACCCATCTTAGGTCCAAATTCAATCTATTCTGATATTCTAATAGCATTCTGAAGCAATAAAGTTGAGTTTTTCAAAGTTACAGATGACTTGGCATTTCTTAGGACATTGACAACTTCAAACAATTTAAATCAGTCTTGAATTTACTCTCGTCACCGTACTATGGGTACACTACTACGATATAAAAACTTATGTAGAGAAATTAATACACATCACAAAAAGAGACAACGAAACTATTAAGCACCTTAGTCATACTAAACTTCAAACTGAACGTCATATGCCAAGCATGGTCATCAATGACAATGACTTTCACAATGACAAGGTTCTAAGTCTGCCCTCCAATAAGCGTATCTCAAATAAAATAACCAAAGCAGTTTTAATTCTCTTATGTTAGTAATAAGGTTGATATTGCTACCGTAGTTTTATCTGAGTTACAGCGTATTCGCTTAGGAGTTCAGAAGTATGACTGTAGGTGGGGGCGAGAGCCCTTCTCTCTCTCCTAATGTCGCTGTGCCCTCCAGGGTTCATGGTGTTACTGTAATTTCTTAGGATAGGCATGTGACATTATGAAAAAGCAACAAAACGTAATGATTTAAATAAAAGTTTTATGCCATGGAGAAGGCTAATTAACAAGGGCCATTTTGATATCTCAAATATGCAATCTGTCGGCATAATCCGAAGACCAAGATAAATTGGCTGCAGCACTCACTCATACATTTGACACCTAAGAGGACTGAGAAGCAAAAATATTTCCATACAAAATGCGATAACTTTTTTCTCCCCTTGAACGTTGTCCGATTTGCAAAATTTATGAATATGTTGTAGATGTTACGAAAAACTAGGTCTGTACGTTTTCCTTAAAGAAAATATTAATTGGAAATAAATAATTACTTAAAACAAAAGCGGAAACGTACAGACCTAGTTTTTTATGATATCTACAACGAATAGTTCCTGATTCGCCGGATTCTTGATTCGCCGGATTCTTGTTTCGCCGGATTCTTGTTTTGTCGGATTCTTGATTCGCCGGATTCTTGATTCGCCGGATTCTTGATTCGTCGAAAAAAATTTTTTTCAATTTTTTCAATTTTTTTCAAAAATTGTGCAAATCGGATTAGATAAAAAAAAACATTCGAGTAAGCTTTCATTTTTTTATCTATTACATTGTTTCAGTGTACGCGATGCCTCAACGTCGCTAGACCGAATTCCAGTGGCCACTACTACAAAGGAAGCCGTATACTATACACGCTAGATTATTAACGGAATTTTACTAAAAGTTGTGGATATTTAGGTCGTGAGAAGCGTGTGTGAATTATTAAAATAAGTAGGTAATTATTTTATATTAAATTATTCAATGGAGAACAGGTATTAAATAAAATATCTTGTCGGGACACAGTTTGTGACGAAATGATATCGACATTATTTTGTCTTGCACCCTATTTTAGGGTTCCGTGCCCAACGGGTCCGTGTTAACTTTAAAGTGAATCTTTAACACCGTAATATATAGTGAGTTATTTTTTTCAGTATTATATGTTATTACGATGATCTTAATACCGTTATTTGTTAAAGAAATTGAAGTTATAAAGGAGTTCCCTATATATGCACGTTTTTTTCAACGTATTTATTTTTATTAAGGTTCCATACCTGAAAAGGAAAAAACGGCGCCCTTATAGGATCATTCGAGTGTCTGTGTGTCCGTGCATCTGTCACAGACATTTTTTCCGTAACTATTGGACCGATTGAGTTAAAATTTTGTAAGTACACATAAGTATGTAAATCAGTGACCCAAAGCCGCATGCAACCCTCGGGGCTCGAGTTTGACTAGTACTTGATTGGTTTTTATATCCCACATATTTGAAAGCTATCAAATGTATGGGATACAAACTATAATTCAGAGTGAATGGTTAATCTATAAAATAATATAAATCAAAGTCAAATTCCGCGTCGGATTGTCTGTTTAGGCACTTACTTGTTCTAAACGACACGTTAGCCTAGTTGGGGGTGACCCTGCCTTCAAAGCTAGCGGTCCTGGGTTCAAATCCCGGTAAAGGCAGATATTTGTGTGATTAGCACAAGAGTATTTGTTCCTGAGTCTTGGATGTTTTCTATGTATTTAAGTATATATATTTCTCTATATTTTGTATGTTTATCGTTGTCTAGTACCCATAGTACAAGCCTAGAGCTTAGTTTGGGAATAGGTTAATTTGTGTGACGTTGTCTCGTGATATTTATTTATTTGAACTACGAAACGGTTTTGGATGCGGTTTTCACTATCAATTAGATTATGTCTTACGAAAAGATACTAATGTACAATATTTATTAGTAAATGTGTTACAGAAAAACTCGGTTTACATTCATCTGGCATAACTTTTTTTGGCATAATTATCACTTGGCATAATCATCATTTGGCATACAGTCTTTTTTTTCAGAAACCGTATACTTTTCAGGATTGTTATAAAATAAACCTAACTTAACCTAATGGGCTCTATGCAATGCTAATTTAAACAATCCTGAAAAATACGGTTTCTGAAAAAAAAGACTGTATGCCAAATGATGATTATGCCAAGTGATGATTATGCCAAAAAAAGTTATGCCAGATGAAGGGAACCCAGAAAAACTCATATAAACCGAAATGAAGCCAGAGCGGGTCACAGTTTAAAGTAAATACATATCATGGGACAATCTCCCACGATCTCAGCCCAAAACGAAGCTCTAGACTTGTACTATGGAAACTACTTAAATAACATCACGCCTTCATTCCCAGAGCTGGGTAGGCAAAGGTAGAGAAATACCAACATCCCTTAAAAGACTTGTTGATTCTGTAACCACATTTTGCACAAATAGGCTAAGATGTTTACCAGTGTATTTAATTAGTGACAGGTTGCAAGTCCATCGTCTAACAATACCACAATACACACAAACTAAACTAAACAATGATTAAAATAGTCGTTAAACATTTGAAAGCAACTTTGTCAGTTTGTCTGTTTGTTAGGCTTTCACGGATTAACTGCTGAAGGAACCGATTTAGACGAAATTTGGTTAAAATTCTGGGGAAGTATATAGGGTACTTTTTATCCTGAAAATGGTTCGGTTTATCGAAAGTTCCTGCAGACTACTTCTTCGCGGACGGAGACGCGGTAAACAGCTAGTAGAAATATAAATACATACATAGAAAACATCAAAAACTCAGTACCAAATACTCACGCTAAGCAAATACGTTCCCTTACCAGGTATAAAAACCTCTCTCAACTTTTCTCGGTAGTTTTAATGTTCACATCGATAGAGAAATATTTGATTTCCCCGGCGGGAACCCGTTTTAATCCAGTGTCTCCAAAACTCTATTTCCTTTAAGCTCGTGGATAACGTGAATTAAAAGCGTTAAGTAATTTCCATTTTGTACAAGTAATGACTTTCTATTTTATTAACCCCCACCAGCAAAATAGGGGGTGTTATAACTGTTATAAGTTAAACATGTACATGTATGTATGGGTGTGTCTATCTGTGTCATCTTGTAGCTTCAAACAAACCGATTGATTTGAATGCGGTGTTTTAAAGAAAGCTGGTTCAATTGGGATGGTTCTTACCTTTTGTTTGATCCCGTGTGGTTGCGGAGTTAGAATAGTGCCACCCCATGTCTTCCCGTGGATGTCGTAAGAGGCGACTAAGGGCATAAGGGCTTGTAGTACTGTTAGGCGATGGGCTTGCAACCTGTCACTAATACACTAGTAAACCTTTTTTTTTTTATGTTAAGGAGAAGGCAAACGAGCACTCAGGACACCTGATGGTAAGTGGAATCTGAGACCCATAGACATTTGAATTCTCAAGACTATAATCCCAAGACCTCAAATGCGTTGCCAACCCTGAGGACTAAGATGGAATGCCTTTATGCTAGTAATTTCACCGGTTGTCTTATCCCCACACCGGAACACAACAATGCGAACACTGTTGCTTGGCGGGTGGTTAATGGATAAGATGGTGGTAGCGATCCGGACGGACCCTGCACAGGGTCCTACCACCACTATTAGCCTACTTGTGCAAAATGTGGTTATAGAATTTAAACATGCCTTTTTAGAATTGTGGGTTTCTCTAATAAGCAGTTTAAGAGATGCTGTCAAAAAAGGGGTTGCCATTAGGATATCTGACATTTTTAGGATTCAGTACCCAAAGGGTAAAAACGGGAAGACTGCACTGTCTATCTGTCTGTCACCAGGCTGTCTCTCATGAACCATGATAGCTAAACAGCTGAAACGGATGTTGTATTTCTGTGGTCGCTATAACAACAAATACTAAAAACAGAATAAAATTAATATGGGGGGCTCCCATACAACAAACGTGGTATTTTGCTCGATATTAATAACGGTAACAGGTAGACGCTGAAATTTTTACAGAATATTTTGACTTAGTCCCAAACTAAGCTTTAGGCTTGTCCTGTGGGTACGAGACAACGAAATGTAAATAATTATATATATACACCGTGTTTTTTTTGATTTACGGTAACTTCGGCATATTGTTAGGTACACGTATAGAAACTACGTGGTACATTAGATTTTAAAATATTGCAAAAAAAAAAAAATGTTTAGAACAAAGTAATAAAATGTTGTGTCTTCAATCATTCTAAAAGGGTCTTTAGAGTTAACTCATAGTTCAGTGTCAAATACGTCAAGTCAGTGTGACATACACACACACAAGTAAAGATAACACTTGACAGGTGCACGACCTAACAATTGAAAACTCTTTACTCATAATAGGTAATTAAAAGAAAATTGTTAGGTATCAATTAAGAGCCTTTTACATTAGTTTAACGTGATTAACTGATTAATTTTAATAATTGAATATCTTTATAACCGTACGAGTTATCATATGTCTGTCTTCGGGAAATTAGCTTAATTTGACTTGAAGAACGTGCCCTTAAAGTTATCATAAATCAAAAAAAACACGGTGTATAATGGTTAATATTCTTCAATAATTAAATAAAGGCGTAATTGCGTTTCTCTGTAAGAACAAAATATTTATTTACAATACGTACTTAATAATTAAACAATTACATTATCTTTTAATTAACAAAATTATCACACACCTGTAAGAACAAAAGAAACAACATTTAAAGCCTTTATTTCAGGTCTCTTTATATCTGGAATTGCTTACAATAAATTCATAATTCACGACCCCAGATTACGAAAATAGCATCTCCTATTCACAGCTGTCAGTTGAGGTGCAGGCTTTGGGCAAGCCACATTCTCTGTACCCCCCCAGCGAAAATCTGCCTCCAGGCTATAAGGAACCTTGGCCCACCTGGAGAAGTCTAAATAGGCTGAGGACCCAGGTTGGCCGAAGCAACGATAACCTGTGTCGGTGGGGGTACTCAAGTAGCGCAGACGCTAGCTGTGAATGTGGAGAACCCTTGCAAACCATGTTACATCTCACAAACTGTCCCGCGTGCCCGACCACCTGCTTGCGTGAGGGGTTACTTGTCAGTAACCAGAGGGCTACCACGGTAGCCGCTTTCTGGGCAAGTAAGATTTAGCCCGAGTTCTTGCCGACACGAAAGAAGAAGAAGCTGTCAGTTATGGCTTTGACAATAAAGCGGCACAGATAACGCTGCACATACAAACTTAACATAAGCACTCGAGTATACGAGTGAAGTGGTTTTCTTTACATATAGATAAATAAAGAGATCGTAAATACAAAGAAACCTTCCAAAACTCGCAAACAAATACTAGTGCTCATCACACAAATATTTGCCCTTACCGGGAATCGAACCTGTCTAACTCGTCGTCGTAAGTTAAAGTTATTATAGAACAACAACTACGCAGGTGGGGCCGGGGGCAAAAGCTACTTTAAATTAAGGCTGTAAAGGAGCTGCTTAGTATGCACGTATAGCTTGTTCGAGCTGGTTGCTAGACTTCTAGCAATAGTAAATAATGGACGCTCATACGGGAGGAAAGCAAGGTAGTTTAATTAGTTCAGGTGTGGACTACGTAAGGGGGGTAAGGCTTAGTTTAAACTGAGACTGTTTTTACCTTGTTTCAGTCGTAATGTAATAATTTAATTATTCATTAAAGGACCCCGAAAAAGTTGTTAGGAAAATGTGGTTTCAGTTAATTTTCATGAAATTTAGATATGTTATAGACTTAAGTGCCCTGATCAAAAGTCCCTTCGGGTGCTACCACGGTTTCCGAATCCGTTCCCGAGATACGATCGAATTTATACCTACAGGCAGATCTATGTATTTTCCCGGCGTTGTGTTGTTTTAAGCCTTAACTGATGATATGGACATATACCACACAAACACCACACCGACTAAATGTGGCACCTAATTGTGGTGGGTTACCTAATTGTAATGCCATTTCTCTTTATTTCTTGCCACATTTAGTCGGTGTGGTGTTTGTGTGGTATATGTGCATTTTGCACTGACATTGACATTAGACATGCAATAGATAACTTCTCCATATCATCACAACAGAGGTTAAGGTTTAAAACAACACAACGCCGGGAAAATACATAGATCTGCCTGTAGGTATAAATTCGATCGTATCTCGGGAACGGCTTCGGAAACCGTGGTACCACCCAAAGGGACTTTTGATCAGGACACATCACATATCTCACACAACACACACACACATCACATATGTCTATAACATATCTAAATTTCTTGAAAATTGACTGAAACCACATTTTCCTAACAACTTTTTCGGGGTCCTTTACAACATGACAGAAATACATGATATCACCAAATCGTTAAAAAATGTTAGACATACAGGTACAAATAAAAACAAAAAATATGTAACACTACTTACAGTATAGGTAGGCACAGTTCATCATAACATATTAGCATATATCTAGTTAGCTCCATGATCATGCACTTGTAATGACGACACGTTTGCCTAGTTGGGAGTGACCCTGCTTCCGAAGCCAGCGGTATTTTTTTCATGCAATAGAGTATTGAAATAATAATAAATTAATTAATTAACGTACCTCCCTTATGGGAAGCCAGGTTATTCATATTAATATTATAAATGTGAAAGTAACTCTGTCTGTCTGTTTGTTACGCTTACACGGATAAACAGCTTTAGATGAAATTTGGTATGAAGATAGTTTAAGTCCCGAGGAAGGACATAGGATACTTTTAATTCCAAAAAAATTGACTGGTCTGAGGTAATAGGCATATTATAAACAACTGCTACGTGGACGGAGTCGCGGGAACAGATAAATCTAGTATCAAATAAAGTTCTAAGTCAGACCAAGCGATTTAAGCATAATTGAATTTTAAAAGTAAATGTGTGAACCAGCCTTTACTCTTATGCAATTTGCAACTAAGCGCGAGTCAGTAAATCTGTCTTGTCTCTCGCTAATTATGCGTGTAACAATATCTTTATCCTCTTTCTCATATATTTTATGGTATGCGGTAAATTTTCAATGTTCCCTTTTATCTTGACGCGTTTAGCCCAGTTGGTAGTGACTGCCTACTAAACTAGCGGACCTGGGTTCGATTCAGAAAGGTCAAATAATGTGACGCATGTGGTTCCAGAGTCTTGGATGTTTTTTGTGTATTTATTTGTCTAAGTAAATAAATAAAAGACATCGTATTTATATCTTATTTATGTTGCTTTGTCAGCCAGCTTCTCAGTCATCAATTAATAAGATACATGAGAATTGAGATAAATATATACATAACGTCACGCCGTCATTCAGAGTGGGGTAGGCAGAGCTACAGAATACCAGCAACTCTAAACTTGTTGATAATTCTGTTACCACATTTTACACAATCAGGCTAAGTTGTTTATCATTGCATTAGTGACGGTTGCAAGCCCATCGCCTAACAGCACTACAAGCCTTTATTCCCTTAGCCGCCTCTTACGACATCCACGGGAAGACATGGAGTAAAACTATTCTAACCCGGCAACCACACGGGCTAGATAATAAATAAATAATAAATCAATGTATCATTTGACTAAGTCACACAAATTGACCTGGTCCCAAACTAAGCTCTAGGCTTGTACTATGGGTACTAGACAACGATAAACATACTTTTATAGAGAAATACATACTTAAATACATAGAAAATATCCAAGACTCGGATAACTTGTGCACCTTGTCGCTTTAAGGTCTTTGACAGATTAGTGCAGCAGTACAAACATCACGTTAAACTGACAAAGTACTAAGACAACGATATACAATCTATTCTCTGGTTATAGTTACGCTATTCTACTATTCGCATTGTGTGAGATTGTCCGCTGATATTTATATATTTATTTTATTATTATTTCCTAATATACTAAAAGCAAATAATTATTAATACCTAAACACAACCTAAACGCCGTTACTGCAAGCGAAGTCAGATAAAAATGGCAATCAGCTGGCCTAATGGCAGCATCTATTTCACCTGAAATCACGACCGCGCGCGGAACCGCACGAGCACGCAGTCCAGCTGAAACCGTCGCGTTATAAATGTATGTATGTAAACTAATTATTGCACAAACAAAAGATATCAAAGTAAAAACGAAACAGAAATCCAAAAGCTATGTACAAAGGCGAACTTATCCCTTTAAGGGATCTCTTGCAGTAAAACTTTGAGCGATTGGGGGAGAAATAAAACAGCGGATGGCTAAACTTACTACAGTTAAAAAGATAGAAGATAAAGTTAAAAATAAAAATCAAAGACTTGTAAATCATCTTTGTATTTAAATTAAAATTATTCATACAGTAAAATGGTCAAATAAATGGATGCCTGTTTATTTTAACCAATATTGTTTAAAAAGCCATTTGGTAAGAAGACGAGCCGAGGTTATGTTTTGTATGCGTGGATATATATATCTATAATATATAATTATATCGTCGTTCGGCATTCAGTACCGCGAATGTCGCATTGGGTCACAAATAGACATTCGCGGTACTGGGCCTCTATTCAGGTGCGTTAAAACGATATCGTGTTTGACACGTTTAAGAATCGTTTATGTCACAGTCGCCATTATTGTAAATGACATAAGAGTTATCAAAACGTTGACAATACGGAAACTGGTCAAAAACGATATCGTTATAACGCAGTTGAATAGAGGCCCTGAATGCCGAACGACGATATAGTTATTTTATTATCTTGTTCCATTACAGAGGCTGTACAGATGCCGTATTGAAAGTATTAAAAAGCTTTAAACGACAATGGCTTAAAAAGAAGACTCCAAATATATTAAATAAAGTCGATAACTATGACAAAATACTTTAAAAAAAGCAATTTCTTAGTTTTATTTTAATACCTTGAAACTTTCGTACGATAGGCGAAGTTGGAAGAATACACTTTTAAACGGTCTGTCACTTCCATTTTATTGTATTTGGTTGTCAAATTCATTAGCTGTCACCCGTACAGTATTGAGAAAAGAGAGGTAAGGTCATCAATTTAATACCTAAAATACACAAATATTAAACTATAGGATCAAATAAAAAATCAATGAAATGTAAATCTCAAAATTGCCTAATTAATCGAAATAAAATGTCAATAGCGTAAGTATCCGAAAAAGAAAACTAAGGAAAGAAGCATGATTAAAGAGTGAAACAAACCAACATTTTTTTTTATCAGTAACATGCTGTTACCGACTCCCTCCGTGTAGAAGTCGTTTATCGGTATTCCCGCGGGAACTGTCAATTTTTCCAAGATTTTTTTTATGTTAAGGAGAAGGCTCACGAGCACAGGCCACCTGATGATGTAAGTGTAATTTTAGCCCATAGACATTTGAATTCTCAAGACTATAATCCTAAGACCTCAAATGCGTTGCCAACCCTGAGGACTAAGAATTCCTCTATGCTAATAATTTCACCGGTTGTCCTGTCCTGTTGCTTGGCGGGTGGTTAATAGATAAGATGGTGGTAGCGATCCGTACGGACCCTGCATAAGATCCTACCACCACTAGGATAAAAAGTAGCCTGTGGCCTACTCCAGGACTTAACCTATATGTATGTCATGTTTCATCCCGATTCGTTCAGTGGTTGACGCGTGATTGAGTAACAAACATCCATCTAAAATATCACATTTATAATGAGTATCGTCACTCAGGAGCAATTTAAACGGGTCACTCTACGGAAATTCTTTACTAAGTGACCCTTTTTCATTGCTCTAGACGACACGTTGGCTTAGTTGGGAGTGACTCTGCCTCCGAAGCCAGCGGTCCTGGGTTCAAATCCCGGTAACGGCAGATATTTGAGTGATGGGCGCGAATATTTGTTCCTATGTCTTGGATGTTTTCTATGTATTTCTCTATATCAGTATGTTTATCGTTGTCTAGTACAGTTCAAGCCTTAGTTTGGGACTAGGTTAATTTGTGTGAGATTGTCCCTTGATATTTATACATACATACATAAAGTCACGCCTTTATTCCCAGAGTGGGGTAGGCAGAGCTACAGAATTACCAACAACTCTAAAAAACTTGTTGATAATTCTGTAACCACATTTTGCACAATCAGGCTAAGATGTTTACCGGTGTATTAGTGACAGGTTGCAAGCCCATCGCCTAACAAGCCAAGCCCTTATTCCCTTAGTCGCCTCTTACGACATCCACGGGATATTTATTTGGTATTTATTTATTTAGATTATACCTACGTTATTTAATTGCGCCGCGACCGCACACACTAACGGCCCGTATGTTTCCCTAAGAGAGCTTTTGAACACTCAGGATTCACCATCAATTTGGGTAAGCGAGGATTTAAATTTCAAATTTGTCCTTATTCAAATCTGCGGGAATAAATGGGACCACGAGCGGTGCGAGGAGGTTCTCCCAATGTTTTCCACTAAAATATACGATTGTCGACCACATTAGGTGGAAATGTTTTATTAAGTTGTCTTGTAAGACGGTAAAAAGAATGGAATAGAAGAATAATAATTTCCTTTTTTTGTATTATTTTTAGTTGTCTTGTTAAAGGTAAAAAGAATTGGATGAGGTTGGATTCTTGATGAGTTTATAAATACCTGACTCATTTATATAGAGAATGTCTTCTACAAACTAAAAATATTAAAATTGGGGTTAGGTCTAAATTAATCAAATATATAAAATTATCGTGTCATGTTAGCTACCATACTCCTCTGAAACGGCTTAACGGATTTTTATCTATTTTTCATACCCCTAAGTGACATGAAAGAAACAAAAAAAACAATTGCAGCCGGCGAAGCCGCTGGCGGGTCGCTAGTATATTATAAAATAAATTATTTGGGCATTTTCAAAATAAAGTGTACACTAGTTAGTTAAGGAAACGTTAACCATACATTATATACGTTATATGGCTAATTTCGTCACAAAACTGACAAAAGTTAACGTTTTTTTAACTTTCCTTAACTAGGGTACACTTTATAATGAAAATGCCCATTTACTTAAGTACCAATTTTTTTTTCACAGAAAGTTGTGTTACAAATGTAATACTACTTATTTGGCTGACTGTACCAATTTGGCCCATTTCGTGTTTTAGTTTTTCTGTCTGTTCAGTAAAGTGTTCTTGTGTCGTACAGTCGATAGCTACTTTTGTAGATGATCATTTTAGTACTTTACCGCACTAACGTAACATTACTGTGACAATTGTGAAGCGTCAAAGTAGCGAAAGTGACAAGGTACTAAAATGATAATCTTCCTTTGCTGTTGCCTGTACGTAGTGTTGTTGTAGAACTAATGAGTTTTACGGTCAAAGAACTAAATTTATTTTTAAGTTTTCCCTCTTGTCTAAAGTGGATAGATACAATAATTGTTTTTATTATTTACTAACATTTCGCCCGGGACTTCGTTTGCAGAGAATGAGAACTAAATATAGCCTATGGTACTCAGAGATATTTTTTGTGTTCAGTCGTTACAAACATGCAAGAAGAAAAATCTTTCCTCTTTATAATATTAGTGTAGATTGACTCAGCATAAAATTTGTTGATTACACATTTTAAATTAAACAAATTTAAATACCTTTACAATAGCCGTTAGGGGATGAAAATTGCTAATTATTGAGCAATTCGTAGAAGCCGTATTACGACGGATATAGCGGTGTTAGACTTAGTTCGGGATTATTGTTCAAACCTTTCAAAGCTTTCCCAGGTTAAGTTACTAGGTTTACTCCTTGACCCTTTTCTACGTTGAGTGCCAGGACTTCCGATTCCCATATAAAATTGAGTCAAATAATCGAACTTATCGTAAGTTGGACAGAAAAGTTATCTCATGAAAAAGTGCTGAACAGAATAAAAGAAAAGAGGAATTTATCTAGCAATTGCAGAAAGTAAAAGAAGAATTTTGATAGGATACCCGCTAAGACAAGATAAAAACAACATATAAGGAAAGAAGGAAGAAGAAGCGGAGAAAGTCCAAAGAGAAATAAAAAAGACATACATTATTCAGACATCTAACAGTAGAACAAAACAACTAAATAAACAAGGGAGACAAAAAAAAAGTTGCCACAGAAATGGTCTTCCGCAGGGACCATTTGGTGACGTCACCAAAGGCCACACAACCGAAAATAAAACGAGAAGAAAAAAACAATAAGAATAAACTATTTCTTAAATAACAAAATTAAATACATAAGACAAAATTGGAACCAACATGTTGCCAATGCTGCAAATGCCAATTCAGACGATTTACAATAAATTTCAAGAAAAAAAGTATGAAGTTCTTGTCGTACCAGAAAGTCAAGCAGTTGAGAGAAAACCGGAGCGGTTGGTGATTGCTCGGCTCTTAATTAAAGAGAGAGAGAGAGAGATAATGCGGGGTCCATCTGGATGGCTACGACCATCAGATCATTTAACCTACCACTAAGCAGCATTGTTCGAAGCTAGCGGTCCCGGGTTCAAATCACGGTAAGGCAGATAATTGTGTGATGAGCAACGAGTATCTGTTCCTTAGTCTTGGGTGTTTTCTAAGTATTTATTTCTCTGTATATGTAAGTTTATCGGTGTCTAGTATCCATAGTAGAAGCCTAGAGCTTAGTTTGGGACTAGGGCGATTTGTGTCAAATTGTCTCGTGATATTTATGTATTGTTGGCATTGTTTTGTTTCGGTGTGGGGACACAATTTGTGAAATAACTAGTATAGAGGCATTCCATCTTAGTCCTCAGTGTTTGCCTTGCATGTGCGGTCTTAAGGTATAGATTGAACAACCAATCAAAACCCTTATAACTGTGAAAATTCTACTAAAAACTTCCAGGCAGCTGCCACCTCGCATTTTAGAAACTGACAATCCATTTAATTTACAATAGGTTACAAAGAAACAGACATGGAGACATACCCATTCATACAAAAAATTACTGATAGCAGTTTCTTGCGGCGTTTCTTCTCAGCAGTGGTCTCCTCTTGGGAAGCGCTGCTAGAATTTGACGTGTAAAAAAGCCCCTCCTTTTTTTACATAAATCCCAAAAACATAACCCTGTTGTAAAAGACAGCTTGGTCTAAAAATATGATTAATCAATGGTCTAACATTTGGTTCATGGTAAGGTTTTATTTATATCTATACTTACGAGGTCAAATCGCAGCGATTGCCATGTTCCAATGACTAACTACCTAAGTAACTTAAGAACACTTCCCAATATCATCATATTGAAAGAAAACATCAAGAGAAAACCTTCACATTCAAAAAATTTAATGTCGTAAGAGGAATACACAAAAGATACTGCAGAGTCGACAAGTATCCAAAAAGGTGCCATTTAGACAAAAATAAGATAAGACTAGATATAGTAAAGACTGCACTTTGTAGCCTTGCATTATAATGCAAACTTAATGCATTAGAAACAATTTTAGTTTCACAAGTTTATCAAGACCAAAATGAAATCTCGGGGGCATTAACTCACTTGCGAAACTTAACAAAACTGTCTAGAGCTCAAACGAGGAACATGTTAGAGAGTAGATACTTAAATATAGAATGTATACAACATTTTGAAGATTGTTTCTACCTAATAGTAGCGGTCGCAGAGAGGTTTAAGATTGGCAAAGGAAGAAAGCAAACAAGGTGGATATAGTAGATAGCGTAGGTATAACTTCAGTGATATACGTCTTAGAGTTCCATACGTTTTTTCTACAAGCGGCCTTTAATGCTAGATTGTTTTTGTCTGTACAGTATTTAATTTATAGAGTGAAGTTTACACAATATATATACAGTTTTTACTTAGTCAAATTCATAGTTTACCTTTGAAGACCGACACTAATATTTTTTTTTTTTTTCAATATTATGTTACAGCGTAAATTGTACAGCATGTCAAATTATTACAAATTACATTGAGGCCGTCAGATTTACAATGTAATTTATTTCATAGAAAGTTTTTCTTCGTAAAAAAATATTTGACAGGCATTTCCAGGCGCACGAGTTATATTTTTTGGTGGTCACGGGTCTAACTTAACTTAACCCGTGCTTCAGAAAACCTAAAAACAAACAAGTTCAGCAGAAATTACCTATCGCTGAAGTTATATTCGGTGAAATGACATATCGTCGTCTTACTTTCTCAAACTCGTATCTGATAAAAAAATTTGCTGTTGGTAAACTTATTGTCTCTGAGTATTACTGAATGAAAATGGAATAACCAACAGTAAAAAAATATGCAGATACGAGTTTGAGTAAGTAAGATGACGATATTCGATAAAATGAGTGTCGTGGTTAAATAAAATCCCCTAATTTAAATATACAAACTAAAATAGTGTCTTGTTAAATTAATAATTAGATGATTTAGCATTCTTTTCACAAAAATACTAATTATTCTGCCTTTTATCCTCGCACCAAATACATTTTATCCAATATAATAATAAAGTTGTATCATTTCTCTACATAACATCCTAAGCAAATAAATACACTGATAATAATTGTCCAGTCTGTACACAACTACTCTTACTTCCAGAGAAAAGCCAAAAGAAGTTTCCCTGTGTTTCACACGTCGCGCTGCAAGCGACAGAGTTCCAAACACACATTAACAACGGAATACAAGTACTTTGTCGCGTTAAGTACTCCAGCGAACTTTTGCTAAGGAACGTACATTTAACGTTATTTTACAAATGAACCTGTTTTAGTTAACAGATTGTACGAGTACAGTGTTGAATTATTTTTTGACACATGCAAAAGTACTGGTTTGTTAGTTTATTACCTTTTCAGGATTTATTATAGTAAGGGGATCCGTCTGTTTGCCATGATTTGGATTGCCGAACGTGAATGATATTATTATTTAAAAAAACTATATTTCGCAGACATCTTTATTTTTGGTTAAATGAGGACGACAACCTTATTTTACGGTACTTTTCCTAAAAAAACTCACTAATAAAGTATGTATTAAATACACGGTGGGAACGAGTAACCCGCCACATTTTAACCATCGATTCTAGAGCCTATTTAGAGTATATAATGTAGTGTAACATGAAGTCCAATAAAGCATAATTTAAGAGATTTTCATGTTATTTAAAACAATTCCATGGTTAATTTAATTTGAACTTTGTCACCTATACCTAAATCATTATTTACTAAGAAATTGATCAAATTAATTTATGCTGTACGTTGATGATATTGCTACGTACAACATTAATATTTTTAGTAAAAAATGCTTTAGGTTAAGGTGTAAGAGTTCAAATTAAATGAACTATGGAATTGTTATTTAAATTATAAAAATCTCGGAAATTATGCTTTATTGGACTTCATATTTTGACATTATATACTTCAAATAGGCTCTAGAATCGATGGTTAAAATTTGGTGGGTTACTCGTTCCCACCGTGTATATCCGGAATGGTAACATCGATTTTTAACCACTACAAAAAAAGGAAAACTTACACAAAGTTAGTATGGAAAGACGATTGATCTACCCGATCAATCGTCTTTCCATACTAACTTTGTGTCACCTTAGGGTTTTCCCATAAACTATCGACGCGGAATCGGCGTTATTCGATCAAAAAACTCTTTATATATACGCAATAAGAGCGAAATCACGTCGAATTGGCTCGGCCGACAAGACCCTTAAGGGATAAGATGGTGGTTACTTAGCATATGGTAGGCGTGACCAGTTTTATCCCATTTAAGCTTGGCTGTGAACTGTGAGGTCGACGTCAGCTATCAATTGCTGCGGCATATAATTGTGCTGCGGACTTCTTCAAATCAAAGCCTCAAAACGCTAAGCTAAAAAATGCTTTAGTGGCGGTCAATTGGAGTCTGAGGCCCATAGACATTTGAATTCTCAAGACTATAATCAGGTGGTCTGTGTACTTATTTACCTTCAACGTAATAAAAATGCTCCAGCTGTTTAAAAAGATAAAATAATGTTCTTGTGTAAGGAGATTTAAAGTAAAACGATAAATCTATTGTCAGACGCTAATTGGCGGAAAAAAATAACTTTTTATCGTGATCAAACGGGGATCATCTTATCGATTTTCGAAGGAGAGTACGGTCAGCAAACGCATGTCTAGGATATACACGGTAAATACTTGAAGACTTGTTTTATGTATCGAATCTTATCTTACAAATGGGTCCTTTCGAATACACTTCGATCCCAAATTGATCTTTTGTGCAATTACCCTCTTACATAATCAGCTGTTCAAATGAGCAGGTTTCCTCACGATTTTTTTTTGTATACATACAAAAAAAATGTTTGTTTTTTTTTTGGTATTCAAGCAACAATGTGTGTGAGATTATAATAAATAAATATCAGGGGACAATCTCTAACAAATTGACCTCGTCATAAACTAAGCTTTAGGGCTTATACTATTTAAATTCTTATATCCAAGACACAGAAACGGACATAAAAACTCGTACTTATCATACAAGTATTTGCCCAAACTGGGAATCAAACCCAGGACCGCTAGCTTCGTAAGGGTCACCAACTAGGTTAACGCGTCGTCGTTTATTATTTAATTATTTAACATTAACCGTGTGGTTGCCGGGTTAGAATAGAGCCACTCCATGTCTTCCCGTGGATGTCGTAAGAGGTGACTAAGGGAATAAGGGCTTGTAGTGCTGTTAGGCGATGGGCTTGCAACCTGTCACTAATACACTAGTAGACTTCTTGGCCTGATTGTGCAAAATGTGGTTGCAGAATTGTCAGCAGGTCTTTTTAGAGTTGTTGGTGTTTCTGTGGCTCTGCCTGCCCCACTCTGGGAATGAGGGCGTGATGTTATATATGTATTTAACATTATTTTTTGGCCCCCTAATATTTATTTACTGTAAGTGTTTGGTATCAACACCATTAGGTTGCCATTTTGCGAAAACACCACAAAATTCGCAGTATTTACGTCATCCTTTCACCGTAACCCATAAAGTAGAACTACCCTCACGCAACACGCAACCATTTCCGCCCATCACTCCACAAGCACTTATTTACACAACTCCACGTAATGACGTCACTATCCGTTTTAAAAAAGACACATGTGTTATAAACCCGTATTGGATTTTCTACCTTATTGACAATGTAACAGGTGTGAAAGTGATTAAGCTAATAAATTGTACAAGCACCCTTTTGTGTAAGACGGTTATTATTTATCTGTCATAAAATGACGATTGCTTATTAAGAAAACCTACAGATGCTCGATATATTTTAAACGTAGTATTGCCTTTTTTAATGACTTTTAGTAATTGACGTGGTTTATACATTTTTAGGGTTCCGTACGTCAAGAGGAAAAAACAGAACCCTTGTAGGATCACTTTCGTGTGTCGGCCGTCTGTCTGTCACAGCCAATTTGCTCCGCAACTATTAGACTGAAGCAAATTAATTTTGGTACACATTTTAAGTCAGTGAAACAAAGACGGACGTGTAACGAAAAATACATGAATTTTAAACATTGGGGCCAATTTAGGGGCCAATTTAATTTATTTAATAGAAAAATAAATTAGCATTGTGCTAATTTTAAAATAAATATGTTGAAGAAAATGCACGGAACCCTCCCCAAGCGAATTGAACTCGGACTCATCTAGTTTTTTTTTAACTATGGCATAAACTGCCGCCCTCAGCTTCAGTTGATGATGATTAAGTTATTGCTTAGTGACGATTTTTATAAACAAGTTTGAACAAGTCTCACAATTTTTTGATGACACTTTGGCCTAGTTGGGTGTGACCCTGCCTCTGAAGCTGGCGGTCCTGGGTTGAAATCCCGGTAAGGGCAGATATTTGTGTGATGAGCGTGAATATTTTGTTCCTGAGTCTTGGATGTTTTCTATGTACATTTAAGTATATATTTATCTATATAATTATCTCTATCGTTGTCTAGTACTCATAGTACAAGCCTGGAGCTTAGTTTAGGACTAGGTCAATTTGTGTGAGATTGTCCCCTGATATTTTATTAAAATTTAAGTACTAGGGGCACTTGCGACGTTAAAACGATTTAACGACATCTCGCTTGTTGAAATCGGCACATCCATCTAGCCTCTACGAGGGAACATAGAGTCGGACATACGTACAGGTCAAACACATAACCCTCCTTTTTGGCTTCGCCGCAGTCGGGTTAAAAGGAGCAAATTTATTGTCTCTAAAATATTTGTATGACGGTATAACATAAAGTCGTTGTCAGCATTTGCGACCCTTCCGGTAACCTTCGGGGAGGGAAGATGGCCGATTGAAAGATGTCCGGCTTTTGATTTTGATTTATTCTATTTACTGCTTTACTCTACTCACTTGACATCGGCGAAATCACTGCGTATGTCGCGGTGGACCGCCATTAATAAAAAATAAGAAGAAGCATTTGCGACAGAAAAAAATCTGACAGCCAAGACGCGTCTATTGCTACGCATAGGCGTTCCCTGTAAATCTCCACCATGACTGGCCCAGTGCTACTCGCGCTCAGCTGTTTCCTGTGACCTTTATCTGATCGTCAGTCCACCTTGCGGAAGGAATTTATTTAAACTTTTTAACCCAAAGTAGGTACAAATCGTGGACCTAATGCCTCAAGTATTCTCTACAAGTCAGCTAATGGGCAAATCAAAATGTCTAGGCAAAGGAATGCCAAAACATACACAGACTAGCGGCTCGGTCCCGCGACTCCGTCCATTTATCGATATTGCTTCGGGAACTGACCAATTTTCAGAGGTAAAAAGTATTTTATTTTACATATCCTTGGGTCTCAAACCAAATTTCATCATCCGTTCAGCAGTTCAACAGTTAAAGCGTAATAGATACACAGAGTTACTTTTAAATTCATAATACTAGTATGGATATGGGTAATAAATACACCCCGGATTTTTGTAGTAATGACGTCACAATAGGGTAGTTTGGGGAGTAAATGGAACGGTGTTAATTAATACGGCAACCTAGTCATTGGTGTTCTACAGAATAAAAAAAAAATATTTAGGCATTCATGATATTTTATATCTTAGGTCCAAACTTAATAGGTTAAAGCTGATAAATTGATAAAGATAATACTAATATGTTTAATTATGTTCCACTGTTCCATTTACTGAATGGAACGGTGTTAATTAATACACAAAACTGCCGGATTTAAGCGAATAAATTGTAATAACTAGGCATTCACGATAAAAAATTACCTACTTAATTAATCAATGTTATCTTTCGGTATAATACCGCAAACCATACATTTGTACATTAATCTGATTTGGTTATTTTTCCCGCTCAAATAATATGGTTTGAAGTAATATACCAAAAGATAATGTTGATCAATTGACTAGATAATTCTTGTCGTCAGTTATTAAAATTTATTCGGTTAAGAACCGTATTTTTTTATATTCATGAACACCGTTCCATTTACTCCCCACACTACCCTATTGTGACGTCATTGCGACAAGAAAAGGTCTAGTTATAAAAAGCCAAGATGAACTTTTAAAATAAAAAAACTTCGATTTCCGTGCTAACGGTACAAAGCTAAGAGCCGTTTTAATATGCTAATGGCCCGAAATAAATTCCCCGTCGCCGTTCTATGGAAAATGAAGTATAAATTCAATTTGGTTCGCGTATACTTAGGTCGCGTCTACATTTTTACAGTTTGCGGTTTACTGTGAGTCGTTATTGTTTAAAAATCCTTACTATTTCCCGAACCATATTTATAAAAAAATTATTATTGCAATTTTAAGCTCTACATATTTTTTTGGCTATTCGTTTTCATCAATTAAGAATTTCTCAACCACTCAGGTTAACTGGAAGATATCTGTTAAAGTCATAATTTCGCTTTTTTTTTTTTTTTTTTATGTTAAGGAGAAGGCACACGAGCACTCAGGCCACCTGATGGTAAGTTAATATCCTTGCTACATCTTTGTCTTTTTTATAATTGTTATCTCTTTTGTTTGTACAATAAATAAAGCATTTATATACATACTTTTATATAATAATACTATGTATGTATAGTCAACATTAACTTAATACGGAACCTCAACCGGAAATATGTTACGACAAAGGTAGATCGCAAAAAGACATAGGGAGCTTGTAATCCCAAAAAAAGAGAACAGCACCTAAGGGAATTGCGGTAAGCCATCTCTACGCCGATGGAGTCACGAGTCACTAAATTGACCGTGTTGCTTGTGACTTACTGCCGTAAGACCAATGAAGGTGGTTAACTCCAAAGTAGTACTCGAAGCATTCTATACTCTATTGGTAACTCAATAAGATTTAAAATGCTTTTACTGTCAGTATGCAGTTAGCCGCCTGTTTTGGTATCACGACAGTACAGGTACCTGCTTGAGTACCTACCAGCAGACCACGATATTGCATTTGACGTGTTTTAGGTCCGTATTAATAAACTGTTCTCGGTTTAAATGCCCGTCTCAAGATACGTCAAAAATGACAGTTTTCTATGGTTTGACGTTTACTTTGACGTATCTTGGATGGGCATTTAAACCGAGACAAGTTTATTAATACGGGCCTTAGTATTGTATTAGGCCGCCATTACCGTCGAGCAAATAAGAGTTATCAAAACGTTAACGATACGGAAACACGTCAAAGGCAAATCGCTTACCGGTTTACATTCATCAGGCGTAACTTTTTTTGGCATAATCATCATTTGGCATACAGTCTTTTTTTCTGAAAACGTATACTTTTCGGGATAGGAAGGCCTGACTCGTATTTTACCCACCTCGTCAGGCAATCCCCTACTTTCCGGGCCTAGGCAATAATGTACTATTGTGTCCTACTTAAAGCAGATCAGGCGCAGAAAAACTGTTAGTCCAATGTGAACGTAGCCTTGCTTTAGGTCGTAAGCGTATATAGGCATACCAAGTCAAAGACTGAGTGAGGCGTCTCGAAAGATATAAAGTCTTTTAAACATACATTTTTAAACGCCTTTACGTGATATGAGAGTCTATGTAGTCGTGAAAAAGCTGGCTTTTTCTTTACAAGTGTGAAGGAAATTATGGTGTGTATTTTTCGTAGATATTTAACACGATAATTGTTTGGTATTCAACAAAGCTGCCATTTTATATATTTTTTTTATCAAAGGATAAGTATACTGAGCCTTTACGATATAATAAATACTTTATAAAATCAAATGCGATTAACTTCTAACTTTAAAATATTTTCACGGATGTTTTGAAACAAAACGCCTAAGGCCATAATTAATATCATCTTGAGACGAGTACCTTATACGAGATGAATTCTTGAGTAAAGTACTTGTCTCAAGATGCCTCAGAGATGACAGCTTTCTATGACATGTCTTGAGACAGTTAGTAATCTATTACAAGATCACTAAACTTCATCGATACAATCGCCCGGGCTTATTATTTTTATTTTTTTAAATTTATTCTTCAATTATACATTTAATAAACTAATCTCGACTGCAATGTTCGTTTTATCTAAGGCAAGATGAAGGCGCACCAGCACTCAGGCCACCTGATGGTAAGTCGATCCTGAAACCCATATACATTTCAATTCTCAAGACTGCAATCCTAAAACCTCAAATGCGTTGCCGACCCTGAGGACTAAGATGGAATGCCAGTAATTTCACTGATTGTCTTATCCCTACAACGTAACGCAACAATGAACAATGCTGCATCGCGGTAGGTTAATGGATATGACGGTGGTAGCAATCCGGACAGACCCTGCACAGGGTCTTACCGTTTACTTTGATCTTGGGACGGGAAACTTGGCCAAGTTGATTTTTTAATACTGCCCTGAGTCTAGTTCCGGATCATGGTATAAAACTGTTCCCTATAGGGGAGTTAAAATGTTAACGTTTGGTTAATGGCATAACATTCAGTCAGTTCCCGTCACGGTCTAGGAAAGCTCCCGCTGGAAAATGGATCATGATTTATTGGCTAAAGGGGAGGCACTAAAACCTAGTTGGAGGTAAATTCTTGGTCCGTACTGGACTAGATTATGCTAAAGACGAGCATAAATAAGTTGGTCTCGAGTGAGTGTGACCCTACCTCCGAAGCCAACGCTCCTGGGTTGAATCCCGGTAAGGGCGAATATTTGTTCCTGAGTCTTAGAATGTTTCTATGTATTTCTCTATATAAGTAAGTTTATCGTTCTCTAGTACCCATAGTACAAGCCTGAAGCTTAGTTTGGGACTAGGTCAATTTGTGAGAGACTGTCCTCTGATACACACATAACATCACGCCTTCATTCCCAGAGAGCGGGGTAGGCAGAGCTACAGAAATACCAACAACTGTAAAAAGACTAGTTGATTCTGTAACCACATTTTGCACAAGTAGGCTAAGATGTTTACCAGTGACAGGTTGCAAGCCCATCGCCTAACAGTACTACGAGCCCTTATTCCCTTAGTCGCCTCTTACGACATTCAGGGGAAGACATGGAATGGCACAATTCTAACCCGGCAACCACACAGGGTGTGATATTTATTTATTATTATTTATTTTGCATCTTAAGAAAAAGATCTCAAGTCACATTAACTTGAGATTTTCTTCTTAAGACGCGGTTTACTGAATGACAGCAACTGGTCTGTACCACTGGTAATACTGACTTTATTACGTCGTATATGTTTTTTGTCCTTCTTTTTTGCAAAAGTTCGATTCGTCTAAGCATCAAGAGAGCAAATGGAATTTAAAGCATAATACCTATAAAGTCTGTGGTTTAAAAAACTTTCTTTTGTCACCCGTTTCAATATAAACGCAATTTAAATGTTACTTTATGTCTCCGATTTCCCTTCAACCTGATATTTTACTGCCTTGTAAGGAGGACATATTAGGTGAAGAGGAACTTAAAATATACTTTGTAACTACTGCCGCAGACACTTACGTTGCGATATTTAACGCTGGCGCACACGAGCGGGTGAAAAAAATTTAAAACTAACTATGTAAGTAAATTTCTCGCTTGCTTGATTGCTTTTATTGTTGATACGGACTAAACTAAAAAGTATAGCCAAAAAAATACCGGTAAATACTTGGGTCAATCAACTTTCCTTTGTACCTCGTTTCGATAGTGACGTCTCTTGGGTCACTCTTACCATGATGTTAAATTATATAAATCCACCATACATCAGTTTTTTTCCAATTTTTATGGTTTTTTAAGCATATTTAGTAGTGTATATCTGTTGTCTCCTGGCTACAACAAGAGACAAGACAACAAAAAGTAGAAACACTCGCACTTATATATTTTTTTAAATATATTTTATTATATTGAATGTACAAGAAGGTATTTATTAATCCACATACGCACACACACTCATTAAATACATTGTCTAGTGGTGGGTCGCGGTGCGTACGTTTGAGGCATGAACACATTCAAACTGCACGATATACCTTTGTTTGATGACGTATTACTGCTTTGACGACACGCTAGCCTAGTTGGGAGTAACCCTGCCTTCGAAGCTAGGGGTCCTGGGTTCAAATCCCGGTAAGGGCAGATATTTGTGTGATGAACACGAGTATTTGTACCTGAGTATTTAAGTATATATTTCTCTATATAAGTAAGTTTATCGCTTAGTTTGGGAGTAGGTCAATTTGTGTGACATTGTCCTGTGATTTATTTATTTATTTTAATGTGGTATAGTGCTGTTTTAGGTTTGTTGACGCAACAAACAAATGATATAATAATATAATTTGAGTAACAGCGCTTCTTTGCGTTGAAAAACAACACTATTCCACTGATAAAATGTAATAATATAATATTAACTTAATGTAAGATACTGAGAATATCTTATTTATCTTTTTACGGACACTTCCACCCCCTTCGTTTGTGTAATTATCCCTCTTTTTAACACTAACTCCATGGTTGCCGTCACCCCTTTCAGAAAGTGGATGGTGGAGTGCAATTAGTGTACCTTGAAATCATTTGGTTTAGATAGCCATAGCCAAGGATTTTCATTTTAACTCCGGCGACGGCACCACATTAACATAAAAAAATAAGTAAAAATCAGGGGACTGTGTCCCACAAATTGACCTAGTCCCAAACTAAGCTCTAGGCTTTTACCATGGGCACTAGACAACGATAAACTAACTCAAATTGAGAAATACATACTTCCATACATACCAATCATACCATACTTACATACATACCAACCACCAACAACAACCAACAGTGCAGCAGTGTTCGCTGTGTGTTGCGGTGTGGGGATAAGACAACCGGTGAAATTACTAGCTTAGAGGCATTCCATCTTAGACCTCAGGGTTGGCAACGTATTTGGGGTCTTAGGATTGCAATCTTACGATTATAGTCTTGTGAATTCAAATGTCTATGGGTCTCTGATTCCACTGACCATCAGGTGGCCTGAGTGCTCGTGTGCCTTCTCATTATCATTACAAGGAAAAAAAATACATAGAAAACACCCAAGGCTTAGGAAAAAATACACGCGCTCATCACACAAAATGTCTGCCCTTACCGGGATTTGAACATGTTATGTGTTTCACTGTCTCCATTCCTTGCACATTCTACAATCTGTTGTCGAATAGGCCGGATGTTAACCCAAAAATGTACTTGTAGATGATCAATAATAAATAGATTACCGTACATCTGTAACATTCCTTAAACTAAGTAAAATATTTTTTTTCAAACATGCTCGGAAAGAACCGTTTTCCGATTGAAATACAAGGACGGAAAGTGCCTCATTTTACTCCAAGGAGTAAAAAAAACATATGAAACACTTTCCGTCCGTGTCCATATTTTATTTGAAAACGATCTCTAATGCCTGTAGAATCAAATTAACCATGAAAGAAATCCCATTCACCCAATTTAATAAAAGGTGGCGGCGCGCGGTGCGGCGAGCCATTGTCAATTCTCAATACCGTCTTGTAATTTTCAAAAGGAGATTCTTTCTCAATTCGTCGATGTTTTACAAATCTACTAATTTTTTTTTTTTTTTTTTTTATGATAAGGCGAAGGCATACGAGCGCTCAGACCACCTGATGTTAAGTGGAATCTGAGACCCATAGACATTTGAATTCTCAAGACTATAATCCTAAGACCCCAAATGCGTTGCCAACCCTGAGGACTAAGATAGAATGCCTCTATGCTAGTAATTTCACCGGTTGTCTTATCCCCACACCGGAACACAACAATGCGAACACTGTTGCTTGGTTTGTTGTTGGCTTGGTTGTTGGTTGCTTGGGAATTATGTATTTGTATCATTTTCTCACATTTGTTGAGAAAAGCATTATATATACCGCGGCAGAAATGGGATTGCCTGACTCGTATTAAGTTAGTTGTTGCGGGTACTACAGTTGGCCTTATAAGTTACACTTTTGTACCTTTTCGCTTTTGACAGACTAGTCCAGCAGTTCAAACACGACGTTAAAGTGACAAAGCACTAAAAAGTGCAGCTACTTACAAGGTCAACCGTGCCACCTTGTATGTACCACCTTAAATTATATTCTACTAGTCACTGCAACCAAGAAATAGTGCCCACACTGAGTTTCAATAAAGTAGGTGAAAGCGCCAGTTACAGTTTTAAAAAAAGCTGACTGAATGACTTCGGAAAAAATACCTAGAACCTCTGAGACTACTTACCAGGTTACTCGTGTCATAAAAAAGGCTTGTTAGCAAGCTTTTTCTCTAATTGACATTAAATGATCGTCATAAATTCACACGATCGTGTGCACAGGCCTTACCTAGCTCGCTGAATCACGCGAGCACAATTTCCCGTAGGCGATAGCGGAAGCCGTGTGGAACGGGCTTTATAGACATCATAATGTCGTGTGGCACCGCCTTTATTGGGCGGGAAGTAAAGTGTTGGTGGGGTTATATCACGCTTAATGTTTTTACAATCATGGTTAGGTGGATATATTTATGTGGTTGTTTTATAGAAGTACGAACATGGTTTAGTGCTCACAAATTAATATTGTTAATTGGATTTTATTAAAACACTAGCGGCCCGCCAGCGACTTCACCCTGCTGTAAAATTCAGGCTTTCCCAGAAATTATTCGAATTTTCCTTGCCGTAAAAACCATCCTTGGACATCAACGAACATTTAAAAAAAGAATTGGTAAAATTGGTCCAGGCGTTGTGGAGTTATGTGCTTACCAACACATTTTGCGATTCATTTTTATATTATAGTTTATTCCGTGTGGTTGCCGGGTTAGAATAGTACCACTCCATGTCTGCCCGTGGATGTCGTAAGAGGCGACTAAGGAAATAAAGCCTTGTAGTACTGTTAAGCAATGGGATTGCAACCTGTCACTAATACACTGGTAAACATCTTAGCCTGTTTGTGCAAAATGTGGTTACAGAATTATCAAGAAGTCTTTTTCTAGTTGTTGGTATTTCTGTAGCTCTGCCGACCCCACTCTGGGAATGAGGGCGTGATGTTGTGTATGTGTATGTATTATGTTTGTTCTTGAATTTGTTATCACGTGTAATTAGTTATTTATATTTAAATGCCGTGCGTGCCGTGCCCACATGCATGGCGCCCAAACACTTTTTTGTGGTAGGTTGTAAGGTGAAAGTTCCTATTATGGAAAGTGCTCTAGTAATAAAGAATCCTATACAAATAAACTTCCGAGATTGATATGCTTTTACGTAAGTATATTGAAATTGTTCGGAATTAAGTACCACATTTAGGATAAAATATTCAGTATTGCCAAATTTTCATTTTTAAAATGTTAATGTTTATCACTGGAGCACTATCCACGATATATTATTTCACCTCGTTATAATTATTAAAAATGGCATCAAATTCCGGTAAGGGTATAGATATTTGTGAGATAGATGCGATTATTTTTTATGAGTCTGGGACGTTTTCTCTGTCGGTATTTGTGTATGTATTTCTTTATAAAACTAAGTTTTTAGTGGCCTAGTACTTAGCTTAGTTTGTCCCCAGATATTTATTTATTTTGATATTTTTCTATCTTCTATATATATAAAAATCAATAGCTGTTCGTTTGTCTCACTAAAACTCTAGAACGGCTGGGCCGATTTTGCTGATTTTGGTTTTAAAATGTTTGTCATAGTTGTAACGTTGCGCTTTTATCATTGACTGGAACAAACCCAAACTCTGAGTACTGGCAACAATCTTTAATATATTTAAAGGCTGGTCACTAGATTGACATTCGGTATCGATTTGCATAGGGTTGTCAGCCCTAGATTTTCTACTCGTATGTAGGGAAATAAAATTCAACTTCATGATTTATTACTGTATGTTTATTAGGAAAAATGTATAGGAAGCTTTTGCTGAAACAAGGTTTTGTAGGAATTTAGGTTTCAGGAGGAACAGTGAATGTCTTCTACGATAATAAACTGTTTAATTGTTTTCTAAAATACAAATTTCACAATTTGAAAGTCAATACTTTCGGGGTAAATTCTGGGGTAAATATTGTGGGAAAATTTCTTCATCCGAGGGTGCTCCAGGGTGCTCCGTTCGTCAGCCATATTGGTTAGAGGTTGCTTACAACTGCAGCTCCAAGTTGAGTGCGAGCAGAAGCTTTGAACATCTTGTGCAGGACGGAGGTCCTAGTTTTGATAGAAGTCTCCAGTGGCTTATGTGGCAAAGTAGCAGCCGATTTAAGAATTATTTTGTGGCAGTAACAAAACCGTAAGTAGACATTCCGTCTGAATAAGACATGTGCATCATGTAGACTGGTTTCTTAACCTCGTGGTTAACTTTCAGCTCTTCAAACTCAAATTATTTGAAACCAGAGGGTTCTTTATGCCGGGACGGAGGGAAATACAGCGTTTGAGATAATCTTTATTGGATGGTCTCCGCTGGATGGGAATTTGGAAAAGATTAATATAATTTGGAAAAGATTAATATAATTTGGAAAAGATTAATATAATTTGGAAAGATTAATATAGTTTGGAAATTTAAAGAATTTAAATAGTTTAGGAATAGAATTTGGAAGAAGTTAAAGCAATTTCATTCGAATATAATTTAGAAGGGGATTTAGAAAACACATTTAGATATAGACCTTCTATTTTAGGGTCCAATCTTGATATTTGGCTTCCTTTCTTTGACCCTGAAAGAATTAAGCATATGTTCAGTAAATTTCACTTTCCACTAGAGATTTAGTTTGTGAATGATTAAGTTAAGGCTTGCTTTATTTTGTGTAATTTAGTAGTGCGGGCTAGGTACCTTTCACCAGCCGCCATTTTGTGTTGCAAGCCCATGACTGTCTCTTTATAAAGCCTTCTGCACCAAGCTTCTTAAAGCCCTCAAATATTAGAGGACCTTTCTATTATCTTCACGCGCTTACTGTGTGGCTTGCAAATGGAGCTTGCATAGAGTCGACGCCCAGAGCATCGCGTCTCGACTCACACTGCCCAGATCCAGTCTGCAGCCGGACAACCCTTTGCAGGAAGGTTTCTTCAGAACGAGGTCTGTGAATTAATTACTAGTTAGGGAAGTGTGGCGGGACTCGACATAATTTTAGATTTTGCAAGGCAAAGCCGAACAACAACAAACAATTTAGCTGTTTCGGTTGTGGAATGACAGGTGTCAGGATTGCCAATTGTCCGAAGTGTACGAGGAATGGTAACAATAAAGGGCCTAATTCACACCGTAATAATCCAAAAAACTAATAGGTTTGGACTGTAGCGAGATTAAAAATAATGTTGAATGTAAACAATCCATTTCGAAATTTAATAGTTACAATTCAATTGCTACAGTTCTTTTTGCACCGAATAAGGAAGATATTAGGCCGTATTTAAAATTTAATATTTGTGATTTTGAAATTTATGGATTATTGGATTCAGGAGCATCCGTTTCAATTTTAGGCAACAATGCTCATTTAAATTTTGTAAAATTCGGTTTTGACTTACTAAATATGCAACCAACAACATGCAATGTTGCGAATGGCGTTAAAGTCCAGACAATAGGGAATATTTTCGTTCCGTTAACATTTAATAACGTAACACATGTTATTAAGTTTTTTGTTGTTCCCGATATTGTTACGGACGTGATTTTAGGAGTAGATTTTTGGCAATCGTTTAGGCTGGCGCCGGAAATATTCGACAGCATTGAGTATACACCGACACCGGATAATTATTTTACGATTTGCAACGGTGTAAATGGAGAACAGGTACACACGATTCAGTCTTACGACCATTTAACTTTAACGCAGAAAGAGCTTGCTGACGCTATGGTAGACAAATTTAAGACCATTTCATTTGAGGAGATAGGTTTAGGTAGAACTGCTTTGATTGAGCATTCTATTGACACAGGCGATGCTTATCCCATTAAGACAAGGCAATATCCGCTCTCACCGGAGAAGCGAGCAGCCTTAAGCGCCGAGCTCGATAGAATGCTTAAATTGGACGTAGTTGCTCCTTGCGAAAGCCCATGGAATAATCCTGCCTTATTAGTGCGTAAAGCAAATGGTGACTGGCGTTTTTGTTTAGATTGCAGGAAACTTAATTCGATTACTAAGGGAGACTCGTACTCCATTCCATACATTCCACAGATTTTAGATAGTTTGAAGGAGGCGAAGTACCTTACGTCAATCGATTTAAGCTCCTCATTTTGGCAAATACCATTGAGTGAGACGTCTCAGGAAAAGACAAGCTTTACTGTGCCGGGTCGCGGGTTGTATAAATTTAAGGTTATGCCATTCGGATTGTGCGGAGCACCTGCTACACAGCAGCGGCTCATGGATAGCCTTATTGACCACAATATAACCAGCGACATCGAAAACGGTTTAGCATTTTGTTATATCGATGACATAGTCATCTGTTCTTCAGATTTTCAGACGCATTTAGTGCTACTTAACCGTGTGTTGGAAAAATTGAAAATGGCCAAACTTACGATAAATTTTTCGAAATCTAAGTTCTTCAGGCAGTCGCTCAAGTACCTTGGTTACGTCGTAGACGAGTTCGGGTTGCGCACTGATCCTGAAAAGGTCGCGGCCATTTTGAATTTTCCCATACCAACAACTTCTCGGGAGGTTAAGATATTTTTAGGGACGTGCTCGTGGTATCGTCGTTTTATACGAAACTTTTCAACAATAGCCGCCCCTTTAAATAAATTGACAGCGAAAGGGAAGAATGTTCCTGCCTTTCGGTGGTCTGAGGAAGCTGAAGTTGCATTCAATTCATTGAAGAATGCATTAGTTTGTGCTCCTATTTTGGCAGTGCCAGACTTTGAGAAGCCTTTCTCTGTGCATTGCGATGCGTCTTCATATGGATTGGGTGGAATGCTAAGTCAGACTATCGATGGCCACGAGCACCCGATCGCATACGTTAGTCGTTCCCTTAACAAAAACGAGCGAAACTATAGCGCGACCGAGAGGGAGGCTCTAGCTGTTTTGTTCTCTGTCGAGAAGTTTCAGCCGTATTTAGGCTCACGTCGCTTTAAGGTGATAACAGATCACGCGTCACTTAAGTGGTTTATGAACCTGGAAAACCCATCTGGTAGGTTAGCACGTTGGGGTTGCAGACTGTCTCAATATGAATTTGATGTTGAGCACAGGAAAGGCACCGATAATGTGGTACCGGATGCGTTGTCCAGGCTTATGACGGTTGACGCAGTGAACGTCACAAACGATGTGGAGAAAGATTTATGGTATGAAAGGATTGTGAACGGTTGTAAATCTTTCCCCGCTAATTTTCCAAATTTCAGTTTTAAGGAGGGAAAGCTTTACCGATTTAGTAAGAGTAAGTATAGCTTACTAAGCGAATTCGATTGGAAAGTGGTAGTTCCAAAGAGTGACCGTATTAAGATAATGAAGGAATGTCATTGTGAATCAACAGCTGCACATCTCGGTGTATTTAAAACTCACCGGCGGTTATCTTTGACATACTTTTGGCCAGGCATGCATAAGGACGTAGTCGATTTTGTGAAGGCTTGTGACGTCTGTTCGGCTTACAAGCATTCACAAAATCGCACTCCAGGGTTGATGGGTCAGCCAAAGGTATGTCATAGACCATTCCAAGTAGTATCTATTGATTTAGTAGGTCCTCTACCACGTTCTCGGTCGGGTTACACGTTTTTGTTTGTTGTGACATGCTGTTTTTCAAAATATACCTTGCTGTTTCCACTTCGCCGCGCAACCAGCGCTTTAGTTGCAAAAGAATTTGAGAACCATGTAATATTGGCACATGGTGTACCAGAAACCGTAATTACCGACAATGGGGTTCAATTTACGGGATTACAATTTAGACAACTATTAAAAAAGTACAATATTCCTCGGGTACATTATGGACCACGGTATACTGCTCAAGTAAATTTAGTCGAGCGGTATAATAAAACGGTTATGACTGCTGTAGCATCGTACGTGGAAGAAAACCACCGATCTTGGGACGAGCAACTGCACCGTATTCAGTTTGCGTTAAACAGTGCAGTTAACGAATCAACGGGGTTTTCTCCTTTCTTTTTGGTACATGCTAGAGAACCAGTCATAAACGGCTCCTTTTACCGCAATACCGATGAGGAGTATACTGTAGGTATACCTAGAGAAGAGTATGCAGGCGAATTTGGTTGTTTAGCGAATATTTTTGAACAAGTTCGATCTTCTCTTTTGAAGGCACATGCTACAAACACAAAATATTATAATTTGAGACGTCGTCCTGCCAAGTTTTCTGAAGGCGATGTAGTTTGGAAGCGCTCGTACATACAAAGCGATGCTGATAAATTTAGGATGGCTAAGCTCGCGCCAAAGTATGAAAAGTGCAAGGTTAAGAAAGTTTTGTCACCTCTTGTTTATGAACTGGAGAGGATGGATGGACATCCAATAGGTTCTTGGCATATTAAAGATCCAAAGTTGTAGATTGAGCTGGTGATCAGTGGACGCGCGCCCCGTAATGCTGGTCATTGCTCGCCGCGCCGCTACTGTTGACTACTTATCACTACAGAACCACATGATTGGGTTAGCATTTAGTGTTGAATATTCGAATATATTCAATCACAAACTATTTGGTGTGGTGAACAGGAACAACTGTCTCACTACTTGTATTATGTGCGTGAAGTATGAAAGAATAATGAATGTTGAAGAATGTAGGGTTACTCATTCATGTCTCAATACCACCATGAGCAATCTTTGATATGACTTCAAGTAACTTAGTTTTTAGTTACCCGCCAAGTTATGATTATTAAGTTACATTATTATGTACTCCTGTGTTTCGCATTCAACAAGCCGAGTTAGGTTCATGTGTGGATGCGATGTTATGTTGCACAGTGTTTTATGCTTCGTTTAGTTTTGGTTATCTCCATTCTAGGTAAGAGATACATTATGATTCCTCAGACAACGCTGTCTAGGATATTAGTTTTGCATTCCTCAGAGACATTGTAAATGTATCCGAGACGTGTTTAGTTAAGTATAACTTGGTGAAAGGTTTTTTTTTTACTTTGCGGTTTCGTTACGAATATAGGTTGGTAAGATTTCGTTCAGTAACGACACTGAAATGGTTGTTTTGTAGGTTTCGCCCGGACAAGGAGGGTATATATTGGGGAATGCTGATCATCGGTCCTGGCTGCTGGCAATTACCTCTTCAGCACAACATTGCCGTTGTGCTGGAAAGGTAAATGGAATTGGTTTTCGTTATGGTTGGATATATAGGTTTGGGGTAGGAGAGTTTTTTTTTTTATAATATGTAACACACAGATTTTTTTTTATTAAATATATTTTGGATATTGAGAAAGTTTTGTGAACAGAGTGTTACATGGTTGTCTCTCGCTGTTTCTAAAAAAAAAGGTTGAGCACATTCTTTTAATATTTAGGTAATGTCAAAGTTTGATAAGTGTCAGAGCTTGGGTTTCATTTGGCATTGGTGGATATGACGCTGAGGGCAGCGTACGGTTCATCTACGTTGAACCTTTTCATTGGGGAGGGGAGTATTGTAACGTTGCGCTTTTATCATTGACTGGAACAAACCCAAACTCTGAGTACTGGCAACAATCTTTAATATATTTAAAGGCTGGTCACTAGATTGACATTCGGTATCGATTTGCATAGGGTTGTCAGCCCTAGATTTTCTACTCGTATGTAGGGAAATAAAATTCAACTTCATGATTTATTACTGTATGTTTATTAGGAAAAATGTATAGGAAGCTTTTGCTGAAACAAGGTTTTGTAGGAATTTAGGTTTCAGGAGGAACAGTGAATGTCTTCTACGATAATAAACTGTTTAATTGTTTTCTAAAATACAAATTTCACAATTTGAAAGTCAATACTTTCGGGGTAAATTCTGGGGTAAATATTGTGGGAAAATTTCTTCATCCGAGGGTGCTCCAGGGTGCTCCGTTCGTCAGCCATATTGGTTAGAGGTTGCTTACAACTGCAGCTCCAAGTTGAGTGCGAGCAGAAGCTTTGAACATCTTGTGCAGGACGGAGGTCCTAGTTTTGATAGAAGTCTCCAGTGGCTTATGTGGCAAAGTAGCAGCCGATTTAAGAATTATTTTGTGGCAGTAACAAAACCGTAAGTAGACATTCCGTCTGAATAAGACATGTGCATCATGTAGACTGGTTTCTTAACCTCGTGGTTAACTTTCAGCTCTTCAAACTCAAATTATTTGAAACCAGAGGGTTCTTTATGCCGGGACGGAGGGAAATACAGCGTTTGAGATAATCTTTATTGGATGGTCTCCGCTGGATGGGAATTTGGAAAAGATTAATATAATTTGGAAAAGATTAATATAATTTGGAAAAGATTAATATAATTTGGAAAGATTAATATAGTTTGGAAATTTAAAGAATTTAAATAGTTTAGGAATAGAATTTGGAAGAAGTTAAAGCAATTTCATTCGAATATAATTTAGAAGGGGATTTAGAAAACACATTTAGATATAGACCTTCTATTTTAGGGTCCAATCTTGATATTTGGCTTCCTTTCTTTGACCCTGAAAGAATTAAGCATATGTTCAGTAAATTTCACTTTCCACTAGAGATTTAGTTTGTGAATGATTAAGTTAAGGCTTGCTTTATTTTGTGTAATTTAGTAGTGCGGGCTAGGTACCTTTCACCAGCCGCCATTTTGTGTTGCAAGCCCATGACTGTCTCTTTATAAAGCCTTCTGCACCAAGCTTCTTAAAGCCCTCAAATATTAGAGGACCTTTCTATTATCTTCACGCGCTTACTGTGTGGCTTGCAAATGGAGCTTGCATAGAGTCGACGCCCAGAGCATCGCGTCTCGACTCACACTGCCCAGATCCAGTCTGCAGCCGGACAGCCCTTTGCAGGAAGGTTTCTTCAGAACGAGGTCTGTGAATTAATTACTAGTTAGGGAAGTAGGATTTAAGAGCAAATTAAGTATTGGAATTGATGGCATTAGGTTCCTTAGGGACTAACCAACTTTGGAATTAGAAAATTGTGAACCTATCTTAAGAACCATATTGTTTTAAACACGACCCATGCTTTACTGAGCTGTTAATTAATTTAGAATCAAATGTCTGGTCGTTCAGGACTTCAAGGTTTACAATTAAGTATTTAATGGTTGTAAAGAAAACGAAGAAATAAAGAATGTGTTAAACTTACTAACTGGTTTCTTTCAGCTCCATAGGATAGACCCACTCTTAGTCCAAAGGTCACGCCGGACATTAGTTTTGTTTTATTATTTTTCGACATTTTGTGTTATTTTGTTTACGACGTGCTCCCTTCATCTAGCCGGGTAAGGGAGGTCGTCGCATAGTCCAGGGAAGGTTTAAAAGGTGCAAAAATAATTGAAAAATCCACCGGGAAAGTTAGAAATTTGCAGCGGGGCGAAGAAGCTGGCGGGCCGAGTGTTACATAAATATCACGGGACAATGTAACACAAACTGACCTAGTCCCAAATTAAGCTATAGGTTTGTACTATGGGACAACGATAAACATACTTCTATAAAGAAATATGTACATATTCATACATAGGAAACATCCATGACTTAGGATCAATCTCGTGCTCAGCACACAAATATCTGCCTTTGCCTTGATTTGAGCCCGGGACCGCTAGGGTCACTACCAACCAAACCCACGTGTCGACAATTTCAATCCAGCGTGTCCACGACGAAATGTAGTCAGACGTGTCACGCGACACAAAATATAAAATTTTCATCAGTCTATCAGTCCGAGGGACGATCATTCTCCGGTCATTCTGATCAACGGATAGACTGACCTTACGTAATACTGAGCGTGTACGTCGGCATACGTTATATCAGTCTGATGTCAGGGGCCCTAGCCAAGATGCAAACGCTCCTAACGTTTTTCTTTTCTATCGCTCAAAATGTATGGGATGACATTCTCGTGCGTTTCGATAAACCACGTGGTTGACTGTCATCCCATACATTTTGAGCGATAGAAAAGAAAAACGTCAGTAGCGTTTGCATCTTGGCTACGGCCCCAGACCGTTCAAGGGTCATACACACTCTTAAAAACAAAAGTTGTCTCTCCTTTGGTCAATGGTTACAAGCTTGTGTGCTTATAAGTTATGTTTTTATATGATAGGTCTAAAGCAGTCCTGACGGCGTTTTTGTGGGAATGGGCTTAGCCAGAAAGTTAGGCCTTAAAAACGTTAACTTTCGGTGTGTCCACAGGAAAGACGGTAACCTAAATCCGTGTATGACCCTTAAAACAGCCTTACTCGCGAAAAGCATTTTTGGTATGGCTCCCAAAATATATAACAAACTGCCCAACTATATTTTGGAAATAGGAAGCATTATTAATTTTAAAGTAAAACTCAACCATTTTTTAAATCAGAATGTGAATGATTTTTTTACTGACAATTGGAACTGTTTTTAATCTGAATAATGCTTAATAAAATTATACAATTGGAATAATTTAGTCTTTTGAGTTCATTGAGCTGTTGTTTTAATTTTAATTTTATAAATTGTATTTTGTGATGATTCTAATATTAATTTTAATTTAAATCTAACTCTTTTTGATATGCATGTTTTAATTTTAACTAGGTGTAGTATTATTGTATTTTGTATGTTTTTTTATTATAAGGGTACTCAGGCCACCTGATGGTGTGTGGAATCTGAGACCCATAAACATTTAAATTATCAAGACTATAATCATAAGATCAATCCTAAGACCCCAAATGCGTTTACAACCCTAAGGACTAAGATGGAATGCCTCTACGCTAATAATTTCACCGGTTGTCTTATCCCCACACCGGAACACAAGAATGCGAACACTGTTGCTTGTTGCTCTGAAGTATGCCTAGAACTATTTTGTATGCCTAATGGCAAAACATAGAGATCTATTTTAATATTGTAACGAAACCTTTGTTTACAAAATGAATAAATAAATAAATGATGATTGATTGTGCAATTGTTCCAATCATTCAACTATCATGCGTCAGTCAATGTTTGACCTGACTGACAAAATATGATAAAACTGATGAAATACTAAGCGTGTAACCTCCCTCTTAGGCAGAGTCACTACAAACAACACTATTCGTGTAAATATACAATAAAGTGTGTAAAAGGTATACGGGCGTTTATTAAAACTGGACATAGATTAAGACTACTAATCATTAACAGAAAGAATTATTTTGATTACGCTAACGTATACACCGTTATTAATTTTTGAACATACTATCGACCCGCAATGTACATCGAAGTCCATCTGTCAGGTAAGTACGTAATGTTTACTTGTGAAAATGTGTATTTCGGCTTAAGTAGTCTCAGCTTTAATAATACTTGACTTTGAAACGTCATTAATTGCGTTTTTAATTCATTGCATTTTTCGTTATACATTGCGTATTAAATTATTTTGTACGGTTTTTTAATTTAATTTTATCAAAAGCTGCCTAAGTGTGCTCAGTAGGGGTTATACTAACCACAGTTAAAAGGAACGCCCGTATACCATTTACACACTGAATATTAACAAAACTATTGTAGCACAGCGGAACACTAAATTATGTTAAGGCGGGCATAAATCTACCGCGAAATAGAAGGATCAGCAGAAACAGGGTTAAGGGCGTGTTCAGCCAAAATCCTATCGGCGTTAGAATATCTCTTAAATCTTTAGTGGCATAACACATTGTGCTATAGTGTTATAAATGTGGAATGGTGCCTGCGGTGCAATTTTACATTGTTTTTAGCGCTTGTGAACCTAATACGAATCTCTAAATGATATCACTTTAGCAAAGCCGCCCAGACTTCATTTCAACGAAGAATATTGCTATTCTAGACTTAAATAATGCATTAACCGCCTAAACCGAATTGGTTTCAGTTTGAATTAGGATCCCGGGAACGTTCGAACGTCGTTTCTATTCTATATTCAAATTGAAATCGGGAAACCGTTAGTGGCGCTTTACGGTCTCTAACTGCCAAGTGATTCCAAATTTGAAATTAAATCGAAACTTTTTATATTGACTGTTGCAGGGACAATTGTTCAGCGACAACTTTCCGCCAAAGTTCATATAAAATTGCAAATTAGATTATTGGAACTCCGAAAATGTTTCTCATATCATTTCATATCATAATGATCATACATACATACATAACGTCACGCCTTTATTCCCAGAGTAGGCAGAGCAACAGAATACCAACAACTCTAAACTTGTTGATAATTCTGTTACCACATTTTGCATAGTCAGGCTAAGATGTTTACCAGTGTATTAGTAACAGGTTGCAAGCCCATCGCCTAACAGTACTACAAGCCTTTATTCCCTTAGTCGCCTCTCACGACATCCACGGGAAGACATGGAGTGGCACTATTCTAACCCGGGAACCACACGGGCATAATGATCACTCTTGATAAAAATAGTTGTCATACCATTTTACATCATAATGATCACTCCTCATAATAAATATTAATAATACAAATGTTTATTTTCAGGATTTTAATAATATCCAACTGGTAAATAAGGTTAGTTAGGTTAGGTTTGTTTTTAAACGACCTAAAATCAAAACGGTTTAGTAAAAATTACTTTAGGAGTTATATATTATTATGAATACAAATCAATATGGACCCGTTCGAATAGAATGGCAACAATGACAACGACTTCAACTCGTACCAAAGTATCATTTCATCAACTCCATCTCGATAGTTGGAAATCCTCCACCGTGCGTTTTTCGCGAACCTTTTCTCTGGGGAATCAGCTCTCGGCGTGTGTATTTCCGAACCTATACGACTTGGAGACCTTCAAAAAACGAGTCTAATCATTCCTCAACGACCGGCAGCGCACTTGCGATTCTTCTAGTGTTGCGGGTGTTTATGGGTAGTGGTGATCACTTAACATCAGCCCCTTATGTAACCATCGTGACAATGACACGTGACTGGTGACAATTTGGTGTACATTGCAAAGTTAACACACTATTATATCACTGGGTTTCATTTAAGTAGCGCCATGTACACTGAAATATCACCTGTCACCTGTCATTGTTGGTATGGTGAAATAGGACGAAGGGAAGAACGAAGGGAGTCATTGCAGGAAGAATAGAAACAAAAACGAATGAGGCAAGAACACGACACAGGGGTGCAGACAATCCAAGCTCATTATAGGAAGGGTAAACAAAAACAGGACAAAGTATCTACTAAATCTTGGTAAGTACAATCTCAGCATACTAATAGGTATTGACTGGGCACTGTCCGCTCAACAGACATCTAACGGTAATGGGCATTATATAGGATCTCCAATGCCCACACTGTGTCCAAGAGGAGACAAGCCAATACGTCCTAGCCGAGTGCGTCATGTACTCGTCACTGAGATAACACACTTTCGGAGAGGACGAGCTATCGTCAGAAGCACTTAAAAGTATTAACCTACAGGACGCACTTTTGTTCTGTAGGAAAACAAGAAGATGGGATCTATGCTGGATGGGAGTCGCCGGGCCAGTAACCTACGGCTCAACCAAGGGGAACAGCGTGAAATGACCGGGAGACTGATGGACTGCCTGCCTGATCCCCACCCATCTTCATCATAGTGAAATAGGGGGTATGTGACCCGCTTACTTGTCTGCTTCATATCTTACTAAAATTCCTTTTGGCGACTAAGGTCTATAATAAGGAAAAATTACTAGGTATAAAAATGCCCTACGGCCACGTGGTTCGACAACGTTGTCCGACATGTCGAATGACGAGGAATTTTATTTCCTTGCTGTCCGACATGTCGGACTATCAGGATTTCTTTACTCCAGTTAGTTCGACCATCGGACCAAGAGAATTTTTAAAATTCCACTTGGTCTGATGGTCAAACCACGAGGATCATTGAATTCCACTTGGTTCGACTCTAAACTACGAGGATTGCAACTTAAAAGATCGGACCAAGAGGATTTTTAAATGAAATGTAATAAAAAACAAATATGTCCTCTTTATTGCAACTTAAAAGATCGGACCAAGAGGATTTTTAAAAAAGAAGTACTCTTGGTCCGATAAAGAGGACATATTTGTTTTTTATTAAATTTTCCGTCTTTAAATTTGAATATAACAATCCTCGTAGTTTGATTGTCGAACCAAGTGGAATTCAATGATCCTCGTGGTTTGACCATCGGACCTAGTGGAATTTCAAATATTCTCTTGGTCCGATGGTCGAACTAAATGTACCTAATATAAAAATCCTGATAGTTCGGCATGTCAGACAGCAAGGAATCAAAATTCCTCGTCGTTCGACATGTCGGACAACGTTGTCGAACCACGTGGCCGGAGGGTAAAAATTACTGGAAAGAAAATTGGAGAGTAGTATTTATTGACAAAGTATAAAGATGCCGACATTTAAATACGTAGGTAGGTTTAGGTTATGTCAGTTTTGCAGCAGGTCCGGAGGGGCAACCACCCAGAAATAGGAGGTCTGCGGCAGCGGAGCTCCGTCGACACTACCTAATTTAAAATAATTACGTATTTGAATGTTGGCATTTTTATACTTAGTCAATAAACCTTCTCTCCAATTTTCTTTCTAGTCATTTTTATACCTAGTCATTTTTACTTACATACCTTAGTCGCCAAAAGGCTAAAATTATAAACGCGAAAGTGTGTATGGATGGATGGATGTATCGATGCTCGTTACTCTTTCACGCTGTAAGAATTCAGGAAAATTAATAGCTTATACCCTTACTAACATAGGCTACTTTACCGGATTTTTTTAAAGTTCCCAAAGGAATAACGATAATTGAAATAAACGCGGACGAAGTCGCGGGCTGAAGCTAGTTCTCCATAAAATAAAACAATTATCAAAACAGCGTAAACACCAACCGCCGCTTTTGATTTCAACGGGCACATTTTATTCCTCTAATCACGATTTCTAGAAAACGTTTTCTTTCTTGACAAAGGTTGACATAGCGACCTGACCTCGATCGCGAAGAAAATACTTTATAATGTTTATTATTTATTTAGGTATTGTACACATTGGGTACAATAGAAAATGGGTCCAATTTACTTTTACAACCCACTCGTATTTTTCAATCGCTGAAATCATCTTGAGTTGTTATCACTTCGCATTCAAAAAAATGATGATGAAACGACGTAAGTCCGTGTAGGTAGTTTTTAAATCATATTGGCACCAATCGGCCTTATAACCTCTGACACTCAAAGAGGATGTTAAGTGTTACGTATACCGACTGTCCCAGAACTTGACGTAAATATTAAATGATAACAAAGCCTTTTTGTAACCGGTTTAATATACAGTATTAACCAGAGGTTGAAACAGGATTAAAAAATACCGGTTAATACCGGTTCATTTCGATTTTGCTTTGAGCTTTTTTAGTGAACGCAAACGTTTTGAGAACTTTATTTTAACCTTAACTAATTGACGAGCGGCGGCTCGAGAAACAAATTTTTTTTTACTGAATAAAAACACTAAGCGGCGCTTGCTTATTGTGCGTGACGTGAGTCTGAATTAACCGGTTTATTTAGCTCAAAACCGGTTAATTCACATAGAACTTTATAAAAAAGTACCTCCACAAACCGGTTAAAAACCGGTTTAAGTTAACGGAACCGAAATAAAAAGGTTTTGCGTCAAGTACAAATTAACGGTTTGAAAATCTAACCCGTATCCGAGCCTTGGACTTTTAACTTTTGAATTTGTTAATTAGTTTAGGAGTTATTAAGGTTTTAATGAAACTGGTAAGAACATTACCTTGCGGTGTGCCTTTACCTAGGTTTTTGATGCGGTTATGACTATCGGATATTTTTCTACGGAAAAAATGACTAGCTTTTGCATGTGACTTCGTCCACGTGGATTTCGATTATTGTCTCGGAAACTTTAATTTCTGGGATAAAAAGTAAACCTATGTAAAATCCACAAATTTGTCTAAAATAAGCTAACACACACACACACACGCACGCATTTATAATATTAGAAGGATTAATTCTGGTTTATGTTTCGGTACTACATTAAACTCACATAAATTGAAGCGAAGCGAGGGCGGATCGCTACTTGAAATATAAACCAAGTCTAACAAAAAGCAAGTTTTTAGAACCCTACTGCATGTTATGATAATGTCGTCTATAGATATAAGTTAGTTACCCTTTATAATATTGAGCCACTATATTTGTTTTTTTTTAATGTAAGTAGGTACCCAGTGACACTTGCGACGTTAATACGAATCTAACGACACCTCGCATGTTGAAATCGGCCCATCTATCCAGCCTCTACGTGGGAATATACAGACAAATCAAAGACATAACCCTCCTTTTTGGGCTTTGCCACAGTCAGATAAAAAACAGGTTCTGTTTAGGAGTTCAGATGCCACAAACGTATAGCGTCAAATTTTCATAGATAATTAATGCTCAAAATTATTCACACTCATTATTGTAGCAGTTAAATTATTACAATAATTAATGCAATTAATTTTCACTTGCCTCTGAAACTAACCAAAAGAAAATGGCGACTAGGCGAGCTGACGTGACAGCGAGGTGATTAGTTCAATTACATTTTTCCTGTTTTCTATTCTAAGTTAAATTAGAAAACTATAACTCGCATACCGTGCCATTGCATTTACGTCTTTATACATCAATAATAAAACGCAATGTAAAAACTGATGTAAGGGCACTTACGTGTTTCTGCGACTCACTTGCGTTAAATGCAGTTGTAATCGTTAGTGTTTCATTACAGACTTTGAGTTGCTTTAAACAGAGTAGGTTTTAGATTACGATTAAGTGAGTGATAAATGTCCTTTGGATGTTGAGCTTAAAGCCGTTTGGTGGATTAAAACTAAAACAGTATATTTTAACTAATTAAGTTACTTTTATGACGTCATTGAATAAAAAAAGGTTTTTAGGTTTTTGAAACAAGTAATCGCGTGTTGGGATTTAAGCTTTATGTTGACGTGTTAGTATTGTTTTTTTTTTATAAAACGAAATGTTTTGCAGCTAAGTATGCAACATAAAATGTACTCTCCAATCAGTTAGGAATTTCGAGATGCGAGTTACCTTTGTCATTTTAGAACGCTAAAACGTTACTTGACTCTAGACGTGGAAGCACTGCGCAGTTCGTATATACCGAGTGTTGCCTGTAATAGGAGCAATAGATTGAGGGATCGTTTCTACTCTTTAGCAACATTTGTTCTATAACATTTAAAAAAACGTTTATTTTATTATTTGTTTTTTTTTTCGAACAAACTAAATAGTATTTTCAATGTACTCCATCCAATAGTCTAGTAAAGTTGGCATCTGCTGTCAGCCTACAAACTGCGTGTCTTCGCAATACATTGCTTTCTTGGAAAATCTAAATTCAATTATATTTAGTTAACAATAAGTTATTTTCAAAAGTTGTAGAATAAGTAAATGTTGTTACGTTTGTGGTGTGGAAACGATCCCTAAATTTATTGCTCCTATTATAGGCAACACCCGGTATTACAAAATATACAGGTGAGCAATATAAATGGTTCAGTATTCAAAACGTTTGAAGAAATTATTAAACAAGTCACATCTATGCCAGAGTCCCAAACTGCACTTCAATTCAAACTAAGAATAGCCAAGCCAATAATAGAATAGGCTTTACCAAGTGGCGTTTCCGACATAGTCTTTTGAAGTCGAAGTGCAGATTTGCGACATTGGCATGGATGTAACAAATTGCGTTCTTAGGAATTTTGGAATTAAAAACAACTGCATTGAAAGATCTACGCGCTCGTAGGCACGCCAAGCAGAGTTAGGTACCTATAACTTTGACTTTACCGAGCTGTTTCGAGCGGGACGGGACGGGCTGGCAAAGCATTCACAGTCTTGAGATTGTCATCGTAAGATTACACGATTTATTAATTTGTATGGGTTTAGATTCGACTTACCAGCCCCCTATTTTGCCATCTTGAAAGTGATAGGTGACAGGTAGGAATGCAAATAACCGGTTCATAACCGAATTTTGTATGCAAAAGACAATATAATAAAAGTTAATTACCGGTTTCAACCGGTTATTTGCATTCCCTAGTGACGAGTGACGATTTGGATTTTTATAAGCTGCGCTATGTGTCTGTAATTTTCAAGGTGATGAAGTAGAGGTATTCGTTTGCCGTTTACCTTAAAAAAAAAAAAACAAAAGCTCGCTTGTTTCAATAACGAACTAAGAAGCAAGTTTTTTGCCTGGGGTTGTTATAATATCGGAACTTCAAATATTAAAGTTATTTCCTTTCAAAACCATTATAATAACGAGTTATGCAAAGCTTGTTAAATTCTAAACGCTTTGTAGAATTATTTATTAACTTAATAAATAACTTGGTCTCTCTGCAAATTACTGCATGGTTTGTAAAACTTGAATACTTACAATGTTTTACGCGGTTTTTTTAACTAGTTTATCAAAAAATATTGTATGTAAACATACATTAATTCCGGTAACCTCTTCAAAATAACCAAACATACGAGTCCTACATATTATGTTAGGAATCAAATCATGATTGGAAACGAGTAAAAAGAGCAACTCAGGAATGTACGCTCACCACCTGCCGGTCTTGGGTTCGATGATCGAGTCGAGTGTTCCCGGTTATGCTATGGTGTTTGTGGCATATGATGTTATTCTATTAGATTGTGGAGGTACTTTAAAAAAATTAATTACAAAAAACACTTTTCCTCTTTTACAAAAAAATAACTAAACATAATTAGACAAACAAACAAACGTGGAAAACTCCAGCAAAATGCACACAAAAACGATTTCTTACAATCATTACAATAAAAATAATCACTTACTTTGTTTTGATTGTAAGTAATTTCATGATCCCCTATTATATATTGGTTAAATAAGTGCCTGTGACATACAAACTATGACAATAAAACCCAAAAATGAAACTTAATAAAACTTCTTTTCTCAACAGTACCTACCGTTACTTTCCTTATAAAAAAACCCTTAAACATCTTGAAATACCAGCAATACCCAAACTCCAATTTCTCGGACCCTATAACACCTTAACAACCTAGATTCTAGATCCAGTCTTAGATTAGGTTAAGGCTTACTCCCCAACAAGACCCCAAATCTTGGTATAACCCCTTAAGCGCCGTGGGAACCACCGCGTGAGTCGGACGCCATAATTACCTGTCCGTCTCGGAACGGAATTAACCCTTCTGCTATCGATTGTCCTTTTTTACTTTGAAGTTTGCAAGCGTCTTTGTTTATCGTGCTCCTTGGAGTTGGAAGGTAATGAAGCGGGTTAAAAGTTTATGAAAATATAGTTGAGGAAAGTTTTATTTTTTAACCTTATTTTTTATTTGAAAACAAAGGGCTAACTTAATTCCTTAAGGCATTTTCTACTAGTAAAGTAACTGGTCAAGCAGATAAAAATCAAGCTAGGTTTTTTTTAACTTAAAATAATTTTTTTTATTACATATAATTAAAAGTTATGCTTATGATCATTGAAGGACACACATTCAAACATATGAACATCCAATCACCCTAAAAAAAATTAAAATTATTTTTTGTATGATTGTATGTATGTTAACGCTTTTTTAAATTTTGTTAGCCTCTATTGTTGGTAATAAAATACAAAGCGGGTAAAAAGATGTAAAACGAGAAACTTTTCAAAATAAAAAGCAATAAGTTGAAAAGAAAAAAATGTATATCATGATCATTTTCATCATCTCCGTTGATTCAAAGTTTTCCTATACCCACGAATTTTTGGACCTAAGCTTATTTAAACTAACAGTTATTTTCTTAAAACCATTTAATCCTAACAGCTTAAGTTAATTAGTGCTCCTATTTACCGTTTTAAATCGAAGTCCACTACGAGGTAATTAATTCAGCTTGTAAAAACTTCGCCTGGTTTCCGCCATGTTTAGTTTATTTGTTTTAGTTGGTTTTCTTTGCACTAAGTAGAGAAAAAACAGTGTTATAATAGTACTCTGCTGTCTATCGTTGTCCCACTATCTCTGGCATCTATAGTAACGTTCTAAATGTCAAAGTAACTCGGTCTGTCTGTCTGTTTGTTAGCTTTCACGGATAAACCGCACAGTCGATTTAGATAAAATTCGGTACGGAGATGGTTTGACCCCTAGGGTATTTTTTATCCTGAAAAATTGGATGATTCCTGAGGGAATAGCAATAAACGACTTCTATGCGACGAGAGAGTGTGAATGCTATAGACAACCGAGTAACAGCCCTGCTAATCCAAATGGTAGTAACTCAAATAAAACTCTATAGTGGCACTATTCTGACCCGGCACACCGGGAAAGTAAGTAAGTTGCATTGCTCATGTAAACATTTTATTTCTTACAGATGTTTGTATTTTTTGTTATAAGGTTTTTTTATGTCAAGGAGAAGGCACACGAGCACTCAGGCCACCTGACGGTACCTAAGTGTATTGTGAAACCCATAGATATTTGAATTCTTAAGACTATAATCCGTTGCCATCCCTGAGAACGATGGAATGCATCTATGCTAGTAATTTCACCGGTTGTCTTATCCCCACACCGGAACACAACAATGGGAACACTGTTGCTTGGCGGGTGTTTAATGGACAAGATGGTGGTTGCGATCCGGCCGGACCCTGCACAGGGTCCTACCACCACTAAAAACTAAGGTATAGGTAATCAGTTTCAGCTTATAATTTTGAATAAGTCATTGTATAAAGTGTGTGTGTGTGTGTGAAGTGTGCATTCTATGTTTTTTTTGCAAGTTCCCCTCAATAGGTGAAAGCCTCGTCCAAACGTACCCAGTCCTGTCTGGACTGGGCCGTTCGAATCCAGTTGTGACCTGCTATAATATACCTGATCTCCTCTTCCCATGTAGCATAATATCTTTCAATATATCCGCCTTTAACTAGATTTAAAAGAAAATGTTTTTAATTTTGAAAACACTAGTATTTCTGAGTATTTTTCAAACAGTTCTTTCCTCGATGGAATCATATGCTTTTTTGTGGCGTTTCCTAAACCCCCCACCCCCTGTATCCTGCTATATCTTCAAACAAAATATCCTGAAAACCGCCGCATTGTTTCCCGTCGTTAACATTAGTCCTCGAGAACACTTCCCGAACTATGACAATAAAGGCGCCGCTATCCATTAAAGGAGGTTCAAACTTTACTGCAAATATACTGAGGGTCCTGACACATTGTTGAACCGCTTCAGCTTGGATAAATATAAGGAGAAAATCTCACACATTATCCCAAACTATGCTCTGGGGTTGCATGGATACTAGGCAACTATGGATATGGATACTAGGAGATTGTGGTCAACCACGAGTGGGCTGGATAGGTCAGCTCCGGAGTACCTACCTAAAAAATTTCAACTTCTCAAAATTTTGGATAGATTATGTTTTATCCTCTTTTTCATACCATAAGCGTTTTCACGTGACTTCGTTTCGTTCGGGAACTATTCAATATTCTGAAGTATAAAGTATGATACGTTAGCCTAAATGTTGTGACCCTGCCTATGAAGCTGGCGGTCCCAGGGTGGTGATTCTCTCAACACAGCGCTGCGTCGATCTTATGGATGAAGTTTTATCCGGCAAGTTTAAGAACTCCCGTCGGAGCGTACAAAACACATTTTAGCGCTTTATTATTTATATTTAATTTTATTGTTGTCTAGTTCCCATAATACCTTTAAGCCTAGAGCTCAGTTTGGGGCTATGTTAAATTGTGTGAGATTATCACCTAAAAGGATTTATTTATTTTGCGATTTAATTTAGGCCTAGCCCTACAAACGAGATTGAAATAAAGGCTCTAAACAAACCTCATAACATTCACATTTAGGAGAAAGTTAGAATATAAAGATTAATAACAGTTTACAATCACGCTTATTATATGAAAGATGTAGATCAAATATATGGAAATATATCACTACCATGGAGTGCTTGAGAAAAGTAAAGTTTAACTATAGTTTCCCCAGATAAACAGTACACCAAAGAGAACTTTATAAAAAAAAGTTCGATTTACTTAATGACATTTACAATGACACGGTTTAAACATGCTAAAATTTTATTTGGTTACTTTGGTTCAATTAAAAACAAAATATTTTCTCATTATTTATAACTCTCTAATAAAATATCTCGGTATATCTTCCAAAAATATTCTTAATATTTTCAAGGAAAGCGAAAATGTCCAATAATTTCAACGTTTTCCAAACAGTTTCTAGTTATTTCTCGAGATTTTCTAATATTTAGGAATGTTCCGCAACCTGCATGTGTATTGCTTTTCAAGGGTGGCTGAAGCGGGATGATAATGTGTCGCAACCTTCTTCGTTCGTCCTGAACAGTGTAGACATAGCTGCCTTAGAGCGGGATTAGAAGACATTAACGTCGCCTCGCTCTGTCCGAACAACATAGACGAAACCAATATAATACAAGTAAAATATCTAGTTCCTTGGAAAAGTTAAATCCCCCTACTCTGCGCAGGTTAAACGTGAAGCCTCAGCGGGCTTTTGACATTGTATTGTGAACATTTTACAGCTCTCATTTCAAAAGCAAATCGTCGATGAAACTGCAAAACCACGTAAATAACAAATTGAATAAGTTTAAAAATATGCCTTACTGACTTTCTTGTTAAGGAGTATTTTGCAACTTATTCAAATAGTTAGTTACGCGGTATTGCAGTTTCACCGACGAAATTATATTTAACCCGTTAGAAAAGCCTGGGCCTTTATTCAACTGCGTTATAACGATATCGTTTTTGACCTGTTTCCGTATTGTCAACGTTTTGATAACTCTTATGTCATTTACAATAATGGCGACCGTGACATAAACGATTCTTAAACGTGTCAAACACGATATCGTTTTAACGCACCTGAATAGAGGCCCTGGTCCACTGGAAGTAAGAAGGATTTAAGGCCATGGAAATTCGCAATCTTGTCTGAGAAATAAGATTTAATGTCGTTATTTAACCGACCCTTTTTTAAGGCAAGAAGGCACACGAGAACTCAGGCCAACTAGTGGTAAGTGAAGTCTGAGATCCATACACATTAAAATTCTCAAGACTGCAATCTTGAAATGCGTTGCCAACCCTGAGGACTAAGATGAAATGCCCCTATGCTAGTAATTTCCCCTGACTGATCGCTAAATCGTGTCCCGTGCAACGGAACTACAGTATAAATAGATAATTCGTTTCCAGCCCTGTAGGAGTTTCTGTTATCTATTGCCGCTGGGGTAGTAGGATTGCTTCGATGCGCATCGCACAATACGCATGCAACCAAACGCAGTGACGGCACGGCCCCGACTTAAACCGGCTTGGTCCACCCAGTTAAGTTTGCTTGTGTTAGCTCGCACATAATTGCAAGCCTCGCGATATATCTGTTTGAAGACGAATTACTCCTTATATTTTGCCGGAACACAACACTGAAAATACTTGTACTGGGAGGGTTAAGGGTGAAGCCAGACAAGCGTAATTTTTCGCGTTGTGAGCTGCGTTATTTTGATCGTGTAATTTCTGCTACGTTTTGTTTACACGGAGACGCAAAGTGAGATGAACTTTTGCATAAGGCTGAAATTACGCGACTCACAACTCACAAAACAGTTAGTGGTGGTAGGACCCTATGCAGGGTCCGTCCGGATCGCTACCACCGTCTTATCCATGAACCACCCGCCAAGCAACAGTGTTCGCATTGTTGTGTTACGGTGTGGGGATAAGACAACCGGTGAAATTACTAGGCATTCCATCTTAGTCCTCAGGGTTGGTAACGCATTTGAGGTCTTAGGATTATAGTCTTGAGAATTCAAATGTCTATGGGTCTCAGATTCCACTTACCATCAGGTGGCCTGAGTGCTCGTGTGCGTTCTCCTTAAAAAAAAAAAAAAAACGCTCGTCTGGCTTCAACCAACAGGGTAATCATACAAATGTGTAACCTAGTGGTGATTTTATTCCGGTTTTCGACGCTGTTCCGCATGTGTCATGCTCATGAGTTATGATCTTGGGCATAAGGTAAACGAGCACACAGGCCACCTGACAATAAGTGGACTCTAAAACCATTGAGCTGTGATTTTCCTTTTAACTTTGTTACATTTACATCCAATCCATCCATCCAAAAACCGGTTTTGCTGGTCTTCCGCACTCGGATCTCTGAATGTATTTTATATTATGAGCTACCACCATTATTTTATGAAAAATATATTCAATGACACAGCACACATTATAGAGGCATAATACTCGTAAGCCGCCCCATGTTTTATCGGCGTGATTGATATGTATAACCATACCTTATTACCAGTGATTGGGGAAAACAATGCAAAACTTTAAAAAAAACTTGAAAGCTGACATGACACAACCCCTGTGTGGTTACCAGGTTAGAATAGTGCCACTCCAAGTCTTCCCGTGGATGTCGTAAGAGGCGACTAAGGAAATAAGGGCTTGTAGTACTGTTAGGCGATGGGCTTGCAACCTGTCACTGACACACTGATAAACATCTTAGCCTACTTGTGCAAAATGTGGTTACAGAATCAACAAGTCTTTTTTGAGTTGTTGGTATGTCTGTAGCTCTGCCTACCCCACTCTGGAAATGAAGGCGTGATGTTATGTACGTATGTAGTGAATCAGTTTAACTCTATATTATCAGAGTCTCGGATTTGGTTAAGGATATTAAAATAAATAAATAAATCACAGGATAATGTACACCAATTGACTTAGTCCCAAACTAAGCTCTAGGCTTGTACTATGGGAACTAGACAACGATAAACTTACTTATATAGAGAAATATATACTAAAATACATAGAAAAAATTCAAAGACTCTGGATCAAAATTAAATAATCATACTCATCACACAAATATCTGTCCTTACTGGTTTTTGAACCTTCCAGGCAGCCAGCTTCGAAGGCAGGGTCACTACCAACTAGGCTAGAGCGTGTCATTAATTTTGCATGGCTGTAATGTAAGTTTTGTTAAGTTTTGTTAAAGTTTTGTTAAAGTTTTGAGTTAAACCGCAGCCGAACGAACATGGTGGAACTAGAAGAGTTCCTTGCTGACTACGTAACCCTAAAAAATAACCCAATATCAGGAGCACTGGAGGTGTTCATAAAAATAATGTAACGATACAAACGTTTAAGGTCGTTACTAAATATAGTGCATAATAAAGTGCATCCGCGCTTGCATTCACAGCGCGGGATCTATGGACGCAGGTGCGCAGTTTATTGCAATCTTTGTGTCGCATAAAATTGACAGAGCCACATAAGCGATAGAAAACGCGGCGTTTTTACATACATACAAAACGTCACGCATTTATTCCCAGAGTGGGGTAGGCAGAGCAACAGAATACCAACAACTCTTGATAATTCTGTAACCACATTTTGCATAGTCAGGCTAAGATGTTAGGCGTTTTTATGAAATGACATTTATTACGGCCAGTGATCGGATTAGGCAAAACTATTTTTCCTAAAGCATCAATAGCGGTTAAAACACCTATAAGGCGTTGTAATATACAAACGAGCACACAGGCTAGCTATTGTTGGTAGGTAAGTGGAATTTGAGTGGGTCCTGAAAGCTGAGATGGAAAGACTATGCACAACAAAAATAATCCTGCTGCTTAGTTAGTGATATAGAGATAATTTTTTCCTGCAATAAACATTTCTATGTCGTTCACGTTTGACTAGTTTTAACTTCTGCTTGAGGTTATTTTCGTAAACTTACTTCAAGTTACGGCAATAATTTTGTACTTATCTATGTAAGTATGTTTATCGTTGCCTATATAACCTATACAACAAGCCAATTTGTGTGGGATGTTCCCTCCATATTATTTTTTATTAGCTTTTATTGCTGTCACAGGGCTCCAGTTTTGAGCGTAGGTAATACCAGCCCCCTATTTCACCATCTTGACAATGACACGTGACAGGTGACAATACATTGCAAAGTTAACACGCTAACATATTACTGCTATGCATATATGCTGCGCCATGTACACTGAAATGTCACCTATCACCTATCATTGTCCGGATCGTGAAATAGGGGGCAGGAGGCACAAAAATGAGAGGACATTAAGTTTAATGTCAAATACGTAAGTTCACATTGCTCAATAAGGTATAAGACCCTGACTGACATTTCGCACTTCTTATTTTACCATATATTTTTTGCGTTATCAAGTATTTTGCACAGTGGGTGAAACATCTTTTATTTCTTTCTAGTTTATACCAATATTTTAAAAGGTATTCAAAGAGAGAGTTATTAATTAGCATGCAAATTTTTAACAACTTTGTGATAGAGCTCACACAGACAGGCGTTTTATAAGCGTTTTAGACCCCGGTGTGGCCGCAACATTACGATAAAACAGCGCCAAAGGTTGGCAATCCGTGCTCACGTAACGTGCCAATCGATATAAACGTTTGCGAATCGTCGCTGGAAGGGATCGCCAACAGTTGGCGCATTGTTCATTATGCACGCTCGTGTCATTGCATGCTTGTTAAAGCTGTTGTATAATATTTCTAATCTATCATGTTAGGAAAAATATTTTTATATCTTAATAGCGGGATCAAAAAGGCATTTTAACCCTAGAGAAATGTTTTTTTTTGGTAAAATAATTAGTCATACACTCTTTATTTGACTCATTATTACACTATAACGTCTATAACCATATTGTGCAGCTATTCCGCAATAAATTAGTTTTTTTTTATTTTTTAATAGTGACATGACAAAAAAAAGTTTTTAATTAAAGGTCACTAATCGATCTAAAGTTCAATAGAATACATTATTTTAAAGAAAACGGAATAATTGAAAACATTACACATGTAAAAGGGGATTCAATATGGCTACGACAATTATTCCAAAACATAATAAAAAAATCTCAAAGCCGTTAAGACCACAGGGGGTCACAAATAAACAATTATACATAATCAAGTGTAGACAAACCATGTGTTAGTAAGTGAAGACTGAAAAACATAGACAAACCTTAAGTGCAATCTCGCGACTGAAATCCTAAGACTGCAAATACGTTGCCCACCCTAACTAAAAATGGAATGGCATACAGTCATTTTACCTGTTAACTAACACAAACCACAAGGGAAACAGCTAGTTTATAATATTACTAGTCCGTCCACGTAGAAGTTGTTTATCGCAATTCCCTCAGGAATCTTCAATTTTTCGGGATAAAAAAGTACCCTATGTCCTTTTCCATGATTCAAACTATTTTTACACCAAATTCAATCTAAATTGGTTTAGCGGTTTATCCGTGAAAGCGTAACAAACAGACACACAGACAGTTTCACATTAGTTTAGATAGTCCTCTGTTATTTATTTGAACATCAAACATACATAACAACACGCGTATACTCAGAGTGGGGTAGGCAGAGCTACAAAAATACTAACAACTCTAAAAAGACTTGTCGTTTATTCTGAAACCACATTTTGCAAAATCAGACAATAATTGTTTATTTGAATAATTTAAATATTAGGGAGATGACAAAGTCTTACTGAATCTAGCTATCAAGGTAGACTGACTTGAATTTCATTATCAGTATATTCATCCCCCAAGCCTCGTCTCGTTAGTTTAGTCTAGACTCTTCGTTCTAGCATTACCACGAGTAAATAATAAACCGCGTCGCAGAAACTACTTTAATATAAAATATTAAAAACATATTTGGTAGCCGGGTAATAACAGTGCCACTCCATGTCTTCCCGTGGATGTCGTAACTGGCGACTAAGGGAATAAAGGCTTGAAGTACTGTTAGGTGATGGGCTTGCTACCTGTCACTAATACACTAGTCAACTTCTGGGCGTGATTGTGCAAAATGAGCTTACAGAGTAATAAACAAGTCCTTTTAGACTTCTGGGAATGAAAACGTGATGTTATGTATGTATTTAAATTAAATAAATAAATACCAAGGGCAATCTCACACAAATTAACCTAGTCCCAAACTAAGCTCTAGGCTTGTACTCACTATGGGTACTAAACAACGATAAAGTTATTTATATACTTAAAGAAATAAATGCATACCTAGATAACATTCATTTCGATACGGTTTTAACAATCAGTTAGATAATTTTTCGTGGAAGGTTTTTATCTATACTAATACAATAAATATTATAAATGTGACAGTAACTCTGTCTGTCTGTTTCTCTGTCTGTTTGTTATGCTTTTACCGGATGGATAAGATTTGGTTTGGAGATAGTTTGGGTCCCAAGTAAGGTCAGAGGGTATTTTTTACCCGAAGATTTGGATGGTTCCTGAAGAAATAGCGATAAACGACATCTACGCGGACCGAGTCGCGGGCAACAGCTAGTTTTTAATCAATTCTAGTTAATGTAAGGGTGTTATAGAAAACTCATATAAACCTAAGCAAAGCGAGGGCCGGTCGCTAGTTCTCTATAATTCTTTTAAGCTAGCTTTTGTGATATTGTCAAATTTAATTTTACTTGACGCTGCCGAGCGCAACTGCTGTAATTTAATATATTTCCGAATTGATAAATAAATGTTTTTAATTAATTCACTAGCAAATTCATTTCAAAACGCAAATGAATCACATATTTCATTAACGTTTTATTGCTTTATTCATAATAATATACAAATGCTAAAATTACTCGGTTTGTTTGTTTGATGCATTCACAGTTAAACCGCTGAATTTATTTTTATGTAATTTTGTATGAACCCCGGGATATAAAAGGCACTATTTATCCCGGAAAATGGGACAAGCCCCGAGGGAACAACGATAAACATCTTAAACGCGGACGGAGTCGTAGCTTTTGCTAGCTTGAAAATATGATTTTAATAATCCAGAAGTAGTTACAGTTACCCAACGATAATGTTAGACCAGTTTAGTTTATTTATTTCTTAAAAAAAATACATTTTAAGTTTGAATTTCATGTCAAAATTAAAAGTATCCTTAGCATGATTGTCAAAACGAATAAAATACATTTTATAATTACTAATTCATATCATTTCAACAATAAGTATCGTCATCAATCATCATCTTTAAGATATTAATTAAAAATAAAAAAAAAAACGGTAAAAAAATACAACATAACGAAATAAGAAAAATGACAATAAGATTTACATTACAATTCACATAACTAAAGGCTTAATTCCATGTACTCATTTGCTAAGTACAGAAACAGAAATTAAGCACTTTAGTGCAGGGACCGTGTTCCTTACGGTATAAACGGTATGGTAGCGGTATTCGATATCTATACCGCTTCGTTATAAAGGTAGAACTATACCGGTTGAAATATAAAGGTACGCTATCGGTATAGAGTAACGATATAATAATGTATTCCTAAACCTTTATTAAAACGGTACCTCAATTCCGCTCGTAACTTTTAAATTCGATGTAGGTACTTACCTACTGGTTTCTGGGACATATAATTCCCTCCTAGTACTAGAAAATAAAAAATTTCAATGTGTAGGTACTGTAATTTTGTAATTAATTGACACATTAAATCAAAACCGTGGGATGTTAAAGTTTTCACCCTCGTAAAACCCAAATTATAATACCTTTACGAAAACGGTTCAGGTACCGACAAAAATAACGGTACCGTTATATAGGGTGTCCCATTTAAATAGGTCAGTATGCGAGATTCTGAAACTATAAGATATACGAAGATCTGTTCTTAGGAACCATGTCATCGATTTTAATAAGAAGAAAAACTGCATTCATACTTTTCAAACAAAAAACTGTTCTCAGCTCGGGAATCGAACCCGGTTCTATTTAGATATCGATTGCGTAGATCTTAAGCAGTCTAAGTATGCTTAACATTTTTATTAGGTGACTACATATATTTGATAAGAAATGCCAGATTGTACACGTACTCATAGTTATTTTAGGGGCCTAATCATTATCATTTATATGTTGTAGTATTATGCACGTTACAATAGCTCCTATTAACTTGACAGTAATGGCGGCGGACTCAAAAACAATACGATAACATGTAAAAAGCATTTGATGACAAGATGACGTCAAGTTGACAATCATTGAACAAAGAAAAGGCTCTTAAAAAGGCGTTGAAATTTGCGATAAACTTAATTAATGGTAAGCTCATAAATTACTTTGCCTTAATACTTTAGATGTGTTTTATTAATACCGGCCTGCGGGCTAACTTACTAGGTAGGTGTATTTAATTATAAGTTGACAAATTGATACAATTAATTTTAGATGATATTAAATGAATGTAACGTATATTTAAGTCAAAAGATATAATCTTTAGTTTAGTTGTTTGTTGTTTAGGTTAATATGCTATTATATTAATGCACTTTTTAACTAAAATAACTATTTACCGAACAGTTGTCCATGGACTTTCTGTAATAAGTCCATAGGAAGGTAATAAATAACTTGATATTGACAAAATACATCTTAACAGGAGTGAAACCATTAATTAAAATTAGAATCACACTATAGCCGTCAGGATCGCTACCCCCACCGAATCTTTAACCTATCGCCAAGCAGCAGTGTTTGTTTGTGTTCCGGTACTACTCCCACGAGTATGACAACCGGTGAAATTACTAGCATAGGGGCGTTCCATTTTAGTCCTCACGGTTGACAATGCATCTGCAGTCTTAAGATTGCAGTCTTGTGATTGTAGTGTTGAGAATGCAAATTACTATGAGTGGCAGGTGACTTGTGTATTCGTGTGAGTCTTGCCATAAAAAAAATAATTAATTAGAGGAGCAGTCCTCTTCATAAAAGCAACTTCTAAAACTGATACCGTTTAAAAATAAACCATGAACCCACCATAAAAGCCGCACGAGATTCTGGATAACCACAATTGCGCCATCTGGCATGGCACCTTAAAAAAAAACAACTGGTCACGGCATTCTCAAACCAACCAAAGCAAAAAGGCGTAAGCGGATTACCGACTTTATACTCTTATACCGCCTTTTTTCATTGAACAGCGGCTGGTCAGTCGAGATGGCTTGTTTTTGCACCTGTGGACCAGTTTGGACGGACGTAGCGTGCGTTCACCCAGAGCGACAGAGACGGGTAAATAAGCGTGCCGCTAGAATGAGATGTGGCGAGGTTTTCTCAAGGTGTTGGACAAGGATGGGTTTAAGTCGCGTGGCGGAGGAAAGGGATGGTTGTAGCTTGTTTTCTTCACCCGTCCAGTTATTATCTCGGCTTCCGAAGGCTAGTTAAAGGGTCTTGGGAGTTTTTGATTTTGCTTGTTTATACGAAATGGATGTTGGATGAGAATGATTTGATATTGCACTGTAAATGTCATGGGGATTAAATTCATAGAAAACAAATAAGTCCTAATATTTAGCCTTGTTTAATTATTATCAGATACGCTTAAAATGTAGAAAAACAAATAAACAAATAAAATAAAATATTTATTTGGGTCGTGATATTACGTTAATTTTAAACATGTAGGTACCCGAAACATTTTCATGTGTTTTGGGAGATGTAACACTTTACTTTTGTTTAATGGAATTTGTTTTATGGTGACCATAGAGAAATTTCTCGAAATGAAAATAAATGTTAGTCAATCGGATAGTATGAGTAAATGTCAGGTGCTTTAAATAGAAAATAAGTTCCATATTTTAAAATTAGCGTGTGAAATAGTAAAAGTCAACACATTCCCGCCGCTAAAACAAGGTCGTGATAAAAGTAATGTTGATTTTATTTTATTTATCGCAATTTAAAGTATGGTGACACGTACTAGTACGACGAGCACTCGGACAAAATACTAGCAAAGGATTATAGTCAGTAGGCGTAGCCAAGATACAAATGCTGCTATCGTGTCTAATTTTCAATTGATTCGAAACGTATATGGAGTGGTCGTTTTATCGATTTTAGAAAATCGCTAATTTAGCGTTATGCGTCTTGTCTAGGCCTCCAGGACCAATATTTTCTTAGGTATTATGTATGTAAACATTTTAAACCGTTTTCCAAAAAAGTACCTATCGTTAAGGACAAAAAATAACAACGGTTATTTTTCCTTTACGTCAAGAAAACTAGTCATATACTTATAAAACCCACAGGCGTTTATTCAAATTAAATAGGCATAGCAGATTCAAACCTCACCTGTTAGTAATATGGTCGAACTTTCTACAGGAGTTTTGTCTGAGATGCCACTATTTCTCTTAAAATTAAGGTTGTTAATTTTTGTCCTTAACAATAGATCAGGTAAGTACTATTTTTTTGAAAACACCCTTTAACGTACCTACTAAAACAATTACATTAAAAAAAAAACAAATTACAGAAATAAAGTTGTAGAAAGGCAAACTTATCCATTTTAAATTAAATGTAATTAACAATAAACAAATACTAGTAGTAGTAAGTTATAGTTAATATACCTATTAATATTATGTTACGAAAAAGCCATTAATCCCAGAAAAAGGTGTAGTATAAACAATGTTCAGTAAAAAATGGCGTTCTTATACGTTCTTAAAGGAGTTTTTGCGTAATCCCTGAAATTCACAAATCGTGTAGGTGCTTAAAACGAGTACGCGTTTGAGCGTGCATTTGGGTCAACGCGTCTTAAGTTCCAGCTGCTCTTAAAGAGCGATCTTGAGATCGGGATCGGGTAGGATATTTTTCGATGCCAAAAATACTGTTGGCGTAAATATAATTAGCCCGAGAAAATACGAGAGGTTATATTATTTACTATCCAATTAAAATGTTTATGAGATTTAACCCGCCTGCTGTTTCCTATTAATTGCGAACTGGGCCTCTATTCAGGTGCGTTAAAACGATATCGTGTTTGACACGTTTAAGAATCGTTTATGTCACAATCGCCATTATTGTAAATGACATAAGAGTTATGAAAACGTTGACAATACGGAAACAGGTCATAAACGATATGGTTATAACGCTTTTGAATAGAGGCCTTGCTAAAGATTGCTATAACTGATAACTAAGTTCGGTTTATTCTACAGTGTGTGTCTTCCATACGAACGTAAAACTAGCGATGGTTTTAAATACTGTTAATTTTTAAAGATTTCTTGTGCAATAATCTCATTTATTTGATACTTCTGAGACGTAGATACACCTAATTTGATGCTATCTTGTTAGGTATTTTTGTTAAAGATGTATTGCGTGCCGTTTTAATATGTATCAAAAAGTTTGTGAAACGAAAGATGACAAATTTTCATTAGGGCTTTTACTTTAAGCCGTTGAAATATATGTTTGTATGGAAGACACACAAAAAATGCGAGTTGGCTGCTATTGAAACAGATTTTACTCTGGGCTTCATAGTCACTATAACTATCTACGACTTAAATAATAGAGAACATGCATGAAAAAATAATTGAGTTTCATTGATACGATTTAGGAGAAAATGTTAAAAAAAACATATAAAACGGAATACACTAAGTTTTGACAAGTTCATTAAGATAGAAGGTTTACGGGGTTAGGTAGAGGTTTAGAAGTTTATATAGAATTAAAACGAGTTAGAATTTTCAAAACTTCTTTTAACGTTTTTTAATTCAAGGACTTTAATTCAAATTTCTTTATAAGGTCCTTATATTTAAAACATGGAACAACAGCTGTGACGTCATTTCTGTCGACAATTATTTCGCGTATACAGTTATTCTTCTCTTTCATAGCACTTTCCAGAGAGCGTAAGAATAAAAAATGCATATTCAATTATTGTGAAAATCTACATACATACATACAATTATGTCACTCCTTCATAGCCATGCAGCGGTGCCCAATACATTCATACCCGGGACCCAAAGAAGACAAATGGCAATATCTCAGACAAAACTCCTGTAGCAAACAACCTTATTGCTAACGGAATAGGATTGATTCTGCTTTAGCTATTAATTTGCAGATACTGCGTATTGGTTTATGAGGGCAGACATCTACAGCCTTACTCGAGACGCAGCTAATTGGCTAAGAAAACTGAAGGTTGACTTATAATAATAATCTATGTATTTGCCTATTCTACAGATAGCTTTATTATGATTAAGTTAAAGTCATAGCATTTATTTTTAGTGGTCCGTACCAAAAGGGTGCCGGGCCGCTAATACTAAGCCCCAACTGCCCATCCCCTTGGTGCGGAACCCTTCGTATGTAAATCCAACTCGTATTTGACCGCATTTTACTAAGGTAAATGCAGCTATTAACGACCCTCCTAAGGCAATTTTGAAATTGATCATACTTATTAGGAATATTGGTAGCCGTCACAGTATTTTTATTATTTTTATATGGTTATATAGAATATTGGGTTTATATATACCACGTTAAATGCTTCAAAATAAAGCATTTTCTTGTGAAAAATAATTAATAAAGTGGGTAAGTCGATTGTTTCTATTACCGACCCATAGTAACAGCTGTGAAGCTATTAACGTTTTTTTTGCAGCTATTAACGACTGTCAGAAAACGATACATCTGTAAATGGTGAAAAATACTTTTAATAAAAATACAAAAGATCCCTTATTGGACTACTTTCAGAAAAAAAAACACTATTATAAACCAATCGAATCGCAGAATTAAATAATCTGTTTTTTGTTGAAATATCCCAAAAGTTTCAAATAACTCAGAAACCAATGAAAATCGCTGAACATACACGGGGGTGTTTTAGATTGGTCTAGGCATGAGGCATCTAGATTCTCAATTATATCGTCAATTTTTAGACCACCAATGTACACCAATATAAATAATATTACTTTACATGAAATACTTAAGTATAATAATTTGTGTAGGGTCGCTAATAGTTACCCATCGTTGCTATTACCGACCCATGTGGGTCGGTAATAGAATATGTAGGTATAATAGTAAAATGTTTTACCGACTCATAAAAAGTACATAATATTTATAATCAGTGGTTTCCTGACTGTAAAAGAGACCGTGATTGATTAAAGTAATACAACATTTAAATACGAAAACAACTTTTTATTAAATTATGGTTAGTTAATTATTGTCTCTAAAGTAAATCGAGTTATGAATAATGTAGTCATTTTCAATAAATTTACAACGCAAAAAAAAGAAAACTACACAAATTATTGTATAACGCTAATTGATTTATACAAAGGCTGATTGTTTGTTATTAAAATGGTTTATACAAATACTTGGATAATTGTCAAATTTCAACAGAAAAGATATAAAAATGAAATTCTACATGGCGGCCATTACCGACTCATGGGTCGTTAATGGCTGCAACTAGTAAAATTGAAGAAGCTATCACCGCCCTATTTTCAGTTAAAGTTTTATCATATAAAGTGATGTTTTATCAATAAAATGCATTACAAACTCGAGAATTTATAAGTAAATGAATACATTTAATACTACACGATAATTGTAGGTATCGTTTATGTGCACTAAATGTCTTAAGCAGAAAAATTGGGTACTTACCTGCCGGAACAAGGGCCAGTACGACAAGACCTGCGTCCACGCCGGCCGCACAGAAACTGATGTATTTTATCTCCTTTTCGCACTGCCACGCAAACTAAAGTAAGTTTATTCGATGCTCAACAAACAAACGCGTGTATTTCTTCTTTTACCTGTGGCTCAAACAGTTGCAGAAACGTTAAAATTTAGAATCACACTAATGGGTCGGTAATACCTGCAGATTTTCGATGGGTCGTTGATAGCTGCGTTTACCTTATATGGGTGTAACCTCTAATAGGACCAATAAATTTAAGGATCATTTCTACTCTATAAACTTAGCAACATTTGTTCTACAACTTTAAAAAGTATGCAATGTATTATTTGGGATCTTTTTGAACAAACTAAATAGAATTTCCAATGTACTCTATCCAATCTTGCCTTAATTTTCAAGAAGGCAGCTATCTGCGTAGTTACAGTGTAAACATTTAAAATTAAATGGTGAGATCACTAGAGTAAATAATGCTTTATTTACTACATTGCAGTTAACTGCCTTCTTTAAAGTTACGGCAGAGTAGTCTAGTTGACATCTACTGTCAGTCTACAAACTTCGTAGTTTTCACAATACATTGCTTGCTTAGAAAATCTAAATTCGTTAATGTTTAGTTGACAAAAGTTATTTTCAAAAGTTGTAGAATAAATATAGTTAGGAACGTTTGTGGTGTGGAAACGATCCCTAAATTTATTGCTCCTATAACAGGCAACACCTGGTATATATATATATTAGATCAATACACTACTGCTCCGTGTTAGCGCTTTAAAAAGACCTTCGCATTTATAACTAACAATATTTCACTAAGAGATTGATTAAATGTTAGCGATTTAGAAAGCACAACTGTAACTAGCCGTGGCGTGACAGTTATTATACAGTTGACACATAAAGCGATACGACGTTTTAGTTTAAAAACGTATTCTTTAGAAAACCTATGCCACTTTTACAATTATAACATTATGATAGTTTAAATGCCTTGTTGTCGACACGGAATGTTTTTAAATGGTCGTAATGCACGTTACACTTTAACATACAAATAATACACGATGTCTAAGAATGTTAACTCCATTCTTTCTCTCACTTTCCCTCACACTGAACATCTATAGCCATTAATAGCCTTTCTACCGAATAGTTTGAAACGTGCTTGTCCGCTACCGGCGGTACGTAGAAACGATTAACATTTAGTTTATTTATAGATAAAATGTTACTTTATTAATAAGATCGTTTTTAGGGTTGCGTGCCCGAAGGGCCAACCGGAGTCTATTAATATGTCTACGCTGTCCGTCTGTCCATCCGCCCTTACTTTAAAGAACTGTTTCTTTTGTACCGTAATAGATAATGATTTTTTTTTCAGAATATTATGTGTTATAACGGTAAAAAACGTTATTTTAACGCAAAATATTTTTGTTGTGCATTAAAAACTGAAAAATGCTTTGACGCTTTCGTGTCAAATTCGGTATTACAAAATACCAACTCCATTTTGAGCTTTTGGAGTCGAACGTGTTATAAATTACATTAATCACTCAATGGTAGCCGGCTTTTAGTCTAGTGGTAAAGCCAACAAAATAAAACGATTAAAATTGACGCATACATAATCAAGCTTGTGTGACTTCGAAATCAGTTGCGACAATCCAAACATGCTTCTTCGCTTAAGTCAACAAAAAGTTAAAGTAATTGATTAAATGAAACAACAATCCTTTCTATGACAGCCGGCGTCACCCAAGCTGCAGCAGCTCGTCCAACCCTCTCAAATACGGAGGCAAAATAACTAGCGTCAGCACAGTTTTTAATAACCAGGCTTTACGTCTATTTGATTGTCAGGCCGTTTCAGATTGTGACCGACAAGGACAAAAACATTGTAATACATTTTCCAGTCAAATCTAAACGACGTAAATGTCAACTAAAATGATGCTAATGTGAACCTTGTTTCAAAGTAAGTAATGCTCAAAACTGATTGCTATGGGTTGGGAGTTACTGTGTTTTGGAATGGAAGCGGGTGCAGGAGGGAAAGAGTAACAGTTAGTAGTATGATGATGGGAAAAAGTCATAAATTCTTTTGTGTCGTTCTGAATGAAACAAAGGAATTGTGTGAACCGTGCCTTATTAAGCGGTTGAAATGGGTTCGAGGCCTAACAAGGTCATTTTTTAAAGCAAATATTTAGTACCGTTGTAGTTAGATGTTTGTTTTAGTTACTCGCTTTGTTTTTGTGGAGTGTCTAGGTCATTTGTTTCTTACACATTTTAACTTTCGTCAACAGTAGAACTAATTTGTAACTTCCCTCTAAAACTAAATAAAACGTATTTGATGTCTCCGGAACATTTTTTTAATTTTACCTTTACCTTTTCATAGCTACATTTATAAAGTTAATCAACTATCAATACCTACCTAAAAAAAATATTGTATTTTCATACATTTTATTTTACCTTTAAAATAATTGCATCTTTAATAATTATTTGTTGTGAACGCTTATAAAACTAAACTAAAATCTTCTCGGAAAACAATAATTATGTACCTAGTAAGTAAACACTAAGTACCTAAACACTATAGTACGGAAGCTTCAAAAGATGCCGTATGAATAAAAAGATGGCGTACAACTTTATTCACAGTAAAAAGCATTTGATAGCCATACTAGTCTAATATTTTTTTTACATTTTTAAAAACATCTACGTAATATAAACAGCTGCATATATACAAAAAGGTCGCAACTTAAAGTCCTTCCCATACAAATGGTGTTCTGATTTTAAATGCAACAGTGGCGCATTTTTCGTTGTGTCGCTTTTTTATCCAAACGTTATCGGACTAAGGAGAGCACCCAAATAGCCAGGCTAATCACTAATGCAGCTGCAGCAAAGGTCGCACGCATCTCTTTGACAGTGCGGCCCCACGTCTCGCGACCGACGCACGTCACTTTACGCGGGCTTTTCGCTGTTCGAACGTTCGTTCTTTTTTCTGAACGGTTGTTTTGAATTCGGAACTTGCAGTGTTTTGTATTTGGAACTTGCGTTCTATTTCTGCATTCTGATTTTTGGTATCATTTTATTTTGTGTGTAAGTGTTAGTGACTTTTGGGAAATTGGATATTTACAACAGGATTTTGTTATTTTGGATGAGGTGAGTTGTTTTAAATATATTTTATCTGTGTTGCAAGTAAATTCTCACTTGATTCCTACAGCTTTGTTAAATGCTATTTTTAGCATAGCTTCAACGTCTTTGAACTTGCAATAATTACACGTAATTCGTTTGCGTGACGAAAAATTAAACATGCAGGTTCTAAAACGAAAGGTACTGTTTCTATTTAAAAAATATTTCTTGACAATTCGCAAAGTATTTGTTTTAGGTTAAATATTTTAACTTTAGTTACTTTTTATTATTTTAACTTACTTTTTTTAACTTTATCAAAGTTACATTTAATCTTAAGAATATACAATCTTACACGTTCAAATTTATACTCAAGGTCTATTGGTTTTGCAGATTTGTAGATAAATATTAAACAACCTTGGTGAAAATTCAAATAGATGGCGCTAGTGGTAAACATTGTTATGTTTAATAGATCTTAAGTGGTTTATTAGACATAAGATGCAGGAACTACTTTGAAAACTACAATGTTTATTTGAATCATTTTAAGCTGAAAAAAACGCTTAAACAATACCTTATAGGTACTAGAGAATTTACCGATAAACTCACGAATGACAATGACGAATTTGGAGTGACAATCTAATAGATCCTACAAAGACCTAGAGCTGATTAACCGCCGTCGTCAGAAACATTCTAGATACAATTAATTCGTTCCTTTTTCAAACTTGTGATTGAAAAATAGTAACTAAGGATCGACTTAATCATCATTAACTGACACCGAGTGCGACCGTAAGACTTTCACGCACCTCATTGCGATACTTCACTTGCTTGTTATTTGTGCAATAAAGTCATAAAATCTCTTTCGTTGTGTATAAATGAGATGTATGTGTTAGGTTAATATCACCGATAAGTTTTTGCTAAACTGATTAACATCTCAAACATTATTATTAGAGGATTATTTTAGGACCTTCGTGTAGAACCCTTTAAGTTAGGTTAGGTCAGTTTTATTAAAATCCTGAAAAATTAACAGTTTTGGAAAATCGTTTGGTCAAATGATATGTTTGGGAAATGCATCAGTTTGGCAAAAACTTTTTGGTGTAACGAAGGTAACCTGGCAATTGAGCATTGAATAATAAATAATATTTTACAATTGATATAATGAAAAGCTTGTATTTTACGAACTTTCATACTTATATAGCAAGCTGACTCGCTGAGTGCGTGTCGGCAAAACTTACATACCTATAAGCGTTATCCTGACTTTCACTCAGTGGCTTAAACGCGTTTGAGCCTTTTATAGTATTCGAGCTGCGTATAAAATTTAATATGTGGTACCTGGGGAAAGAGCTGGGAAAAGGTAAAAATGCGGTAAATAACAATTTTCGCTTCAGCAAATAAGAAACAAGAAAAGGCTTGTTAGATCATTTTCACAAAAGCATTTTTAATACTGGTAAAATATGCGAAGAAAATGAACACGACCATTGTAAAATGCTTTATGAAAAATCGCTACATAAAGAAAGACGAATAATTAAAATTGCGATATGAAGAACGCGATGTGTAAATTCACTAATATTATGAAAAAACGCTTTTGTGAAAATAATCTACCAAATCCCTTCATAGTAAACTTTTGTAACACACAGCGACAGCTTTTAAATAGCAAGTAATTACGAAACAACACATATCTTTTTTTCATATCTTGTTTTACCTACCTACAAGCAAAACCACAATCTCAAACGCTCGTGAAAATTATTGCAAAAACTCCAATGCTAATTAATTCTAACAACGTTACGGGCGATAACAAAACGCAAAACAAACGAAACCAAATGAATTTCTAATAAAAAAGACATTACCAGGTAGTCGGTGTCCCAAAAAAATAACCATCAAGTCGATGCTTTGAAGTTGAGATGAGTATCAAAAAGGCAACATTATAAATGCAGCTGGGAACTACCGCACAACCCATTATCAACTTTATATCGAAAGTAACTGAGTTGTTAACTGTCGTGTATAGCGGAAAGCATAAGGTGGGAAATAAGTGTTTTTTGTGGACTAACAGGTTTTGATACATGCAGCATAATTAGGGCAGGTGTTCGATAGGGCGGTATTTTTTGTTGTATTTAAGTACTAGATTTTTATTTTCTACGACTGGACCCGATGATGAGAAATGTATTAATAGGTGCACAAGTTTTATCCTTTTTTCATTCAGGATAACTGTTTTTTTATTGCTTGGCTACAGTGTAGCCACTCAGACACTACGAGTATTAAGTGAACATGAACAAAACGTTACTTTGACGTTAATAAACTAGAAAAATTCGCGTTTCCTACGGAAATATCTCATTACTTGTGAATTAACCGTATCCTGCTTCCTTCTTTTTAAAAGTTCATGGCTTTAATAGTAGTGTCACCAACCAACTGTGACAATCATCACAAAAATCGCAGAAATCCGACGGCGATCGTCAGTTTAGTTCAGTCAGTTTTCCAGAACATTGGGCTTAACAATGATTTACATTTTACAAATATAAACCAAATTAACCATTTTAATATTAAATGTACCTATAGTAACTAATAAGTTAGTAAATTAAAGGTAAAAAAGCGAGTTATTCGATAGTTATGCAAATTACTTTTTAATGGACAATTAAAATCAATTTCTATGCAGAATTATAATTTAGTCACGCAAAAAGTTCATACTTTTTATCGATTTTGTGACGTGCTTTTTTGCTACACCAAATTAAAGTCGACAAAAGCTGTCATCGGAAATCATAGTTTTTGGAACTGGTTTCTGTGTGGTGTGTGTGGTTATTTTTATTTTCTATGTTGAGCCATTGAACTGTTGCTTTAAAATATTTTCGGAATAGCACTGCTTTATCTACAACTAAATCCGGACAATTCAATGTTAAATTTAACCTACATTGTTGCATTAGTATATATATTCTGACCTTCTTCAAAACAACATATACGATTCATTAAAGAATTTGAAACAAAACCAAAAACAATCGCTCTTGATCTTGTTTTCAAAAACCGCTATTTCAATATAAAAAGGACGCAACATATTATAACTTATCGATTAACAATTTATTTCAATAGCGTTCTGATTTGAAATGCAACAGTGATCCAATTTAAGTTGCGTCGCTTTTGTAACGAATCGAAACGTTCTTTTAAAAAGCCGTTAGCGTCCTATACTTTATGGCTATGGCTGTTCTATAGTGCCAGTACTCCTACGCGAATTCTTGCTCTCGTCATACGGGTTTGTACGAGGATTTGGCTATAAACATTGTTTGTGGCCAGTTTTATATGACCTCTTACTGGCTAACCGCAATAAACTGTTAAAGGTACCTACCTTCTTAGAGTCATGTAACACGAACGGTTAAATAATAGACGTGTATTTCTCTTACTTTTTAATAGTCTATGACTTTTTGACTGGTAATACTTTTTTTTTCTATTTTTTTGACTTTTTGTTAAATTTAAAAGAGGCGTAATATTATTATCACAATTAATATTAGATATAAGTTTAATTTGTGTTTTGTATATGTCTGTCAGTGGCATAGTAGTTACTAAACAGATGAAGCGATTCAGACAAAGTAGGTAATAGTAAAAGCTAGTATAATAAGGTTGGTTTTTAGTTGGGTTTAATAAAAATCAGTATATGTAGTATGTAGTCAAGAGTTATGAAACTCAATAAGTGTAGCTATTGTGTCGAAGCTTTATATTTGTTTCATTTAGCTAATTATTCCGCTAAACGTTTTTGCAACTAGTTTATAAAACCAGGAAGGTGGTACTAAAGCTGGCAAGTTTCTAAAGATACGATATTAACTTTACTGTAAAAACGGCGTAAGGCCCTAATTTCACTAAAATGTCTCAGTGACTCATTAAAAAAGCTGTAGCTATGTTTGAATTTCAAAGAAACACTTAAAGCGGTTTGTATTTTAAAACACGCGAGGTCTTATTATACTGGTAGTAACAATCTAGTTAACATCACAATATCATCGGAAATACCAGAATGTTAAATAGGAAACAAAATCATTATTTACTTATCGTCTTTGTTTAATTTTGGTGTGAAAGACATACTCGAGGCGTATTTTGTACGAGTTCTTGTTATTGTTAAGCTTAATCGCTTTGTCATCGTTAATAATAAACCAATTTGGGATCAAGAATGTTTGTTTGTATGACTATGGTCAGTCTTTCGAGTTAACGTTCGGGTTTTGCCTTAAATTGGTGAAAATATACATAATTTATTAAGCTGCTGTGAATTAAAAAAATATATATCACGGGACAATGTCACACAAATTGACCTAGTCCCAAACTAAGCTCTAGGTTTGTACTATGGGTGCTAGATAACGATAAACATACTTAGATAGAGAAATAAATACATAGAAAACATCCAAGACTCAGGAACTACTCGTGCTGATCACACAAATATATGCCCTTACCGGGACTTGAACCCGGGACCGTTGGCTTCGGAGGCAGGGTCACTCCCAACCCAACTAGGCCAACGTGTCGTCAAATAAAGTGATGATACAATTAAACAACTCGCCCGTCAGTTCGCCTGCAAACTAACCAATTAATTTTAAAGCAGAAGATACCTTTGCAATCTAGCGAAGCTGTATTGAAGACAAAACCTGGTACTTAAGGTTTTTGTGAATCAACATCCAAATTACAAAACATTACGCGAATGAAGTTCAGTCAAGCTGAAAGCCATTGGCACACCAAAAACAGGTGAGTAAAAGCGATGCATGCGGGCCTACGCTAAATGGCGGTAGGATACTGTGCAGGGTCCGTCCGGATCGCTACCACTCCATCCATTAACCAACCGCCAAGTGTTTGCATTGTTGTGTTCCGGTGTGTGGTTACGACAACAGGTGAAATTATTAGCATAGAGGCATTCCATTTTAGTCCTCAGGGTTGGCAACGCATTTGAGGTCTTAGGATTATAGTCTTGAGAATTCAAATGTCTATGGGTGGCAAAAAAAAGAGGGGTGTTAGGATATGTTTAACCTTTTCAACGCCATTGACGGATATTTCCGCTATGGTTGACAGCGCAAAATAGACCTTAGTATCTATGAGGAAAAGTTGACTTTCGTTCAAAAGGTTAAAGGGTGTATCTGTGTTTGTGTGTGTCTGTCTGCGGCATCATACCTCCCAAACGGAATGACCGATTTGGACGCAGTTTTGTTTAAAAGAAAAAAATAAATTTATTCGGAATTTGTAATTTTGGGTGTTAAGCCGCTAAAAGATGTACCTTAAGTCAATTAATTAAAACTCGAGACAATAACACAATTGTAAATACGTATATTTTTTTTTAGAGTTAATTCTAAATAGTTTGTAACAGTCACATAAAAATTGGTTGAAATAAATCTTAAGTACGGTTACCACGTTTTAATTGAATCGGGAAACGGCCCAACATGTTTCGGGCTCGTTAGCAATCCTACATTAGGTTCGGACCGTAAACCGTACTTAAGATATTATTATATTCTGTATTAGATCACTTAAGTTTTAATTGCATTACATAATAGTAATCGGCAATATAATTGGCAAACAGATAACCCTTAGGAATCTCCACGACAAAAACATACACACATACATAAAAAGCACGCCTTCATTCCCAGAGTGGGGTAGGAAGTGCTACAGAAATACCAATTACTCTAAAAAGACTTGTTGATAATTCTGTAACCATATTTTGTACACGGCTAAAGATGTTTGGGCGTTTTCCAAAAAAAGTGTACATAGTAAAAGACTAAATTAAGAAAATTTAACTTTTTCCATTTCGTCACGAAAGTTAACGTATCTAAATGTATGGGTAATTTTCGTGACGAAATGGAAAAAGTTAAATTTTCTTAACTTTGTCCTACCTTCCTTTGTTTACTAGTGTATTAGTGACAGGTTGCAAGCTCATCGCCTAACAGTACTAAAAGCCTTTATTTCCTTAGTAGCCTGTAAGACATGGAGGGGCACTATTCTAGCCCGGCAACCAAACGGAGAAAAATAAAACGGTCGATGAGTATTGTTATTTAAACTAAAAAACAATTAGATGGGCGTTTTCCAAAAAAAGTGTACATCGTTAAGGACAAAATTAAGAAAATTTAACTTTTTCCATTTCGTCACGAAAATTAGTCATGCATTTCGATACGTTAATTTTCGTGACAAAATGGTTTTTTTTTTAATTTTGTAATTAACGATGTAAACTTTTTTTGGAAAAAGCCCAGATGGCATAACATATAAAAAAAACAAAACCAATCAGATTTTAATGGACTATCCATTAAAGCGATCGAATGAATTAAGAACAATATAATAACATAAAACTATCACTTGTATCATCCCACATTAACTACAATAGCATATTCAAATATTTGGTAACATCCGCCGAGTCAGAACTTAACAATTTTTATTGCCCAAACGGAAAGTCTCATTGTGGCGACTAAATTGTTGTCTGCGTTTTAATTGTCGTGTTAATGAAAACGAATCGCAATTCGTGTTCGGAGAAAGAGATTTTTATTAGGGTATGACTAAGGGTTGTTAAATTAATACTGCACAGAAATGAATATCATACAATAATCGATGGAACAATCTCACAAAAATTACCGAGTCTCAACGATAAACGTTTTTATACATACATACATACATACTACTACTTAATACCAGAGTGGGGTAGGCAGAACTACAGAAACACCAACTCTAAAAAGACTTCTCGATAATTTGGAACCTCATTTTTCACGATCGGGCTAAGGTATTTGGGCGTATTCCAATAAAAGTGTACATCGTTAAGGACAAAATTAAGAAAATGTAACTTTTTCCGATTCGTCACGAAAATTAGCCATACATTTACATACGTTAATTGCGTGACGAAATGGAAAAGTTAAAGTTTTTTAATGTTATCCTTAACGATGTACACTTTTTTTGAAACCCGCCCATTTACTAGTGTATTACTGACATATTGCAAGCTCATCGCCTAACAGTAACAAATAAAAAAGGGAGCTGTTAAATAGCATGGGGTCGTTTGCCTTCTTAGTTACGGGTATATTCTCTGTTTCACAGAATTTTCATTGCAATATTTTTTGGCTATGGCACTACTCGTAAAAACGGTGTTACGTGACTTAAGCATTTGTCTGCGTGTCTATCCGCCTGTCTCTCATCGCTAACGGTTCGGACAGGGGAGCCATTGTTAGGGTTCCGTGTCCGAAGCGTGTTAAAAGGGACTCTATTACAACGCCCATTACGATGTGTATCCGTTTATGGACTATAAAGCATTAAAGCGCTAATTTTTGTTAGAGTCGCGTGCCCCCCCCTTATAGCCAAAACTACAAATTTAAAGGAAAACTATCTCGACTAAGTAGACATCGTTGGTTCTCAGAGTGAGATAGAGGCGATTAAAGTGTTAATACCTACTAAAATAATCTAAGACAACACCAAATGACTTTAAATTAAAAATTAGTTACTAATTGTTTTTTTTTTTTATGTTTGTAGTACTTAACGACTTCGGAACCCTACACTGAGCATTTTCCGACATGCTCTTGCCCGGTTTTTAAGGTTATTTTCAGTACTGTGGGGCTAGTCAAATTGCATTCGACCATCGTTAGCGCTTATGTTTCGATTGAAAAATGTATGGAATTGACATAAGCCACCTGGATAGTCACGTGGTACTATCTCAGTGGCTTACGTCAATTCCATACATTATTCAATCGAAACATAATCGCTAACGATTGTCGAATGCAATTTGACTAGCCCCACTGACAAGCCACGGGAAGCGAAAAAAAATACGCTATCAAATGTTTGAGTAGAACTGAGCCCCTGAACTACAATCACTTTTAAACACAAAAACCTATTGCACAATATTGACAGCGGCTTTAAATTTTAAACCGGGGCGTATTAAAGCCCTTTCGACACGAGGGTTAACAAAGCGTTATATTTTCAACGTTACAACGTTACGTAGGGACCTATTCTTTAACGAACTAACAACTAACATATTTTTTTTTTTTTTTTTTTTTTTTTTTTTAATTTATTTAGGAAAACAAACAGCCGTGTACAAAGTAATACATACAAATATGAATATGAATAAGGCCTTAAGTTCCATATATTGCTAGGTTACAATTTAAGTTGTTAACCAGTTTTCTTAACATGCAAACAAAACAACCGAAACTAATTAGAAAACAGGAATTCACAAACGGTAGGTACTAATAATCTAAAAAAGCGATTGCCGAATCTTAATTTTAAACACAGATAGACTATTCGCAAAGATGTCAACATCATTAAACAAATCATTGTACACCTTACACGAGCGCCTTATAAACGAATTTTGCGCATAATTAGTGCCACAAGGGGAAATATGAAAGGTAGGTTTAGAACGAGAGCAGAAACGAGAAGCTTTGAAAGATATGCTGTCTAATAGCACGCTTGAGTCAATATAATTTCTAATAATTTTAAATAAAAATATAGTATCGAGATAAATTCTTCTCCTTTCAAGAGGGGGAAGACCGTGCCTGGCTGCAGATGAGAGGTAGTCATAGTTATAAAAACCGGTTCTAAAATCTAGGGATCTACAAAAAATCTTTTGAATTCTTTCGACCCGGAACTTATGAATATCATACTGCGGGCTCCATACAACACTTCCGAATTCTAATACACTCCGGACGAAAGAATAATATAAAACCTTTAAAGTAAAAGTATTTTTGAACGGTTTTGTAAGACGAAGAATCATGCCTAATTTTTTATACGCTTTAGAGACGACATTATCAATGTGCTCATTAAAAGACAGTTTCACATCCAAAGTAACGCCTAAGTCTCTAATCGTCGACACACGCGTGACACTACTACCAGCTAAACAATAATCATGAGCTACCGGACTGGATTTACGGGAAAAAGTGATAACGTAGCATTTATCGGTATTCAGGACAAGCTTATTCTGCTGACAATAGTCCTCAAAACGAGACAAGTCAAATTGTAACGAAACACAATCATCGACGTTCCTGATTATTCTGTAAATTTTAGTGTCATCCGCATAAAGTATGTGCGAAGAAGTTAGAAAAGAGCTTTGAATGTCGTTTACATACAAAACAAATAAGAAGGGGCCCAAGTGCGAACCCTGGGGAACCCCGGACGGAATAGGTAAGAACCTAGATCTGTAGCCCTTAAGTGCAACAGCCTGACTCCTATTACTAATATACGACTCTAACCATCTAAGTAGGTCCCCATGTATACCGATCTCAAAGAGTTTCTGAAGTAAGATAGAATGATCAATTTTATCAAAGCACTTATATTTTTAAATAATGTCCCATGTTTTCTATGTTCAGTGGTTGTAGCTCCTAGTGCAGGGTCCGTCCGGATCGCCACCACCATACTATCCTTTAAACTACCGCCAAGCAGCAGTGTTCGCACTGTTGTGATCCAGTAAAGAGACAAGATATCGGTGAAATTACTTACTTTTCATCTTAGTCCTCACGAATGGCAATACGTTTGCGGTCTTGTGATTGCAGTTACAAGATTGGATCTTGAGAATCCAAATTTCATAGACCCATTTAATAATTCCCAGAGAGGGTAAGCAGAGTTATTGAAAAAACATATTGTGCACAAACAAGTTAAGAGGTTTACCAGTGTATTAGTGACAGATTGCAAGCCCATCGCCTAATAGTACTACAAGGCTTTATTCCCTTAGTCGCCTCTTACGACATCCACGGGAAGACATAGAGTGGCACTATTCTAACCCGGCAACCAAACGGGGAAATATGCATATAATATGTCGGACCATGTTCAGTGTCAAGTACTACAAACAAAAAGCAACAAGTAATAACTGATTTTCTATTTAAAGTAATTTGGTGCCGTCTTAGATGATTTTAGTAGGATATAAACACTTTAATCGCCTGTATCTCAAGAACTAATGATGTCTACTTAGTCGTGATAGTGTTTCTTTTAAATTCGTTATATGCGCTTTCATTTAGGTTTTTTCTTCATATTTTTAGAGTGATTAGTTTTGGCTGTACGGGGGGACATTTGACTCTAACAAAAAATAGCGCTTTAAAGCTTAATATTTCATAAACGGATCCCTTGATCGAAACATTGTTTCCACAAATCGACAATATTTTTAATAGACCTATCCAACGACATCCCACACTATGGTGTAGACCTAAAAATATATCCCCTCGTTACGTGTAGGGGAGGTACACTTTTTTTCCCGATTTTGTTTTACCAGTTTGTTGGCGTAACTAATATGTATATTCATGCCAAATTACTGCTTTCTAGTACTAAGAGTCTCTGAGCTAGGCTGTGGACGGACGGACGGACATGGCGAAACTTTAAGGGTTCCTAGTTTAACTACGGAACCCTAAAGATGTATTGTTCATGTCACCTTCCATGTTCTCCGTGAGCGGTGCTAATAAAAGTCCAGCGCTGACTTCACAGCCAGCTGTATTATGCTGAGTTGGAACTGTTTCGCAACAGTACGAGTAGATGTCTTTCACAATTTACACTCAAGACTAAATGTAAACTGGTCAAAGTGTATGTTAATTGAAAGCACTATGACCCGTTTTAAAAACTCTAGACTGTTAAAGGTTTATTAGAGAATAATACCACAGCCGACAGCAACTCGATTTGCCGAGTGACGAATGCTTTTAAGCCATTTCGTTACGGGTGAAGTGCTGTGTCGATTTCAACGGTTTGCTAACTTTCGGTATAATATAAAATAAATATATTTCAAGAGACAAATTCACAGAAATTGACCTAGTCCCAAACGAAGTTCTCTTTTATTATGGGCAGTGGACACATATAATAAATATATTTATAAAGAAAAATAAATCCATGGCCCAATACTTCGATACTTTAATTATCCATACTAATATTACGAGTATAAATACGAAAGTGTGCCTCTTTGTCTGTCTATTACCTCTACACGCTTAAACTGCTGAACCGAATTAGATGAAATTGGTTATGGAGATAATTTGAGTACCGAAGGAGTTTAAAAAAGAAAAAGGGGACAGTCTTACACAAATTGGCCTAGTCCCTAACTAAGCTCTAGGCTTGTACTATAGGTGCTAGACAACGAAAAACATACTTATATAGAGAAATACATACTTAAATACATAGAAAACATCCAAGACTTAGGAACAAATATTCGCGCTCATCCCACAAATATCTGCCCTTATCGGGATTTGAACCCAGGACCGCTGGCTTCAGAGGCAGGGTCGCTCCCAACTAGGCCAACGTGTCGTCAACGTGAAGTTAAACATACATAGGATAGTTTTAATCCCGAGAAATTATACATTCCCGAGGGACCAGCGATAACCGACTTGTATGCGGACGGATTCGCGGGCCATATCTAGTGATATTAAATGTAAAAGTAACTTTTTATCTATGGAGATAGCTTGACACCCGAGAGATGACATATTTTTGGGCGTTTCTTAGAGAGTTTGTACCTTTTTAAGGACTCATCATCATCATCAGCCAATGTTCGTCCACTGCTGGACATAGGCCTCTCCAAGAGAACGCCACAGAGTTCTATCCTCGGCCATCCTCATCTGTTAATCGAAAATTAACATGTTTTCAATATTTTACTTGTTACCGTAGGCTTCAATATTAGGGCCTTTAAAATCAGTAGGGTCGTCTGTCAGACCTTTATAATCATAGACCAACGATCATTCAATGTGAAACTGTTTAGCCTATAGTTCATTCACTCTTACTTCATTCGCTCTCTCCTAATCACGCTCGGACAGCGAACGGACGTGCAAATTCATCAGAGTCAATAATCAGCCAAATTTCATCTAGAATAAGCTATTAGTATATTTAAGGAATAACACAGATTGTGATAGTATATTAAAGTCTGTCATAATCAAGTCAGCGGTCATATTATTTCAACACCACATAACCCCCAGCACCAAAGCACGAGCTTCCGACGAGGTCAACAGCAACACCTACGAGAGCTGCAGAACGACGCTTCGAACCCGCCGCCGGCGGTTCTCGTAGAGATCACCATCAACAGCGTAATCATCGCACATTTTTGGTAACCCAAGAGGGGAAGGTTTCAAATTCAGACCGGGGAATCAAACCCAAGAAGGGTAAATATTGCTACCCGTACCTACGAATCAAGGTCGCGGTAAGCAAACTCGCGTTGAAGCTCATTCAAGGTCGAGGATCGCAGGTGCCGATCCATCAATATATTGTAATCAATATACTTCACACGGATACCTACTACAGCAGATTATTCTGGAAGAAATCAGTGGTAGTGTCATGGTTCAGTGTTGGTGCGGTTTCATTATACTAACATTTGGTATTATCAATTCAATTTCAAGTCAAGGTCAGCATTTCATTTCATCGGTGCATAATTTGGATAGCCATTTTATTTCGTAACGGAAAGGGCAGTCGCAGAGGGCGCTCGCTTCGTTTCAAGTTCATTTCGGTCATTCAACAGTTCATTCAATCTTACGAACACTAAGTGATTATTGTTAATTCATGTAAGTACATTTCATTCACTCACTGGTCATTCGGATCAATCAATCGTACCTAATAGCTAGTCTGTGGTGAACCTATACTTCAGTCAGTCGGTCAGTCGGTCAATGTCAAGTGTCACCGACTGAATTATAGGTTAATAGGTCACCGCTTGTTTGTTAATTGTTAACGGATTATACTTCAACTAAATTTAAAGTAACTAATCTAAAGTGTCACTGTTTATTGCGTGCGATAATCGTTAAGGTATTCAAAATGTCATCGCGCACTGTAAAGAATCAGTTTCGTTCGCGATATCGGATGCTGATAGACTTCGCAGGCACAATCACCGATGTCAGCAGTTCTATCGCAGCATCAGTGGCTAAAAGGCACTTCGACACGTATTACAGGGATTTGGTTACAGCATACGAATCATTGTTGGGTTTCTCGGACAATGATGTGTCGGAAGACGATATGGCGTTGTTCGAGGCGCAGTTTACGGAAGTAAACAAATTATTAATCAAATTAGAGCAGGCGTCGTCGGAGTCAAAGGCCGAGATGTCAACATCACGCAAGGTCACGTCCAATCAGGTAATGGCAAAGTTACCACTCATAGAACTTCCCAAGTTTTCAGGTAATTTAATGGACTGGATTCCATTTTATGATTTATTTCAATCACTGGTTCATGAGCGGGATTTATCAGACGCTGAAAAGCATTATTACCTAAGATCATCATTATCAGGTGAAGCGCTTCATATAGTTAGACAGCTTCCGGTAGACGACAAGAACTACTCTGTTGCTCTAGGACTTTTAAAGTCACGATATCAGAACACAAGGTTGTTGCTTGATACATATATTGGTAGGATAATCAACTTACCCATCATCACATCATCAAGTCATATTAGGTCAGAATTTTATGATCCACTACAGGAGGCCATTCAGGCCTTGGATAAACTCGGTCAGCCTGTTAAAGAATGGTCATATTTAATTTTATACCTGGTCTTGCAGAAGCTCCCGATTAGGCTACGTTCACTGTTTGAAGAGCGGCATGGCAAGGATACCACGACCCTGCCCACCATCTATCAACTGCTGGAGTTGATGGATGAACAGTGCAGACTTCAGTTGGCGGTACCGTCAACCCCAGAACAACAGGCCACCATCAGGAGTCCACGTCGGTCACCACCACCACGTGCGCATCAGCCTGCAAGGCAGTCACCGCAGGCATCAAAAGGGGTGCTCTCTTCCCAAGGAATCATTCGGCCTTCACATCAGGTGAATGTTTCAATTTCATCATGTTCATTCTGTTCAAATAAGGCCCATACACTGTACAAGTGTCCCGGGTTCCTTCAACTGTCACGGGGAGGGCGCAGATCATGGGCTTCAAGGACGGGGCATTGTTACAGATGTTTGAGGAAACATTATGCCAGCGAGTGTACTCATCGCAATTGGTGTTTGCATTGCAAATCTCCAGATCACAACACACTGATCTGCAATGCCGACACTAATACTCAACAGGTTCATTCAATTGTTCAATCCATGGATCAAGGATCAACTAGGGGTGAAGTGAATCAGCCATCATCATCATCATATGCGAGCCGTGTTTCGGTACATCAGGCACCAACCACGTCATCTGTGGGCAGTCAGGCCCAGGAGCGGTCTGTGCATTACCAGGAGGCACCATCAGTGCAATCCTTGGGCCAACATCAGCCGAGGCCAACCATTGGTGCCAGAGCGCAGCGAGCTCAGAACACATTCAGTTCCCTCAAGTTTGGTTTTAGGCAAAGCCCTGATAGGGAATGATATGAGGGTACTGTTGGTGCAACTCAAGGTCCATCCCATCCCATAACTATTTGCCCTACCGCAATAGTAATGGTCAGATCTGGTGATGGTACATTTGTTAAGGTCAGAGCCCTGTTGGATACAGGAGCTTGTGTTTCAATCATCAAGCAATCATTGGTTCATTATTTAAATTTGCCCCAACAGTGCAACAGTAATACTCTTTATGGAATTGGTCACCAGCCGGTTCAAACGCCAGGCACTATCGTTAAATTAGTCATCAAACCTGTCGGAACTCAATTACCAATTGTAGGTACTATGGCAATGGTTATGTTTGAATTAACAGGAAATATACCGCCATATGATATTCAACTCAGGGATCAATTAAGGTCATCAAACATTATATTTGCTGATAGCAACTTTGATAAGGCTCGAAATGTAGATATTATCCTAGGTACAGACATTCTCAATTATGTACTTGATGGTTCAAAGATATCAACTAATATTCCAGGGATAGCAGCTTACGGATCATGTTTTGGTCACGTCATTATGGGAGCGGTGCCCGGTCAACTGCCACCGACGACGGTCGCGGCACCCCACCAGTCAGCCGGCACATCAGTAGAAGACTACGGACTTCATGCAGTCAAGCTAGAGGAAGTCTTGGAAAGGTTTTGGAAGGTGGAGGAGCCCCCTTCGAAACCAGCTGTTCATCCTGAATATCTGGAATGTGAAGGGTTGTATAATTCAACTACTCAACGTATGCCAGATGGCAAATATATGGTGAGGTTGCCATTACTTTCAACAAGACCACCATTGGGTGAATCAAAGGCTTTAGCCATTCAGCGCTTGCGATCTTTAGAAAGAAAGATGGCTAAGAATTTGGTATTTGCAAATAAATACAAGGAATTCATGAAAGAGTATGAAACTCTTGGTCATATGTCAAAATCAGATTTTCAGTTCGATTCTGAACATTTCATCATACCTCACCACGGTATATTCAAAAGGGGAACGGATAAAATCCGTGTCGTATTTGACGGGAGTGGTCGTACATCAACTGGCACGTCATTAAACCAGTGTCTTCACACAGGCCAGCCACTTCAAAATGATATTACCCAAATATTATTGAATTTCAGACGTCACCAAATCGTTTTCACTACGGACATCAAGATGATGTTCAGGATGACTTGGATACACCCTGAAGATAGGAAGTACCAACTCGTCTTGTGGCGGGAGAACCCGTCAGAACAAATTCAGGTATATGAGTTAAATACTAATACTTATGGACTACGGTCAAGTCCTTTCATTTCAATTCGAACATTGTTGCAACTGGCGGACGATTGGGAGGCTAGTCACCATGAATCACCCGCTTCAAACGTCATCAGACGAGATATCTTCGTCGACGATATTCTCACGGGCGCGGACTCGTTATCAGAGGCACAACGCCTCAAGTCAGAACTTATCGCGTTAATGAAAAGCGCCGGATACGAGCTCAGGAAATGGTCATCAAATTGCAATGAATTACTGCAAGACTTGCCGCAAGAACACTGCGAGCAACCACATCAGTTCGATACTGAAGACAAAAGCTTTATTAAGGTACTAGGAATTCAATGGGATCCAGTATCAGACTCGATGTCATATCAGATCAATGTACCGCTAGGGCAACCAGTCACTAAGCGTCATATCCTTAGTACAATAGCACGCCTATATGATCCGTGTGGATATTGTGCGCCTATTGTGTTCAGATTCAAAATGTTTCTTCAATCACTTTTTTCAGATGGATTATCATGGGATGAGCCTGTTAGCCATCACCAATGTCATCAGTGGAACGAACTCATTCAGGACTTAAGCTGTTTGTCAAATTTGCAGATTCCTAGATGTGTTGCACTACCACAAACAGTTTCATATTCGCTCCACGGATTCGGAGACGCTGCGGAGGCTGGATTTGCCGCGAGCGTGTACCTCAGGACAGTGGACACGTCAGAAAACGTCATGGTACGACTACTTTTAGCTAAATCTCGAGTAGCTTCCCTGAAGTCAAAGCAAACGATACCCAAGTTGGAGCTTAGTGCCGCTCACCTAGTGTTCAAGCTACTTAATCATGTAGCAGAGTCCTATGAAAGTTCGATTCAATTTGACAGCATCAATGCTTGGTCAGACAGCACCATTGTGTTATCATGGTTAAATACAAAACCTCACATGCTGCAAACATTCGAATGCAATCGAGTTCAGGACATTCAAAACTCAAAACGTAAGATGACATGGCGTCATATCAGATCTGAATTAAATCCAGCAGATGTCGCTTCAAGAGGTATGTCAGCAAAGGAGCTCATTGGATTTAATCTATGGTGGTCACCAGACTGGTTACTTAAGGCGGAGTCACAATGGCCTTCATTACCAGTTACTATACCTCATGATTTACCTGGATTCAAGAAATTAGTCCATGTTGTCACACCGGTAGAGTCCTGGCAAGACTCTTTATTATCACGTGTCAGCTCATTTAGTAAGCTCATCAATGTTACGTCATTTGTACTTAGATTTTGTAGGAATGCCAGATTACCGAAAGAACAACGGAATCTCACGTCATCATTATCACTGGACGAGACTCGTGAAGCCACAAAACATTGGATCAGGAAAATTCAGATGGATTCGTTCAAGGACGAAATCATATTAATCAGACAAGGAAAACTGGTTTGTAAGTCATTACAGAAATTAAGTGTATTCGTGGATGACGAGCACTTCATCAGGGTCGGTGGACGACTCCGGAAATCAACATTGCCATATGGTGCAAGGCATCCATATCTGATACCTAAAGATCATCGGTGGGGTCAATTATTAATTGAATATTACCACAAATCATATTGTCATGCGGCGACGAACGCCCTAATATCCATACTCAGAAGAGAGTACTGGATCACTTCAGCCAGGCGACAAGTGTCCAAGGCTATCAGAAATTGTTTAGTTTGTTTCAGATTCAATGCATCAACTCAGCCACCATTCATGGCCGATCTGCCTGCTGATAGAGTCACAGCAGCGCGGCCATTTTCAGGCGTAGCGACGGATTTCGCTGGCCCATTTTTGGTCAAATGCAGTTTATTAAGAAACGCTAAGTCAGTCAAAGCTTACCTGTGTGTCTTTGTATGTTTAGGCACAAAGGCTGTTCATCTCGAGGTCGTCTCTTCGCTGAGCGTCGAGGCCTTCATCGCGTCATTCACGAGGTTTGTCAGTCGACGAGGGCTGCCTTCTCTTATCAGATCGGACCGAGGTACAAATTTTGTTGGTTCTAACACATATCTCAAGGAGATTAATCAGTTTTTGTTGGACAATGAGATTATCCTCAAGGAGGAGTTCAGAAAACAGAGTATTCGCTGGGAATTCAATCCGCCGGCATCGCCTCACATGGGGGGTCTATTTGAGGCTGCCGTCAAAAGCGCAAAAAACCTCCTCAAGAGAGAGGTTGGCGAAACTATTCTAACATTCGAGGAGCTGTCTACTCTATTTTCTAAGATAGAATCGATACTGAATTCACGACCTCTAGTTCCTATGTCAGAGGATCCTTGCGATTTAGAAGTTCTTACACCTGGTCATTTCATCATCGGTCAACCACTAGTCGCTTTACCAGAAGCGCACTGGAAGGAAACAAAGATGTCACGATTATCACGCTTTCAAATCACTCAGAAAATGTATCAGTCAATTTGGTCACGATGGCATGTTGAATATCTCAATACACTACAGACACGCAATAAATGGTATAGTCATGTTAACAATATAGAACTTAACGATTTAGTTCTTATCATAGATGAAAATTCACCACCTCTACAGTGGCGTAGAGGTAGAGTAATAGAATTGTTTAAAGGGTCAGATCAGGTTGTCAGATCAGTTAAATTAAAAACTCAATGTGGAGAACTTATAAGACCCGTGGTAAAATTATGTAAATTACCATTGGAAAGTGATTTCAATTGATCATTTATTTCCTATGTATATATTAGAGTTCAACCTAATATTAAGTCATGTTTAGCGGTAATGTTATGTGTCATTATTACTATAAGTAGAGTTCATTAGGGACTTCAAGTGTTCAGTGTTCAACTTCCCCGGGTGGCGGAGGAATGTTAATCGAAAATTAACATGTTTTCAATATTTTACTTGTTACCGTAGGCTTCAATATTAGGGCCTTTAAAATCAGTAGGGTCGTCTGTCAGACCTTTATAATCATAGACCAACGATCATTCAATGTGAAACTGTTTAGCCTATAGTTCATTCACTCTTACTTCATTCGCTCTCTCCTAATCACGCTCGGACAGCGAACGGACGTGCAAATTCATCAGAGTCAATAATCAGCCAAATTTCATCTAGAATAAGCTATTAGTATATTTAAGGAATAACACAGATTGTGATAGTATATTAAAGTCTGTCATAATCAAGTCAGCGGTCATATTATTTCAACACCACATAACCCCCAGCACCAAAGCACGAGCTTCCGACGAGGTCAACAGCAACACCTACGAGAGCTGCAGAACGACGCTTCGAACCCGCCGCCGGCGGTTCTCGTAGAGATCACCATCAACAGCGTAATCATCGCACATCATCCATCCGCTACCGGCGACTCGTTTCAGGTCCTCGGTCCAGCGGGCCGGCGGGCGTCCCACGCTGCGTCTGCCAGATCGTGCCCTCCACTCAAGAACCCTCTTTCCCCATCGACCATCGGTTCTTCGGCAGATGTGACCAGCCTACTGCCACTTCAACTTGCCAATGCTGGCTATGTCGGTCACCTTGGTTCTCTGACGAATGACTTCATTTAAGGACTAAAATTAAGAAATATTAACTTTTCCGCTGAGTTACGAAAATTTGTCGATCATTCATAAATACTACTCTCAACGCCAATTAGCAGTATCTCAAATTCAATAAACGAATCAGATTCATTTCTCACCCGTTAGTAATATGCTTGCTACAGGAGTTTTGTCTGAGATGCCACCATTTGTCTTATCTTCCTAAGACCCACCATACAACGAAATTTGCCTATGAAATATTAACCTATTACAAATGCAATAAAGTCAATTTTCTAGTTTGATTGTCCCTCTTAAAAACAAAGGAAAACCTATTTTATTTCCTTTGCAACAGGTCTATTTTCTGATGTACTTATTAATGTACAATTTTTTGTACGAGAGGCCTTAGGAGGTTATAACAGTATAGCTAATTTTCGTAACTCAGCGGAAAAGTTAACGTTTCTTAATTTTAGTCCTTAAATAGGTAAAAACTTTCTAAGAAATGCCCTTTTATTTCTAAAATTGATGATAAAAGACGACGCAGAGTAATAAAACAACTAGTAATTGTATAAATAGAAAACATAAAAGGGACAAAATACACGCGCTTATCACGTTTACCGTCGCCGGAAAGAAACATACATACATGCCAATAAAAACTCGTAAAAACGATACGCGATATCGCTCAAGTAATAAATAGAGGCCCAGGGAAGAGTTAAAATATTATGTCATGATAAAAACACAAGCGAATTATATAATTTGTTCCGAAACGCCCACTCGCACCAGTGAATTATCTCCAATGGCCTCGCGTATACAATTAATACAATAGGTATTGTAAATAAATCAAAGGCCTTCGTAACAAGGCTTTTTAAAATGCTTAATATTCTTGAGGTTATATTATGAGCTGTCAAAATTGGACAGGTTCCGGTGAAAGGGACAGAGATATATGACTTCTAATAGCTATGTCTCTTTCACTGACAGGATTTGTCAGGTCTTGACGGCTCGTATTACGGCCTGAAATGCTTTATTAAAGTTAGGATATCTTTTTAGGTTTTGTTAAATTAGCTTGCGGTTAAGTAAAAAAAAAAAAAAACGTTTCAGTAAGTACGCCGCACGCGCACTTTTACACGTAAAGAATCTACCAGCGCTTCCCAAGAGGAGACCACTGCTGAGAAGAAGCGCCACAAGAAACTCAACAGTCAGTCATTTTTTTAAATAAATATTGAGTAAGACAATGATAGAACTTAACCTAGCATTATATAAAACAGTTAATACAATTTAAATAGTTGTAATATAATCAGGAAAACTTGTGGAAACTTCTCATAAACACAGAGTAAATAAAAAAACATTTTATACCTACCCATGACGGTGCAAAAGTAACAAAATTAAATGAAATATTTTTTTATAAAACTTTTGTTACGTTCTCCTAATACAGTAATACAGACTAGATAGGTACAGTCAAGGGCAAAAATATGTATACACTTTAGTACCTTGTCTATGTAACGTCATGTTTAAGCTGTCATATGAAATTGTGACAGCGATTAAAGCGGCAAGGTACTAAAGTGTATACATATTTTTGCCCTTGACTATACTAAGCTGTTACGTTAGGTATCTTAGGCCAAGCATATTAATTGTCCGTTAGATACCTAATCCTCGACCCTATAGTAAGCTTTAAGTGCTGAAAATGTTAACTTTAAAACTACGTCGGGAAATTTATTAAAGAAAAGAATGCATTGACCTACAAATGATTAATACCTAATACTTTGCGGACACGAAATTTTCTAATGGCATTTTTTTTATTTCTAGTATTTAAATTATGAATATCACAATGTAGGTTAGCGATTTCATATCAACATTTATGAGGTACGTCACTACATAGTATAAAACAAAGTCGCTTCCCGCTGTCTCTTCCTATGTATGCTTAGATCTACGCAACGGATATCAATGCGGTTTTTTTAATTGATTCAAAAGGAAGGTTCATATGTATAATACTTTAACCCAGAGCGAAGCGAGGGCGGGTCGCTAGTAATTCATAATTTACGTATTATGGTCGCCTTTATCGCATCGGATAAAGCACCCGTCACTCTCGCACTTACATAATGGAAAGAAAGTGACAGATGTTTTATACACGTTTATTTGCGAGGGAATAAGGGCTTGTAGTACTGTTAGGCGATGGGCTTGCAACCTGTCACTGATACACTAGTAAACTTCTTGGCCTGATTGTGCAAAATGTGGTTACAGAATTATCACCAAGTCTTTTTAGAGTTGTTGGTATTTCTGTAGCTCTGCCTACCCAACTCTGGGAATAAAGGCGTGATGTTATGTATGTATGTATGCCTGCAGCTTAAATTGAAAAAAAAAACAAAATTCAATATTTTTTTAGTAAATTGGCCACATGAGGGCTCTTTTACACGTCGGTCATATGCAGTTAATCTACTAGCGCTTCGGACAAGACCATCATTGCGGAGAAGAAGCGCCGCACCAATTTCAGCTGGCAATATTTTTAATCACATATTACGAACTTAAAAGAAAGTTAGATAAATTAGAAGGTAATAGAGTAATAAAAAATAATTATCAAAACTAGCATCAACATTATTCCATTTTTCGAAATCATACAACCGGGGTAAAGTTGTTTTTACGCTGTAACGGGACAACTTCAATTCGCCGGGTAATAGGTCCGTCGAGTTCCTACCGACAACCTACTTGCCCATTAGGACTTATAAAATATTAAATACATAAACTATAAATTCTTATGGCTTAAATACCTCAATAAAGATAATCCAAAGCAAATAATTACTCGTTACATTTTAAACTGAATACACCGAGTTCACTTTGTTTTCTCTCAACGATCTCATTATGTTGTACAGTGTTAATTAGAGATTTCCCTATGCAGTTATTATACGATATAAGGCGACCAATCAATTACGCCATGTTTGATGTGTGCGTCAATGACAAAGACTCTACAGTAGGTCGGGTTGGAAATAAACTGAGGTTTAAAACTAGTAAGGACTTTAAGGGCCAGTTGATTGACGAGAAGCTAAACTAATTGTTAAAAATCGTAACTAATGGTTAAATCTCAAGGAAATGTGACAAAATTTCGATTCTTTTTTCGAATTTTAACAATTAGTTGAATTAACCTCTGGTCAAATAACTCGGCCTAAGCCAGGTTTCATTTTATTTAAGTTAGCTAAAATAACAAATGAAATAATCTTTATTCGACATCACAAAAGGCAGCATGGTGATATCATACTGATCATCTTGCTTCCTTATCGAAATCGTATTATGATTGGTGTGCCAGGTTTTATTGATTTGACAGTAAGATCTGTCACATTGACAACAGTGTGATTTCTACGACAATTTCTAAGCAAGATGGGCTAAATAAAAGCAGAATGTAGCTCTGTTTATTGTGGCTTTTATTAATATGACTTACAACAATCAGTCCTTTAAAGGGAAAGGTTTGACTTTGGACATAACTTTTTTCGTTCCGTTATTATTTAGATTTTTTGTTATTTTGCATTTGTGCACTAGGAATATACATACTTTAACTTATATATACATACGTACGTATACGTGAAGTTTAAATATTTGATCATATTAAACTTTACTAAATGAATTTAAATCAGGTTTATTAATTTTACATCAGTTATTTAATCGTTAGGGTGGTTACAACGAGCCGTTGCGGAATTAAAGGCGCAGTAATTAAATTTTGGGCGGTTGATTAATAAGTGCGGCAGTAAAATCTGAGCAGATATAAAACTTAATCAGAAGTGCGGAATTGTTGTCTCAGTGGCAAAGTCGTAGGTGATATCATAAGAGTCTTAACATGGTTTGAAAAATTTACAATATTTACCCTTATAACAACATCAAAAGATTTATTTTACCGCCTAATTATTTTTAGAACTACCGTTTTTACTCTCAAATTAGTTAACAAAGGTGCGTTGTGTAATTTTTAATTTACCGAGACTATAATACACAACCTTCGCTTTGAAGTGCCTTTAAATTATGCTATTTAAAAGATTTCGTATCAACCTTCGTACGTACGTAATGAAAGACAAAAGGCGGTAGCCGATTTTTGAATGTTTATCAGTGCATATTTTAGTGTGTATACACACACAACATCCCGCCTTCATTCCCAGAGTGGGGTAAGCAGAGAGCTACAGAAATACCAACAATTCTAAAAAGATTAACCAGTGTATTAGTGACAGGTTGCAAGTCCATCACCTAACAGCACTACAAGCCCTTATTCCCTTAGTCGCCTCTTACGACATCCACGGGAAGACATGGAGTGGCACTATTCTAACCCGGTAACCACACGGGCGTATATTTATTTTGTAGTGTGTATGTAAAAAACTTTCTCAGCTAAATAAACCAAATAATTCCCCAAGCTTTTTATGTCACGGACGGCCCTAACTTTTATGATGTCTAGACGTGGCGATGTATTGTGAATGCCGTTTATTATTAACAGAATTAAAAGTCGTTACACATATTGTCGTTAAACAAGAGAACTTTGAACTTTATGCTTGTAATCAAATCATAATATTCGCGGAATTAAATAAAATAGTGATAAAGATATTAACGTGAATGATACGCAATAAAACAGTAAACGCATGTTCACTGTCAGTGTTTCATAAAAACTAAGTGTAACGAATGGATGTTTGAAAAATAGTCAAATTTTTGATCGAAATATGAAAACAAAAAGTTGTTACACTAAATATAGTGATGCATGTAGGCACTTTAGACGTTGACACAATACGTAAAATATGTTTTTTGATTGGAAGTATTGGTTTCATTGATATAAAGATACATATTACGGTCCACGAGTGAAAAAATAACATCAAATTTAAAAAAGGCACAAATATTATATTAACATAGTTCTCATCTCTCTTATCTACAAACTTGGATTAATACTATCTTGTTGATGGAATCTAATTAATCAAAATAGAAAATATGTATTATTTCCATCAATTTGCACTAGACAATTTATTTTTATCGACATGGTTCCTTATGCACAATTCTTTCATTTTAATTTAATAAAAATAATAATAATATCACAGAACAATCTCACACAAATTGACCTAGTCCCAAACTAAGCTCTAGGTTTGTACTATGGGTACTAGACAACGATAAACATACTTATTTGGAGACATAAATACTTAAATACATAGAGAACATCCAAGACTCAGGAACAAATATTCGCGCTCATCACACAAGCTTCGAAGGCAGGGTCACTACCAATGAGGCTAGCATATAATATTAATACATCAATGTATATTTACCACGAAATGGTAGATCACTTAAGCATAAAAATCGCGTAAGAACTTTTCTTATTTTTTCACATTTAATTTTAAACCAAGCCTACTGTCCCTTTTCCCGTGGAGCCGGCGGGAGCCCGACTCGTCGTCAAACTAGTCGGCACACCGGTCCGACAACATCAACGCAGCTTGACAAAAAATCCGTGTCATTCTCCGGCTTCACTTCGATGGAGAATTCTGTTGTTGTGTCGATGGAATTATATTGAATGTCAGATCAAGTTTATTATTTTAACGGCACAAAATATTATAAGCTAAAATTTGAAATATTTACACTTCTGGCCTGTCTATTAAACTTTCGAGCGTTCGATTCTCAGAAATTGACCCGCTGTAGAAATAAAGAAGTGCAACAAAGAGTTTTTTTTTATGTTAAGGAGAAGGCACACGAGCACTCAGGCCACCTGATGGTAAGTGGAATCTGAGACCCATAGACATTTGAATTCTCAAGACTATAATCCCAAGACCTCAAATGCGTTGCCAACCCTGAGAACTAAGATGGAATGCCTCTAGGCTAGTAATTTCACAGGTTGTCTTATCCCCACACCGGAACACAGCAATGCGAACACTGTTGCTTGGCGGTTGGTTAATGGATAAGATGGTGGTAGCGATCCGGACGGACCCTGTACAGGGTCCTACCACCACTAAATAAAAATAAATACACTTGTGTAATACACAAATAAACATGAAAGTTGTTGGCAAAGCATACTTTTCAGGACGCCTTTACAGTTTTTTTAATCTACAGAACCCTAAGACCAACATAACAGTTATATCCGCATTGTTCTAGTGATGTACCGCGAAACAATCGATTACGGAATTAGTCGATACTTCCCACGGGCGTGGAATCGATTGTAAAACTGTCTTCTCGCTCCGTCGGCCGCAGACAAGGGAGTAAGGGTCAATCGTTCGATTATTCACTTAATTTAACATTTCAATTATAAGCTGAGAATAGTTTCCTGTTAACGGCGTTCAGAGATAATTGGGATCTTGGTGACATAAAGGCGAATTTAAGAGTGTTCTCTTAGACAAGTCATTTAGTCCCGTATTAATAACCTGATCTCGACTGTACTGTTCGTCTCAAGATGCGTCAAAAATTACTTCTTTTTTAATCTTGTGATGGCATCTCAGCCAAGATGCCTTAATTTAATACGGCCCTTACTAAAAATCGTTTACGTACGTACAGATAAATTTGCCTTCTCTTGGATGTCGTACGACGCGACTAAGGGAATAAGGGCTTGTAGTACTGTTAGCGATGAACTTGCAACCTGTCACTGATACACCGGTAAAACATCTGTGTATGATGCAAAATGTTTTTATAGAATTATAAACAAGTCTTTTTAGATTTTTTGGTATTTCTGTAGCTCTACCTACCCCACTCTGGGAATGAAGGCGTGATGTTGTGTATGTATGTATGTAAAATTCTTGCGTGACCTACTTCAAATTGTGAAGTCCCTCGGTTGCGGACTTATTTATTGCCTAAGTAGTAGCAACATTTTCTTCGGGTGACTTATTTTAAAATGTCACCCTGTCACCAAGTAGGGCACGGCGGGACGCCAATCAGCCCTTTCTACGGCCTCGCCAGAGTACTCGACGTAAAACAGTACGTCTGAGTAAATGTTTTTTTTTCTACGTAAGTAAAGGCCAGCTTTCATGCTTTATGTTAAAAATAGAGTATGTATCACATACATACATAGCATCACGCCTTCATTCCCAGAGTTATTTTAAGTGAAATTAAGTTTATTGTAAACAGGATATGATAAGGATTTTAACTCGCCAAGCAGCAGTGTTTGCATTATTGTGTTCCGGTGTAGGGATAAGATAACCGGTGGAATTATTAGTATAGACGCATTCCATTTTAGTCCTTAAGGTTGGCAATGCATTTGGGGTCTTAGGATTGCAGTCCTGAGATTATAGTCTTAAGAATTCAATTGTCTATGATTCTCAGATTCCACTTTCCATCAGGTGGTGTGGGTGCGCGGGTGCCTTCTCCTTGCCATAAAAATAAATAAATACATTACATACTATCACGCCTTCATTCACAGGGTGGGGGTAGGCAGAGCTACCAGAAATACCAACAACTACAAAAAGAGTTGTTGGTAATTCTGTAACCTCATTTTGCACAAACAGGCTAAGATGCTTACCAGTGTATTAGTGACAGGTTGCAAGCCCATCGCCTAACAGTACTACAAGCCCTTATCCTCTTAGTCACCTCATACAAAAAATAAATAAGGAAAAATACTATAGGTAGATCCGAGTTAATCTAAAATTATCGAAGTGACCCGTTATAATCGCTAATGTTATTGTCGGTATTTGCATGACCACGCTGAGTGACTTAAGGAGTGTGTGGCAGGCACGGGTAAAGCGAATTAATAAAGAGCTAATTATTGTTGCAAGAAAACCAATTTTTAAAAATGTTCTGTTAAACGGTAACGATTAGCCGTAATAAACTCAGCTAAAGCTATTTCCAGATAACTGCATAGCATAGCAAATTGTGTATGTAAATTAAACTCATCGTGTAGGACACTTCACTCCACAACGGCAGTGTTGTGTCAAGTGCACATGTTTGCATAAATGAACTCTGAGCACTCTGGCCTGTCTATTTATTAGTAGGCATACATTTTGTCTGTTTCAAATAAAGAAATAACGAGTATGAGGAGCTGCAGAGGAGATCCGCAGGAGAACTAAAGTAACTGATAATAATATAGCTTATCGAATTACAACCCTTATGGGCAGTGGGCGGGGCACGTTGCTCGTAGAACCGACGGCCATTGGAGCGGAAAGGTTTTACAGTGGCGACTGCGAACTTTCAGACCCCGACGATCTGATTAAGGTCGCGGGAAACCGCTGGATGACAGCAGCAGAGGAGCGGTCGTTGTGGAAAACCTTGGAGAAGGCCTTTGTCCAGCAGTAATAAATGAATAAATAAATATCACGGGACAATGTCACACAAATTGAACTAGTTCCAAACTAAGCTCTAAGCTTGTACTATGGGTACTAGACAACGATAAAAATACTTAGATAGAGAAATAAATACATAGGAAAACATCCAAGACGCAGATACATACTCGTGCTCATCACACAAAAATCTGCCCTTACCGGGATTTGAACCCGGGACCGCTGGCTTCGGAGGCAGGGTCACTCCCAACTAGGCCAACGTGTCGTCGTGCAGTGGACGTCTTCCAGCTGATAATGATGATAAAAAAAAGCGGCCAAGTGCGAGTCGGACTCGCCCATGAAGGGTTCCGTAGCAGCAAGTAACATAATATAAAAGTTCGTTGTAGCTTTGATCAATGTTTTTATGACGTATTAAAAAAAAAACTACTTACTAGATCTCGTTCAAACCAATTTTCGGTGGAAGTTTGCATGGTAATGTACATCATATATTATTTTTACATTTATCATTCCCTTATTTTAGAAGTTACGGGGGGGGGGACACACATTTTTCCACTTTGGAAGCGTCTCTCGCGCAAACTATTCAGTTTAGAAAAAAATTATAGTAGAAACCTCAATATCATTTTTGAATACCTATCCATAGATACCCCCACACGTATGAGTTTGATGAAAAAAAAATTTTTGAGTTTCAGTTCTAAGTATGGGGAACCCCAAAAATTTATTGTTTTTTTTCTATTTTTGTATGAAAATCTTAATGCGGTTCACCGAATACATCTACTTACCAAGTTTCCACAGTATAGCTCTTATAGTTACGGAATAAAGTGGCTGTGACATACGGACGGACAGACGGACAGACATGACGAATCTATAAGGGTTCCGTTTTTTGCCATTTGGCTACGGAACCCTAAAAAGGAAACCAGCACCGGTCAGCTGCGAATCAGACTCCTCACCGAGTGTTCCTTACAGTTTGAACTATAATGACAACAAGTTTGATACTTGTACATACATACACACCTTCACGCCTGTCTCCCAATGTGGTAGGCAGAGACTATGGACCGCCAGGTGCCCCGGTCTAAACATACCACTTTCGCTTCCTCTACATTCATCATCTTCATGCGCGTACGTCGATTCAGGTGCTTTTGATACTTCTATGATATTAATAATAAGGTCCTATATGGCATTTTTTGATTGGAAACCCTAAAACGTGGTCACCACCAAATAAAGAATAAACGGTATTATTTTCAAACGAGAACGAGTACTGTTTGTACAAGAGCACTGTTGCTCAGTGTTTCTTAGTTAATAAGATTTCGACATAGCCGTGCACTTCGCAGGTTTCCCTCAGAATAACCGGAGTCGATCAAAGTTGGGGTAAACACCGAATGGCTTGAAGACTTATAAAGTTGAAATTATATTCAACAATCGTAATGACTTAACTTCAGTTTTGTTTCACCAATTTTGTATTTGCCTTAACAACTTTTGCTGTGACCTCGTCCGTGTCTTCTCTATCTATTATCGAGAACTATCGAAGGTTCTGGGACTATCATTATTTATTTGATATTTATTCGCTTTTTTAGAAAAATAACATAGCCTATGTTACTCTGCGATACCTAATATAGAATTCTAATGGTGATAGAACTTTTAAAAATCTGTCGAGCATATTTTGAGTTTTTCTTACAAACATACATATCTTTCCTCTTTATAATATTAGTTCCTAGGTCACGGGTTAAATTTCCAGTACGTGCAAATATTTGTGTGATGAGCGCGAGTATTTGAATCACGATAAATTAATAACAATAAACTTAAACAATAAATATGAAATATTTATTTCATTCATGACCTCCATAACAAATTTCATGAAAATCCATTCACCCGTTTACGAAGCTTGCTAATTCCCAAAGGAATCACGATAATCTAATCCTGCGCAGAAAGAATCACTAGCAAAATAAAGTTATTTATAAAACCACGCAAAATTGCGAACAACATGCGATACACCACAAAGAAAAAAGAATCCTGCACCCTTTTAAAAATACAGCAGAAACAAAACGCAAAAACACGTAATCAAGGCAAATTGCTTATTCCACGGCTTGTTAGTTATATTGGCGATGCAAAAACAGAACGTAACCTGTCTGTAATTTGCATAGATACGCAATGCCACCCGGATTCCAAGGAAAACATAACGGGGCTACATACGGGGGAGAGGGATGGCGAATATTTGACCAACAATGGGGATCCCCTTGAGTCACTGAAATTCATCGAATGTGTCGCTACCCCGAATTTAATTTCATCGGCAGCTAATTTCTGGAAAAAAAAAACCATCGTTTAGGTTATCTTAAGAGGATTGTAAAGCGATGCTTAAATCGCGTAGCTGTCAAAAATAATCCATACAAATTTAGCTCCGGGCGATAACGTTTCTTACCCTCTAAATCTAATCAGATGTCCACGATTTTCGAATATGTTGTAGATATTACAGAAAACTAGGTCTGTACGTTTCAATTTTTCTTCTTTATTTTTCTTTTTAGTACCTAAATATTTTCTTGGAAAGGAAAACGTACAGACATCGTTTTTTATATTATTATCTACAACATATTCAAAAAAACACCAGCTAAAATAGTGCCCCTTATCGGTTATTTACCTTTTCGACAAATGCATCGTTTCGCAACCTTGAATAGGTTTTTTTTTGTAAATACGATTATTTATTTCAGTATTTTTATAACACTAACCTAACCTAACCTATAGGGTTCTACACGGTGGTCCTGAAATAAATCCAGAATTATTTACAGTTTCGGAAAAAAACGCGGGTTGTCAAATGATATGTTTGTAAAATTGGTTTTGAAATGATAAAATCCCCCCTTGTCTATGTGTTAGGTTAACGCTTGACGTGAAACTAATCCGTGTGTGTCAGTCCCTCCTCGCCCCAGCGTGTAAACTGTCACGTGTATAGAACACCCCGTATGTTTTACAATTTTACTCGATCGTTCTGAAATATGCTTCGTTTGTGCGACAATACGAATATAGCTTACAATAGAGAAGGATTCAACTTTATAATAAACATTTGCGCTCGTCACACAAGTATTTGCACTCGATTTCTGTGGGGTTACCATGACATGGCTAAGCGATTCAGTTTACGGTGAGAAAAACCGAGCAGTATAACTGCTCTAGCTCTGCCCCTTACACTCATTCTAACCTAACCTAACCTAACCCCCTCTGGAGGAATTTTTTTGAAGCTCGTCGAAGAAATTGACTAGCTTTAAAACCAATTTATGCAGCGATTTAGTCTACGAGCTGGCTCATCTGGCTTGGATTTGATATTAGAAGGCGCAATGATATTAAATCCAAAAGGTGGACCCGCTCATAGATTAAACTGCTGCACAAATTGATTTCAAAATTAGTATTTTTTCGTCGGTGTGCTTCGAAAATCGCCCCCTAGGACTGCTACCTTCGCAAGCACGGCTTACAACGGACACTAACGTTTCTTCTGAGGTTTGAATTTTTGTTTTTTTTAACCGATTTCAAAGAGGAGGCTCATAATTCGACGCTGTTTTTTTTATTCTGCATGTTTGATCTGCTGTGGTTTCACCAAATGCTTCCTGCGGAAGACCAGCTCTGACCTGAAATACCGGTAACATGCTGAGCTTCAACCATTTCGCATCGTCTAGCTGGCACAGTACAGCAGCAATTTTTAGGGTTCCGTAGTCAAACTAGGAACCCTTATAGTTTCGCCATGTCTGTCCGTCCGTCCGCAGCCTAGCGCAGAGACTCTTATTGTGTTTATGTTTGGTTTGATAATTTGTCTTTCTTTATTTTTTCTAACAACTACGCTAACCACGTCTTTAGACGTTTTACTATTGATTTCATGTGAAAAAACAACTCGATCTAAACGATAAAAAAACTCCCAAATATGTACTAACAAAAAAAAAAAAATCGGTGTTAAAATAAAACGAACAACAACAAAATAGAAAGAAAAAACAACAGAGAAAATATTTTATTTTTTTAAAAATTCAATCTTCGAGTACGAGTAGGGTATTTAATCTAAAATGAACACCGAAACGCTGGTTTTTAGGGCCACTGGACTGAAAAGAGGAGACCGCTCACTACTATTTATTTAAAGTAATGGTTAAACTAAATTACTAACAAAAAAATTTGACTTATGAATTATTGTGTGTGATGCGTGTGAGTATATACGACGTCTATATTATTTTTGAATAGTAAATAAATAAATAAATAAATAAATCACAGGACAATCTTACACAAATTGACCTAGTCCCAAACTAAGCTCTAGGCTTGTACTATGGGTACTAGACAACGATAAACTTACTTATATAGAGAAATATATACTTAAATACATAGAAAACATCCAAGACTCAGGAACAAATACTCGTGCTCATCACACAAATATCTGCCCTTACCGGGATTTGAACCCAGGACCCCTAGCTTCGAAGGCAGGGTCACTCCCGACTAGGCTAGCGTGTCGTCAAAATAATTGGTATGGCGAAAAAAATAAATAATTGGTATGGCGAAATCATGCAAATATTATAAACACGTGTACAAAGTGTTAGTCAGTTGGATATTTGGCCATTTTGACGACACGGTGGCCTAGTTGGGAGTGACCCTGCCTCCGAAGCCAGCGGTCCTGGGTTCAAATCCCGGTAAGGGCAGATATTTGTGTGATGAGCGCGAATATTTGATCCTGAGTCTTGGATGTTTCTATGTATATAAGTATGTATTTCTCTATATAAGTATATTTATCGTTGTCTAGTACCCATAGTACAAGCCTAGAGCTTAGTTTGGGACTAGGTCAATTTGTATGAGATTGTCCCCTGATATTTTATTTATTTATTTTATATTTTAAAGTAGTAACGCTGTTACTATAAACGCAAGACAACTTTTTTTTATGTTAAGGAGAAGGCACACGTGCGCTCAGGCCACCTGATGGTAAGTGGAATCTGAAACCCATAGACATTTAAATTCCCAAGACTATAATCCTAAGACCTCAAATGCGTTGCCAACCCAGGACTAAGATGGAATGCCTCTATGCTAGTAATTTCACCGGGGTCTTATCCCCACACCGGAACACAACAACGCGAACACTGTTGCTTGGCAATGTTGAATTGTTAGACCACATTCCATCCACTTTTTACACTTAATAAAATTACTTAGCCTCTAAACCTGTTATAATTACCATCCCACACCACTGAAATAGAACCTAGGCTCGACCGCTGAACCAACCGGCCTCAACCGCCGCGGGCGCCCCATCATGTCATCAGCGAAGTACCGTACCGCGCGCCGTCAATATTTACCAACTACGCCATTAATATAATTACCATACCGACAATTTGCGGTATGCAACAGAATGCAGGATTGGATGTGTTTAAACAGTTGCTTTAGGGATCCAAGAACCATGAGTTCGCGATTGATTATCACTTTGAGTGGGTAATTCTCGAATGGTTATCACCTTGATCTTCATTTTGACCTTGATCTTGAGCTGCCTTGTTTCGGTTTAATATGTCTGTCTGTGGCATTAAGGTGAACTTAAGGATGGACCGATTAGGATGCGGTATTTTTTGTCATAAACTAGGGTTTTCCCTGTAGTCTCCCTGCTTACGAAGCTAAAGGTCCCGGGTTCGATTTTCACGGCGAATATTTGTGTAATGAGCTTTTATGTAAACAAGTATGAATACTTGTTTATGTACGTATGTTAATTCTTGCTTAGCACCCATTAAGTACAAGTATTTTTTGTGTGAGTTTGTCCCCCCATATTCAATTCTTTTATAATTTACTAGCGACCCGCCAGAGGCTTCGCCCGCTGCAATATTTTTTCTTCAAGCTGATTTTTTTTTTTATATGTCACTTTGTGGTATGAAAAATAGACGTTGGCCGATTCTCAGACTTACCCGATATGCACACAAAATTTCATAAGAAACGGTCGAGCCATTTCGGAGGAGTATGGGAACGAACAGTGTGACACGAGAATTTTATATATTAGATTTATTCAACTAGGTTTGATGGAAATCGTTTAGGCCCTTTAAAAGTTATCGCATTTATGTCGGGGGTTTTTATTAATATTTTGAATAGTTTTTTTGTATAACAAAAGATGAAAATTAAAAAAACATAAATTACTGACTGATTAAGAACTCCATGCAAATGTGACCTTATCTAACTAATTTGTAAACAAACATGATAAAATAAAATAACTATTGTTTCGCAATGGGTTATCAATTAGTTTATTACCTGAATTAAGGTTATCAACAACTTATCACTTTGTTTTTGCGTAACTCACTTACATACTGTACCTTAATTATCGTCTTATTTTAAGAAAATAAGTTCTGGGACATGTCAAATAACTCTCGAACAATGTTAGTTCAGTTTTTTAGCCAATTAAACTGTGCAATTAAAATTAGAATTCTCTTACAGTATATTTTTGTGTAGAATTTGGATATTGTTGAATTTCATCGCTCGATACTTAGCATGCAATCCAACGCGGCCCGCGGCCGGACTAAACCGGCTTAGTGGCTCCAATTGAGGTTGCTTATTGCCGCGCAATATACCTTTGCTTCTTTCTCCTTTGTTTATAGTTACTGTGACTAAAGTCACCCCAGGGCTGCAAGCGTTTGTATGGTCGAACTCGTTGCTGATTTTTTTTATAAAAACTCAATGAATTTAATGAGTCATGTCTTGTCGCAGCTATCTATGTACTAAATTCAATACCATTCTCAGTTTAATACGTTATTGCAACAAAATAAAATAATTAGTACTCGGGCTGCTAGGTACAGTCGCGAACCGGGATTGTTGAGCCACTTACCCATGTTTCTAATTTGGCCGTGTAATGCAAATCGAATAGCTGTCAGCCAGTCGGTGACATCGGTTATTGAGTACATGGCTAAATTACGAACAATGGCAAGTGGCTCAACGATCCCGGTTCGTGACTGTACAGGTGGGAAATAGGCTGATTATATGTGACCATATAATGTGGTTAGCCACTTTTATTATTGCTGCCTAGAAACTTATAAATAAGTAACATGCACAGTTACCTGTTATCGTGAACTGTTTTTGTCTAATTCCTTTAATTTTTCTACTATATCTAAGTATTTAAAACTTGGGTGTTGGTGTTCATTATTGTATTATATTCTGGTTTCTTTTTATTTTTCTTTTGCTACCGATGGAGTTTATGTATATAGGTGTAGGAAAACAATTTAATAATATCTTAGTGGAAGCTGCTGAGGGAGTAAGTGGATGTTATTCATTAATACTCATTGGTTTTAATGTATTTGTACACACTTATTGCTGACTGCTTTCCTTTATAAATAAATAAAAAACGACGGGTTGCAATCCGGGAGTGCCGGCAGAAGTAAAAACTTGAATATTAACCTTGTGCATTTGGGTCAATCAACTTTTCTTTGTAGCTCGTTGCCATGGTGACGTCTCCTGGGTCACTCTTTAAAACCACGATTTTAAAGTATATAAATCCAGCAAACGTCGGCTTTTGTGGCAATTACAAGCCCATTATTTTATGGGTTTTCTTCCAAGCGTATTAGTAGTGTATATTATAACCATTTTTCTAAGGAACTCTATCACTGTTGTCTCCTGGCTTACGGGACAGAATAACAACAACGAAAAGTTGATCCACCCATTTACAAACGTTGCCCTGCGCCGCCTAAACGAAACAGCAGGCGCAGGCATACATTTTCGCCGCGCCGTAGAAAGAGAAGGGATACTTCCTCTCCTACGCTGCGCCGGCTGTCTACTCTGCATCCTTCTTACGAATTTTCGGTCAGGTCACGTGTCCTGACGTGAGTTAAACATTTTTTACCCATTACAAAAAAAGTGTACAACGCCGCTAAAGAAGTTTTCACTTCAAAAACATATAAAGTTACTAAAATGTACAACTAATCATGAGTTTCACTGTACTTGTAGCTGGAGTGTCGGAACTGCAATAAACTCACCCATAACCATCGAGTTCCCACAGTAGAAGCTCCGCAGTGGGTAATACCAGTGGATGCAAGAATTAATCCAGTATTAGGAAACATTATACGCCATCGAAGTTGACTGACAAGATAGTCCGGCGAGGCAGCTCGCCGGTATTCTGTTATTTGCTTGCAATTAAAGGATGTTAAAAGCTTTTTTAAGTAGAAATATGTCATTAAAGTATTTCATCAGGTAAAGTTGGTTAGACTCGCGTAAGATCGTATGGGAGCGAGTGAGAGGTTTTGAATCATCGCCACTGATTTCATAGAATGTTTTACTTCGAATTTTCATTTCAGCAACAGGAATTTCCACGTGCGGGAGATAGATACGATACGTGAGGTAGACACGGGTCTAATCTAACCTAAGCAAAGTAAGTATCATGGCATTTTTATACTAAGTATTTATTTATGTTTTATTATTTTACTAGCGACCCGCCCTCGCTTTGCTCCGGATTAAAGTATTATACATATAAACCTTCCTCTTGAATCACTCAATCTATTAAAAAAAACCGCATCAAAATCCGATGCGTAGTTTTAAAGATTTAAGCATACATAGGGATATAGGGACAGAAATAGCGACATTGTTTTATACTATGTAGTGATTACTAACCAATGCTTAAGAGAATCTAAAAACAATATGGTTTCAACAGAAATTATTGGTCGATGAAATTAAATTTGGTGAAACGACACATTCGATAGAACTAGTGACGATACGTTGACCTAGTTAGGAGTGACCCTGCCTCTGAAGCCAGCGGTTCAAGTCCCGGTAAGGGCAGATATTTGTGTGATGAGCGCGAGTATTTGTTCCTGAGTCTTGGATGTTTTCTATGTATTTAAGTAGGTATCTAGTACCCATAGTACAAGCCTAGAGCTTAGTTTGGGACCGAGTCAATTTGTGTGAAATTGTCACCTGTTATTATTATTATCAATTTAGCAGCCGTCGAAGTTTTGAACAATCTTTAACGACAGAATCAGCCCGTCGGTTTACTTTGCGGGGCCGGGAACCGACAGCAAAGCTGAACTATGAACAACTAGTGCTTCTATTAACTAATTTACCAGTGTCAGTAGTTTAATAATGTGCTTTTAAAGCGCGTCAAAGACTTGTGTACAGTATGATGTTAATATTAAAGGCAAGTTAAAATTAATTTACCGTGTGGTTGCTGGGTTAGAATAGTGCCACTCCATGTCTTCCCGTGGATGTCGTTAGAGGCGACTAAGGGAATAAGGGCTTGTAGTACAGTTAGGTGATGGGCTTGCAACTTTTTTTATGTTAATGAGAAGGCACACGAGCGCTCAGGCCACCTGATGTTAAGTGGAATCTGAGATCCATAGACATTTCAATTCTCAAGACTATAATCCTAAGACCTCAAATGCGCTGCCAACCCTGGGGACTAAGATGAAATGCCTCTATGCTAGTAATTTCACCGGTTGTCTTATCCCACACCGGAACACAACAATGCGAAAACTGTTGCTTGGCGGGTGGTTAATGGATAAGAAGGTGGTAGCGATCCGGACCGACCCTGCACAGGGTCCTACCACATCTTAGCCTGTATGTGCAAAATGTGGTTACAGAATTATCAAGAAGTCTTTTTCTAGTTGTTGGTATTTCTGTAGCTCTGCCTACCCCACTCTGGGAACGAAAGCGTGATGTATGTATGTAGTTAAAATTAATTTAGGTAAAAGTACATAATAACACTAATATTATAAATGCGGATGGACTCGCGGGTAAAAACCAGTCAAATAACGATTTGATATATAAACGATATCGTAAATTATTTTACGACTGTCGTTTTATTTTAAATTTGATAGAGAGGTCTCTAAGACCCGCTCATATTTGTAATGGACGTGATTACAATGGTGGGCCAAAAGATTTTGCAAATAGAAACGGTAAGTAAATAAATAAAATATCAAGTGACGATCTGATCCAATTGACCTAGTCCCAAACTTAGCTTTAGGCTTGTACATGGGTTTGAGACTACGATAATATTACGTATAAATTACTAGCATAGAGGCATTCCATCTTAGTCCTCAGGGTTGGCAACGCATTTGAGGTCTTAGGATTATAGTCTTGACAATTGGTAATGGAGTGGTGATGTTATGTATGTATGTACCTATGTCCTCAGGAGCCGTCCAATTTTTCGGGATAAAAAGTACCCTACGTCCTAACCGGGACTCAAACTATCACCATACCAAAATTCACCTAAATCGGTTCGTTGATTTAGCCTTGAAAGCGTAACAAACCGGCAGTGTAACTTTCACATATTAGTATAGATAAAGTAAATATATATTTAAAAAAAGTATGTATACTGAACCTTCAACAAAATCTTACGCTCGTCCAGTATCGATTATAATCTCATTGGTATATCTGGTTCTGCCACAGTCCGTAATTATCCAGTAAGGCAGCTCTCAGATTACATAGATAGCACTTCGTTAAGTTGGCAACGGTATCGGCGCGCTGTTGCTATGTCTTTTATCATTTAAAAATATGCTGACTTGAATTTAAAGCGAAAAAACCGCAGCAAAGACGAAATATAGCTAGGTTTTTTAAATTATGTATTCCTAACACACACTTTAATTGAATTCAGCTATTTAACTTGCTAATATCTCAATTGATCGCTAATTACAATTCGGGATAATTTTGAGGTTACCTACATACCTTATGGCATTAATCCTAGTATTTAACATCACTTCATTCCCAGAGTGGGGTAGGCAGAGCTATTAGTAATGCCAAAAACTCTAAAAAGACTTGTTTCTAATTCTGTAACCACATTTTGCACAATCATCCGAAGTTAACTAGTGTATTAGAGACATATTGTTAGCCCATCACATAAAAGTGCTACAAGCTAATTCTATAATCATAGTCTCTTTACAATTGTAATGTTAGCCAATATTTATGGCATGGCGTCCGTGTCACTGTTTATCATATTAAATAATAGTATTAGAGAATTAATAAAATGGCTGACGTTCCGGGAATTTAAGAAATAAGATGCAATTATTTTATGTTGAACTCAATGTTGAAGGGACATTCTTAATTTAAAATTCAACGGTTTGATAATTTTCAAGGCTTATGGTAACAAAAATAATGGAATAATTTTATTGCAAACGAATATTTACTACCGAACCAATTTATGCACAACTTTTGCGCATCGCATGACCCCTATTAAAACGGCTTAAAGTTTAAAACAACCCTGTTTATCCGCAAAATAATTGGCAAGGTTATATTTTCCAACTGGCCAGTGACAAGTTATTAGTGTCAAGTCATAATTGCACAGTAGGATAAAACGGAGTCACATTTAACCAAGTGATTTTAAATCATATTCTTATGACGATTAAGTGTCATTTTAAATGCAGTTTGTTCAGTAAATTGCAACGTGTTTTGAAAAATATTGAACGGTGTTACGAGACTTTCGTGTTAAGTTTGGATAATGAGTCTTGATTTATTTTTACTCATTATTTTTTAGCTTTTGGTGCAAATATTAGTTACAGTTTTTAGCTTGTAGCATACAAGTTTATACCCAACCCGTAAATACAATTAAAATGTGCTAAAAAGCTTTTTTTTATATGCAGTAGTAAAAAAAAACTAGCAGTTACAACCCCTAATACATACAATATTTCCGATGCAATAAGTAGTTAAAAAAGAATAACTTCTTTTAAAATGTGCTTCATAAGCAGTCGACGTGGCAATGATTGGTTTCGCGTTGACACTATGCGGTTAATGCCCAGATATTGACGACACGCTAGCCTAGTTGGGAGTGACCTTGCCTCCGAAGCCAGCGGTCCTGGGTTCAAATCCCGGTAAGGGCAGATATTTGTGTGATGAGCACGAGTATTTGTTCCTGAGTCTTGGATGTTTTCTATGTATTTAAGTATTTATTTCTTTATCTAAGTATGTTTATCGTTGTCTAGTATCCATAGTACAAGCCTAGAGCTTAGTTTGGGACTAGGTCAATTTGTGTGAGATTGTCCCGTGATATTTATTTATTTATATATACGTGGCTGGCTTCTGTACATACATAAATACATAACATCACGCCTTCACTCCCAGAGTGGGGTAGGCAGAGCTACAGAAATACCAACAACTCTAAAAAGACCTTGTTGATAATTCAATAACCACATTTTGCACAATCAGGCTAAGGAGTTTACTAGTGTATTAGTGACAGGTTGCAAGCCCATCGCCTAACAGTACTACAAGCCTTAATTCCCTTAGTCGCCTCTTACGACATCCACGGGAAGACATGGAGTGGCACTATTCTAACCCGGCAACGACACGGGGTTTCTGTATACTGCCATAATACGAAGCATTCTAAACTCTATTGGTAACCACATTTAATTTAAAATGCTTAAGCTATTACTGTGTCCTTAGCCACCTTCTTTGGTATTGCGGCAGTTGATCCAATGATATGGGTGGAAATATCTCGTCGGTTTGTGGCTTTCTCTTAGGTGTCTGAATTAACAAAAACCACAGAGGTTGCGATACTTGGGGTGTTTTGTTACAAAGAAAAGTCTAGGCAGGGGTCTTGTTATGTTTGTAAGTATATCAGGCATCCATTACGTGTTCAACACCGATCAAGTCCGAGTTTAGACGACACGTTTGCGTAGTTGGGAGTGACCCTGCCTCCGAAGCCAGCGGTACTGGGTTCAAATCCCGGTTTTAGTGGTGGACCCTGTGCAGGGTCCGTCCGGATCGCTACCACCATCTTATCCATTCACCACCCGCCAAGCAACAGTGTTCGCATTGTTGTGTTCCGGTGTGGGGATAAGACAACCGGTGAAATTACTAGCATAGAGGCATTCCATCTTAGTCCTCAGGGTTGGCAACGCATTTGAGGTCTTAGGATTATAGTCTTGAGAATTCAAATGTCTATGGGTCTCAGATTCCACTTACCATCAGGTGGCCTGAGTGCTCGGGTGCCTTCTCCTTAACATAAAAAAAAGGGCAGATAAATTTGTGTGATGAGCGCGAATATTTGCTCCTGAGTCTTGGATGTTTCTATGTATTTAAGTATGTATTTCTCTATATAAGTATGTTTATCGTTGTCTAGTACCCATAGTACAAGCTTAGAGCTTAGTTCTCGACTAGGTCAATTTGTGTGAGATTGTCCCCTGTCCGGCTTGGCTCGCACTTGGTCGGATTTTATTATTTGTGGTTTTCCTTTAGAGTTATTACCACGCTGAGTTTAACGCTTGAAAAACAAAAGAGTCGTTGGAAAAAATGTTAAACATACGTTTTTACAAACCGTACGGGATATTTTATGTTATTCTAAAATGTAAAGTTACACCTTTTAGATTAAAATAAAACATCCCGTACTGTGAGAATAAACATGTATGTTTAACATTACGACTAACACCCGGATAAATATCGAAAACCCGGTATTTAAGAAAATATGAATTTTCCACCCGGTTGTAACCTCTCTATAATATGTCCTCTTGCGAAAAGTACGTATTTTGGCTCACCTAATTCCGATCACTGGTTATAACAAAATATTCTATTTGAAAAAATCAACCACCTCTTTGAAATAAGAACAGACGGACGGACGGACAACGTAGGCTTAGTACTTTGGTCGTGTTTGACAACCTTTAGTTGGGTAATCATTGAGGTAATAATAATATTGGCATTAATACTATAATTTTTGATTTTTTAAATAAAAAAGAAAGTTTTATACCTAATTACATAAAGACGTTTCATCTTTGATTAAAACTTTCGATACAACGAAACTAATAACTATAATTACAATAGTTTTCTAAAATTTCTGTATATAAATTACACTAAATAATAAAAATACAACATTATTTCATCTAATTATAATTTTAAACACATTAATCACAATACAGTCCGCCGGAATAATCGATTTGCATTTAAATATGTTTTGCTTCTAAATCACTTGGCAGGAAACTGACTATTTCGCTATCTTTTTTATCTAAGCATACCTTAAAGGCAGTGAATCTATGTCGTTAAAGAAATATATTATCGCATATACAGCTGGTTTTTTTATGCATAAGAATACCTTAAATAGAATAAGCACTCATATATTAAACTCCTAAGAAGTCATCCAGTTTCATTATAAAATAATGTGTAACGGTTTTTTAGGATGCTAATTATAAAACAAGTCAATGACCTGTAATTACTATCAAAACATATTTTACCAATGAGTCACTACACACTACATGTGTTGAACCAAATGATACATCGTGCTATCCTTGCTTATTTATTATTATAAAGCCATACAAAGCTAAACAGCTTTGTATGGCTTTATTTTACATAAATACATACATAACATCACGCCTTCATTCCCAGAGTGGGGTAGGCAGAGCTACAGAAATACCAACGTCTCTAAAAAGACTTGTTAAAATTCTGTAACCACATTTTGCACAAGTAGGCTAAGATGTTTACCAGTGTATTAGTGACAGGTTGCAAGCCCATCGCCTAACAGTACTACAAGCCTTTACTCCCTTAATCGCCTCTTACGACATCCATGGGAAGACATGGAGTGGCACTATTCTAACCCGGCAACCACACGGGGTAATAACAAAATATCTTTTACTTATTTTAATGTTGATGATAAAAGTAAAAGATATTTTGTTATTACCCCGTGTGGTTGCCGGGTTAGGGCAACCACACGGGGTAATAACAAAATATCTTTTACTTTTATCATCAACATTACAAACTAAAACGTTATCGAATCACTCGTTATCTCGTCTCGTTATCGTTATCGAGTCTAGGTGGAATTTAAATCACTAATAGAACAAATATTTATTTCCTGGTCTTAGGTGTTTTCCATATATATCTAGGTGTTTATTTATTTATACATATAAGCGTCATAGTCTATTGCCGAAAGCATAAGCCTAAAGCTTAATTTGGAAGTAGGTAAATTGGTGCTAGGTTTTTCCTTATAAGAGTGAAGATATCATTTGTTGCACAGCGATTATAGCAATGTTAACAAGCATGTCATATTCAATATATTTAGCTCTAGCATTACTTCCATATACAGCGTGTTTAGCAAATTGTTGCATACCATGGCCGTTTGATTACGAACCTATTTGATGTTGAACGTGTATTATATAACGAACGCGTATACTATATATGTGTCGAAGCCCTGTTTGGTACGGGGTAAGTTCTTGTGCAAGTTAGCAATACGAGACGTGTAATATATTATATCGGCATTATTTATAATTTGTAATTAAATTATAAACCTTCAAACACAGGATGTTTTAAGAACAGCGCAGCGCTGACAAATGCTACTAGCATTACGTTGAGTTAAGACCATTTCGTTACTGCATTCGTCATTGCGTATTTTTCTGTTCTTTGTGGATTTGTCACGATTTTTTTTCTTTCTGTCTTCTTTAAATTTTAATTTTAGTCTTAATTAAAATTAACAAAATAAATTTATTGTTTAGTTAGAAAAACCGTATTGGTAAATGATATGTGTAATGACTATAGAAATAAGTTGTTGAATTTTAAGTACGTTCTACTCTTTCTCAGTTGCCTAAACCAAACTAAGCCAATCTAAAGTTTAAAGACTACGTAAAACTTTTTATTTACTTTAAAAAGTTACTTTACCTTGTCTACACAAACTTTATATAAAGTTTTTGCACTTTAAAGACTTAAGTAATTAGCCAATCACGTTTTAAGTTGCTTGCCTGCTTGTAGAGTTATTTTCTTAAATAAACTCTTTAGTGAGGTCAACGAAGACGTAACTTAGTTGACCCGTCAGGCTAATTAATTAAATTCTTATTTTTTGTTTCACTACCGATTGGTTTTTATAACAATCACTCTTCAAAATTCTTTCCCGCATACTTTTATGGTTCATAATTTGTTATACATAATCACGGCAACTCCAAGTGATTTTTACTGCAACCGTTCCGATTTTTGGACGTCCATATAATAAACCTAACCTAACCTTATTTTATTTACCACTTGGACTCTTTTAAAATCCTGAAGATAAACCGGTGTATTGTTAATATTTATGATGTACCTAAATTAGTATGAGAAGCTTTTTCGAAGTTGCAATACGATTAATTTGCAATTATATAGAATTGCAAATTTAAATGAACTTTGGCCCACCCTCAAATTAAATGTTTATGCGTGTCTTGTATCTTGGTCATACTTCGGCGCAATTCAACCGACATGTAATTGATATGTATTGTTTTTGTGTCCTCAGTTATTTCTCTATCCAAGGTTGTCTGGGAGAGATCGCTATTTAGCGGTAAGACCGCCTGTTGTATACCTATGATTTAAATGTACTGTTCCGTGTTCTGTTTTTTTTTTTTTGGTGATTTATAAAGGGTATTTGTATTATATTGTACATGCCCTTTTGAGTTCATTTCGTCGGCGAACTCACCATTGATTTATGTAAAAGAAAACATCTGAACGCACCGTGAAGCAGAGTTCAGGCGTACCTGAGACAAATCTGCTGCAATTACGGGGTGCTCTCAGCGCTGCGTGTTGTCGAATGTGTTTAGACAAATGGACAGTTCTGTTGGGGGAACTGTTTAATGCGTTTAAAGTGGTTTCTGTATTTCCTATGCAATTTAAACATGTTTTAAATGATTATATCTCGACACATTTGAGCTATTTTCAACAGATAGGTACAGTCAAGTTCAAAAGTATGTATACACTTTAGTACCTTGTCTATTTAACGTCATGTTTAAACTGCCATATGAAATTATCCAAGCAATTAAAGTGACAAGGTACTAAAGTGTATACATACTTTTGAACTTGACTGTACTTTATAAGTACAATTTTAGTATTTGAAAATAAATAACACCCTTTGTCTTGTATAATATGAGTATTTATTTCATAATCCGTCCGTCCGCAGCCTAGCGCAGAGACTCTTAGTACTAGAAAGCTGTAATTTGGCATGAATATGCATATTAGTCACGCCAACAAAGTGGTGCAATAAAATGTAAAAAAAATATTTTTTTTAGGGTACTTCCCCTACACGTAACGGGAAGATTTTTTTTTTTCTTGTCTACCCTATGGTGTAGGGTGTTGTTGGATAGGTCAGTCAAAAATATTATGGGTTTGCGAAAACAGTTTTTCGATAAAGCAGCCCGTTTATGAAATATTAAGCTTTAAAACCTAAATTTTTGTTAGACTTAAGTGTTTGCCCCCCTACAGCCAAAACTAAAAATACTAAAAACCTAAAAAAAAACTTAAATGAAAGAGCCTATATCGAATTTTTATGGAAAACTATCTCGGCTAAGTAGACATCATTGGTTGAGATACAGGCAATTAAATTGTTTATACCTACTAAAATCATTTAAGACTTGTTGATTTTTATGTTTGTAGTACTTAACGGCTTCGGAACCCTACACTGAGCATGGTCCGATATGCTCTTGCCTGGTTTTACAATAAACTCGTCACCGCACCGCCCCCTCAAGTATTTTACGATTCTCAAACACAAATTTTCCAAAGATCAACCTAGAGTCTTAGCACGTACTAAAATTCCTCCGCGGCCTCTTTCCTCGTATCACCCTGTAGTCATATTTAATCTAAGGTTCGATTGTATACATTTTTTTTTTATTTACGACGTTGTTTCATAATATGAGTTTAGGAAATTTGAGATCAAATTCGGGTAGTAAAAGAAAACTAATTAAAAACAAGAATGAGAGCGGTAGAGTTTTATCGCGATGTCTCATTTAACAGTTAATGTCGGTATAATGTTGATTTTAAGCTCCACTAATCAGTGCGTTAAGGGTTAGGACGTTGTGGTGTAAAAAGCGGGAGCGGAAGCGTAAGCGGCAGCGATAATTTATTGAAAGCTTAAACAGTGTCCATTATAAATAATTTACTTACTTTTTATGGTTTTTATAAAAATAACAAGTCAATAATACAACGCTTACTGCTTCTAACTGGATATTGTATCAACTGTCTTTTACATATATGTATTTTTTTTAACTTTGTGTCTTATATTATTTATATACGTATTTCAATGTAGTTATTTTTATTTTTATAATTAAGACTTATGTGTATGATCTTATCCTAAAGAAATTTTGTAAACTTGCTTACTCGATGCACAACCTTTCACGTCTATCAATCTCTCAAGGGTTAGCTGGAAGAGATCCCTTAAAGGTATATGTTCGCCTTTGTAATTTCCTTGTATCTTCATTGTATGGTTTCTGTTTTATTTTGTACAATAAAGTGTTTACATACATACGACACGACGATATGACGACACGTTGGCCTAGTTGAGAGTGACCCTGCCTCCGAAGCCAGCAGTCCTGGGTTCAAATCCCGGTAGGGGCAGATATTTGTGTGATGTGCGCGAATATTTGTTCCTGAGTCTTGGATGTTTTCTATGTAGTATTTAAGTATTTATTTCTCTACATAAGTATGTTTATCGTTGTCTAGTACCCATAGTACAAGCCTAGAGCTTAGTTTGGGACTAGGTCAATTTGTGTGATATTGTCCCCTGATATATATATATTATTTTTTTATACATACATACTGTTCTACTAATGGTTGTCATATTTAATTTTGTTCTATACACGCATGCATGACAGATTTTAGTTAAAACTGAAATACGTTTACGACATTTCAATACAATTAAGGGTAAATATCTAATAAAGCCATCATCACTTCTACTAAGACTGGTATAAATAAATTCAGTAGTGTGTAAAACTCTACTTAAATAACCCAACGCTTCTCAAAATCGCTATTTTTAATGTAATAAAGTCGGAGTTTACGAGTCAGAACCATAAAAACGCGCATACATTATCACAGACTGTCTCCAATTAGATTTAATTACTTTAGCTGGTTTATTGTCTCCTAAGAAACATTTGTAGGTCAGAATTAAAAGCAGAGTTCAAAATGTCAACTTATTTGCATTTCAAGTTTTTGGGATTATTGTCACAGCCTGTATTTTATTCTTATACAGGATGTTTGTTATACATATAGTGGAATGGTATTTTGTATAAACGAGTTTTAAATTGCGTGGCACCTTTGTAACTATGGGGTAGTTAAGCGACTGAAATTAATGACTTTACGTATCTGATTTTGTTAGTATTTGGTCAACTTTTCATAATTTAGGAAGATGTCAGCTACGTCACCCTGGGGCTCTATTGTACGTGGTAAAACTATATTGCTTTTGACATGTTATCGTATCGTCAACTTTGTGATAGCTCTTATTTACTTGACAGTAATGGAGGCCGAGATAAAAAAAAAATAGTATATATGTGGTCAAGCTTTTTGCTCGTAAATCATCTGCGCAGGCGCTGTATATTGCTATTATTTTAGAAACTGTTGAAGTTTTCGGGATAAAAAGTACAATATATCCGTCTTTATGCCTTTAAAATGTATAAGTTTAAACGAATATTATAGAGCGAAATGATTGGATGTTTGTTTGTTTGTAATGAAATCTACTGGATCGATTTTCCAAATGTATTTCACCAGTTTGCTGTAATTATCACTGAGTGACATAATATATTTTTTACTTTTCTACGCGGACGAAGTTCAGGGTAACAGCTAGTGCATTTATTTGAAAGTAAATTTACTTGTTTTATTTAATTATTTGAATAAATTCACATCGAAAACCAAAACAATTTATTATTTACATAAAACACTTAACACGAAGTAACTAGAATCCAACTCTAAACATCAGATTTCAGCACTTAAGCAACTGAACTACGTTTGCAAGCCCTTGAGACGTCTGCGGTTGCGCGGTGTAGTTTATCTAAATTAATTGAATTAATTAACGTATTTGTTCATAAAATACATTAACCAGTAATTTTCAATACTATTTGGATATGTTTTTGTATTTGTTAAAAATGGCAAACTTAACGCCTTAAGTATTTTCTACTAGTCAATGGATAGGCCAATCAGAAGCACCTAAAAATTCGTGCTAATGACAAAAGAAGACTACATACATACATTCATTAAATCTCGCCTGTTTCCCAGAAAAGTAGGCCAACACCACTTCTTTCCACCTTTTACGATCCTGACAAGTCTCTTTCGCTTCTTCCACATTCATAAATCGAAGAAGTTGATAGAAGACAATTAAGGAGACTAAGCAATTAAAATAAAATACAATAGTTACTTTATGGTAAAAGAAGATTGAAAAAGGTTTGGATGGATTATGTGAGACATGACATATGTATGGAAGGTGTGTGCAGAATTTAACAGCAGATAGTGACAGTGGAAGAAGAAAACATGCTGTGTAGTGTGGGACAAGGACGGAGAGATGATAATAGTTTATTTTGCTAATCAAAATTTTATTTATTGTTGGTGCAACTAAAACTGTTTGGAAATCAATTAAGTAATGCGGTGTTTGTGTGTAGTTAAATATAATGATATTTCAATTTGGACTCAATTTTCCGTAAAAAGAAGTCTATGCCTCGACGACACGTTGGCCTGGTTGGTACCGACCCTGCCTTCGAAGCTAGCGGTCCCGGGTTCAAATCCCGGTAAGAGCAGATATTTGTGTGATGAGCGCGAGTATTTGTTTCTGAGTAGTGGATGCTTTGTATTTATTTAAGTATATATTTCTCTGTATAAGTAAGTTTATCGTTGTCTAGTACCCATATTTCAAGCCTAGAGCTTAGTTTGGGACTAGATCATTTTGAGTGACATTGTCCCGTGATATTTACTTATTTATTTAATTAATAGACGCATTTTACCATGAACTCGGTTTCACATTACATTTTGGATTCGAGTTAGTAACAAAAAAAACATGTATTTTTTCCGATGTAATGGAGGTACATAATCGAGGCAATTTAATTAAAACTATACTTTAGTGAGTACAAAGTTCATCTTCATTCGTTTTCTAAAATGAAAAGGGTATTTAAGTGCAAAGGTAATTGAATTTTATTTCCTTGATCATCATCATCATCAGCCTATGTTAGTCCACTGCTGGACATAGGCCTCTCCCATTGCACGCCAACGAGCACGATTCGTGGGCACTCTCACCCAGCTCTTGCCAGCCACCTTGCAAGATCGTCGCTCCACCTAGTCTGAGGGCGTCCTACACTACGTTTGCCGATTCGCGGTCTCCACTCAATAATACAATAACTCCAGCGATTATCAGTTCTGCGGCACAAATGACCGGCCCACTGCCACTTCAAGCTGCTAATTCGATGGGCTACGTCGATAACCTTAGTTCTCTGTCGGATCACCTCATTCCGGATCCGATCCTTCAGAGAAACTCCAACATAGCCCTCTCCATAGCTCGCTGAGCGACTTTAAATTTGTGAACCAGCCCTATCGTAAGTGTCCATGTTTCGGCTCCTAAACGACTGGCTGGCTTTCGTTTGTCCACGTTTCGGCGGGTTATTTCCTTGATGTTAGGCTCATTTTTCCACTTACAAAAGTACCGAGGTGGTATGTTTTACAGTTACACTACGATACAATAAAATACAAAACACATTACTGTACACCAAACATAAAACATTACAGAGCCCTGCTAACATAAAAGGCAGTATCTCATACAAATCTCCTGTAGCAAGTGCAAGCTTAATACCAATAAGATAGGATAGGATTGAATTTACTTTGGCTATATAATTTGAGATACTGCGGCTTAGCAGGGTAGAAATGGGTAGGCAACTTCAGATCAAGATACATTTTTCATTGTACCATTTCACCATTCGTCTTATCCCCACACAGGAACACACAAATGGGCGTTTTCCAATAAAAGTGTATGTCGTTAAGGACAAAGTTAAGAAAATTTAACTTTTTCCATTTCGTCACGAAAGTTAGCCATACATTTAGAAACGTTAATTTTCGTGACAAAATGGAAAACGTTATTTTTTTTTATTTTGTCTTTAACGATGTACTCTTTTTTTGGAAAACGCCCAAATGCGAACAGTGCTTTTTGGTACGTTCAAGGACAAGATGGTGGTAGCAACAGTAACTCGGAACGAGAAGGTCCTACCACCACCGGAACTCAGGCTTAGGGTGGCAGAACATTTATTTGGCCGACTGTACACATCAAAAACATAATCAAAAACCGGCCAAGTGCGAGTCGGACTCGCGCACAATGGGTTCCGTAACATTATCTGAACAACATTAGCAATTATTTTTTTAGTTTAACCTGTCCCGGTGTTTGTCTGTAATAAATACCAGAAAAAAATGGCAAAAAACACGTTTTTTTGTATGGGAGCCCCCTTTTAATTATTATTTTTTTCATTAATAGATAACTAAGTATTATGTAATGTTTCAAGCGTCTCCCTGTTGCCGTTATTAATACCGAGAAAACCAACAGCATTTATAAATCACGTTTGTTGTATGGGAGCCCCTTAAATATTTATTTTAATATGTTTTTAGTATTTGTTGTTATATCGGCAACAGAAATACATCATCTGTGAAAATTTCAACTGTCTAGCTATCGCGGTTCATGAGATATAGTGACGGACAGACAGACAGTGGAGTCTTAGTAATAGCGTCCCGTTTTAACCCTTTGGGTACGGAACCCTAACAACGATTAGTTATTTAAATACAATAATATCATTAATAAATACCCAAAAATGAGCATACGACCAAAAATCCCTCGCTTTGACTGCGGCTACATTTAATTAAGATAATAATATGAATAGATACAAAATGATTTATAATGATTACCCAAAACCGTTGAATACTTAATGACACGTTTTTATTTATTGCTCTATGCATATTAGAATCTATGTTTTTCCATGGATAACTACGTTTCTTGACGTTAACAGAAGTGAGTTTAACTAGTGTTAGATTTTATTTTAAAACAACATCGATTTACGAAGTTTGTTGTACGATATTAATCAAGTTATTTAATATAGAGAAACATAATTCGTGGTGTTGTTCTAGTACTTTTTTTATTGTTTATGCAATGTTTTTTTTTAAAACAGTCTCAATCAGACTTATTTGGTGATAAAATAACTTAATTTTTACAAACATAATTAAACTGTGTGGTTGCCGGGTTAGAATAGTGCCACTCCATGTCTTCCCGTGGATGTCTTAAGAGGCGACTAAGGGAATAAGGGCTTGTAGTACTGTTAGGCGATGGGCTTGCAACCTGTCACTAATACACTGGTAAACATCTTAGCCTGACTATGCAAAATGTGGTTACAGAATTATCAACAAGTTTAGAGTTGTGGGTATTCCGTTGCTCTGCCTACCCCACTCTGGGACTAAAGGCGTGACGTTATGTATGTATGTATGTAATTAAACTGCTTTTAACTGAGAAGAAACCATGTATATTTTTTTATTACTATGCTGGTACTCAATATCATTTGATTTCGAATAAAATGATGATATTATTAAATATTTACTTACTTACTCTTGAGAACACATCAAGCTTTAATGTAAAACTAATCAAAAAGATATATGGAGTTATTTAACCTAGAATAAAATGTGATTCCCCTAGGTTCAATTAGAATTCTGCGTGGACAAAATACATAGTTATGATCCAGTAGAAACGTGTTACTGTATAAATAAACCGCACCTTTTGCCCGTGACTCGGGCTGCATAGAATTTTATCGGTACATCCCTATTCCCTCGGAAACTGTAAAAAAAATCGAGTAGACAATGCAGACCTCGGTTAATAAACTGTCTTGGATATATACAATAATACCTGTAACGCAACTCAAATTTCCCCGAATAAATAAAACAAGTTTTAATCCAGTATTACATTCGTTTCCATTCAGCCGTTTGAGCTATATTGAGGGACAAATATCTAAAGAACCTTACCAAAAAGATAAAAACTGTATCATTCATAAAATTACTAAGGAAAATGACCAACCTAAACCTCTCTTTTACTAGTTTTACTCAGTTTAAAATATTTTTTCTGACAACTAAAAATCATCAACATAAAACCTCAGAGAATGCGCGCCACCGCGAAAATCTGCTGAAAATACTCCGCCTATTTTAATTCTTGATACAGTTGGAAATGTTCTCTGAAAAAGGGTGCAAACGTCTGGTACTTTTTGCACGCTTTGCCCTTCCTAATTTACAGCGTACTTAGTGTGCAGAAAGTCTACTAGTTATTTTTTAGAACCAAAGAGAAAAATCCGTCTTTTACTGAAAGTAGGTACGAAAAAAGAGGATAACGGATACCATCTAGCTAGAAAACTAAACTAGAAAGTACTCAACATTTGCGGAAAAGTTAAGAAAAACAATACTATTAACAAGCGTTAATATTATTAGGTACTTGGATAATAGTAGTATTAATTTCACCGGTTGTCTTATCCCCACACCAGAACACAACAATGCGAACATTGTTGCTTGGCGGGTTGTTAATGGCTAAGATGGTGGCACCGACATAAATTTGAAAAAAATCTAAGCAATGCAATTTGTGCGTTACAAATTGCATTACTTATTAGATCTTTAAGCATTATACATATTTTAATGTAATTTTCTAAGTCAACATCTATAACTTATAATATTTATTTATGTCATGCTCAAGAGCTAGGTATCTTAAAATAGGTGGGTAAAGTTTTATGATTACTAGGTATAGGTACCAATACTTTTATTCTACTACTAGTAGACGAACCAATTAAAAAAAAATACATACATACATACATAACATCACGCCTTTATTCCCAAAGTGGGGTAGGCAGAGCTACAGAAATATCAACAACTCTAAAAAGACTAGTTGATAATTCTGTAACTACATTTTGCACAATCAGGCCAAGAAGTTTACTAAGTGTATTAGTGACAGGTTGCAAGCCCATCGCCTAACAGTACTACAAGCCCTTATTCCCTTAGTCGCCTCTTACGACATCCACGGAAAGACATGGAGTGGCACTATTCTATGATTTAATTTTGTGAAAATTATATTTATTTGTAAGAATCTTATTTAAAAAAAGTGTCATTAAAATAACTTTTTGCTTTATAATCTGTGCCTTTGCTAAATTCATCCGCGCTGCATTTGTGCGTTTATTTTTTTCCCTCGAGTCTGGACTGAAACCGTTACAAAGGAAAACCAACCATAAGCTTACGAGTTTAGAGTCTATTGCAGAATTAAAAGAGATTTTTGTTATTTAGCAAAGTATTAAGTTAAATTCCTTTTGATACTTAAATAGAGAAAAGTAAATTTCAACGCGTTTTTAAAAGCGGACCTTTGCTTTGGTTATTTTAGGTCTTCCCCATTTACGGCCGAGCTGTCTAATTTCTATTTATAGTTGGCTCAATATTGAATACTGGGCATAGAATGAGGATTTTTAGGGAGCATGGCCAATACAACTTTGAATTTTAAATCACGCCGCTTTCAGTACACCATTCACCTGCATATTACAGGAGACAATTCGATGTACATTGCAAAGTTAACGAGTATTCATATCAGTCACATACATAAAAACTGCGCCATGTACACTGAAATGTCCTCTGTCACCTGTCATTGCCAAGATGATGATGAAGATGGTGATGGATGGTGAAATAGGGACCAGGTCATGATTATTAAGTAGCACTCATGGTATAACTTCGTTTTTTTTCTTCCCGAGTCATTGACTTTTCCACGACGCTTATAGAGCACATTCCTAAAGTGCATACATTTATCATGCTCAAGTATGAGTGTATTTGTTTAATTAGTTTTTGCCTGCGATTCTATCTGTGGTCGTTTATCGCAGTTTCCTCGAGAACTGTCCAATTGTTTGGGACAAATTACAGTACCCTATGTACTTCTTCGTGATGTAAATTATCCTTTGTACCAAATTCCACAAGGATCGGTAGAAGCGTTGAATGATATTACCAAGAATGTAGAATTGTACATATTGTATATATATCCGGAACGCATGTCTTTTATTTATGTCTGGCAAGCTTGTTGATGTCATGAATGAAAATGAATGACATTTTGGATTGGTTTTGTTATTTTATTACCGTCTGTCCAAGAGTGAAGGAAATGTATATTGGGGCGTATATTTGTACGTATGAGAGCTTAAGCCTTGTATTTTTTGTAAGTTCATAAGTTTATTTAATAAGCTCTGGGCTTCTACTAGGGGTACCTACTAGACAACGATAGACATATTTAGATAGAGGAATACTTAAATACATAAAAAAACATCGAATACTCAGGAATAAATATTCGCGATTATCAAAATATTAAGTGATATCGGTAGCCGAACCCCTAGACCGCTAGCTTCGTAGGCAGAGTCACTAGGCTAACTGCAACGTCTATTAGGTGATGAAATTATAAATAATCATGATGAATAAGTAACCCGTGTGGTTGCCGGGTTGGAATAGTGCCACTCCAATATCTTCCCGTGGATGTCGTAAGAGGCGATTAAGGGAATAAGGGCTTGTAGTACTGTTAGGCGATGGGCTTGCAATCTGTCACTAATACACTTAGCCTGTTTGAGCAAAATGTAGCTACAGAATTATCCACAAGCCTGTTTGGAGATGTTGGTATTTTGTAGTTCGGCAATCCCCACTCTGGGAATGAAGGCGTGATGTTATGTATGTAAGTAAGTATATGCACGACGAGAGACCCGCCATTTGCAATTCAGAAACATTATCATGCGTGTCGTCAATTTTGTTCGTGTGTACAGAAATTTGCCGCGGGAAAATATAATAATAATATCTAATGAATGGATCTCGTCTGCTTTAGATCATTGTTTTGTAGAACGTCCATGTGGTTACACTTGTGAGTCATTGCTTTGGGAACGAGACGGGGAATTAACACATGTTTTGAAATATTTAATGGAGACAAGTCCCAACATGCTGGGTTTTGGGAACATTTAGTGTCTACAAATAATTGAGACTCTTGTCATGAAACTCTCGAAGTTTGTATCATTTCTCATACCTCAAATACCAAAATGGGTTATTTATACTTATCTAGCTCTACTCGGATGTATGTAGACGACACTATTATATCTGAATTTGATAGTGTCGTCTTTATAATACTAAATACATCGGAACCCTTGTTTCGCGAATATGACGACTTGGCAGATCAATGTTTTGGCCCAAAAATCTGCTGTTCCTCAATATTCAACAAATTCGTTATAGAGAACTTGATTACAAATATGTAACAAATTTTGCTCGTTTATTAGTATAGGATACTTTTCCTCCAGATGGAATTGTGGAGAAATGCCTTCCTACGTTTTAGTAATATGTATATTTAATTGCTTAATGGAATCTGTTAAAAATTCAGTTTTCAAAGGAAAGTTAATCAGAATTACCTTTCTGATTAACTTTCAGAGTTATTATTTATTTAGATATCGCTTAAAATAACATGAAACGCTATTTTAACTTAAACTACCCCAACCGTACGAATCCAGACTTACAGGAAAAGCAAAAAGACAGCGGCAACAATTCACGTTCCCTTATTTCAATACGTTTACATCCATTTACCGCGACCGTGCGGCGCCACACGATTTCCCGAAACAGGATAACGACAACCGGATCTTAGGACCGGATTTAACCACCCTTCAGAAACATCCGCCGCCGACTCACACTTGACCGCTTTTTTTCACTGTCCTAAGCGGAAACGGCCACGTGGTCGTACCCTCAGACATTAAGGGGGCGTATTCTAAAAATACAATAGTATTCTAAACTAAACGCACGGCTTAGTCACGTCTCGTCGCTCCCGGACCGCGATCGGTTTGAATTTGGAATTTCGAACTCAAAATTCGAATTTGAATTTCGTGTTTTGTTCTGGAATGGTGGGTGTTTGAAATTCGAATTGTAAAGTGTTGTGTCGTGAGCGGGTTTTGAAATGAGGTAAGGCTATGAATGGAATTTTACGGCTTTGAATTTTGGTGTTTTTTTTATGTTACATGAGTAAAATAGAATACTAAGTAACGTTAGGATTTTTTGTAAAGAACTTATGTGACCAAATTAAGTGAGCTATGTTTTTAAAATTGAAACCTAATATTAGGTACCGAGTTTATTCCTTCACTAGATAAATACAATAGGTAATGTAATAAACATCACGAAATTTAAGGTTAGGTATACTTAATAAATTAATTATTTTCATTAGACCAAAAATCCAGAATTATTTGTTTCTTTAATCATGCTGTAAATTGCTAAATCAATTAACTGACCTGTAATTTATTTTTTGAAATTTTTAATAAACTAACTAGCAAACTACTACGACTAACTAGAAATCTGTCTGGACGTTGTGAAATCGTAATGATTTTTTTTTAATTCTCGCTACGTCTGAGTCTCTATTTTATTGCACCATAAGACATTGCCAATGGCGGAACACGCGGTAAAAATGTTGCCGAAATAGAACCCAACTAGACACCGATGCAAATAATGCAAAAGAAAAAGACAAAAACCAAAAACTATGATCAATAATTAGGTATGAAAATACACTGACTTTATTTCCAAATAGATACACAACTTAAAACTTTATATTCATGACACATGAGCAATAAAACGCCAATACCAATGCGGCAACAAACTAAGACTCCAAGTTTGCATAGACAGCACTGTAGTTTTCACGTATTTTGCCATCGGTTTTTGGTGCGGGCGACACTAAGAAAAATGCGATTGAGCTAAAATTATAATGCTGATGATGGTGATAATGATAATGATGATGTCGTCTTGAGCTATTTCGGCAACGACTGAATGCTGCATATTGACAACCAAAAATTTTGCTAACAATTTAATTATTACATAAAATTATTCATATATATTTGCTTGCATCTTTTTTCTCAAAAATTTCAATTTTGGGACAAGTTTTTGCTGCTGACTACTTTTTTTATTGCTAAGTAATTTACTGCGTTTCAAGGCCAAACTAATGAGTCCAAACACGGTGGGTCCACTTTAAGTATAGCGGAGATCCTGTCACCACCTTCCAACTCTATCATCAGACCAGTTCGATGATGCCATAATTTTGTATTGTCATCGAAGTTACCAAATTTCAGCTCAATCCCTCCCCGGGAAGTGGTACAAATCTTCCTTGCAAGATTTCACCCGATTCTGGACCCCAACGATAATGTTAAGCACTTTAGTGAATTGTCATAATAAACTTCAAACTGAACATCAAATTTCAAGCATGATAGTGATAATGACGTTCACAATGACAAGGTTCTAAGTATGCTTAACATTTTAATCTATACTTAAAAAACAAAGCTGAAGAGTTTGTTTGCTTGAACGCGCTACATAGGAACTACTGGTCCGATTTGAAAAAAAAACCGTTTTAGACAGCCTTTTTATACTGCCCTACTAACATAAAAGGCAGTATCTCAAACAAAACTCCAGTAGTAAATACAACCTTATTAACAACAGTATATGATTGAATCTACTTTGGCCATTGAATTGGAGATACTGCATATTGGCTTAGGAGGGCAGTATAGATGAAGGCAGGCTATATCATCACGCTAAGGCCAATTAGGAGCAGAGCATCAGTGAAGAATGTTTCAAAATCGTTATTTTTTTGTGGCTTTTGAGAGCTTCCGCTGCGTGCGCTGCGTAAACGGTTAAAGTTTCGCAAAAATCATGTATGCTTCCACGCGGATGAAGTCGCGGACAGAAGCTAGTTGGGTTTAAAATGTTTAATGTCTTCTCTGGATATTTACCTAACAAATACTTGAGTAAATACTTATTTTTAGGTACTTATGCCGCGGCCCGTGTCTAGTGTAATTAGCGGTGGTAGGACCCTGTGCAGGGTCCATCCGGATCGTTAACACCATATTATCCATTAACCACCCGCCAAACTACAGTGTTCACATTGTTGTGTTCCGGTGTGGGGATAAGACAACCGGTGAAATTACTAGCATAGAGGCATTCCATCTTAGTCATCAGGGTTGGCAACGCATTTGAGGTCTTAGGATTATAGTATTGAGAATTCGAATGTCTATGGGTCTCAGATTCCACTTACCATCAGGTGGCCTGAGTGCTCGTGTGCCTTCTCCTAAACATAAAAAAATATCAAAAGAAAGGAAATGAAACGATCAACTTTGTTGCCATTGATCAGTAGCTCTACAATTTAGTATGTACCTTGTCGCTTTGGCAAATAGTGCAGCAGTTCAAACATGACGTTAAAGTGACAAAGATTTAAAGTGTGCAACTTCCAGGTACCTCGTACTTCTACCGCGAATGTGTAAATATTCAGAGTTAGAATCTCGATTTAAAATTTGAAAATCTGGAATCTTGGTGTTCACATATTCAGGACCAAAGACTCGATTATGAGTCCTTTTTGTTTTCATCACACATGACGGGCACTGGACGCGTGAGACATAATTCTCACTAAGAGCAGCAAAAGGAAATCGCAAATCTATTTCTGTGTGTCTGTCTGTATTCTAAGGGAGCTTTGCAATGACGCCATCTTCGTTTTAAGATTATTTTATATGTATTAGGTAGACGTCCGAGTGCTCGACGGTATCTCGTCACTTCATCGAATGTATCATTTCATCGAATTTCATTTCATCGATCGTTTTTTTCTGCTGAGACCATAATGTTTTCTGGGCTGGAATTCTTCACGGTTTTTAAGATATCGTATTTGACGTGTTTCCGTATTGTCAACGTTTTCATAACTCGTATGTCATTTACAATAATGGCGACTGTGACAAACGATTCTAAAACACAGTTAAAGGCCCTGGGCCTCTATTCAACTGCGTTATAACGATATCGTGTTTGACGTGTTTTAGAATCGTTTATGTCACAGTCGCCATTATTGTAAATGACATAAGAGTTAAGAAAACGATGACAACACGGAAACACGTCAAATACGAATAATACGATATCGTTATTACCGTGTTGAATCCCAGCCCTGCGCCTCTATTCAGGTGCGTTAAAACGATATCGTGCTTGACACGTTTAAGAATCGTTTATGTCACAGTCGCCATTATTGTAAATGACATAAGAGTTATCAAAACGTTGACAATACGGAAACAGGTCAAAAACGATATCGTTATAACGCAGTTGAATAGAGGCCCTGGTTATTTTTAAAGTTAATTAAGTAGTTTAGGTTAGGTTAGATGTTTAAGATATCCTGAAAACATTATGGTTTCAGTAGAAATTAGCGTTCGATGAAAAGATATTCGATGAAAAGTGTTTAATAGAAATGAGAGACACCCGTGCTCGAAATGTCAAGAGAAAATATTTATTTGCGTCGTGATATTACGTTCGTTTATACATTTACCCAAAACATTACCATGTGTTTTGGGAGATGTGACATTTACTTGTGTTAAATGGAATTTGTGAATGGCCACATAGGCCATATTGAAATTTCTCAAAATTAAAATAATGTTAGTCAATCGGATTGTAAGAGTAATTGTCACGTGCTTTAAATTGAAAATAAGTTCTTTATTTCAAAGTTGGCGTGTGATATCAAAAGTAAACATTTCACATCGCTAAAATGAGGTGGTGATAAAAGTAATGTTGATCTTATGTTATTTATCGCAATTCAAAGTATGGTGACATTCAACCCCGTGTGGTTGCCGGGTTAGAATAGTGTCACTCCATGTCTTCCCGTGGATGTCGTAAGAGGCGACTAAGAGAATAAGGGCTTGTAGTACTGTTAGGCGATGGGCTTGCAACCTGTCACTAATACACTAGTAAACCTCTTAGCCTGTTAGTGCAAAATGTGGTTACAGAAATATCAGTAAGTTGGTATTTCTGTAGCTCTGCCTACCCCACTCTGGGAATGAAGGCGGGATGTTGTGTGTGTATGTGTGTGTGACATTCAAAGTACTAGCACGACGAGCACTCTGACATCTACCGTACCTGAATACATTGAAAACAGCTACGTAAAGCCGAGGGACAAAATACTAGCAGAGGATTATAGTTACTAGGCGTAGCCAAGATACAAACGCTGCTGGGTCATTCTTCTTTTTTACCGACAATTGCCTGTCCTCATTTTACCATACATCAGTTAGAGTATTGATAATTAATGTTTTAGTGTTTGAATATACGTCCAAACATTTATTGATCTATTAGTACTAAATAATCTTTCACTTTCTCTATCCAGTGTTTTTTTTTTATATAAGTTTGTTTTTCATAGAATCGCGTGACAGAGTGGCAATACAAAATTTAGTCTCCTCTGAAAACGGCCACTCTGTCACAGTATTTTCTGAAAAACCACCATAAAGAAGAAAACATTATCGCCACCGAAATAATCATGAATTAGTCCAAATAAAAATTCACGCAACGTATTTGAAAAACAAAAATTAAAACCATAGTTTTTTATTGATTTGAAACGTATATTGGTCATAAGCGGTCGGAGCGGTTACATGTCTTTTATTTATTTTAGTATAATTTTCACCCTTTCAAGAGGTTTTGACTGCATCACCTCAATATTTACAATCCGATATTAAACTAATAGATCTGGTTGTGTTTTAAAATAAACATAATTGATCATATTTTACTAATAACATTTATTGGTGTTTTATTACACTAGATTCTGCCCACGAGTTTGTCCGCATACATTTGGTAATCGTTGTTACGGGAGCTTATAATTTTTGGGGTGAAAACTATCGAATGTGTTAATAGGGTATATTCCAAACCCGTCCAGCCGTTGCAGCGTGAATGCTACAAAACTAACACACACTTTTACATTTATAATATTCGTAAGATTAATAATGTTTAATTGATTTATTATTAATCACACTTTTAATACCTATACATATGTTTAAAATACTTTAACACTAAAATTCAAAATTAACGCGTGATCGAAAGCTTTCGTCAGCACTAGTACCACGCGTTGATTTAAATGTTGCAGAGCTTTTACTCGAAGAGAGCTTTGGAAGCTTTTTATACGTGTGATGACATTTTTATCTCCAGTTCGCAAGAGTGAACGGACGGCCGGGGTGTTCTACTTTCCTATAGTTTATTACGCAGTTACAATAACACCTGTGTAGACAAGTTGCTTGGTGCGAACGTTAGTGACTGCAGCCACTATACTCCGGCCAGTTTAAGTTGTCACGTCAGAGCGTACAAACAACATTATAGCGCGTGCATTCTAATTCACGTAGCTTAACCGCCAAGTAAGCTTGCTCGTATCAGCTCGGTCGCTCGATTCAACGATCTACAAAAAGGCTTTATTGGAACACAAAGATATCAAAGAAAGTAAAACCATATTGCTTACATAGATACATAAATATCATCACGCCTTCATTCCCAGAGCGGGGTAGGCAGAGCTACAGAAATACCAACAAATCTAAAAAGACTTGTTGATTCTGTAACCACATTTTGCACAAGTAGGCCAAGATGTTTACTAGTCTATTAGTGACAGGTTGCAAGTTCATCGCCTAACAGCACTACAAGCCCTTATTCCCTTAGTCGCCTTTTACGACATCCACGGGAAGACATGGAGTGGCAGTAACCTAACCCGGCAATCACACCGGGTTATCATATATTACTTTATATTAATGTTTACTCGGCCACCATTACTATCAAATAAAGAGCTATTATAACTTTTGTAAGATACCAAGTTAAAAGCAATTTGTCCCGTGTGGTTACACGGTGTGCGCATTATGAAAGTAGATTCGAAGCGCTTGGTTCTGATCTTAGGCATAGCAACTAAGTTGTACCTAATACCTCGTACCCATTGTCTTAAAAAAGCCGTCTCGTCCAGTCCCCCACTGTATAGGCCTCTTCCACTACACGCTAAAGCATTACACGCAAAATTTATCAAAAAGTAACGCAAATAAATTCAAAACGGTAGTGGTGGTAGGATCTTGTGCGAAGTCCGTCCGGATCGCTACCACCATCTTATCCTTTAACTTACCGCCAAGCAGCAGTGTTCGCATGGTTGTGATTCGTTGTGGGTATAATACAATTGGTGAAATAACCAGCATCAAGGCATTAAATTTTTGTCCTCAGGGTTACCAACGGCAGTCTTAGGTTTGTAGTCCTTAGATGGTACTCTTAGTCTTGAGAATGCAAATCGGTATGGGTCACAGGATCCCACTTATAATAAAAATGCTTAATTGGATTATAAATGTATCTCGGGTTGTAAATGGTTTTTAATTCCCATAGAAAGTTGTTCGTTTACAGTCGAGTTCAAAAATATATACATAAACACTTAAAATATATATATACACTTTTGCACCTTGATTCAATGTGATAATTTGAAATAAGGTGCAAAAGTCTGTGTATACATATTTTTGAAGTCAACTGTACAGTCAAGGACTTTAATTGTTATGCCACTACGGAACCCTGTCATAATTACAGCGTCAAACCACATGAAAGAAAGCTAAAATTAATGATAAATGCTGTCATAATGACAGGGTTCCATCGTTGAAATTCCGCCCCACCTCTAAAGTATGTAGGGTCAAGGATTGTTATTCCACTATGGAACCCTGTCATAATGAGAGCGTCAATCATTATTTTTTGCTTTCTTTCATGTGGTTTGACGCAGCGCTGTCATTATGACGGGGTTCCATAGTGGCATAACAATTAAAGTCCTCGACCGTACTTGAGAGGTGGGGCGGAATTTCAACGGTTGAAAATTCAGCCCCATTTTCAACAGATCCTCACAATAAGCGGTTGAAAATTAAACCATTTAACCAGTGAAAGATTACATTAGACATTAGCGTGGGTGCACCTCGTTTATTTTAAAACGGGGTAAATGGAGCACCTCGATAGATAACGTATTGGTTTTCCCTTCGTTTATTTTACCCTATTGTTCTAAGAATCGTTTAAGGATGACCCATTTGGCAAGTTACAACTAAAGGGCTGAGGACCCTATATTTAAATAGAGTAATAACGCCATTTTGGCTACTCGTGTGTTCAAATAGTCAGAATGTTGAACAGTCAACCCATTTAAAGTTCAGTCAAATTGGTATTTCATTGAAAATGCTAAGTTTCACGTCACTACTTCTGCTGGAACAGATCTCTTTTTAGCGATAAGATGGTCTGTTGACTCAATATTTATTTTTTTAAACTATGTATCTTTGCTATCTAAATATAAATAAATCACAGGCCAATCTCACACGATTTGACCTAGTCCCAAACTAAGCTCTAGGCTTGTACTATGGGTACTAGACAACGATAAACTTACTTAAATAGAGAAATACATTCTTAAATACATAGAAAATATCCAAGACTCAGGAATAAATACTCGTGCTCATCACACAAATATCCGCCCTTACCGGGATTTGAACCCAAGACCGCTAGCTCCAAAGGCAGGGTCACTACCAACTAGGCCATCGTGTCGTCATCGCGTATTGGTGTATTTTTGTGTTATATTGTATTATTATTTTAACTCATTTTACATGTATTGTACATGCAAAAATGTACAAAACATCGAAGTCTTTAAAACTTGCTTTAGTTAAGAAAATATATTCTAGGCATCATAAATTACCTGCAATAAAATATCTATAAATATAAATAATTAGACATTCCCAACACAAAAGCGCACGCCACAAAAAACAATTAGTAACTTCTCGGCTGCAACAAATCGAATCGCACCGTTATTGACTTATTTAAAGAACAAAAGACATTTCACATTTACTCAGACGGGGGCTTATTCCGAAAAACAATGGCATTCGACAGTTCAACGTCCGATACGAATTTAGAACGGAACAAAACTAAAACACACGCGGGGGCACCCTATTCTTAACTCGCGAGATAATCCGAGTTCAGACTGCATAGCAATAAGGTAATGGGACTTACATAGACCGCCGTTTGCATTCTATTTTCGAATTGAATGCTATATAAAGTTTGCACTTTAAACTACAACTACTACATACTGTATTTCTTGGCATCCTATCATTTCATAATAAACGTTTCCCAAATAATTTATTTCACAAACTTATCATTTGACAACCCGCGTTTTTTTCCGAAACTGTAAATAATTCTGGATTTATTTCAGGACCATCATGTAGAATCCTGGTTAGGTTAGGTTAGTTTTATAAAAATCCTGAAATTATTGTACCTACAGAAAATAAATGGGGGTAGCAAATGTTGCGAAACGATGCATTTGTCAAAGATTTGTCGGCGAATAAGCATGCACACAACTATAAAAAATATACCCCATAAAATACCCTCCAGCGAAAAAGGTAACGACATAGAATTAATTTGTAACAATCGCTAAATTTATTAAAAATCTGGATTTGTCTAATATTTCCGCACTTACGCTAAATAAATGCCACCATAAATAGCGCATACATATACAGCACTACATGGTAAAGTAAAAACCATAGATCTTATTTACTTGACAGTTATGGTAGCCGTGTTAAAAACAATACGATAGGTAACTGGTCAAAGGCAATTATCATTGTGGTTTACCCTTTAGAATAGAGGCCCAAGACTGGCATTGTACTTACAAAAAAAACTTAAATTATGTTTTTTTTTCGTAAAGGTACTTTCTATAAAGAAAAAAGTTCTAAGAGTTTTTAACAAAAAGAATAATTCTTTTATATATTTCCGAGAAAGTCATCAGCTATCATGAGAAGATTGCGACAGATTTGGAAATGTTCTGCAACTCGCATATTGGATTTTAAACTTCATGCTTCTACGTTCAATACAGCTATACGTTGTCAGTATTATTAGTAACAAAACGGTTATAACTATAGATTTTCCAAAACACGTTACCAAATGAATACATGTCAACCACATGACCGATTTCAAACGACATTCGATATTTTTCCGTCAACGGCCACACGCGTCGACGAGTCAATGACATGGGCGTGGATTTCGATTACCATTGTCGAGTAATTAGGAGTCATTAATAACCCCGTTTAGTATATTGATTTCGCTCTAAGCAGCTTTCTTAATAATATGTTCGTGCGTCGTTGGAATAGAACCTATTATTAAGATAGCGATAGTGAATTTGAATGTGTAGTTGAAAATGTACTTTATGGTTTTTGTTGAAGTTTTAGTTGAATAATTAGTTCTTTTGAAACTATGTCGCATTATATTTACTATTACATAGGCATAACAAATAATTTTTTCGTGACTTCGTACACATAGAACTTGTGTTTCATTGATTGATTTGGAATGATCAAATTTTACAAAGTGTCCTAATTCAGATCGTTGGTAATAAGGTTGCATTTTCCACAGTAGTTTTGTCTGAGATACTGCCTTTTGTGTTAGCAGGGCAGAGTGCCGTACTTACCGTCACGTGCTGAGGCCCAAGCCAAGATGCGTACGCGTTGTTTTTTAACCAATCTCGTCACTGGTAGATCATGTGATACGAAAAGTCACGTGATCTACCAGTGACGCCATTGGTTTAAAAACAAAACGAATAGAAACGCTTCTTATTGTTCGCATCTTGGCTAGGCCTCTGCTCGCAAAGGGTTCTACAACTATTAAAAATTAATCATTTTATTTTTGGAAAAGACGCAGCAAACGAACACATTGGTAAGTGGGATGGCAGTATCTCAGACAAAAATCCTACAGAAAATGCAAACTTATAACTAATACAATAGAATCGAATTTGATTTAACTATTAAATTTAAGATACTGCCTATTGGCTTACGACGGCAGATTTGAATTACAATACCTGTTTTATTTATTAATAGCGGCCCTCTGTACGAGGAGAGTAAATCAGTAAACAGAATTATCAAGACTGCAAACGCGTTGTCAACCCTAAAGACTAAGTTGGAATACAACTATGCTAGTAGTTTCACCGCTTGTCTTGTCCCCTGCTGCTTCGCGTTCAGTTGAAGGAGTAATCCTCATTATGGAAACCCTGCAAATCCCCG